>CM060972.1:77102104-78302104 GCA_030765045.1 Tenodera sinensis | reverse complement strand
AAATGGGACATTTACGCGAAAAATAAATAGTTCTAGGAGTGTGAAGTTCAAAATGTTTCATTCCACTTTCCATGGGTTTTCTTTGGTGATGATACCGCGAATAACTTAAGTTGATAAGTTGCTCGGTAATCGATTTGTAAATTTTACGGTGGCTCGGCATTTGCTTGAGAAACATTCACTGAACTTTCGAGTCCCGATGACGTGGTTAATTCCGCATTTTAATGTAGGTGGTGCTTAGTGTCAGTCGATGTGCAAGAGTAAGAAAGTTGCTACTGGTGGCGGTGGTGTAAGTATTGCATCGATAGCTGAGCATCATTTCAACCATTTCTTTCACTCACCGCCATCGTATATCCCCTACCCGGTTGTTAAGCGACGTAAATTAAACATCTTAGAAAGAAAAAGTCGAAGTGATGCTGGCACTACCAATGCATTCAGGTGTCAGTCGCCATTGTTCTCAATAATGAAAGAATGGGCATCAACCCTGAACAGACACTACGGTGGCAGCATCCTAATCTTTACTTGATCCAGCTTCACATATTCTACCTCCAACTAATGATGGTGCTATACCAACCCCTTTGTTCTCATAGATATTTAAATGGAGCAATGGACGGGAAGCATGTCCACCACACTGGATATATGGACCAGATTTTGACACTGAATCCCAAGTCTCTCCCAAAGGAGCTGGAACACATCTGCATCAAAGGGTTCATTAGCAGATTCGATCGAAGTGATTTTATTCAACCCACAGAAGACAAGAAAAAGAAAAGTCGTGATCGCAGTAACTGTAAGTCGATTGTAAGAACAATGCATTCAACATTTAAAGTAGGAATATGCATTATTTCATCCTGTTTAATTCCCGCTACACATGAGATGCTGTTCATTTACTGTTTACATGTGTTTAACCTTATGTTGTCTATACTTCTTGTGGACGGATTAATTTATATATCTCAATGTGGTCAAAATCTTCCTATATTTAGTGCTCATGTAAACTTGGAATATTAGCTCCTATAACGCCTTGCGTTGTCATATGGCAACGACATTCATTTTGAAAATTAAATTTTGTTAATTATTGTTACACTACATTTATTTGAGGCATAAAAAATTAATAGAAAATAAATGAATTCCGGCGCTAATGGGTTAATGTGTGGCGGTTCTCACCTCGTCGCTCAAATATGTAGTAACTACGGTCTCGTAGCTCAAATATATAGCAGTCCGGATCTCGTTGCTCGGCTGGTTATCGATGTTTTAACAGATTCTTATTTTATGCTGGTGTACTTCAGAGTATATGGCTACAGCGGAACTAATAGCTGAATAAAGCAATGCGTCAGGTTTTGTCGTGGAAAGATGTATTTTCCTGAATTTCTCCGTTTTACATTATTGTATGTTATCGGCTGAACTTGAACAGGTGACAAAACAGATTATCTACTCTTATCTCTGCCTCCCTGAGGTTTGATGCTGCTCTCAAAATTGACTTCACGAATTACAAACTAACTTCGAGCCGTCCTCACATCCATTTCCATCTGATTACTTATAATCCTGTAGAAAAAGTCTACCATGAACAGTTTTCTGCTAAGATTAGCCATGCTTGCTTTGTGCCTATCAGATGTTGCAATGCGCCCTGCATGACGGCAAGTAAATGTCACGAGTCAAGTTGTTTAGGGGAGATATGGTATCAGAGGGTGTCAAGAATAGGCACACCATTCAGTCATTCGCCATGTCATTCTTTTGATGAAATACTCAATAACGTCTGTTTTATTTTATATCAATATTTATCTCTCACTTTTGCCATGATCCGTTTTATAAGGGCGCTAATGACCAAGTAGTTCATGTTTAATTTGCAGCATCAGAAGATAAGGCACTGAAGTTGAAACACGTGGTAGCAAAGTGGATGGTCTATAAACATAGACCACGTTGTTCATGATGTAACTTGCGCATCAATTTTGCTCCATTGTTGGGTTAACGTGAAACGAATATACGCAAGTCCTATGTGTAAAAGCTCAATGATATTAATTTCTGCTATTTATGTTTTACAATTAATATTCGCAATGCAAAACATTGAAATAGTTTGATAACATACAATTACAGAATATTTTTTTTCTGAGTGTCTTAACCTATCAAGGCAGCTTTAACTGATTCTGTTTATGAAATATTAGTCACATTAGCACATATTAGTAACGAAAATTCTGTTGCCAGCTACACATTTTAAGTGAATTGAATACAATGCGAGCGTGGGAATTTGGAATTTTACACAGGACGCAAGCCCAACGGGCTTGGCATTCCAAGCATACGTGTTTGAATTTTGAATAGTGGCACATGTTGCTCATATGATTCCACATTTCTACTGGTTGAGCCATTCCACTCGCAGACATTTAAATGAAAAGGGCCAAACTTATCGCGATTGCAAATAGAGCATCGAAATTCATCGCACTCATGCCCCATGATAGTCAATTGTTTTGTGGCCAAACCCGCAGTTGCGAAACAATTTGAGATACGGCTATGTGTGTATTCAAAGAAAAAGAGAGAAAAGACATCAGAGATTGGAGGAAGTAGGCAGAGGAAATTCCGACAAAGTAGATAAAGCTGAAGATGCTCTGGGAGCTACGTTTTCTTGGCCCCACGTCCGCGCCCCTCCGAAGGAGTGTCGCCTTGTCGTGGCGGAGGGGCTCAGTACCTGAACCAGACGGCCTACTAAGTGTCATTTTGACTACTGGTAGGCAAGAGGTGAGGGGAAGCTAAGAACATTCCAAACGGGTAGATGAGGCTCGGTAGTCTTGGTCGACGACTCATCTAGGAGAAGAGGACTCCGAAATCAAACTCCCCCAGGGGCTCCTACTACGGTAGGTACGGGTTTGGCGTACCCGGGGTCCCGAGCCATACTCTCGATTGGGCTCCTCCAAGAGGTGAGAGGGCATATGCCAAACGCCCAATTAACTTTGGTCCACTTTTGTGTTTGACCTCCCACCTGATACCTCCCTGTACACAGTCTGATGGATAACCTACGCGCGGGTCGTCGGTGGATGGGGTGACGCAAGGGGTGACTGGGTAATCGCGTAAGTCCCAGCCCCTGGTTATCATGTAGGATCTGTGTGCGTATCCGCTGATAAAGGTCAGTCCCGGGGAGGGGCCATTGCATGAGCTGATGCACTCCTGAAGGCGATTGGGTCCCTCTATCTATACATTGGGAGGTGAGACCCTAGGGTGAGCAAGGTCCAGGCCAGGACTCTCACCTAAGCCGGGGTGGCGCCCAGGATGTGAGCATGCCATCGGAGACATTTGCAATGGTGGAGGATATCATCGCCATGAGTTCTTTTAAAACTCAAAAAACTAAACATGCGAAAGCCAGTGAAAAGGAAGTAGCAGAGTTGAGTGGTCCTCGCTACTTAGTGATATCAAGAACAGAGGAAGGTAAAACATTCCGATCGGTGAATCCTTTCGTGATACAGAAGGGTCTCGATAAGATAGCTGGCCCAGTGAAGAACTGCACAAGATCGCGAAACGGCACGCTGCTTGTTGAATCTATTTCAGCAGCACAGGCAGCTACTATTGTAAAAGCAAACATGTTAGCCAGCTATCCGGTGCGTGTAGAGATGCACAAAACGTTGAACTCCTCTCGCGGCGTTGTGAACACCCGGGCATTGGACGGCATGTCCAATGAGGAGATTCAGGAGAACCTCGAAGATCAAGGTGTAACAGCAGTATACCGGGTTCAGAGAAAAGATGGAGGCGAATATCTGCCTACCCGTACCCTTTTCCTTACCTTTAATCGGGTAGATCTCCCGCAGAGGATAAAGGCTGGGTACGAGGCCATTGAAGTAAGACCTTACATTCCGAGCCCGCTTAGATGTTATAAATGCCAGCGCTTTGGTCATACAAGTGACACGTGCAGTGGTAGAGCTACCTGCGTAAACTGTGGAGGCATCGCCCATGACGATGACTGTACCTCACCTCCCAGTTGTATTAACTGCAGGGGAGAACATCCAGCAAACTCCCGAGAATGTCCGCGCTATATGGAGGAAAGAGCTATCCAGGAGATCCGGGTTAGAGAGAAGGTGTCCTTCTCAGAAGCCCGAAAGCTCTTACGTTTGCGCCAGCCCACTATCCCGAGCTCCGGTACCTATAGCTCGGTTGCAGCTAAAGCAGTACCATGTCGGGAAATCGCAACTCAAACTAGCGATATGAATGGGGCAACAATCTCAGAAAAAATTCTTGTAGCTAGGTCACATCCAAAGCCTCAGACATCACCTAAGTCCGCCAGAGCATCTACAAGCACCGCAGTTCAATCCAGCAGACCAGGAAGGTCACCAACAAAGAAGCCAACATCGACAAGTAGACCGATTGTATACGATGCTTCACCGATCAAGTTTAAGACCGAGTATAAAAGATCCGATTTCCTCAAGGCAAGCAAGGTTTCTCCCAAGCCATCAAAGGGAAAGAAAAAGCCATCTCCTAGGAGATCCTCTTCAGAGGGATCCTCTGGTATGGCTACAGACCGGCAAATGTCATCTTCGCCGGTCCCCATTAGCAACCGGTTCGAGACACTCGAACCCAAGTTTGCTATGGGAAGACGCACGTCCTCGGCAGAGGACATGGAACTAGAATCTGCCCACACTGGGAGACCCCCAGTGGAAAAGAGGCGCGAAAAAGCGTCCGAAAAGAACGTCAGCCCAAGAGAGAAAAGGGCTAAATTAGTTCGACAACCGCCTGCTCCAAAGTAATGAAGAGTTACCTTGGAATTACCTATCCCATACACAATGCAATATGGCTATCATACAATGGAACATACGTGGAATTCGAACTCAACGGCCAGAACTTGAGCTCTTGCTCAAAGAATACGAACCTCTGGTTGCATGTTTGCAAGAGACTAAGCTGCGTCCTCGAGACGCTTTCCATCTAAGGCGATACACCCCAGTACGGTGTGATGTTACACCAGAAGAGGGTGTACCGGCACATGGCGGCGCTATGATACTTGTCAGAGATGACGTATATATGCAAACTCTACCTTTGCACTCTGATATACAATCAGTTGCTGTATGGATTAAACTGCCAAACATACATTTCACTATCTGTAATGTTTATTTGCCTCCGTCCCATGACTTCTCGCACATTGATTTAGAAGATCTAGTTTCCCAGTTACCAAAACCGTTTCTGTTGGTGGGAGACTTCAATGCGCACCACCCACTTTGGGGTTCAAGTCGCGCTTGTGCGAGAGGTACACTCATTTCCGATTTTTTGGACAGTCACAACCTAGCTCTCCTCAACACTGGAGAGCCTACATTCATTTCGGACTCTCATAACAGCTTCTCACACCTTGACCTTGCAGTTTGTTCACCTCAGTTGGCAGTCTCCTTACAATGGAATGTCATCTCTGATTTACACTCTAGTGACCACTTCCCATGTCTTATTAGTCTCTTGACGCAACATACATATTCCACACGTATGCCCAGATGGCGTTTGGACCATGCCAACTGGAACCTTTACACCCAGTTGGCTGTCTTTACCTACAACGAGCACGACTCAGTGAATAATTTGGCGCAGCATCTCACGGAGACGATTCTCTCTGCTGCTGAACAATCGATTCCGCGGTCGACTACACACCCCCGTCGATTTCCCGTCCCCTGGTGGACGGAAGAATGTCGGAATGCCATTCGTGCTCGAAGGCGTGCACTTAGGGTTTTCCAACGTCACCCTACTTTGGAAAACCTAATCGAATACAAGAAAATGCGCGCCAGGTCCAGACAAGTCATTAAGGATAGCAAAAAGTCATCATGGAGCAAATTTGTAGCTTCATTTAACCGACACACACCTTCCTCGGTTGTGTGGGATAGATTAAGGCGTGTTGCAGCTAAAACGACCCAAATACCAATAGCGGGACTAAAAACAGCCACAGGAGCCGTTGTTGATTCATTTGAAGTGGCCAATACCTTTGGCAGTGCTTTCGCACAAGTGTCTAGCTCGGAAAACTACTCCCCTGAGTTCCTTCCAATTAAAACTCAGGTGGAATCTCAAGGCTTCTCGTTTCGTTCTAGAAACGTAGAAGATTACAATCGCCTTTTCACCATGGCAGAGCTGGAGTATTCCCTGAAATCTTCGCGATGTTCAGCACCAGGACCGGACGGTATTCATGTACAAATGTTACAACAGCTCTCTCCTGAAGGTAAGGCATTCCTGCTCGAGGTCTATAATCGTGTTTGGGTTGACAGTATACTCCCAGAAAATTGGCGGGAGGCCACCGTTATTCCCATCTTGAAAGCTGGGAAGGACCGTCATCTTCCCTCCAGCTATCGTCCTATTTCCCTCACCAGTTGCGTTTGCAAGGTGATGGAACGCATGATCAATGGACGATTGGTATGGTGGTTAGAAAGTCGCAACCTACTGACTAACATCCAGTGTGGTTTTCGACGACGCCGTTCAACTGTTGACCATCTTGTGTCAATATCGACACAGATAATGGACGGCTTTATGAAGAACTGTCAAACCGTTGGCATATTTTTCGATCTTGAGAAGGCTTATGATACGTGCTGGCGAGCAGGGATTCTACGTTCCCTGTACGCCTGGAACATACGTGGACGCCTACCACTTTTCATTCAGGAGTTTATGAAGGACCGCTTTTTCCGAGTAAGGGTCGGCTCGGTTTTTTCTAATTCTTTTGTTCAGGAGGAGGGAGTACCTCAGGGTTCGGTGCTAAGTGTCACGCTCTTTGCTATAGCAATTAACTCCATCTGGAAATGTGTTCCACCTGGAGTTTCGTCATGCCTATTCGTAGACGACTTCGCTGTCTATTGCACTTCTCAGCGCACGGCGTTTTTACAACGGCGCCTGCAGCAATGTTTGGACAACCTTAGAGAATGGAGCGTGAAAAACGGCTTCCGTTTCTCAACTGAGAAGACAATCTGCGTTAATTTCTGGCGCCGTAGGAGACGATTACCACCTTCGCTCCGATTTGGTCCAGATGAACTTCCCTTCGCAGAAGAGACGCGCTTCCTGGGTTTGATCTTGGACAGGAAGCTTAGTTGGTCGTCGCATATTGCACAGCTAAGAGCGAGATGTGACCGTTCCCTAAATATTATGCGAGTACTGAATGGCAAATCGTGGGGAGCGGATCGAACAACTTTGTTGCGAATATATCGCGCATTGGTCCGATCCAAGCTAGACTATGGGTGTATTGTTTATTCGTCAGCACGACCATCTGTGCTGAGAAGATTAGACGTGGTCCACAATAGGGGTATCCGCATTACAACAGGAGCTTTTCCAACAAGCCCAGTGGTGAGCCTTTACGCCGAGTCCGCAGAACCTCCTCTGCAATATCGGCGTGAGATTCTCTTGGCAAATTATGGTTGTGCGCTTAGATGTATGCCTAAGCACCCAACGTTCGCCTCTTTTTTCACCAGCACGCTAAGAGAACGATATAGAAATAGCTCCCTTAATCCTAAGCCTGCGGGGTTCCGTTTCCAAGAGCTCCTAGTGAAGCTTGGAGTGGAACTGCCTGTGATGTTCGCCAAGGGCGAGAGACTTCACCCCCCTTGGCTATCTGGTACGCCCCATGTAGATCTTGGGATGACCATACACCAGAAGTCCACGATGCCTATTTCAAGTATCCGCACGTGTTTCTTAGAATTTTTGTCAGGCTACTCTGACCGTAAATATATTTACACCGATGGATCAAAGAACACCAACGGTGTTGGATGTGCTTATGTTTATGGAACCGAACCATATACATTCGGTTTTCCAAATAGCACTTCCATTTTTACTGCAGAGCTTTATGCAATCTATCGAGCCGTTTTGTATGTTCGCCGTCGTAAATTAGGTGACTGCCTGATTTTGAGCGATTCCCTTAGTGCACTGCAGAGCCTTTGTCAGTTGTACAACCCCCACCCTATTGTACAACGTATCCAGGATGCCCTCCATGTTTTACACGCTTCTGGTGTTGACGTGGTGTGTGCATGGATTCCTGGTCACGTAGGTTTGCCGGGGAATGAAATGGCAGATTTAGCAGCAAAGACGGCAACTACAGAACCCAGTATTACCATCTCACGTGTTACTTCGGAAGACTTCAGGCTTGAAGTGCGGAGAGCGGTGCTGTCGTCCTGGCACGACGAGTGGTCAGCTCTCCGCGGTAATAAGCTTAGAGAAGTGAAAGAACTTCCGATAAACTGGGTAACTTCCTGTCGCACATCTCGTCGCGAGGAGGTTAGTTTGGCTCGATTAAGAATAGGGCACTGCAATTTTTCGCACGGTTACCTATTTAAAAGGGACCCTGCGCCTCTATGTCCGCTGTGTGACAACGTTTTGTCGGTTCGCCACGTGCTCCTAGAGTGTTACTCTCTAGCGCACCTTCGGGATTCTCTGCAGCTGCCTGCCAGACTTGCAGAGGTCCTAGCGGACGACAAAACAGCGGTTGATAGAGTTTTTAATTTTTTAGCGCAGTGCAGTATGAATTTGAGGATTTAAATTTTTTAATTATCTGGTTCTGCTTTTGGACAAATTTATCACCTTGTTTCATATCTGGCTATTGCCACTGCCTTTTACCTTTGTATATTTTGTTGTCTCTAGTATTTTTATTTTTTGAGTGAAATTTATATCTGGCTATTGCCATGAATCTTTTAAGGGCGCTGATGACCTTGAAGTTGAGCGCCCTTAAACCAAATCCAAAAATCCCACGTCCGCCGTTGATATTTTATACGAGTTAAGCACAATTATCTCCATGTTTTACACGCTTCTGACATTAACTCTAATGTAGATGATTTAGCGCTATCCAGTGTACACCGCGGGAAGGTGGTCTAAATGGTACTCCGAAGATGTAGAATAAAAAGAAGTAGAAGGAAAATAGTCAAAGAATGTGACATTTGTGTATATGCATAGATTCTGTTTGTCATTTGAGAAATTTGTGGTACTGAACCGGGGTGTTCAAAATATTGGAATACCCCAGAGCGAATGCCGCGGAGGCACAAATACACACATGGGTGTATCCACCAGGGTTCGCAGCACACATTAGTAACGAAAATACACTGTAGACAGCCACAGTTTTTAAGTGAATTGGGCGCAACGCGAGGATATGACTTTGGAGTTCTCACAGAATGCAAGACCGATGACTTGGCATTCCAAGCAAGCGGGGTTGAATTTTGAATAGTTGCACATTTTGGTCATATGCTCGTAATTGCTATTGCTTGAACCCTTCCACTCGCAGACATTTAAATGAAAAGAGCCGAAGATATTGCAATTGCAAATAAAGCACCAGAATGCATCGTACTCGTGCTCCATGATAATTGTTTTCTGACAACATCTGCAGTTGCGAGACAATTTGAGATGCATATATCCAAGGAAAAGGAGAGAAAAAAACTTAAAGATTGGCGAAAATAGGCAGAGGAATGTCCGGTAAAGTAGATGAAGCTGAAGTTGGTGCTCTGAGCTGCGGTTTGGTTGCCCCACGTCCCTCGTTGATATCTTTGAGTTGGGTTGTCGAATTAGCACAATTATCTTGTCGCAAAGCTGCTCTCTTGCGAACCGTTTTATATAAGCGTATCGTAAAATAGTGAGTGCTTGACTTGGAGTTATTTCCTTGGTGCACTTCAGAGTATTTTGAGCTCTACAGCTTCTATCCTATTGTCCAGAGTATCTAGAATGCCGTCGTGGTCAGCTCTTCGCCGTAATATGCTTATAGAAGAGAAAGAATTGCCGATAAACTAGCTAACTTGCTGTCGCTTATCTCGTAGCGAAGGGGTTAAGTTGGCTACGTTACGTATTCCCCATTGCAATGTGACGCTTGATTACCTTTATAAACGGGAGCCTGCTCCTCTTTGTCCGCTGTGTGACCTTTTGTCAGTCTGTCACGTGCTGCTGGAGTGTTTCCCTAGTCCACTTTAAAACTCTGCCTATCAGTGTTGCTGAGGTCTTGGCGGACGAGAAACAAGCAGTCAATAAATTTGACATTTTTAAGGAAGATAAGCATGAGTCTTGATGATTTAAAACTTCAGATATAGAAATTTTATACTTCACCATTTTATAACGTTGTTTAATTCTTGCTTTTGCCTCACTGTTTATGTACATATGTGTATACTTATTTTTCCTTTTTACTAGTACCTTTATTTTGTATTGAAATTTATCTCTGGTTTTTGCCATGATCCGTTTTTTTAAAGAGCGCGCTGATAACCAAATAGTTGTGTCCTTGAAGCAAAATCTAAACGTTCGTTAATCAGGCTCTTGGGAGAATTCACAGAGCATTGAAAGGTGGGTATCGTTATGAAAAAGTCAAGCTATTAACACAGAAACAATACAATTCTGATCGTTGTAACTAGGGCTCGGAAGTTCATGCCCTAAAAACACTGAAATGTGCATGCAAATATGCTCTTAAAACTTGAAAATATGCCAAGAAATATGCACTATTGAATTAAAACAATGCCCCTTTGCAGTAGACAAGGCGAGTTAGTATAAATAATAGTTACCTTATTCCTTAGAGGTTGAAGCAGAAATAGTCCCGCCGCTAGTATTAACTGCTGTATTTATACTGTATTTTATACGCCTAATTTAATTTGGTGGGAACCGGTTCACAACACTTACGTATGAAGACCATGGCACAACTATTGGAGGGCAGGCAAGCGTTGCGCTAATCGTGCTGTTGAAAACGTTGATCTGCACTATCTTTGTTAATATAAACCTCTCAGATAATGCACTGATTATTCTCTACGCACATACATATAATGAAGGGATGGAAACGGGGGGTTCACTGCATGACAACATGACTCACCTCGCGAGTTGCATCAACATGTGCAATACTACCAATATGAAAAGTATTATACACATGGATAAAATAATAAAAACCATAAAAATCATTAAAATATGCAATATAATGGCTATAATATTGAAATATTAGGCATTTATCAAAATCAAGAAAATATGCAGTTATATGCACCATAAAATCATGTCCAAATAAATGAAAATTCCATAATTCGTGCACATAATGTAAAAGTATACTTTTTAACCGCTATGAAAAAACATGCAAATGCATGAACTTCCTAGCCCTTGTTATAACAAGCCTTGGAGACTAAGTCTCACTTTTCTTAATATCTGCTGAAAGTTCTTGAAATGAAACGCAGACTATGTACAGTGTTGTTGCCGAAATAAGAAAGCCATTTAAAATAACAATCGCTCGTAGCGGCTGTATTTACCTTACCCGAGAGAGCGATCTGATTGTTTCCTCTTCGCAAGACTATGCCTCTTTTTATCCTGTAATTTTAAGTACCATTTAATTTCCTGCTTGGCTCCATAAATGCAGATTAAATGAATAGTTATCCATGAAAACGGAAAATTGTGTAGTTACCAGGTGACCAAAGCATCAATAATACGATCATGTTAAGAAAAACTGTACCTATTAAAGAGTAAAGCAATACAATTGTAAAGGTTATAACAAATCTTAGAGATTTATCTTCATATCTGCTAAAAGTTCATGAAATTAAACGTATCCTCGGTGCGAATCTTGTTTATGGTGGTCGCCATTGTAACAACCAAAATCGCTCATATTTCTATATGTCACCAACCTATGAAAACAAAAACTTTGTAACAAAATCAGTCGGTGGTATTTCAAAATTCATCACGCGATCGCTATTTTTCAAAATGAATCTCTTTTCCCAAAGAATTAAATCTACGGTCCATTTAAGTGTGTTAATAATTTAACCTCTGGATTTATTTCACGATTAAATGACCAAAAATGTTCTGCCATAGCTGATTTATCAATTTGCTACCTGCGTCAACTGCGGAGGCGTCTTCCACGACATATGTAAATCACTTCCCAGTTGTGTTAACTGCTGTGAAGAGTATCCAGCAGTTCCAGAGAATGCCCCCGTTATCCAGGGGTTCCGTGTTAGGGGGAAGGTGTTCTTAGAAGCCCGGAAAGTATTACGTTTGTGCCAACAACCTTCAAACCCGAAGGCTGGTACCTATAGCTCGATTGCAGCTAAAACCGGTACCGCGTCATGAATTGTTTTTAAAGGAAGCTGATGACCATGTAGTTGAACGCCCTTAAACCTACATCTCCTCCTCCTCCTGCTCTAAAATGTCCTTTATTCTGGTTTCCAAATGACGTTTGGTTTTATCAATATAAGCCCTCCCACAATCCAAACAGCCATATTGATAATTGCCAGATTTGTATAATTTGAACATCGTTTTTGGAAAAATCAATAATACTTGTATGTTTATTTTATGGAACCAAAGTTATACCAAGTTCTTTAAAAGTTGTCGTAAATTTTTTAGTAGCCCAAGAATGGTAAGAAAAGTTTCTAAAATTAAAATCCTCTTATTTTCTTGAGGGTTGAAAGTTCTGTAACTGATTTTTCATATTTAAATTCCTCTATTTTAAGTGTAAAATATATTATAAAACTACTATTAACTGTGTTTGTACTTTGTGTGAAATTCTTCCTTATTAAGGGGTATATTTACTAGTCTATAACACAGCAAATTTGTGTACAAAAGAATTATTTTTATGCAATTATTAGTACGAGTAGATGTTCTATAAATGCCAAAATTTACTTTTTTGTTTTATTGTTTTTAAACCTAGGAATGGAAGCCAACCATTGTTTTCAGTTTCCAGAGTGAACGTTCAAAAAATCCCGAAGATTAGCAGGAAATCCAGGAGTCTGTTAAAATAAATTTCAGCAGAGACTAAGGTAAGTAAAACTAGTGGTCTCTATTATTGTTTAATCGTTCTTATATTAGCATTAATCTCCGTATGTTGAGAAACCTTAACATAGCCACTTTACACCATGTGTAGGATTACAGGTTAAAAAAATTAGTCATGGCCTATCACTCAAAAGTTATTCAGCTAAAAACACGTTTGTCATTCATTGTTTCAAGAACAGCGTGATCCATTTCGCGGCACAATGACGATCGTGCAGAAAACATCAAGTAGTAAATTATAAGACATGTTTGGGGAAACTGTGAGACTAAGAGAATTATGAACACACTGAAGTAGATGCATATTAAGGTACCAATTAGTGCCTTAAGTCCCAAGACCTTCTAAATATAGGTTATTTCGCGTGTGCAGAAGGAAATACTTCACGATCTACCCAACCACACTTCTTCCACGTTAGGAAATGGTAAAATATTCTTCTACTCCTTTGATCCTCAGTTTTTCACTAATACGAAATAGTCGCTGAGGGGAAATTCGAATCCTTCGATGTGATGTCAGGAACGTCTGACGCAGAAATTATTCCAGGTTTGTACTCCGGACCACGATTCGTTAACTCGACGTCAAGCCAACAAAGGCTTCGGGTACATGTCTTCCCGTCGGAAATGGAAAAGCGGCAGCAAATCGTTTGTCAAACTTCCAATTTGGATGGTCGACGCGGTCAGTCACCAACGGCAGGTAATTGCGGCAGGTCTTTGATGTGCTGACAGCTGTGTACCTTACAACGTGGTGACCAGCATAAATTCCCGTTCCCTTTCATTCCGAATATCGCTCATTTTGTTCATTTTTCCTCTGTACTGCTTGTAACTTCGAGGTTTGTTTAAGGATCAGTAAATTAGAATTAGCCAACTAGAGCAGAGATATTGACGCAATATAGTTTTTCGCTATATACTTTTCGATTAACAAAATAATAAGGATGTAGTTTACGGTGTTATTCTTTAGCCCAGGCAAGGGTAAGCCCACGTATCACATCAAGGAGGGTGCTCCATGGAAGGGTATTGTGAAGTAACGTAGCTTTTCCTCCCTTAGAGCAGTGAGGTAATGTGATCTCTAGCTGTTAAGCGCTGAAAATAGCTGATTTTGAAATGGAAGCTTTACATTAAATGACAGCACAAAATCGGGTGCTTTATTCGTTATTATTCATACAATCTAAAAACATCTCATAGTCATCACATAAACTTGCAGGAAATCAGAACTAATGAATAGCTAAACGTTAAGGCAGTCATGAAGTGAAGAAATGCCCCCTTTCTTAGCAAAGTATCCTTGCTTGGATATATTTTAGAGTAAATAATGTACATCAACAGTTGCCCACAATTCAGCTACCACCAGATTTGTCAGCATTGCGTCCAATAGCATGAAAACTCGAATAAATTTTTCGTACATCAAGATTCGCATCTTCTCTCATTCACACACACACGAAATGGAGAAAGTAATGTTTTTCGTGACACCGTGCACATGACCTGTAAATGGGGTTTCAAAGAAAACTACGGCCCATAAAAATTTACCAACAAATATAAACTTTAAAGATTTAACATGAATAAACGTTAACTACACAAATCTGACGAACAGCATATAATTTGATTGAAAGGGTCAAAATTGAAGAACATGGCAATATCACGTAATACAAGAGGTCGCGAGTTCGAATCTCGCTTAGGGTAAGTTATCCGGGTAGGGGTTTTTTTTTTTTTTTTTCCGAGGTTTTCCCTACCCTGAGAAGGCGAATGTCGGGTAACTTAAAGCTCCATGGACCTCGGGCTCATTTGAGCATCATTTCACCCATTTCATTCATTCATCCGATATGAAACAATGTTAATAAAAAAATCACCTAAGGTCTAAAGTAACATCTGTTTGAGGATTTAAAATTTTAATATTTGTTTATGCATTTTGACACATTTATTACCTTGTTTCATATCTGGCTATTGCCACTGTTTTTTACGTTTATGTGCATGTTTTCCTTGTTGCTAGTATTTTTATTTTTGAATGAAATTTATATCTGGCTATTGCCATGAATATTTTAAGGGCGCTGATGACCTAGAAGTTGAGCGCCCTTAAACCCACAAACCAACCAACTACTCGAATTTTTGGTTGGAATACAATACTTGCTTGTACTTATCAGTAGAGAAAGTAAAAATGTAGGTCTTGTTAATATACACAAGTTAAGTAGTTACTCATTTTTATCTGTTTGCCTTGCAAAGAGAACCGAATTTCAAAACCTTCATATAGCGACCAGCTTTAACAGATTTGACTATCGCTCAAAGCCTACCGTAGTCATATTCCCCTTGCACGTACAAGAAGATTAGCTCATTTCCGCAAATTTTTATCTCGATTAACATTAAGAAGATAGAGGAATAAGACTTTCTAAGAATAGTACACGAGTAGAAAAGGTCATGTGAGCCTAACACATCAGATTCTTTTGTGTTTAGCACCCGTTCTTACTAAAAAGGACACAACATATGGTGGGTATTGACAATGTATGAAATGAAACTTTAAATGAGATAGGAAACTGGTAAGCAAATTTCAAGGCCAAAGTTTAGTGTACTTACGTGAAATTTAAGTTAATTATGATCAATGAAAACCTGGGTAATACGTCTTCAGTGAGGACGGTTCAATGGGGGTTAGGAGTCTCTTCATTATTTTTGTTGTTTACACATTTAGAGTACCGATTTCCTTTAAACCTACACCTTGGGTTATTCAGGTTTATTTTACCCATCTTCACAAACAATTTGGAAGTAGTAAATAACTAAAACATCATGATAAAAACGAAAATAAACCGAAAACTCACACACACATATTCTTCATATATTTCACATATTTCGACGGTTCAATGGGATTTGAACCCTTCGTTCATAGGACCATAAGTTAGCAAACTCGGCCACCTACAAGGACCCCTCCGAAGGAGTGTCGCCTTGTCGTGGCGGAGGGGCTCAGTACCTGAGCCAGACGGCCTACTAAGTGTCATTTTGATTACTGGTAGGCAAGAGGTGAGGGGAAGCAAAGAACATTCCAAACGGGTAGATGGGGCTCGTTAGTCTTGGTAGACGACTCATCTAGGAGAAGAGGACTCCGAAATCAAACTCCCCCAGGGGCTCCTACTATGGTAGGTACGGGTTTGGCGTACCCGGGGCCCCAAGCCATACTCTCGATTGGGTTCCTCCAAGAGGTGAGAGGGCATTTGCCAAACGCCCAATCAACTTTGGTCCACTTTTGTGTTTGACCTCCCACCTGTTACCTCCCTGTACACAGTCTGATGGATAACCTACGCGCGGGTCGTCGGAGGATGGGGTGACGCAAGGGGTGACTGGGTAATCGCGTAAGTCCCAGCCCCTGGTTATCATGTAGGATCTGTGTGCGTATCCGCTGATAAAGGTCAGTCCCGGGGAGGGGCCATTGCATGAGCTGATGCACTCCTGAAGGCGATTGGGTCCCTCTGTCTATACATTGGGAGGTGAGACCCTAGGGTGAGCAAGGTCCAGGCCAGGACTCTCACCTAAGCCGGGGTGGCGCCCAGGAAGTGAGCATGCCATCGGAGACATTTGCAATGGTGGAGGATATCATCGCCATGAGTCCAAAAACTCCAAACAACAAAAAAGCAAGTGGAAAAGAAGTAGTCGAGTGTTGTGGTCCTCGCTACTTAGTTATTACTAGAAAAGAGGAAGGTAAAAAATTCCTATCGGTGAGCCCCTTTACCATTCAAAAGGGTCTGGATAACATTGCTGGTCCAGTAAAGTCATGCACTAGATCTCGCAATGGCACGCTGCTGGTTGAAACACATTCATCCACCCAGGCAGCTAAAATACTGAAGGCGAATATGCTAGCCAGTTATCCTATCAGTGTGGAGATGCACAGAACTTTGAACTCCTCGCGCGGCGTGATAAACACCCGCGCCTTGGATGATCTAAGTAATGAGGAGATTAAAGAAAATCTTTTGGAACAAGGCGTTACTAACGTTTACAGGGTTCAGCGCAAAGAGGGTGGTGAACTAAAGCCAACACGTACCCTGTTCCTGACCTTTGACCGGGTAGATCTCCCGCAGAGGATTAAGGCAGGGTACGAATCCATCGAAGTTCGGCCTTTCATCCCGAACCCGCTGAGATGTTTCAAGTGCCAGCGCTTTGGACATACAAGCGAGCTTTGCAAGGGTTAAGCTACATGCCCTCAATGTGGAGATGAATCCCACGATGGTGCATGTACAGCAGCTCCGTCATGTGTGAACTGCAGAGGTGAACATCCATCCAGTTCCCGAGATTGCCCCCGTTTCGTAGAAGAAAGAGCGATTCAAGAGATACGGGTTAAAGAGAAGGTGCCCTTCTCAGAAGCCCGGAAGCTCTTGCGTTTACGCCAACCCTCTGTTCCAAGGTCCGGGACCTATAGCTCAGTTGTAGCTAAACCGGTACCGAGCAGAGAGATCGCAACGCAGACAAGCGATTTTAATGGGGCAACAATATCTGAAAAGACACTTGTAGCCCGTAGCTCTATTCCAAAGCCTTCAACATCAGCGCGCACATCTATGTCAACGTCAACTTCCACAAAATCTTCAAGTGCAAAGAACATCACTGTTACATCACCATCAAGAGCACCAAGATCAGAGCAAAAAACTAGCAAGCCCGTAAGATGTGAAGCCTCACCGATAAAGTTTAGAAAGAATTACACAAGGACCGACTTCCTCAAGGAAAATAGTATGTCTAATCCCAGTACATCGAAGGGATGTAAGAGTCCACGAACATCTCCTCGAAGATCTCGAAAATCCTCTTCTGGAGAATCTTCAGGGGTGGACTCTGACCGGCGTCTTTCATCTTCGCCGGTCTCCGTGTCAAATCGGTTCGAAGCTCTCGAACCAAAATTCAGTATCGGAACACGGACGTCCTCGGCAGAGGACATGGAATTGGAATCTGCCCACACTGGGAGACCCCCAGTAGAAAAAAGGCGCGAAAAAGCGCCAGACAAGAATGCCAGCCCCACAGAAAAAAAAAGGGCTAAGTTAGTTCGACAACCGCCTGCTCCAAAGTAATGAAGAGTTACCTTGGAACTATCTGTCCCATACACAATGCAATATGGCTATCCTACAATGGAACATACGTGGAATTCGAACTCAACGGCCAGAACTTGAGCTTTTGCTCAAAGAATACGAACCTCTGGTTGCATGTTTGCAAGAGACTAAGCTGCGTCCTCATGACGCTTTCCATCTAAGGCGATACACCCCAATACGGTGTGATGTTACACCAGAAGAGGGTGTACCGGCACATGGCGGCGCTATGATGCTTGTTAGAGATGACGTGTATATGCAAACTCTACCATTGCATTCTGATATACAATCAGTTGCAATAAGGATTCTACTGCCAGACATCCATTTCACCATCTGTAATATATATTTGCCTCCGTCCCATGACTTCTCACACATTGATTTAGAAGATCTAGTTTCCCAGTTGCCAACACCGTTTCTGTTGATGGGAGACTTCAATGCGCACCACCCACTTTGGGGTTCAAGTCGCGCTTGTGCGAGAGGTACACTCATTTCCGATTTTTTGGACAGTCACAACCTAGCTCTCCTCAACACTGGAGAGCCTACATTCATTTCGGACTCTCACAATAGTTTCTCGCATCTTGACCTTGCAGTTTGTTCACCTCAGTTGGCAGTCTCCTTACAATGGAATGTCATCTCTGATTTACACTCTAGTGACCACTTCCCATGTCTTATTAGTCTCTTGACGCAACATACATTTTCCACTCGTATGCCCAGATGGCGTTTGGACCATGCCAACTGGAACCTTTACACCCAGTTGGCTGTCTTTACCTACAACGAGCATGACTCAGTAAATAATTTGGCGCAGCATCTCACGGAGACGATTCTCTCTGCTGCTGAACAATCGATTCCGCGGTCGACTACACACCCCCGTCGATTTCCCGTTCCCTGGTGGACGGAAGAATGTCGGAATGCCATTCGTGCTCGAAGGCGTGCACTTAGGGTTTTCCAACGTCACCCTACTTTGGAAAACCTAATCGAGTACAAGAAAATGCGCGCCAGGTCCAGACAAGTCATTAAGGATAGCAAAAAGTCATCATGGAGCAAATTTGTAGCTTCATTTAACCGACACACACCTTCCTCGGTTGTGTGGGATAGATTAAGGCGTGTTGCAGCTAAAACGACCCAAATACCAATAGCGGGACTAAAAACAGCCACAGGAGCTGTTGTTGATTCATTTGAAGTGGCCAATACCTTTGGCAGTGCTTTCGCACAAGTGTCTAGCTCGGAAAACTACTCCCCTGAGTTCCTTCCAATTAAAACTCAGGTGGAATCTCAAGGCTTCTCGTTTCGTTCTAGAAACGTAGAAGATTACAATCGCCTTTTCACCATGGCAGAGCTGGAGTATTCCCTGAAATCTTCGCGATGTTCAGCACCAGGACCGGACGGTATTCATGTACAAATGTTACAACAGCTCTCTCCTGAAGGTAAGGCATTCCTGCTCGAGGTCTATAACCGTGTTTGGGTTGACAGTATACTCCCAGAAAATTGGCGGGAGGCCACCGTTATTCCCATCTTGAAGGCTGGGAAGGACCGTCATCTTCCCTCCAGCTATCGTCCTATTTCCCTCACCAGTTGCGTTTGCAAGGTGATGGAACGCATGATCAATGGACGATTGGTATGGTGGTTAGAAAGTCGTAACCTACTGACTAACATCCAGTGTGGTTTTCGACGACGCCGTTCAACTGTTGACCATCTTGTGTCAATATCGACACAGATAATGGACGGCTTTATGAAGAACTGTCAAACCGTTGGCATATTTTTCGATCTTGAGAAGGCTTATGATACGTGCTGGCGAGCAGGGATTCTACGTTCCCTGTATGCCTGGAACATACGTGGACGCCTACCACTTTTCATTCAGGAGTTTATGAAGGACCGCTTTTTCCGAGTAAGGGTCGGCTCGGTTTTTTCTAATTCTTTTGTTCAGGAGGAGGGAGTACCTCAGGGTTCGGTGCTAAGTGTCACGCTCTTTGCTATAGCAATTAACTCCATCTGGAAATGTGTTCCACCTGGAGTTTCGTCATGCCTATTCGTAGACGACTTCGCTGTCTATTGCACTTCTCAGCGCACGGCGTTTTTACAACGGCGCCTGCAGCAATGTTTGGACAACCTCAGAGAATGGAGCGTGAAAAACGGCTTCCGTTTCTCAACTGAGAAGACAATCTGCGTTAATTTCTGGCGCCGTAGGAGACGATTACCACCTTCGCTCCGATTTGGTCCAGATTCACTCCCCTTCGCAGAAGAGACGCGCTTCCTGGGTTTGATCTTAGACAGGAAGCTTAGTTGGTCGTCGCATATTGCACAGCTAAGAGCGAGATGTGACCGTTCCCTAAATATTATGCGAGTACTGAATGGCAAATCGTGGGGAGCGGATCGGACAATTTTGTTGCGAATATATCGCGCATTGGTCCGATCCAAGCTAGACTATGGGTGTATTGTTTATTCGTCAGCACGACCATCTGTGCTGAGAAGATTAGACGTGGTCCACAATCGGGGCATCCGCATTGCAACAGGAGCTTTTCCAACAAGCCCAGTGGTGAGCCTTTACGCCGAGTCCGCAGAAGCTCCTCTGCAATATCGGCGTGAGATTCTCTTGGCAAATTATGGTTGTGCGCTTAGATGTATGCCTAAGCATCCAACGTTCGCTTCTTTTTTCACCACCACGCTAAGAGAACGATATAGAAATAGCTCCCTTAGTCCAAAGCCTGCGGGGTTCCGTTTCCAAGAGCTCCTAGTGAAGCTTGGAGTGGAACTGCCTGTGATGTTCGCCAAGGGTGAGAGACTTTACCCCCCTTGGCTATCTGGTACGCCCCATGTAGATCTTGGGATGACCATACACCAGAAGTCCACGATGCCTATTTCAAGTATCCGCACGTGTTTCTTAGAATTTTTGTCAGGTTACTCTGACCGTAGGTATATTTACACCGATGGATCAAAGAACACCAACGGTGTTGGATGTGCTTATGTTTATGGAACCGAACCATATACATTCGGTTTTCCAAATAGCACTTCCATTTTTACTGCAGAGCTTTATGCAATTTATCGAGCCGTTTTGTATGTTCGCCGTCGTAAATTAGGTGACTGCCTGATTTTGAGCGATTCCCTTAGTGCACTGCAGAGCCTTTGTCAGTTGTACAACCCCCACCCTATTGTACAACGTATCCAGGATGCCCTCCATGTTTTACACGCTTCTGGTGTTGACGTGGTGTGTGCATGGATTCCTGGTCACGTAGGTTTGCCTGGGAATGAAATGGCAGATTTAGCAGCAAAGACGGCAACTACAGAACCCAGAATTATCATCTCACGTGTTACTTCGGAAGACTTTAGGCTTGAAGTGCGGAGAGCGGTGCTGTCGTCCTGGCACGACGAGTGGTCAGCTCTCCTCGGTAATAAGCTTAGAGAAGTGAAAGAACTTCCGATAAACTGGGTAACTTCCTGTCGCACATCTCGTCGCGAGGAGGTTAGTTTGGCTCGATTAAGAATAGGGCACTGCAATTTTTCGCATGGTTACCTATTTAAAAGGGACCCTGCGCCTCTATGTCCGCTGTGTGACAACGTTTTGTCGGTTCGCCACGTGCTCCTAGAGTGTTACTCTCTAGCGCACCTTCGGGATTCTCTGCAGCTGCCTGCCAGACTTGCAGAGGTCTTAGCGGACGACAAAACAGCGGTTGATAGAGTTTTTAATTTTTTAGCGCAGTGCAATATAAATTTGAGGATTTAAAATTTTTAATTATCTGTTTCTGATTTTGGACATATTTATCACCTTGTTTCATATCTGGCTATTGCCACTGCTTTTTACCTTTGTATATTTTTCTTGTTGCTAGTATTTTTATTTTTTGAGTGAAATTTATATCTGGCTATTGCCATGAGTCTCTTAAGGGCGCTAATGACCTAGAAGTTGAGCGCCCTTAAACCAAATCCAAAAAATACCTACAAGGACGAAGTGTGTAAATGTATGTATTGTATCTCGTCTATACTTAGTGACATAGATCAAAGAATGAATTCTAATATACAACTCTCCGCAAAATTCCAGTGCGTAAAGCCATGTAAATTTGTTCATTTTCTCTTTGGAGTTGTTTTCCCGTCCCATACATAGAAACACTGTCAGTTATTTACAATTCCCAGTCTAGGGATATTAACAGACGTTGAGGACTGTTCTAAAGCTCTTTCGTTTGTATAACTGTGTTCCATTTTTATGCAGTTAAAAAAACTCTTAACAAGGGAAAATAGCTTTGTTAGTTTTTCTTTCTCCCAATGCTTAACTACCTTAATTAATCTCATCGATTAAAACTCAGCATTACGGTGCATGGCTTTACGCCGTTGGGGTAACACTTGACTTTCTCGAATATGAAGGCCCAACAAAAGGGTATTAACCGATTTTAATTTCTGTACCATGTACTCAAACCAGTTGGCTGTGTTTACGTTCAACGAGCACGATTCAGAGAATGATCTCTCGGAGACGATTCTCTCTGCTGCTGAACAATCTATTCTCCGGTCGACTTCACACTCCCCTCGATTCCCTGTCGAGGAATATAAAGGAGGGTTTTGATTCCTAAATAAATAATTCTTTTGTAGCATGTTAATAAAACATCGTTTTTCTCAAAACTTCATTTGAACCCTTTTTTACTTTCTCTACTGGTAAGTAGGGGAAGTATTGTATTCCACCCAAAAATTCTATGTCAAGATTTCACCAGAAATGTGTTTTGAGACCCCCTGAATAAAAAAAAAAGCATTTTTAGAAAAAGGTCCGTGTGTGTGTGTGTGTCAGTCTGTGGATAGCATAACTCAAAAACGAAAAGTCGGTTACAAACCAAAGTTGGTATTTAAGTTTAATGTCTTTCAAGGATACGACAGGAAGATTTTGAAGAAAATATCCTCACCCTAAACTACCCTTTACATGGAACATTTTTCGAAAATTTTGATTTTCTTGAAAACGGCTCTAACAATTTTGATTAAAATGTCATGTATGAGATATTTTTATGATAAATGAAATGTATATCTTGAATTTTCTGGCTATAGCGCCTGTAGTATTTACTCTGGACGACTTTTGCATAACGGGTAAACCGTTAGAGATAGACCAAATCGTACTATACAAAAAATAAAGATCTTGCTAAATACACAATTTGTGTCTGAATAAATTTTCTTGTAGGGTGAGCGATTACGGAGATATTCCTTGCTATGTGTGTGAGTTTCGGAAAACAGAACTTTCGTGAAATGGATCATCGTTGTTCATTTTTTTATATGTTAAGTGTGCAAAGACAACAGAATCCCAAAGCTTTAAAACATCTGACTGTCGCACAAAGCCTACTGTATAATGACATTCCCCTTGCACCTACAATTATATAAACAATTAACTAACACAAAGAAGATATAGGAGTAGTAGTTTGTAAGAATGGTTAGTACAAGAGTAGAGAAAGTCACGTGAGTGCAACACATTAGATTTTTAGAAAAAGGTACGTCTGTGTGTCTTTGGACAGAATAACTCAAAAACCAAAAGTCGGTTAAAAACCAAAGTTGGTATTGAAGTATGTCTTTCAAGGATGGGACATGAAGATTTTGAAGAAAATAGTCCTACCCTAAACTACCCTTTACATGGAACATTTTTGAAAATTTTGATTTTCTTGAAAATGTAACGATTTTGATTAAAATGTCATATGTTTGAGATATTTTGATGACAAATGAAATATATATCGTGAATTTTGTGTCTATAGTTCGTGTAGTCATATTTACTCTGGACTACTTTTGCATAACTCTTAAACCGTTAGAGATACACCAAATCATACTATACAAAAAATATAGATCTTGCTAAAATACACAATTTAGGTCTGAACAAATTTTCTTGTAGAGTGAACCATTTCGGAGATATTCCTTGTTATGTGTGTCAGTTTCGGAAAACTTAAAACTTTCTGAAATAGAACGTCGTTGTTCATTTTTTCATATGTTAAGTGTGCAAAGAGAACATAATCTCAAAGCTTTAAAAGATTTGACTATCGCACAAAGCCTAGTGTATTCTAATGTTGCCTTTGCACCTACAAGGAAATAAGCAATAAGATAATTTGTACGAATGTTCATCTTAACTAACAAGATGATATAGGAATAAGAGTTTGTAAGAGTGGTTAGTACAAGAGTAGAGAAAGTCATGTGAGTGCAACACATCAGATTTTTTTCTAAGGGCGCTGATGACCATGAAGTTGAGCGCCCTTAAACCTACATTCCTTCCTTCACGTAGATAAGGTCGCACCTAAGTTTTTCTTTAAATGGAATAACATTTTCCCCAAATGTGCAGAAGCATCCATTGTAAAATTATATGTCCACTATCGTATTCTAACATGAATAATAATGTTTAAAAAAATATCAGACTATGGGTGTATTGTTTATTCGTCAGCACGACCATCTGTGCTGAGAAGACTAGACGTGGTCCATAATAGGGGCATCCGCATTGCAACAGGAGCTTTTCCAACAAGCCCAGTGGTGAGCCTTTACGCCGAGTCCGCAGAACCTCCTCTGCAATACCGGCGTGAGATTCTCTTGACAAATTATGGTTTTTCGCTTAGATGTATGCCTAAGCACCCAACGTTCGCTTCTTTTTTCACCACCACGCTAAGAGAACGTTATAGGAATAGCACCCTTGGTCCTAAGCCTGCGGGGTTCCGTTTCCAAGAGCTCCTAGTGAAGCTTGGAGTGGAACTGCCTGTGATGTTCGCCAAGGGCGAGAGACTTTACCCCCCTTGGCTATCCGGTACGCCCCATGTAGATCTTGGGATGACCGTACACCAGAAGTCCACGATGCCTATTTCAAGTATCCGCACGTGTTTCTTAGAATTTTTGTCAGGCTACACTGACCGTCGATATATTTACACCGATGGATCAAACAGCACCAACGGTGTTGGATGTGCTTATGTTTATGGAACCGAACCATATACATTCGGTTTTCCAAATAGCACTTCCATTTTTACTGCAGAGCTTTATGCAATTTATCGAGCCGTTTTGTATGTTCGCCGTCGTAAATTAGGTGACTGATTTTGAGCGATTCCCTTAGTGCACTGCAGAGCCTGTCAGTTGTACAACCCCCACCCTATTGTACAACGTATCCAGGATGCCCTCCTTGTTTTACACGCTTCTGGTGTTGATGTGGTGTTTGCATGGATTCCTGGTCACGTAGGTTTGCCGGGGAATGAAATGGCAGATTCTGCAGCAAAGACGGCAACTACAGAACCCAGTATTACCATCTCACGTGTTACTTCGGAAGACTTTAGGCTTGAAGTGCGGGGAGCAGTGCTGTCGTCCTGGCACGACGAGTGGTCAGCTCTCCGCGGTAATAAGCTTAGAGAAGTGAAAGAACTTCCGATAAACTGGATAACTTCCTGTCGCATATCTCGCCGCGATGAGGTTACTTTGGCTCGACTAAGAATAGGGCACTGCAATTTTTCGCATGGTTACCTATTTAAAAGGGACCCTGCCCCTGTATGTCCGGTGTGTGACGGCCTTTTGTCGGTTCGCCACGTGCTGCTGGAGTGTTGCTCTCTAGCGCACCTTCGAGATTCTCTGCAGCTGCCGGCCAGACTTGCAGAGGTCCTAGCGGACAACAAAACAGTGGTTGATAGAGTTTTTAAGCTTTTAGTGGATTATAATATCAATTTGAGGATTTAAAATTTAAAATTTTAGATATTTGTTTATGCCTTTTGACCTATTTATTACATTGTTTTATATCCGACTATTGCCGCTGTTTTTACGTTTATGTGTATTTTTCTTTGATACTGGTATTTTATTTTTGATTCAAGTTTATATCTGGCTATTGCCATGAATTTTAGAAGGGCGCTAATGACCCAGAAGTTGAGCGCCTTTAAACCCACAGATCATCATCATTTTAAAGGCGCTGATGACCCCGAAGTTGGGCGCCCTTAAACCCACCAAAAAATGGGGCCTCGGCGGACGACAAAGGATTTTTAAAGCTTTTGGCAAGGCTGAACATAAACTTGAGGTTATCAGCTTTAGACATCGAACTTTATACTTTTTCGAGTATTTTATAACTTTGTTTTAATTGTGGTGTTTGCCTATTAGTACATTTTATGTATATTTTCGTTTTTTCTAGTGCATTGGTTGGCGAAATTTATCTCGGGCTTTTACCATTGTCCCTGTTAAAAGGTCGTTGATAACCACATAGTCGAGCGCCCTTAAACCTGCTCTTATTTTTTATGGAGACTCCACAGTATCGTAATATATTTTTGTTATTCTTTTGAAGAAAAGCAACAAAATTATAACATTAACATTCCTTGTACTCAAACAGGCATAACATTTTGTACAAACATGTGGTCCCTTTGGCTTACTTCCAATTTTCAACCACCCTTATTACAAAAGGGTTTATGTGTACTAAAATAAAGCAGATCAGAAGTAAATATGTGCGTGTGCACTTAAAAGAGGATTTGCCACTCACCGTGCTCTGATTTCAGTGCTGAAGGAGCAAGGGGAAATGCTGACTTAAACGAGAAGCATCGTTTGTTCGTTATTTGTTGTTTCACCCTTGAGCACACTTTGTATCGATTTGCGAATGTTTTCGCTCTACAGCTCTTAATACCATAAATAACACTTTGCACTCCAATAATGGAAATCGATATGAAAACGGAGGAGCTGGTAAACACTCCCTGTAGGCGAAAAAGGAATCTCCTAGTTTTATATAAGGCCAACCTACTGCTAAAAACGCCTTGCCTCAAGCTAATTCATTATTAAAGTATTGGGAAATGAATCAAAGGGAAGCCATACAAATTGTAATGGAAATATCTCGGATTAGAATAATTCCTGTAAGCGGATTATTTGAAAACAAAGCAGAGAGAAACTGTAAAACAGCAGGATCGATTATGTATATACATTCATCAATGTGAAATTGAAAGTTTGCATTGTAAACGTCACTATCGTGATATGCCTGCCTTTATAGCGTGTTGGTTAGCGTGCCTGCCTCACGTTCAAGAGATCACAAGTTCGAATGTCGCTTGGGATCTTGTTTTTCTCCAGTTCCTTGACTTAGCTGGTAAATTGTTGGGAAAAGCGTGATAGTGTATTCCATCAATAAGTTATTGATCTAATAGATTCTCACTACCAGTAATTAAGCGAAACTTCTGTATTTAGACCCATATGTGGTTCCTTTTTCCTGTTTCTATGATGGGATTATGTAAGATTTTTCCACTGATTACGAAAGTACTCTTCTCAAACAGTGATTGTAAATCTTTGTGAGGAACATACGAAAGCAGCTAAAGGTTTTTAAGACATTGTATAGTCTATTCCACCTTTTGCTGGAGTTTATAGGGATCAAGCTGCGTCGTATCTTGTTTGAGTTTAGGGCGCCTATATATTGATTTTTAATGTTAAATTAATTGTCCTCTTCTTCTCGTTCTTGGTCCTCTTGTTCTTGCCTCGGCTGTTTTTGAGACTGCTTAATAGGCCGTGGGAAAAATAAGTGGTTATCTTAGAGTGGATTGAAAGGAGTATTAATAAAAATGAAGTGAAGGTGAAAGACAATTGCACTTTTATTACAATGTTCAGCAGTTAAAACTTGAATACTGTACATTATAAATATAGACCGACTTTCAATAAATATGCCAAATGATTCAGTATCCTGAGCTTCACTTCACCGTCACCAAGAACGTATATAGCCGAATAAACATAAGATGGTATTGCCTAAATGAATCTTGGATGGAATTTAGCCTGACGCTTGTCTTGTAGCACGGAAACTTTCACTCTATCATTTATACGTCGTGTTCTCCGTAGGATTATAGACAGACTACTCTGCTAACACTATATCAAACCTCCCTACTCGTGCCTGCCAAAATATTGAATTTCTATTGGTTGCCTAGAATGTGGTATATTTAAAATTGAATTGCTTCGGGATTTCTCATTGGGTAAGAGCGCGAAACTGCTGCTCCCATGCCCCCCTCCGAAGGAGTGTCGCCTTGTCGTGGCGGAGGGGCTCAGTACCTGAGCCAGACGGCCTACTAAGTGTCATTTTGATTACTGGTAGGCAAGAGGTGAGGGGAAGCAAAGAACATTCCAAACGGGTAGATGGGGCTCGTTAGTCTTGGTTGACGACTCATCTAGGAGAAGAGAACTCCGAAATCAAACTCCCCCAGGGGCTCCTACTATGGTAGGTACGGGTTTGGCGTACCCGGGGCCCCAAGCCATACTCTCGATTGGGTTCCTCCAAGAGGTGAGAGGGCATATGCCAAACGCCCAATCAACTTTGGTCCACTTTTGTGTTTGACCTCCCACCTGTTACCTCCCTGTACACAGTCTGATGGATAACCTACGCGCGGGTGACGCAAGGGGTGACTGGGTAATAGCGTAAGTCCCAGCCCCTGGTTATCATGTAGGATCTGTGTGCGTATCCGCTGATAAAGGTCAGTCCCGGGGAGGGGCCATTGCATGAGCTGATGCACTCCTGAAGGCGATTGGGTCCCTCTGTCTATACATTGGGAGGTGAGACCCTAGGGTGAGCAAGGTCCAGGCCAGGACTCTCACCTAAGCCGGGGTGGCGCCCAGGATGTGAGCATGCCATCGGAGACATTTGCAATGGTGGAGGATTAAAGCGCCATGAGTTCACAAAAAACTCAAAATAAATCAAAATACCTGAAGTCAAGTGTAAAGGAAGTAGTTGAGTCCTGTGGTCCTCGCTACTTAGTCATTTCGCGAACTGAGGAAGGAAAAAAGTTTCTTTCGGTGAGCCCATTTGTAATCCAGAAGGGCCTGGATAAGATAGCTGGTCCAGTGAAGTCATGCACTAGATCGCGTAATGGCACGCTTCTAGTAGAAACGCATTCAGCAGAACAGGCAGCTAAAATACAGAAAGCAAACCTGTTGGCCAGCTATCCAATACGTGTTGACCTACATAAGACGTTGAACTCGTCACGCGGTGTCGTCAATACCCGCGCATTAGACGGACTCAGTGTTGAAGAGATTAAGGAAAACCTAGAAGATCAAGGTGTTACCTGTGTGTATCGGGTTCATCGCAAAGAAAGCGGTGAATTGAAGCCTACTCGTACCCTGTTCCTGACCTTTGATCGGGTAGATCTCCCTCAAAGAATTAGGGCAGGATACGAAGCTATAGAAGTAAGGCCATACATCCCGAACCCAATCCGGTGCTTTAAGTGTAACCATTTTGGACACACAAGTGAACTATGTAACAGAACGGCTTCTTGCGTCAACTGCGGAGGCGTCCTTCACGACGCTCCATGTTCATTGCCTCCCAGTTGTGTGAACTGCAGCGGCGAACATCCAGCCAATTCGCGAGAGTGCCCCCGGTTTATAGAGGAAAGGGCGATCCAGGAAATCCGAGTCAAAGAGAAGGTGTCCTTCTCAGAAGCTCGGAAACTCCTGCGTATCCGACAGCCCCCCCTTCCAAAGTCCGGTACCTATCGCTCTGTTGTAGCTAGGCCGGCAGAGAAGCGGGAAATCGCTACACAAACCAGCGATCAAACCGGGGCGACAATTTCACAAAAAATTATCGTAGCAAGAACAGTTCCAAAGCCTTCAACATCTACAGGTAAATCTACGTCTCCTACCAAGTCCGTAAAGGAAAAGAACATATCTACAAGGTCACCGTCTAAATTGCCAGTCTACAACAATGGCAAGAATGAGCCCGTTGTTTATGTTACATCACCGAAGAAATTTAAGAAACAATATGTAAGAACTGACTTCCTCAAAGAAGAAAACGTGTCTGTTCCCACTCAACCAAAGGGAAAGAAGAGCCAGCGTTCATCCCCCCGAAGATCCTCTTCTGAGGATTCCTCCGGGATGGACACAGACCGGCAGCTTTCATCTTCGCCGGTATCCACGAGCAATCGGTTCGAGGCTCTCGAACCGAAATTTGCTATGGGGATACGCACCTCCTCGGTAGAGGAGATGCAAGAAGATCCTGCCTATACTGGGAGAAACCCAGTGAAAAAGAGGCAGGATAAATGTGAAAAGAGTGTGAGCCCAAAAGATCACAAAAGGGCTAAATTGAACCGACCACCGCCTACTACAAGGTAATACACTGTTACCTTGCAATATTTATCCCACACAGATACTAATATGGCTATCTTACATTGGAACATACGTGGCATTCGAACTCAAAGGCCAGAACTTGAGCTCTTGCTCAAAGAAAACGAACCTCTGGTCGCATGTTTGCAAGAGACTAAGCTGCGTCCTCAAGACGCTTTCCATCTAAGGCGATACACCCCAGTACGGTGTGATGTCACACCAGAAGAGGGTGTACCGGCACATGGCGGCGCTATGATACTTGTCAGAGATGACGTATATATGCAAACTCTACCTTTGCACTCTGATATACAATCAGTTGCTGTGTGGATTAAACTGCCTAACATACATTTCACCATCTGTAATGTTTATCTGCCTCCGTCCCATGACTTCTCGCACATTGATTTAGAAGATCTAGTTTCCCAGTTGCCAACACCGTTTCTGTTGGTGGGAGACTTCAATGCGCACCACCCACTTTGGGGTTCAAGTCGCGCTTGTGCGAGAGGTAAACTCATTTCCGATTTCTTGGACAGTCACAACCTAGCTCTCCTCAACACTGGAGAGCCTACATTCATTTCGGACTCCCACAGCACCTTCTCACACCTTGATCTTGCAGTTTGTTCACCTCAGTTGGCAGTCTCCTTACAATGGAATGTCATCTCTGATTTACACTCTAGTGACCACTTCCCATGTCTTATTAGTCTCTTGACGCAACATACATATTCCACACGTATGCCCAGATGGCGTTTGGACCATGCCAACTGGAACCTTTACACCCAGTTGGCTGTCTTTACGTACAACGAGCACGACTCAGTGAATAATTTGGTGCAGCATCTCACGGAGACGATTCTCTCTGCTGCTGAACAATCGATTCCGCGGTCGACTACACACCCCCGTCGATTTGCCGTTCCCTGGTGGACGGCAGAATGTCGGAATGCCATTCGTGCTCGAAGGCGTGCACTTAGGGTTTTCCAACGTCACCCTACTTTGGAAAACCTAATCGAATACAAGAAAATGCGCGCCAGGTCCAGACAAGTCATTAAGGATAGCAAAAAGTCATCATGGAGCAAATTTGTAGCTTCATTTAACCGACACACACCTTCCTCGGTTGTGTGGGATAGATTAAGGCGTGTTGCAAAAAAAACGACCCAAATACCAATAGCGGGACTAAAAACAGCCACAGGAGCTGTTGTTGATTCATTTGAAGTGGCCAATACCTTTGGCAGTGCTTTCGCACAAGTGTCTAGCTCGGAAAACTACTCCCCTGAGTTCCTTCCAATTAAAACTCAGGTGGAAGCTCAAGGCTTCTCGTTTCGTTCTAGAAACGTAGAAGATTACAATCGCCTTTTCACCATGGCAGAGCTGGAGTATTCCCTGAAATCTTCGCGATGTTCAGCACCAGGACCGGACGGTATTCATGTACAAATGTTACAACAGCTCTCTCCTGAAGGTAAGGCATTCCTGCTCGAGGTCTATAATCGTGTTTGGGTTGACAGTATACTCCCAGAAAATTGGCGGGAGGCCACCGTTATTCCCATCTTGAAAGCTGGGAAGGACCGTCATCTTCCCTCCAGCTATCGTCCTATTTCCCTCACCAGTTGCGTTTGCAAGGTGATGGAACGCATGATCAATGGACGATTGGTATGGTGGTTAGAAAGTCGCAACCTACTGACTAACATCCAGTGTGGTTTTCGACGACGCCGTTCAACTGTTGACCATCTTGTGTCAATATCGACACAGATAATGGACGGCTTTATGAAGAACTGTCAAACCGTTGGCATATTTTTCGATCTTGAGAAGGCTTATGATACGTGCTGGCGAGCAGGGATTCTACGTTCCCTGTACGCCTGGAACATACGTGGACGCCTACCACTTTTCATTCAGGAGTTTATGAAGGACCGCTTTTTCCGAGTAAGGGTCGGCTCGGTGTTTTCTAATTCTTTTGTTCAGGAGGAGGGAGTACCTCAGGGTTCGGTGCTAAGTGTCACGCTCTTTGCTATAGCAATTAACTCCATCTGGAAATGTGTTCCACCTGGAGTTTCGTCATGCCTATTCGTAGACGACTTCGCTGTCTATTGCACTTCTCAGCGCACGGCGTTCTTACAACGGCGCCTGCAGCAATGTTTGGACAACCTTAGAGAATGGAACGTGAAAAACGGCTTCCGTTTCTCAACTGAGAAGACAATCTGCGTTAATTTCTGGCGCCGTAGGAGACGATTACCACCTTCGCTCCGATTTGGTCCAGATTCACTTCCCTTCGCAGAAGAGACGCGCTTCCTGGGTTTGATCTTGGACAGGAAGCTTAGTTGGTCGTCGCATATTGCACAGCTAAGAGCGAGATGTGACCGTTCCCTAAATATAATGCGAGTACTGAATGGCAAATCGTGGGGAGCGGATCGAACAACTTTGTTGCGAATATATCGCGCATTGGTCCGATCCAAGCTAGACTATGGGTGTATTGTTTATTCGTCAGCACGACCATCTGTGCTGAGAAGATTAGACGTGGTCCACAATAGGGGCATCCGCATTGCAACAGGAGCTTTTCCAACAAGCCCAGTGGTGAGCCTTTACGCCGAGTCCGCAGAACCTCCTCTGCAATATCGGCGTGAGATTCTCTTGGCAAATTATGGTTGTGCGCTTAGATGTATGCCTAAGCACCCAACGTTCGCCTCTTTTTTCACCAGCACGCTAAGAGAACGATATAGAAATAGCTCCCTTAATCCTAAGCCTGCGGGGTTCCGTTTTCAAGAGCTCCTAGTGAAGCTTGGAGTGGAACTGCCTGTGATGTTCGCCAAGGGCGAGAGACTTTACCCCCCTTGGCTATCTGGTACCCCCCATGTAGATCTTGGGATGACCATACACCAGAAGTCCACGATGCCTATTTCAAGTATCCGCACGTGTTTCTTAGAATTTTTGTCAGGCTATTCTGACCGTAAATATATTTACACCGATGGATCAAAGAACACCAACGGTGTTGGATGTGCTTATGTTTATGGATCCGAACCATATACATTCGGTTTTCCAAATAGCACTTCCATTTTTACTGCAGAGCTTTATGCAATCTATCGAGCCGTTTTGTATGTTCGCCGTCGTAAATTAGGTGACTGCCTGATATTGAGCGATTCCCTTAGTGCACTGCAGAGCCTTTGTCAGTTGTACAACCCCCACCCTATTGTACAACGTATCCAGGATGCCCTCCATGTTTTACACGCTTCTGGTGTTGACGTGGTGTGTGCATGGATTCCTGGTCACGTAGGTTTGCCGGGGAATGAAATGGCAGATTTAGCAGCAAAGACGGCAACTACAGAACCCAGTATTACCATCTCACGTGTTACTTCGGAAGACTTCAGGCTTGAAGTGCGGAGAGCGGTGCTGTCGTCCTGGCACGACGAGTGGTCAGCTCTCCGCGGTAATAAGCTTAGAGAAGTGAAAGAACTTCCGATAAACTGGGTAACTTCCTGTCGCACATCTCGTCGCGAGGAGGTTAGTTTGGCTCGATTAAGAATAGGGCACTGCAATTTTTCGCACGGTTACCTATTTAAAAGGGACCCTGCGCCTCTATGTCCGCTGTGTGACAACGTTTTGTCGGTTCGCCACGTGCTCCTAGAGTGTTACTCTCTAGCGCACCTTCGGGATTCTCTGCAGCTGCCTGCCAGACTTGCAGAGGTCCTAGCGGACGACAAAACAGCGGTTGATAGAGTTTTTAATTTTTTGGCGCAGTGTAATATGAATTTGAGGATTTAAATTTTTTAATTATCTGTTTCTGCTTTTGGACAAATTTATCACCTTGTTTCATATCTGGCTATTGCCACTGCCTTTTACCTTTGTATATTTTGTTGTCTCTAGTATTTTTATTTTTTGAGTGAAATTTATATCTGGCTATTGCCATGAATCTTTTAAGGGCGCTGATGACCTTGAAGTTGAGCGCCCTTAAACCAAATCCAAATCCAAATCCAAATGCTCCCATGCTCTTGTCATACAACGGCGAATCCAACAGACGCTCTGCTAACAATGTATGTTTTATGACTGTTGCACAAAAATAGGTCTACAAAGAATATACTATATAGTTTTATTACTTCCGGGGTCAGTATATCGCTGCCTGTTCTTGCATTCTGGTGAAATGAATTCTTGTACTATATGGAAGTATTTATTTAAATTGTAAATATCTTATTACGCGCGGGATACCGTCTCAAAGCTTTTCTAGCGCAAGTAGAATTTCCTCATCTTTCCATCTTAGGAAATTGGTAAGATCCCAGTGGTTTCGTGTTCCCTTGAGCTATAATATGCTCCGTACTCCTGGTGTTGAACCTCTGCTGGACTCGTGTCATGTAAGGGTAGTCACTGTGTGCCTTGGACAACAACTTACCGAATTTGTCGATTACTTCCAGTTCCTTGACTCTAACTGGAAATTTCTTTTTTGGAAACGCATGAAAGTATATTCCATTAATAAGTAGTTGATCTAGTAGTTTCCCAGTACTTCTAAGTAACAGAAAACTTCGTCACGTGCTGCTACACTGTTCCTCTCTAGCGCATCTTCGGGATTCTCTGCAGCTGCCTGCCAGACTTGCAGAGGTCTTAGCGGACGACAAAACAGCGGTTGATACAGTTTTTAAGTTTTTAGCGGATTGTAATATCAATTTGAGGATTTAAAATTTTAGATATTTGTTTATGCTTTTTGACATATCTATCACATACTCTGTGTTATATCTGGCTATTGTCACTGTTTTTTACGTTTATGCGTATATTTTCTTTGTCACTAGTGTTTTGTTTTATTCAGATTTATATTTGGTTATTGCCATGAAATTTTTAAGGGCGCTGATGACCCGATGGTTTTTAAGTGTGCTTAAAAGTGCCAACTCCATGTCAGTAGATTTACTGGCATGTAAAAGAACTCCTTTGGGACAAAATTCCGGCACACCGGTGACGCTGATGTGATCCTGGCAATTGACAGCGTCGTTAAACAAGAAAATCATTTTAATTTCCTAGAAACCGTGCTGAAATTTGATTCTCTAGAAATTTGTAACTTTTAATGGTAATTCCAAACACTGAATTTATACTTCCCGTAAGTTTGAATAAAAACGTGATACCGATATGCCACCTACACTAATTACCAGTAAATAAGAGATATAAACACACATGGTTTAAATTGAAATACTTTCGACCACCATGTTGGTGTAACGCATGGTGAAGCCTATTAAGTTGCTTTGCCGTGTTAAAAATTGGCATGACGCTGCCGCAAATGTTTCATGGTGAGCAAACCTCTCACCAGCTGAAACCACAAAGCGGTCGGCATTTATGTGGCTCGGCTTTGTTTCGTGGTTTGTACAAATCAGGGCTCGTAAAAAACTGCTACATTCAGCTCGTAAACCCTAACACAATTAATGTCCTGTACGTCGAGTAGTAGCTGTAACAGAAGGATGTTGCATCAAGCACGTTATAAACCACGATTGGGCCTAATCGATTATCTTTGTCATCAATTATACATTAAACTGCTGAAATCTTTATCCAAAGGTAAGGTTAGGTTTAGGTTGGTTGGTTGGTTTGTGGGTTTAAGGGAGTGCAGTATTAATTTCAGGATTTAAAGTTTTACATATTTGTTTATGCTTTTTGACATTTATTACCTTGTTTTCTATCTGGCTATTGCCATTGTGTTTTACGTTTAGGTGTATATTTTGTTCTCCAAGCCACGCTGTTCTTCCTCAGGATGCCATGGTTCCAGATGGCGGCGCCAAGCGCATTATCCTAAAATTGTCTAGTGTGTTGCTGTTGAGGGCCATAGTCCCTCTGGCACACCTGCTCTCCGGAGCCCTAACGTATGTGGAGGTGGAAGGTCTTGACGCAATCTCTCCTTCTTTGTGCCTCCGAAGCCCTCCCCGTCACAGATTGGCCTGAGGCATTTGTCATCTTTTTCTACCCTCCGATTGGCCGTTATGGTTGTCATCAGATAAATCTTGGGAATTTTCCATTTTCTTTAAAAAATGTCTAAACGAGAAATTGAGAAAATTTTCACTCTAATAATTTTGTTCACCCAAAAGCATTAATGAACTTTAGTTTGTTGAGTGTATCGCATATTGCACAGCTAAGAGCACGATGTGACCGTTCCTGTGGCAAGTGGTCACTAGAGTGTAAATCAGAGATGACATTCCGTTGTAAGGAGACTTCAAACTGAGGTGAACAAACAGCAAGATCAAGGTGCGAGAAGCTATTGAAAGTCAGAAATGAATGTAAGCTCATCAGTATTGAGAATAGCTAGGTTTTCACTGTCCAGGAAATCAGCAAGGAGGTTGCACCCTCGCACAAGCGCGACTTGAGCCCCAAAGAGGGTAGTGCGCATTGAAGTGTCCCACCAACAGAAACGGTGTTGGTAACTGGGAAACTAGATCTTCTAAATCAATATGCGAGAAGTCATGGGATGGAGGCAAATATAAATTGCAAATGGTGTAATGGATGTCTGGCAGTAGGTTCCTTATTGCACCTGATTGGATATCAGACCGTAATGGTACATATTTCGTATATGTCATCTCCGACAAGGATCTCCTAGATGAGTCGTCGACCCAAGACTACCGAGCCTCATCTAGCCGTTTTGGATTGTTCTTTGCTTCCCCTCACCTCTTGCCTACCTGTACTCAAAAATGACAGTAGGCCATCTGGATGGGGTACTGAGCCCTTCCGCTACTTCAAGGCGACCTTCCTTCGGAGGGGTCCACACCTGTGGGTTCATACTCCCAAGGTGACGGTCCAGAAATCGGCTCGTGTTCCTGTCTGGAGGATGAGATTTCCAGAGCGCATTTGTTTTCCCTGACGTGTTGCCGCCGACCCTGTGAGAAACCTAACGGGATGAAGAGTGAAATGAAATGATTAATGTAAGGAAATGGAGGAGCGGGAAATTCGGGGGAATTTGAAATCCTTAGCATTTGCCGGGGGGCACGTGAAAACTTCCGAAAAAAAAAAAAAAAAAAAAAAACACACACATGGGTCAGTAAGGTCCGTATCGGGGACCGAATCTGTGACTTTCCGAATACAGACTATAGACGTTACCGCCTGAGCCATCCCTCTCGGTAAATGGGAACAGTGACCTGTCAGGGAGCTGATTTGTTTTCCCTTACTTATAGCCTATCTGGAAAATCTCTTCCATAAGACAGCCAAAGATCTCGCTGTACCTCCGGTAAATGTGTCACATTATTTATCGTGTACCAAGGTATGCCATTTAATCGGTTGAGCATGGCTTTGCACAACGATAAATAATGTGACCTACACCGGTGTTGCAGTGAGATTACCTTTGTCTGTCATTGTACATGGAAATTTACCTACCGTAATAAGTACAAACGAAACCTAAGTGTAGCAGTTATGGCTGTAATTACAAAATAGCAGTTTAGAAACCTTTACTACAATGATCCATTGTTCAGAAAAAATCGTTCTCATACATGTACACAAAGAGAAATACTATAAATTACGGTTATCTCGTTGTTAATATTTTATTTCTTTATTTTTGAAACCAATTTAATAAACGAAGAGAATGGAATTGCGCATAGAATAACACATCCTTTATTTTTTTAATGAATATATTCTGTCAGAGATAGCTTCATGCACCAACAGCGATTTAATTGTGTGGAAATTCCATTGCGGCAGTGAGACAGACAGTGTTTTGTGGTGTGGTTTCTATTATTTGATACACTGGTACTGCAAGCAAAAAAATCCATCCTATCTTGCGTCGCGTGTAATGACGACGGTATCAGTAATAGGGGTGGGCATTTTTAGCCATGTTTCTAGGGTGTGCTCTTTTATTTTGAAAGGTCTCTTTGTTTGGGCTTCGCCCATTTTGTTTTTTCTAGCTCGACACAAGATAGTATGCTTAGCTAAAGTTTTCACTGCAATGCCTTCGGCGCACTACACCTGCGTTCCCAGGATTTTCATTATACATAGAATACTGGCGAGTAAACATTCTTTACTATGATGAAATAGCACAGCCTTGCTCGCGGCTCCCATAACGAGACCCTTGCTCTCTTGTATACTATGTATAATGTACAGGTTATGCAGAGAACGTATTGTGCACTCCAGCTAAAAATTCGATAGTGAGATTTCATGGGAATTATACGTTTTGACGTCCCTCATCCCCCTGCAATATCGGCGTGAGATTCTCTTAGCAAATTATAGCTGTGCGCTTAGATCTATGCCTAAGCACCAAAAGTTTGCTTCTTTTTTTACCACCACAGTAAGAGAACGATATAGGAATAGCACCCTTAGTCCTAAGCCAGCGGGGTTTCGTTTCCAAGATCTTCTAATGAAATCTGGAGTGGAACTGCCTGTGATGTTCGCCAAGGGCGAGAGGCTTTACCCCCCTTGGCTATCTGGCACGCCCCATGTAGATCTTGGGATGACCGTACACCAGAAGTCCACGATGCCTATTTCAAGTATCCGCACGTGTTTTTTTGGAATTTTTGTCAGGCTACACTGACCGTCGATATATTTACACCGATGGGTCAAAGAGCACCAACGGTGTTGGATGTGCTTATGCTTATGGCACCGATCCACATACATTCGGTTTCCCAAATAGCACTTCCATTTTTACTGCAGAGCTTTATGCAATTTATCGAGCCATTTTCTATGTTCGCCGCCGTAAATTAGGTGACTGCCTGATTTTGAGCGATTCCCTTAGTGCACTGCAGAGCCTTTGTCAGTTGTACAACCCCCACCCTATTGTACAGTGTATCCAGGATGCCCTCCATGTTTTACACGCTTCTGGTGTTGACGTGGTGTGCGCATGGATTCCTGGTCACGTAGGTTTGCCGGGGAAAGAAATGGCAGATTCGGCAGTGATGACGGCAACTACAGAACCCAGTATTACCATCTCACGTGTTACTTCGGAAGACTTTAGGCTTGAAGTGCGGAGAGCGGTGCTGTCGTCCTAGCACGACGAGTGGTCAGCTCTTCGCGGTAATAAGCTTAGAGAAGTGAAAGAACTTCCGATAAACTGGGTAACTTCCTGTCGCACATCTCGTCGCGAGGAGGTTAGTTTGGCTCGATTAAGAATAGGGCACTGTAATTCTTCGCATGGTTACCTATTTAAAAGGGACCCTGCGCCTCTATGTCCGCTGTGTGACAACCTTTTGTCGGTTCGCCACGTGCTGCTAGAGTGTTGCTCTCTAGCGCACCTTCGGGATTTTCTGCAGCTGCCTGCCAGACTTGCAGAGGTCCTAGCGGACGACAAAACAGCGGTTGATAGAGTTTTTTAATTTTTTAGGGGAGTGCAATATCAATTTGAGGATTTAAAATTTTTAACCATCTCTTTCTGATTTTGGACATATTTATCACCTTGTTTTATATCTGGCTATTGCCACTGCTTTTTACCTTTGTATATTTTTCTTGCTGCTAGTATTTTTATTTTTTGAGTGAAATTTATATCTGGCTATTGCCATGAATTCTTTAAGGGCGCTGATGACCTAGAAGTTGAGCGCTCTTAAACCAAATCAAAATCAAAAAATCAAACCAGAGTTCTCCCGGGGAGTTATGTGGTTTTATTTATCAATTAGCTCCTCAACTGGCCGCTCTGGGACCTATTTAGGCTGAGTTCACTCCGTTCCAGATCGCCCAGGGGAGGGAAAATCCCCACGCCGTTATATTCCCGTTACTTTTTAGTTTTCTTATGGAATATTTATTTATTCGTCAACACCAGCTTTGTCTCCTTCAAATTAATCCGTCGCAGATATAATACACGTGCCAGCGCTTTTTCCAATCTTAGAAGCACTTCTGGAACTCAGTTTTTGTCCTGGTAATCAACTCCTTCAGCGATATTGTTTTGATTTCCTCAATGGTGGCAAAACGACGTTCTTTCATTGTTCTCTTCAGCCTTGGGAATAGAAAGAAGTCGCAGGGGCCATGTCCGGTGGGTACGGTGGCTGAGACAACATTACGGTCTTGCTTTTTTGCCATAAAATCAGAAACAAGCATTGAGGTGTGAGTGGGAACAATATTGTGATGTAATTTCCACGAGTGGTTTTGCCACATTATTATTATTATTTTTTTTTTCGGATTGCTTCGCGCAAAGGGCACATAACTTCCAAGTAGTATTCCTGATTGACCGTACAGCTATCAGTTAGGAACTCGTGTACTATCCCATTGTAAACGAAGAAAACACAAGAACCTTCACTTGTGATCGAACTTGAACTTTTTTCGGTCTTGGCTCTTCAGGCAGTTCCCATTTGGATGATTGTTCTGTAGTTTGACAGCTTATAGCAATACTATCTAGTGATACCACTTCTATTGGTCAATACAGCATTTGTGGTATCAGTGCATACATAAAATATTGACCCAGAAAGATAGTTTAGCATTTCGGGATTGGTACCTCTGTTTACTACAGGCCTCGGGCTGCCCCACGAACTAATGGCATCAGCAGTTTGCATACAACATTTCCCTCTGAGCGATCTTATAAATAAATACTATCTTCCTCAAGAAAGAGCGTTGTAAAAAATAGTGACCTTCGCCTCTTAAATACAAGATACTGTTCGTACATATTGCTCGGACTAGTGACGTCAGTGCTTACGGCAGTGTGTATAACAATGCACTCAGGTAGTAATATAAAAGGTTGATCATATTTGTTTAATCCAAACTCTTACTGTTGAGAAGGTAAATCTTTCTCAGCGTTTAGATAAATGTTTAACTACAGAGCAGATGAAAAATTATCATAAGTTAGGAACAAATATATAAAATGCGAAACGATTAATTGAATATCTGAACTAAGCTCTAACCATAAACTGAATAACTCCAAAATATGTCTTGAACATACTTGTATTCAATTTGACCAAAACTAACCGGTCTATTTAAAAGCAATAAAATATTTCATATTTTAATTTGACGAGGATACAACTAGCTGAAAACTATTTTTAAAGATATGAAAACCAAGTAATACTATATTGAAATAAATCAACAACGTGCCGCAATATTGGTAAACAACAAAAGAAAAAAAGAATGACAATATTAAATCATTAGACAATACTTTGAGTTTCCATTTAAGAATTTACAAACCGATTCCAACCGCTTGCAACATCTTGCAACTTTTAGTTCTACTTGCAACTCCTTGCAACAGCTTGCAACCACTTGCCACTACTTGCAACTCCTTGTAACTCCCTGCAACAGCTTTCAACTACCTGCAGCTTATTGCAACTCCTTGCAACCAGTGGTAACTCCCTGCAACTCCTTGGAACAGCTTCCAACTCATCGCCACTACTTGCAGCTCCTTGCAACTTCTTGCAACCTGTTACGACCGCTTGAAACGCATTACAAGTTGCGACTACCTGAAACAGCTTGCAACTACCTGCAACACATTGTAACTCTTGCAAGCGCTTGCAACTCATTGCATCTACTTGCAACTCGTTGCATGCGCTTGCAAGTCATTGCATCTAACTGAAACTCCTTGCAAGCGCTTGCAGCTCATTGCATCTACTTGCAACTCCATGCCTGCGCTTGCAAGTCATTGCATCTAACTGAAACTCCTAGCAAGCGCTTGCAACTCATTGCATCTACTTGCAACTCCTTGCAAGCGCTTGCAACTCATTGCATCTACTTGCAACTCCTTGCAAGCGCTTGCAACTCATTGCATCTACTTGCAACTCCTTGCAAGCGCTTGCAACTCATTGCATCTACTTGCATCGTCCGATATGACACAATTTTGGAGGACGTTAATTCAAAAAAAAAAAAAAAAAAAAAAAAAAAAAAATCTACTTGCAACTCCTGCAACTACTTGTAACTCCCTGAAACTACTTCGAATTCCGTTCCACTACTTATAGCTCCCTGCAACTACTTATAGCTCCCTGCCACTACTTGTAACTCCCTGTCACTACTTGTAACTCCCTTCCACTACTTTTAACTCCCTGCCACTACTTGTAACTCCCTGCCACTACTTGTAAGTCCCTGCCACTACTTGCAACTCCTTGCAACACATTACAACTCTTGTGATCGCTTGCAACTGTGTGTAACCCCTTGCAATTTTTATACTACTTGCTACTCCTTGCAACTCCCAGCAAGAGCTTGCAACTATGAGGTGCATCCAGGAAGTAATACCCGGTCGCGCGCAGACATGGGCACCACCAGTGGAATAGGAATGTGCGTGCGCAGAAGAGAGGAAGTATATGGTAACATTGCAGTAAAGTTTGTCTTGTGACGGCAGTAGTTCTTGCTCTGTGCTAGGAGAAATGGCTGCTCCGATATTGTCTCCCGCCAAATGCGAGATTCGTGCTGTCATCCGATTTTTACGTGCTCCAAAGCAATCTGCAGCAGAGTGCCATCGCCAATTTTGTCGCGTATATGGACAAGACGTGTGTGGCAGTAAGGTAAGACGATGGTGTAGGCATTTCACGGAAGGAAGAACCAATATTCCCGACCAAGACCGTAAAGACCGACCGTCCCTGGTGTCGCCAGAAGTGTTGGAAAGTGTGCGGCAAGCAATTGTACAAAACCGGCGCTTCACAATTTCAGAACTCTGTCAGATTACCCAGATGTCACCCTCGTTTTGCACGAAATTGCTCCCGCTGGCTTGGTTTTCACAAAGTGTGTGGAAGATGAGTGCCTAGCAACTGACAGATGAACACAAAACCAAACGTCTGACCGCAGCATTGACTTTCCTACAGCGATGCGCAGCGGAAGGTGACCAGTTTCTCGACAATATTGTCGCCGGCGATGAAACATTGGTGGCGAATGCCACAACAGAGACAAAAAAAATTGTGCATTGGCGGCATAGTGGACACCTGCGAAGACCAAATTCAAGCGGACAATCTTTGTGAAAAAATCATAGCACATTCTTCCGGGATCGACGTGGTGTCCAATTGTGTGGCGTTTTACCGCGAGGGGACACCGTAAATGCTGATTAATATTGCCAGACATTGCATAAACTCAGACGGGCAATCCAGAACAAGAGACATGAAATGTTGACAAGAGCTTGGGCATGACAATGCAAGAGCCCATACAGCCAACGCCCTACAAATGCTTGCAACTACTTGCAACTTCCTTGCAACTCCTTGCAACTCGCAACTCCCTGCAACTTCCTGCAACTCCCTTGCAACTCCCTGCAACTACCTTGCAACTCCCTGCAACTGCTCTGTGCTAGTAGAAAATGGTTGCTCCGATATTGTCTCCCGCCAAATGCGAGGTTCGTGCAGTCATCCGAATTTTGCATGCTCCAAAGTAAGCTGCAGCAGAGATTCATCGCCAATATTGTCACGTGTATGGACAAGACATGTGTGACAGTAAGGTAAGGCGATGGTGCAGGCACGAAAGGAAGAACCAATATTCACGACCAAGACCGTAATGGCCGACCGTCCCTGGTGACGCCAGAAGTGTTGGAAAGTGTGCGGCAAGAAATTGTGCAGAACCGGCGCTTCACAATTTCGGAACTCTCTTGTCAGATTCCCCAGATCTCCCGCTCGCTTTTGCACGAAATTGCTCCCGCTGGCTTGGTTTTCACAAAGTTTTCACAAAGTGTGTGGAAGATGAGTGCCTAGCAACTGACAGATGAACACAAAACCAAACGTCTGGCCACAGCATTGGCATTCCTACAGCGATACGCATCGGAAGGTGACCAGTTTCTCGGCAATATGTCACTGCGGATGAAACATTGGTGTCGAATGCCAGACAAGAGATAAAACAACAATCAGTGCATTGGAGGCATAGTGGTTCACCTGCGAAGACCAAATTCAAGCAGACAAAAAAGCATGTCCACTGTCTTCTGAGATCTGTTGTTGTTGTAGTGTTTAACGCCCGCTTTTACTACTACGGCACCGCAGGCGGTGACACTGATGATACATGAAGATGGAGCACCGGTGGAATGAGATGGCGGGGGAAACCGGAGTACCCGGAGAAAACCCGCCCTGACGCCGCTTCTGAGATCGACGTGGTGTCCTCTTGTACAGCTTTTTTGCGCGAGGGGAGACCGTAAATGCTGACTGATATTGCCAGACGTTGCATTAACTCAGGCGGGTAATCCAAAACAGGAGTTGTGAAATGTTGACAAGAGGCATTACGCTTGGGCATGACAATGAAAGAGCCCATAGAGCCAACGTCACACGAAATGTGTTAAGTTTGGATGGGAGGTCTTCGAACAGCCACCGTACAGTCCCGACCACGCTCCAAGTTTTTTTCATCCCTTCCATCCCATGAAACGTTTTCTGAAAGGAAAACGTTTTCTCAAGATCCTGAGGTGCAGAATTCAGTGACTTGGTGGCTGAGGACATTGGCGGCAGAAACCTATGATTTGGGCATACATTAATGGTACACCTCTGCGATAAATGCCTCAAAGGTGGTGACCATGTTGAAAAGTAGCCAGTGACTCTATGTAATTATTCCATTTAATATTTCTTAGTGATGTTTTTGTTCTCTTTATCGGTCATCGGGACTTATATTCTAGATGCACCTCGTACTTGCAACTCATTGCAACCCCTTGGAACTTTATGTACTACTTGCAACTCCTTGCAGGCGCTTGCAACTCCTTGCAGGCGCTTGCAACTCATTGCACCTGCGTGCAACTCCTTGCAAGCGCTTGCAACTCATTGCATCTACTTGCAACTCCTTGCAAGCGCTTGCAACTCAGTGCATCTGCTTGCTTGCAACTCAGTGCATCTGCTTGCTTGCAACTCAGTGCATCTGCTTGCAACACCTTGCAAGCGCTTGCAACACCTTGCAAGCGCTTGCAACTCATTGCATCTACTTGCAACTCCTTGCAAGCGCTTGCAACTCAGTGCATCTGCTTGCAACTCCTTGCAACCACTTGCAACTTCTTGCAACAGCTTGCAACTTATTGTAATAGCTTGCAACAGCTTGCAACTTATTGTAATAGCTTGCAACTTATTGTAATAGCTTGCAACAACTTGAAACTCTCTGCAACAACTTGCAACTTATTGAAATAGCTTGCAACTTATTGTAACAGCTTGCAACAACTTGAAACTCTCTGCAACAGCTTGCAACTTATTGTAATAGCTTGCAACTTATTGTAACAGCTTGCAACAACTTGAAACTCTCTGCAACAGCTTGAAACTTATTGTAATAGCTTGCAACTTATTGCAATAGCTTGCAACAGCCTGCACCTTCTTGTAACAGCTTGCAACTTATTGTAATAGCTTGCAACTTATTGTAACAGCTTGCAACAACTTGAAACTCTCTGCAACAGCTTGCAACTTATTGTAATAGCTTGCAACTTATTGTAACAGCTTGCAACTTCTTGTAACAGCTTGCAACTTCTTGTAACAGCTTGCAACTTCTTGTAACAGCTTGCAACTTCTTGTAACAGCTTGCAACTTCTTGTAACAGCTTGCAACTTATTGTAATAGCTTGCAACAGCTTGAAACTTATTGTAACAGCTTGAAACTTATTGTAACAGCTTGCAACAACTTGTAACTCTCCTCAACAGCTTGCAACTTATTATAATAGCTTGCAACTTATTGTAATAGCTTGCAACTTATTGTAATAGCTTGCAAGTTATTGTAGTAGCTTGCAACAGCTTGAAACTCCCTGCAACAGCTTGCAACTTATTGTAACAGCTTGCAACAACTTGAAACTCCCTGCAACAGCTTGCAACTTATTGTAATAGCTTGCAACTTATTGTAATAGCTTGCAACTTATTGTAATAGCTTGCAACTTATTGTAATAGCTTGCAAGTTATTGTAGTAGCTTGCAACAGCTTGAAACTTATTGTAACAGCTTGCAACTTATTGTAACAGTTTGCAACAACTTGAAACTCTCTGCAACAGCTTGCAACTTATTGTAATAGCTTGCAACTTATTGTAACAGCTTGCAACAACTTGAAACTCTCTGCAACAGCTTGCAACTAATTGTCATAGCTTGCAACTTATTGTAACAGCTTGCAACAACTTGTAACTCCCTGCAACAGCTTGAAACTTATTGTAATAGCTTGCAACTTATTGTAATAGCTTGCAACAGCTTGAAACTTATTGTAACAGCTTGCAACTTATTGTAACAGCTTGCAACAACTTGAAACTTCCTGCAACAGCTTGAAACTTATTGTAATAGCTTGCAACTTATTGTAATAGCTTGCAACTTATTGTAGTAGCTTGCAAGTTATTGTAGTAGCTTGCAACAGCTTGAAACTTATTGTAACAGCTTGCAACTTATTGTAACAGTTTGCAACAACTTGAAACTCTCTGCAACAGCTTGCAACTCATTGTAATAGCTTGCAACTTATTGTAACAGCTTGCAACAACTTGAAACTCTCCGCAACAGCTTGCAACTAATTGTAATAGCTTGCAACTTATTGTAACAGCTTGCAACAACTTGTAACTCCCTGCAACAGCTTGAAACTTATTGTAATAGCTTGCAACTTATTGTAATAGCTTGCAACAGCTTGAAACTTATTGTAACAGCTTGCAACTTATTGTAACAGCTTGCAACAAATTGTAACTCTCCTCAATGCTTGCAACTTATTATAATAGCTTGCAACTTATTGTAACAGCTTGCAACAACTTGAAACTCCCTGCAACAGCTTGAAACTTATTGTAATAGCTTGCAACTTATTGTAATAGCTTGCAACTTATTGTAATAGCTTGCAACAGCTTGCAACTTCTTGTAACAGCTTGCAACTTATTGTAATAGCTTGCAACAGCTTGAAACTTATTGTAACAGCTTGCAACTTATTGTAACAGCTTGCAACAACTTGTAACTCTCCTCAACAGCTTGCAACTTATTGTAATAGCTTGCAAGTTATTGTAGTAGCTTGCAACAGCTTGAAACTCCCTGCAACAGCTTGCAACTTATTGTAACAGCTTGCAACAACTTGAAACTCCCTGCAACAGCTTGAAACTTATTGTAATAGCTTGCAACAGCTTGAAACTTATTGTAACAGCTTGCAACTTATTGTAACAGCTTGCAACAACTTGAAACTTCCTGCAACAGCTTGAAACTTATTGTAATAGCTTGCAACTTATTGTAATAGCTTGCAACTTATTGTAATAGCTTGCAACTTCATGTAATACCTTGTAACTTACTGTCGTAGCTTGCAACAGCTTGAAACTTATTGTAACAGCTTGCAACTTATTGTAACAGCTTGCAACAACTTGAAACTCTCTGCAACAGCTTGCAACTAATTGTAATAGCTTGCAACTTATTGCAACAGCTTGCAACAACTCCCTGCAACAGCTTGAAACTTATTGTAATAGCTTGCAACTTATTGTAATAGCTTGCAACAGCTTGCAACTTCTTGTAACAGCTTGCAACTTCTTGTAAGAGCTTGCAACTTCTTGTAAGAGCTTGCAACTTATTGTAGTAGCTTGCAACTTATTGTAATGGCTTGCAACAGCTTGAAACTTATTGTAACAGCTTGCAACTTATTGTAACAGCTTTAACAGCTTGCAACAACTTGTAGCTCTCCTCAACAGCTTGCAACTTATTGAAACAGCTTGCAACTTATTGAAACAGCTTGCAACTTATTGAAACAGCTTGCAACAACTTGTAACTCCCTGCAACAGCTTGAAGCTTATTGTAACAGCTTGCAACAACTTGAAACTCTCTGCAACAGCTTGCAACTTATTGTAATAGCTTGCAACTTATTGTAACAGCTTGCAACAACTTGAAACTCTCTGCAACAGCTTGCAACTTAATGTAATAGCTTGCAACTTATTCTAACAGATTGCAACAGCTTGAAACTTATTGTAATAGCTTGCAACTTATTGTAAAAGCTTGCAACTTATTGTAATAGCTTGCAACTTATTGTAATAGCTTGCAACTTATTGTAACAGTTTGCAACAACTTGAAACTCTCAGCAGCAGCTTTGAACTTATTGTAATAGCTTGCAACTTATTGTAACAGCTTGCAACAACTTGAAACTCTCTGCAACAGCTTGCAACTAATAGTAATAGCTTGCAACTTATTGTAACAGCTTGCAACAACTTGAAACTCTCTGCAACAGCTTGCAACTAATAGTAATAGCTTGAAACTTATTGTAATAGCTTGCAACTTATTGTAATAGCTTATAACAGCTTGCAACTTCTTGTAACAGCTTGCAACTTATTGTAATAGCTTGCAACTTATTGTAATAGCTTGCAACAGCTTGAAACTTATTGTAACAGCTTGCAACTTATTGTAACAGCTTGCAACAACTTGTAACTCTCCTCAACAGCTTGCAACTTATTATAATAGCTTGCAACTTATTGTAACAGCTTGCAACAACTTGAAACTCCCTGCAACAGCTTGCAACTTATTGGAATAGCTTGCAACTTATTGTAATAGCTTGCAAGTTATTGTAGTAGCTTGCAACAGCATGAAACTTATTGTAACAGCTTGCAACAACTTGAAACTCTCTGCAACAGCTTGCAACTTATTGTAATAGCTTGCAACTTATTGTAACAGCTTGCAACAACTTGTAACTCCCTGCAACAGCTTGCAACTTATTGTAATAGCTTGCAACAGCTTGCAGCAGCTTGCAACTTCTTGTAACAGCTTGCAACTTCTTGTAACAGCTTGCAACTTCTTGTAACAGCTTGCAACTTCTTGTAACAGCTTGCAACTTATTGTAATAGCTTGCAACTTATTGTAGTAGCTTGCAACAGCTTGAAACTTATTGTAACAGCTTGCAACTTATTGTAACAGCTTTAACAGCTTGCAACAACTTGTAGCTCTCCTCAATAGCTTGCAACTTATTGTAATAGCTTGCAACTTATTGAAACAGCTTGCAACTTATTGAAACAGCTTGCAACAACTTGTAACTCCCTGCAACAGCTTGAAACTTATTGTAACAGCTTGCAACAACTTGAAACTCTCTGCAACAGCTTGCAACTTATTGTAATAGCTTGCAACTTATTGTAACAGCTTGCAACAACTTGTAACTCTCTGCAACAGCTTGCAACTTATTGTAATAGCTTGCAACTTATTCTAACAGATTGCAACAGCTTGAAACTTATTGTAATAGCTTGCAACTTATTGTAAAAGCTTGCAACTTATTGTAATAGCTTGCAACTTATTGTAATAGCTTGCAACTTATTGTAACAGTTTGCAACAACTTGTAACTCTCTGCAGCAGCTTTCAACTTATTGTAATAGCTTGCAACTTATTGTAACAGCTTGCAACAACTTGAAACTCTCTGCAACAGCTTGCAACTAATAGTAATAGCTTGAAACTTATTGTAATAGCTTGCAACTTATTGTAATAGCTTATAACAGCTTGCAACTTCTTGTAACAGCTTGCAACTTCTTGTAACAGCTTGCAACTTATTGTAATAGCTTGCAACAGCTTGAAACTCTCTGCAACAGCTTGCAACTAATAGTAATAGCTTGAAACTTATTGTAATAGCTTGCAACTTATTGTAATAGCTTATAACAGCTTGCAACTTCTTGTAACAGCTTGCAACTTCTTGTAACAGCTTGCATCTTATTGTAATAGCTTGCAACTTATTGTAATAGCTTGCAACTTATTGTAATAGCTTGCAACAGCTTGAAACTTATTGTAACAGCTTGCTACTTATTGTAATAGCTTGCGAATGCTTGAAACTTATTGTAACAGCTTGCAACAACTTGAAACTCTCTGCAACAGCTTGCAAGTTATTGTAATAGCTTGCAACTTCTTGTAACAGCTTGCAACTTCTTGTAATAGCTTGCAACTTCTTGTAACAGCTTGCAACTTATTGTAATAGCTTGCAACTTATTGTAATAGCTTGCAAATTATTGTAATAGCTTGCAACTTATTGTAATAGCTTGCAACTTATTGTAATAGCTTGCAACAGCTTGAAACTTATTGTAACAGCTTCCAACAACTTGAAACTCTCTGCAACAGCTTGCAACTTATTGTAATAGCTTGCAACTTCTTGTAACAGCTTGCAACTTCTTGTAACAGATTGCAACTTCTTGTAACTGCTTGCAACTTCTTGTAACAGCTTGCAACTTATTGTAACAGCTTGCAACTCATTGTAATAGCTTCCAACTTATTGTAATAGCTTGCAACTTATTGTAATAGCTTGCAACTTATTGTAATAGCTTGCAACTTATTGTAATAGCTTTCAACTTATTGTAATAGCTTGCAACCGCTTGAAACTTATTGTAACAGCTTGCAACAGCTTGAAACTTATTGTAACAGGTTGCAACAATTTGAAACTCTCTGCAACAGCTTGCAACTTATTGTAACAGCTTGAAACAGCTTGCAACTTATTGTAATAGCTTGCAACAACTTGAAACTCTCTGCAACAGCTTGAAACTTATTGTAATAGCTTGCAACTTATTGTAATAGCTTGCAACAGCTTGAAACTTATTGTAACAGCTTGCAACAACTTGTAACTCTCCTCAACAGCTTGCAACTTATTGTAATAGCTTGCAACTTATTGTAACAGCTTGCAACAACTTGTAACTCCCCGCAACAGCTCGAAACTTATTGTAACAGCTTGCAACAACCTGAAACTCTCTGCAACAGCTTGCAACTTATTGTAATAGCTTGCAACTTCTTGTAACAGCTTGCAGCTTATTGTAATAGCTTGCAACTTATTGTAATAGCTTGCAACAGCTTGAAACTTAATGTAACAGCTTGCAACAACTTGAAACTCTCTGCAACAGCTTGCAACTTATTGTAATAGCTTTCAACTTATTGTAATAGCTTTCAACTTATTGCAATAGCTTGCAACTTATTGCAATAGCTTGCAACTTATTGTAATAGCTTGCAACTTATTGTAATAGCTTGCAACAGCTTGAAACTTATTGTAACAGCTTGCAACAACTTGAAACGCTCTGCAACAGCTTGCAACTTATTATAATAGCTTGCTACTTATTGTACCAGCTTGCAACTTATTGTAATAGCTTGCAACTTCTTGTAACAGCTTGCAACTTCTTGTAACAGCTTGCAACTTATTGTAATAGCTTGCAACTTCTTGTAACAGCTTGCAACTTTTTGTAACAGCTTGCAACTTATTGTAATAGCTTGCAACTTATTGTAATAGCTTGCAACTTATTGTAATAGCTTGCAACTTATTGTAATAGCTTGCAACAGCTTGAAACTTATTGTAACATCTTGCAACAACTTGAAACTCTCTGCAACAGCTTGCAACTTATTGTAATAGCCTGCAACTTCTTGTAACAGCTTGCAACTTATTGTAACAGCTTGCAACTGATTGTAATAGCTTGCAACTTATTGTAATAGCTTGGAACTTATTGTAATAGCTTGCAACAGCTTGAAACTTATTGTAACAGCTTGCAACAACTTGAAACTCTGTGCAACAGCTTGCAACTTATTCTAATAGCTTGCAACTTATTGTAACCGCTTGCAACAGCTTGCAACTCTCTGCAACAGCTTGCAACTTATTGTAGCAGCTTGCAATAGCTTGTAACTCCCTGCAACAGCTTGAAACTTATTGTAACAGCTTGCAACAACTTGAAACTCTCTGCAACAGCTTGCAACTTATTGTAATAGGTTGCAACTAATTGTAACAGCTTGTAACAGCTTGAAACTAATTGTAACAGCTTGCAACAGCTTGCAACTTATTGTAATAGCTTGCAACAGCTTGAAACTTATTGTAACATTGCAACAACTTGAAACTCTCTGCAACAGCTTGCAACTAATTGTAATAGCTTGCAACTTATTGTAACAGCTTGCAACTTATTGTAATAGCTTGCAACTTATTGTAATAGCTTGCAACTTATTGTAATAGCTTGCAACTTTTTGTAACAGCTTGCAACTTATTGTAATAGCGTGCAACAACTTGAAACTCTCTGCAACAGCTTGCAACTTATTGTAATAGGTTGCAACTAATTGTAACAGCTTGTAACAGCTTGAAACTAATTGTAACAGCTTGCAACAGCTTGCAACTTATTGTAATAGCTTGCAACAGCTTGAAACTTATTGTAACATTGCAACAACTTGAAACTCTCTGCAACAGCTTGCAACTTTTTGTAATAACTTGCAACTTCTTGTAACAGCTTGCAACTTCTTGTAACAGCTTGCAACTTCTTGTAACAGCTTGCAACTTATTGTAATAGCTTGCAACTTCATGTAACAGCTTGCAACTTATTGTAACAGCTTGCAACTTCTTTTAACAGCTTGCAACTTATTGTAACAGCTTGCAACTTATTGTAACAGCTTGCAACTTATTGTAACAGCTTGCAACTTATTGTAACAGCTTGCAACTTATTGTAGCAGCTTGCAACTTATTGTAGCAGCTTGCAACTTATTGTAGCAGCTTGCAACTTATTGTAACAGCTTGCAACTTATTGTAACAGCTTGCAACTTATTGTAATAGCTTGCAACTTATTGTAATAGCTTGCAACAGCTTGAAACTTATTGTAACATCTTGCAACAACTTGAAACTCTCTGCAACAGCTTGCAACTTATTGTAATAGCTTGCAACTTATTGTAATAGCTTGCAACTTATTGTAATAGCTTGCAACTTATTGTAATAGCTTGCAACTTATTGTAATAGCTTGCAACTTATTGTAATAGCTTGCAACAGCTTGAAACTTATTGTAACAGCTTGCAACAACTTGAAACTCTCTGCAACAGCTTGCAACTTATTGTAACAGCTTGCAACTTATTGTAATAGCTTGCAACAGCTGGAAACTTATTGTAATAGCTTGCAAGAGCTTTAAACTTATTGTAACAGCTTGCAACAGCTTGAAAGTTATTGTAACAGCTTGCAACATCTTGAAACTTATTGTAATAGCTTGCAACAGCTTGCAACTTATTGTAATAGCTTGCAACAACTTGAAACTCTCTGCAACAGCTTGCAACTTATTGTAATAGCTTGCAACTTATTGTAACAGCTTGCAACAACTTGAAACTCTCTGCAACAGCTTGCAACTTATTGTAATAGCTTGCAACTTATTGTAATAGTTTGCAACTTATTGTAATAGCTTGCAACTTATTGTAACAGCTTGCAACAGCTTGAAACTTATTGTAACAGCTTGCAACTTATTGTAATAGCTTGCAACAGCTTGAAACTTATTGTAACAGCTTGCAACAACTTGAAACTCTCTGCAACAGCTTGCAACTTATTGTAATAGCTTTCAACTTATTGTAATAGCTTGCAACAGCTTGAAACGTATTGTAACAGCTTGCAACAGCTTGAAACTTATTGTAACAGCTTGCAACTTATTGTAGTAGCTTGCAACAGCTTGAAACTTATTGTAACAGCTTGCAACAGCTTGAAACTTATTGTAACAGCTTGCAACAACTTGCAACTCCCTGCAACAGCTTGAAACTTATTGTAATAGCTTGCAACTTATTGTAACAGCTTGCAACAACTTGTAACTCTCTGCAACAGCTTGAAACTACTTGCAACTTCTTGCAATTCTCCGCAACAACTTGTAACTCCTTGTAACCCCCTAAAACAGCTTGCAACCACTTGCAACTTCTTGCAGCTCCTTGTAACTCCTTGCAACCACTTACAACTTCTTGCAGCTCCTTGTAACTCCTTGCAACCACTTGCAACTTCTTGCAGCTCCTTGTAACTCCTTGCAACTCCTTGCAACCACTTACAACTTCTTGCAGCTCCTTACAACCGCTGCAACTCCTTGCAACTTTTTGTACTTCTTGCAACTCCTTGCAACCACTTGCAACTTCTTGCGACCGCTAGCAAACCCTTGTAACTCATTGCAACAGTTTGCAACTCATTACAAACCTCCTCAACTCATTGCAACACCTTGATGATTTATAATTGTATTTATCTCTTAATGCTTTTTGACATATTCATCACCTTGTTTCATATCTGTCTATTGCCACCCTGTTTTAGTTTTTGTGTATATTTTTCTTGTTGCTAGTATTTTTATTTTTGAGTGAAATTTATATATGGCTATTTCCATGAATTCGTTAAGGGTGCTGATGACCTCGAAGTTGAGCGCCCTTAAACCATATCGAATCAAACCTAAAAAAACCTATGTAACTTTAAAACTTTAATCGTATAAAATGTATTAATAATAATTAACATTTTCTAATACCTCACGAAATACTGCTATTTTTTTAATGTGAGCCAAAGATCAAGTAATTTCCTTCTGAGGTACGATTGATCGAAGAGTGAGTAGCGCGTGTTTTGGGACATTTCAAAAATTTATATGTATTTATATGTATATATGTATATATGTATATATATATATATATATATATATATATATATATATATATAAAACGAAGAAACACGGGTCAAATATATTTTGTTCCTTAAAAAAAATCAAGTAAATCTGAGAGAGCAAGGTCATTTTTTGCATATTTTGTGCGATTTGACGTGGAATGACTCGTATACTCATTATACTCATGTTTTGTCACTTGTTGTGAGCTTCTTTAGAACTTCTGCATTTGTATGAATTTAGCTGCATCTTTTATAGACAAGCTAACATTAATAAACATATTGTATTATACCGCCATATAAGATTTGTATGTTCGCAGACATTTTCAGACTGTATGACTTGTGTTGGTATAAATGCAATGTGCTAAATCCTACCGTATCTTGCACAGTTCTAAATTACCTTACGTCGCAGAGGGAACGCATCTGTAGTAAACACAAGAAGGAAGATACGCCGCAATTTCAGAGCTCTTCATGCATTGCTATGGTAATGTTTGCATATGAATATTCATAACGACCAACTATGATTGCTTCAAGTTTGTCAGAAGCAAAACCTCCTGCTCTGCTTATCTCTTTTCCTCCAATCCACGAAATTCATCAACGCTGCGAAGAAAAATACAATAACTTTTATGTAACATGCGAATTTGCTGTTCAGCAGGTACCAACATATTTCTGACGTATTATTTATCCTGGGACATTTTAAGGTCTCAGCTTTCATACAGGTTTCTTTTGTGCTAGAAAAGTTCGAGTTTTAACGTGGAAGTTCTACATCCCGGCTTCAGGTCTTTAATGTTGCAGAAATGCCTTATCTGGGTATGCCATTACTTTGAATTCTAGTCTGACACACACTTATAAGCCTGTGAACAATGATTTGTCCCAGGTGAGCGGCAAACGGGGAGGTGTATGGAAATATTTCATCTAAGTAGCCCGAAAGTATACTATGCAATGACGGTTCCCTCGTATTGGTTTGATGTCAGGACTGAAATCCAGGTTAATCTATTAATATAGTCGGTTTTAATCTCAGGAGCGAAGTGAAGGGAGAATAAAGCAATCATTACATGAAGTGGTGAAATACCTCAGACAGTTAAGGGGTGAGGACCTCGGCATGGTAGGGATGGTTTAACATCCCCTTACTAACATACGCTTCTACGGATTATATGAGCATGTTTATGTGCACCCTACAGCCACTTGTGAATACATTGAACTAATGTACATTTTTCCATTTGGGTTTGGCATTTACCCATAAAAGGATTATTTGCGCTACCGAAAAATGCGCGTAAATATCGCTCTATTGACGTAATAAATGTAAATTACCTTACATACTCCAATTTGCATGGTTATCTTACATTCAATAATCCGAACTTATTGATGTACGAGTATAATAATTATAGTTACTCGTTGAATGTGTTAGTGATCTTGAAGTAATGTCCTTCGATACTCTCGGCGGACGATAAACAAGTGGTGGAAGTTACTGCAAAGTCTAGTTTTTGCAAAACACGAACTATATCATTATGATCTTATAGGCTTTACAACAAAGCCAAATTAATAAAAAAACAGCTTATAACAGAATGTCGTTAATATTCTCCTGAACATCATGTTGCTGCATGAGGTTGAGAAAAAACTTACAACGCGTTATTAATTTTTAAGCTCCCTGTAGCTTGCTGCAGATATTCTGAGAGACAAAATCGATGTTCATCATTATTTTTTATTCCTATCTTGAAGCACGTTACTTAATTACAGAGTCAAGGAACAGGAGTCTTACGCTGGGGAATCTCTTCTTTTTGTGCTGAATGATGAATTAAACCATTTCCCTTAAAAATCTGCCGAATTTACCGAAGAATTAAACTAAGATTTCCATCTCCTAAGGAAGCATCCACAATTTTCGTAACGAAGTCAAGATTTCATTTAAGATTAAACATGGAACCTCTGAAGCATCCAATTAAAATCTGTCTAATGGCAAACTAACCCCAACCCTGTCTGATTGATCTGTATTTCACCCATCTTCAGTGCATTATGAAGGTACAGGAACACTTTCCAATATCGATTCGTGTTTCGGATATCGGGTATCGATTTTCGATCGAATATTATGGCAGTTTATTTTGGACGACAAACAGCTCTTGGGACGTTACAGGGAATCAGTTGAGCAATATTTTTTACTTATATATCCGAGAACTGCTCCTCTCAGAATATTAATAATATTGAGAGTCTGTATTAGTGGTGTGTTTCCTAGCATCGATTGTTATGAAACGAAGAATATAGGACCCACTGAAAGAGAATAAATCATACAAAATATATATCGCTGTACAAATATAAAGCCTATCATTAGTAATGGTGTCCGTAGCGCAGTGGATGTACGAAGGACCCGGGTTCGATCCCCAGTACTGACGTGGGGATTTTTCCCTCTCTGGCAGCTATGATGAAGTAGCGACTCCAGGTCGTGAAGGCCGGGAGGGTTCGGAGCGCTGACCACTTTCCACTCTCCAGTTTTGCGCCTCACTCATGACATCTGTTGTGGGCAGAGGAGGAGTACGCAGAGGCCTGGCGGTAAGCCTTGGGCCTTCAGGAGCTGTTGCGCTGGGGGTAGAAGCAATCTTTAGTAATGGGCTTCTTATATCAACCGCTTTTAAATGGGATCGCTGATGAGCAAGTTGTAAGCCCAACGCTTACTGTATTCCCATATTCCTCTTGCACCTACCTATAGGGAAATAAGCACTAACATCATTTCTGCAAATGTTTATCTACATATATTAACGTGAAGTTATAGGAATAAGAGCTTGTAAGAATGGTTGGTGCAAGAGTAGAGAAAGTCATGCGAGTGCAACACATCAGATTTTTCATAGTTGCATTACAGCTACCTGCACTGTAAATATGCGTGGAGTTACTTAGACCTGGAGTTTTTATTACTCATCGTGTACACATTAACGAGTCAAGTACATATTTTTCATACGGTAAGCCGTTATTTAGAGTTAAACCTAATCGCAAGAACAAAAGCTGTTTTACCCCACAGCTGCTTCTTTTCAACGCTCAAATTTACTGTGGGAATTTAATTATGACTCGCAGCAAAATTGCCTCAGCGAATTACCAACGCCTCTTGTCAAGTTCTCTCCGAGGACTGCGAGGGTCACAAAATTACTGCTTACACTCATTACACCCACTCACCCCCACCCCATTAACCCATATTTCGCTTCCTGGACATTTGCGTGCATGTTGTCTGTCTTCTACCATTTTTTTACATTATCTCTCGGTCCGCCTACCTCCTATGCAACCCATCTTCCACACCTCTTGTGTACCCCGCCACACACAAACAAGCTTGCCGGCGTAAAATAACACTAACATTTTTCATGTAGTCTGCATTAAATATTCAGAGGGATACGTGCTAATGTTTAGGATTCGTGCTTAACCCCGTAAAAGATTAAAATGGAATTCATGGAACTCAGTAAAATATATTTGTAACTAGAACACTGAAAATTGTTTCGAGCCAAACGGCTCCGCTGTACGTTTAAGGCTTGCATTCGGCGCTTTCTGTGTTTATATCTGGTCGATAAGGAGAGTGCCAGGAGTTTTACTCTCATTTATTCTTCTCATATTTCAGATGTCCTCCATGTTTTACACGCTTTTGTCGTTAAAGTGGTGGGTGCATGGTTTCCTGGTCATGTTGGTTTAACGGGGAATGAATGATTTATTGATTTATGGGTTTAAGGGCGCTCAACTTCTAGGTCATTAGCGCCCAAGGCAATAGCCAGATATAAACTTGAATCAAAAATAAAATACTAGTATCAAAGAAAAAATACACATTAACGTAAAAACAGCGGCAACAGCCGGATATAAAACAATGTAATAAATAGGTCAAAAGGCATAAACAAATATCTAAAATTTTAAATCCTAAAAGTGATATTACACTCCGCTAAAAAATTAAAAACTCTATCAACCGCTGTTTTGTCGTCCGCCAGGACCTCTGCAAGTCTGGCAGGCAGCTGCAGAGAAACTCGAAGGTGCGCTAGAGAGCAACACTCTAGCAGCACGTGGCGAACCGACAAAAGGTTGTCACACAGCGGACATAGAGGCGCAGGGTCCCTTTTAAATAGGTAACCGTGCGAAAAATTGCAGTGGCCTATTCTTAATCGAGCCAAACTAACCTCCTCGCGACGAGATGTGCGACAGGAAGTTACCCAGTTTATCGGAAGTTCTTTCACTTCTCTAAGCTTATTACCGCGGAGAGCTGACCACTCGTCGTGCCAGCACGACAGCACCGCTCTCCGCACTTCAAGCCTAAAGTCTTCCGAAGTAACACGTGAGATGGTAATACTGGGTTCTGTAGTTGCCATCTTTGCTGCTAAATCTGCCATTTCATTCCCCGGCAAACCTACGTGACCAGGAATCCATGTACACACCACGTCAATACCAGAATCGTGTAAAACATGGAGGGCATCCTGGATACGTTGTACAATAGGGTAGGGGTTGTACAACTGACAAAGGCTCTACAGTGCACTAAGGGAATCGCTCAAAATCAGGCAGTCACCTACTTTACGACGGCGAACATACAAAATGGCTCGATAAATTGCATAAAGCTCTGCAGTAAAAATGGAAGTGCTATTTGGAAAACCGAATGTATATGGTTTGGTTCCATAAACATAAGCACATCCAACACCGTTGGTGCTCTTTGATCCATCGGTGTAAATATATCGACGGTCAGTGTAGCCTGACAAAAATTCTAAGAAACACGTGCGGATACTTGAAATAGGCATCGTGGACTTCTGGTGTACGGTCATCCCAAGATCTACATGGGGCGTGCCAGATAGCCAAGGGGGTAAAGCCTCTGGCCCTTGGCGAACATCCCAGGCAGTTCCACTCCAAGCTTCACTAGGAGCTCTTGGAAACGGAACCCCGCAGGCTTAGCACTAAGGGTGCTATTCCTATATCGTTCTCTTAGCGCGGTGGTGAAAAAAGAAGCGAACGTTGGGTGCTTAGGCATACATCTAAGCGCACAACCATAATTTGCCAAGAGAATCTCACGGCGGTATTGCAGAGGAGGTTCTGCGGACTCGGCGTAAAGGCTCACCACTGGGCTTGTTGGAAAAGCTCCTGTTGCAATGCGGATTCCCCTATTATGGACCACGTCTAATCTTCTCAGCACTGATGATCGTGCTGACGAATAAACAATACAACTATAGTCTAATTGAATCACCAGTTTGAAGAAGGGAATAAGCACCAACATTTGAAAAATTAGTTTTTGTTAAAAATAATATCTATGCCCCTAGAGGCATGTGTCAGGAGAAAGAAGGAAACGAAAACCAAATAACGATGTTATAAATCCAAGTAATATTCGTTAGTTTGAACAAGAGAACAACTCCCGGATTCATTACCTTCTTCAGCCTAATCTTGCCATCCATATATGGCACCAAGAGTCTGAAAGTGCAGTTTCACAGCTGTTACAATAATGAGAATTGTATTACTGCACCATTCTTTTGAGAAATAGGCATAAGTGAGGCTGTTTGTTTTCGAAAATGTTTAATTCCAGTAATGAAAATTGTGCAAATGTCGTTGAAAACTTATACAGAAAGAAGAAGGGAGTTAAAGCATGCATTTGTATAAGAATGAACTTCAGAAAAGACGTTGTATTCTCAGGAAGGAGTACATTAGTACTGCAACAGGAAAAACTGTCCCAGCCAAGTCTAATTCAGAGCTACATTTGAGAGGTAGAACTGGAACTTAAAAATTCAATGCCACAGCTTTGCCCACACACGGCTTGTGTGTTTAAAAACACCAACGGTGTGTTGGCATAAATAAATAATAATTACCATCAGAGCTACATTGTTCGTGGAAAGAGAAATGCACTCTTGAGTTTTCAACAGAAGCAAAGAAGTCATTTTTAGATATGGTTTTTTACTGGACGGCCAAAAAATGAGCGAGACACATTTCTGAAGGGATTGATACAATGTTATGATGTAGGCAGGAGGCGTCCAAGACTGAAACACCAAGACGCAGAGACAGCAGTTTCACATATTTTGTACTAGTGACCAATGAGAGAGTAAAGGCATACAAAACAGCTTTCTCAATCCTTTATGGAGTAAAAAATAAAGCTCTCTTTAGGTTAACATTAGTAATTTCTGCTGGAAAATCACCTGTAGATTTGCGCGGGAAGCATCAGAATCATCGAAGAGCCCCACCCCAAAAAATAATTAACAAGATCAATGAACATATTCAGCTATTTCCACATAAAGAATCACATTGCTGAAAAAGCAGCCAAGTATATGAGCGCAGATCTTAATGTTAAAATAATGCATGAACTATTCTGTGATCACAAGCATCCTGACCTTGCTAATATTGTTAAGTACGGTTTCTATCGTCAATATTATATTGAAAATCATGGATACAGATTTGGTAGGCCCCAGATTGATGCTTGCTCAAGTTGCGAGGAACTTGAAATGAAAATCAGGTCCCCCTTCTTAAACGACAATGCAAAATATGAAATGGCAGAAAAAAATGATACACGCCAAGCTAAAAAGTTTTGCAAGAAATAACCGGAAGTAACAAGCTGATGTAAGGAAAATGATACAGTAGGAGTGATTGTATTTTACTTCATGCAAAACCTCCCACTTCCAAAAATGCCAGTTCAAGAGATGTTCTACTTAAGAAAACTGGATGTATGAAGGAGATACAAAGCGAGGACCAGATGAGGTTTGCACGTTCCTGTGGATGAGTATTCAGAAGATGAATCTAGTTATCATAGAGCTTCATGTGTTCAGTGACGCCTGCGGAGGCCAAAACAAGAACACCACAGTGGTGAGATTTTTACTTTCTCTGATGGGGCACTTCAAGAAAATCTATCAGTATTTCCCTATGCATGGCCAGTCATTTTTACAGTGTGACCACAACTTTGGAGTAGCCAAACGGAAGATCAGAAGAAAGGACTGGATTTATACTCCTGACGAGTATGACTAATTGATTAAAACTTCTAAAGGATAGGGATTTTTAGTATCAAAGGTTACTTCAGATGATGTGCTTGTCTTCAAAGGATGGTAGCCACAGTTTTATAACAGAACCACAAAGTCTTTAAGCAGGTCTGTAAATAAGTTTCAAGTTATTGACACCTCAGAATGCATATATGGATTAGTGAAATAAAGTTTCCTGCTTTTTAAAACAGGAATGCATCCTGAACTACCAACATACAAATCCTACAACAGTAAAATTCCTATTGCCATGCTGAAAATGGATGACATCAGAAAAATCATTGTATATATTCCTCATGACAAGCACATGTTTATGAGGAAGTTTTGAAATAGCTAATAGAAGAATCAAAAACAAAGTGAAGAGGGGGCTTGAAGAGTACATTTTGTAAAAACATAATGCAAAATATTGTGTAGATATTACTATATGTTCTTGGTAATTTCTGTTTGTAATGCTATTCAGTGTATGTTCATTTAAACTAGTGTTAAAGTACTTGTAATTTCAAATATATGTATCTTTTTACACTTATTGTTCTTTCATTATACTAAAAATGTTAACAGTTTTAAGAAGGAATTAAATCCTATTAATTATAGTCCTGATTACTGGGTAGAAGTAAATTGAAGTAATTCCTAGCATACCAGTCTCTTTCCTAATAAAGAGATAAACATTTTCTTATATAAGGTAAAATTACGTTGAACTAAAAATAAACACACTAGGAAGTTTTTTCCGATTTCCCAAAAAAACATGTTTTTGGAATTATTCCCTTCTTCAAACTGGTGATTCAATTTGAATCGGATCAGTGCGCGATATATTCGCAACAAAATTGTCCGATCCGCTCCCCACGGTTTGCCATTTAGTTCTTGAATGATATTTAGGGAACGGTCACATCGTGCTCTTAGCTGTGCAATATGCGACGACCAACCAAGCTTCCTGTCCAAGATCAAACCCAGGAAGCGCATCTCTTCAGCGAAGGGAAGTAAATCTGGACCGAAACGGAGCGAAGGTGGTAATCGTCTCCTACGACGCCAGAAATTAACGCAGATTGACTTCTCAGTTGAGAAACGGAAGCCGTTTTTCACGCTCCATTCTCTAAGATTGTCCAAACATTGCTGCAGGCGCCGTTGTAAGAACACCGTGTGCTGAGAAGTGCATATCTCGTCGCGAGGAGATGATTTTTTCTCGATTAGGCATTGACCAATGGAATTTTTCGCATGACTATCTTTTAAAACGGAACCTTGCTCTTTGTCCGCTATGCAATAACCTTTTATCGGCCTCTCACGTGCTGCTAGAATGTATTTCCTTACCGCACCTTCGAGAGTCTCTGCAACTGGTTGCCAAACTTGAAGAGGTCGTAGCGGACGACAAGCAATCGGTCGGGTTTTCTAGTTTTTATAAATGGTAAACGTTAAACGAAGAATTCAGAAATTGAGATCTCGATATGTGTATGTTTGTCCCTTTTGAATAATTTTTGTTCTTTATTCCGCCTTTTGCCCATTTGGTTCTTATATCTATGTATATTTGTTTTTACTAGTGAGCCAGTCGTAGCGTATTGGAGTTGACTCCCGTAGTTTTGTAATGTTTGATGCCCGCTAGGAGCGTGACTGTCGCTGGCAGGGTGTTCCCAGAAAAGCCCTGGCGCCAGTTAGTCTCGACGTATCTTTCAGTAGAGAGTTCCTTGAATCCTTGGTAAGTGCCGACTTTCTAGTCAGCTGCTAATATGGCGTGTTTACTTTAGGGTGCCATTTCTGATACTCTGTGCGTGTGTTCAATTACATTCAAGTACAGGGAATTTGACATTGTATAGTGGAGAGCCAAAGGGCGAGAAAATGAATGTAATTGTCTGTACTTCTCAAATATGGTTTTTAGACCGCTAAATTTCGGCCCATTCTAATGTGCAATTATTCTGATTTACCTACGAGTAAAAGGTGAAGACTGCCCACTGCTTTTACTGAAAAGGGGGGCCGGGCTTTCCACTTTCTTGTTTAGGTTTGCCGTTAACCACCCCTATTCGATCCGATCCTTATCAACAATAGTTAGGCATCCCCTTGGAGGAGGAATTACACAAGGAAAATGGTGTACTAGTGTTTTTATTTTGAATTGAAATTTATCTCTGGCTTTTGCTATGATCGCTGTTGAAAGGGATTTGGATTTGGATTTGGTTTAAGGGCGCTCAACTTCTAGGTCATCAGCGCCCTTAACAGACTCATGGCAATAGCCAGATATACATTTCACTCAAAAAATAAAAATACTAGCAATAAGATAAATATACAAAGGTAAAAAGCAGTGGCAATGCCAGATATGAAACAAGGTGATAAATATGTCCAAAATCAGAAACGTAATTAAAAATTTAAATCCTCAAATTTATATTGCACTGCGCTAAAAAATTAAAAACTCTATCAACCGCTGTTTTGTCGTCCGCTAGGACCTCTGCAAGTCTGGCAGGCAGCTGCAGAGAATCCCGAAGGTGCGCTAGAGAGTAACACTCTAGGAGCACGTGGCGAACCGACAAAACGTTGTCACACAGCGGACATAGAGGCGCAGGGTCCCTTTTAAATAGGTAACCGTGCGAAAAATTGCAGTGCCCTATTCTTAATCGAGCCAAACTAACCTCCTCGCGACGAGATGTGCGACAGGAAGTTACCCAGTTTATCGGAAGTTCTTTCACTTCTCTAAGCTTATTACCTCGGAGAGCTGACCACTCGTCGTGCCAGAACGACAGCACCGCTCTCCGCACTTCAAGCCTAAAGTCTTCCGAAGTAACACGTGAGATGATAATTCTGGGTTCTGTAGTTGCCGTCTTTGCTGCTAAATCTGCCATTTCATTCCCAGGCAAACCTACGTGACCAGGAATCCATGCACACACCACATCAACACCAGAAGCGTGTAAAACATGGAGGGCATCCTGGATACGTTGTACAATAGGGTGGGGGTTGTACAACTGACAAAGGCTCTGCAGTGCACTAAGGGAATCGCTCAAAATCAGGCAGTCACCTAATTTACGACGGCGAACATACAAAACGGCTCGATAAATTGCATAAAGCTCTGCAGTAAAAATGGAAGTGCTATTTGGAAAACCGAATGTATATGGTTCGGTTCCATAAACATAAGCACATCCAACACCGTTGGTGTTCTTTGATCCATCGGTGTAAATATATCTACGCTCAGAGTAACCTGACAAAAATTCTAAGAAACACGTGCGGATACTTGAAATAGGCATCGTGGACTTCTGGTGTATGGTCATCCCAAGATCTACATGGGGCGTACCAGATAGCCAAGGGGGGTAAAGTCTCTCGCCCTTGGCGAACATCACAGGCAGTTCCACTCCAAGCTTCACTAGGAGCTCTTGGAAACGGAACCCCGCAGGCTTTGGATTAAGGGAGCTATTTCTATATCGTTCTCTTAGCGTGGTGGTGAAAAAAGAAGCGAACGTTGGGTGCTTAGGCATACATCTAAGCGCACAACCATAATTTGCCAAGAGAATCTCACGCCGATATTGCAGAGGAGGTTCTGCGGACTCGGCGTAAAGGCTCACCACTGGGCTTGTTGGAAAAGCTCCTGTTGCAATGCGGATACCCCTATTATGGACCACGTCTAATCTTCTCAGCACAGATGGTCGTGCTGACGAATAAACAATACACCCATAGTCTAGCTTGGATCGGACTAATGCGCGATATATTCGCAACAAAATTGTCCGATCCGCTGCCCACGATTTGCCATTCAGTACTCGCATAATATTTAGGGAACGGTCACATCTCGCTCTTAGCTGTGCAATATGCGACGACCAACTAAGCTTCCTGTCCAAGATCAAACCCAGGAAGCGCGTCTCTTCTGCGAAGGGAAGTGAATCTGGACCAAAACGGAGCGAAGGTGGTAATCGTCTCCTATGGCGCCAGAAATTAACGCAGATTGTCTTCTCAGTTGAGAAACGGAAGCTGTTGAAAGGGAATGACCTAGTAGTTGAACACCCTCAAACCTACATCTTCACTCCCCCCTAAACCTAACTTAACCTTCCCCCACTTACTATACCTACGTAATAGAGAAAGTAAAAAGTTTTTTTCACCTCAGAAACTTGGTGTCCCTGTAGTAAACATCAAATATTTTTTTTTAAAACTTGCATGGTATAATTACTATTTTAGCTTTGAAAATCATATGTGTCTACATAAGTATAGAAATCTAGTGCAAAACGGTTAATTCATTGTCTATACTGCATTGAAGCTTCTTCAGTAGAGCCCGAAACAACGAAAATTCGAATAACACTGCACTTTCTTACTCCACACGACACTAACCTACTGTTTTATAAGGCCATATTTGGTACAAATTAGGGTACATTTTATACATTCATGTTTCCCCTAAAGGCTTGCTGCTAATTTGTTCAGTGCTCATTATTTTGGATGCTTGAGGGTGCATTATGATCGTCAGAAACTGCATGTAATTAAAACTAATTAGGGTACCCTTTGGCAATCCTCGCTGTGGTTCTGTTGATTGAAGTAAATGGTGGCAACTGGGTAAAGGCAACAGCTGGCCAAAAATGTCTCGCAGTAAAGTGCGGTAAGGCAAGCACAAGCCACAGAATTAGTTTACCTGAGCTGAGTGTGAACAAACAACATAGTCTGCTGTAACCAGCAGCTTTTAATCCTACCTCTGCGGCTGGAGACCAGAAGACCACTTTAAAACGTGACCTATACAGACAGCGTTTATGTGAGTGTTGGGCTGCATTACATTTTAGAAACTAAGGCATAGCGAAAAGATATATTAAAATTAGGCTTAGAGTTAGTTAGATTTGGTTTAAGGGCGCTCAACTTCTAGGTCATCAGCGCCCTTAACAGATTCATGGCAAAAGCCAGATATAAGTTTCACTCAAAAAAATAAAAATACAAGCAACAAGAAAAATATACAAAGGCAAAAAGCAGTGGCAATAGCCAGATATGAAACAAGTGACAAATATGTCCAAAATCAGAAACAGATAATCAAAATTTTTTAATCCTCAAATTGATATTGCACTCCGCTAAAAAATTAAAAACTCTATCAACCGCTGTTTTGTCGTCCGCTAGGACCTCTGCAAGTCTGGCAGGCAGCTGCAGAGAATCCCGAAGGTGCGCTAGAGAGCAACACTGTAGCAACACGTGGCGAACTGACAAAAGGTTGTCGCACAGCGGACATAGAGGCGCAGGGTCCCTTTTAAATAGGTAACCATGCGAAAAATTGCAGTGCCCTATTCTTAATCGAGCCAAACTAACCTCCTCGCGACGAGATGTGCGACAGGAAGTTACCCAGTTTATCGAAAGTTCTTTCACTTCTCTAAGCTTATTACCGCGGAGAGCTGACCACTCGTCGTGCCAGAACGACAGCACAGCTTTCCGCACTTCAAGCCTAAAGTCTTCCGAAGTAACACGTGAGATGGTAATTCTGGATTCTGTAGTTGCCATCTTTGCTGCCAAATCTGTCCTTTCATTCCCCGGCAAACCTACGTGACCGGGAATCCATGCACACACCACGTCAACGCCAGAAGCGTGTAAAACATGGAGGGCATCCTGGATACGTTGTACAATAGGGCGGGCGTTGTACAACTGACAAAGGCTCTGCAGTGCACTAAGGGAATCGCTCAAAATCAGGCAGTCACCTAATTTACGACGGCGAACATACAAAACGGCTTGGTAAATTGCATAAAGCTCTGCAGTAAAAATGGAAGTGCTATTTGGAAAACCGAATGTATATGGTTCGGTTCCATAAACATAAGCACATCCAACACCGTTGGTGCTCTTTGACCCATCGGTGTAAATATGTCGACGGTCAGTGTAGCCTGACAAAAATTCTAAGAAACACGTGCGGATACCTGAAATTGGCATTGTGGACTTCTGGTGTATGGTCATCCCAAGATCTACATGGGGCGTGCCAGATAGCCAAGGGGGGTAAAGCCTCTCGCCCTTGGCGAACATCACAGGCAGTTCCACTCCAAGTTTCACTAGAAGGTCTTGGAAACGGAACCCCGCAGGCTTAGCACTAAGGGTGCTATTCCTATATCGTTCTCTTAGCGTGGTGGTGAAAAAAGAAGCGAACGTTGGGTGCTTAGGCATACATCTAAGTGCACAACCATAATTTGCCAAGAGAATCTCACGCCGGTATTGTAGAGGAGGTTCTGCGGACTCGGCGTAAAGGCTCACCACTGGGCTTGTTGGAAAAGCTCCTGTTGCAATGCGGATGCCCCTATTATGGACCACGTCTAATCTTCTCAGCACAGATGGTCGTGCTGACGAATAAACAATACACGCATAGTCCAGCTTGGATCGGATGAGTGCGCGATATATTCGCAGCACCATAATAGGGGAATAATATCACAGATGGTTACCCCTTGGTGTGTTACCTCTATAGGATGTGCTGTAGATTAACGTAGGATACCAGGATTTGGATTTTGGATTTGGTTTAAGGGCGCTCAACTTCTAGGTCATCAGCGCCCTTAACAGACTCATGGCAATAGCCAGATATAAATTTCACTCAAAAAATAAAAATACTAGCAACAAGAAAAATATACAAAGGTAAAAAGCAGTGGCAATAGCCAGATATGAAACAAGGTGATAAATATGTCCAAAATCAGAAACAGATAATTAAAAATTTTAAATCCTCAAATTTATATTGCACTGCGCTAAAAAATTAAAAACTCTATCAACCGCTGTTTTGTCGTCCGCTAGGACCTCTGCAAGTCTGGCAGGCAGCTGCAGAGAGTAGGATACCAGGGAACATCGCAACAAACTCAAAGTGGACTCTTATCAGGAATGGAACCGGGTAGCTCTTGAATATGCGCCCCACAGGTTACAGCAGAGCTATCTCTCGATATTGGATGTGTTACATTCACATGATCTTTACTCACTATTGCTGATTTTTATACACCTAAAATTTTTTCTTAGCAAAGCTTATATTTTTTAAACTTTATATAGATACAGCCTTACTCCCTTCACCTTGCTGATGGCCAAATTCTTATGACCAGAAATAAAAGAAGATATAGAACATATGATTAGCAAATTACTAGAGAAATACAATAAATGGGGACTAAACATCATCACACCTAAATCCAAATATTTTGTGTCTGCTGACACAAGAGAAGATCTAGAAATTGAAGTAGGAAATAAAATTAAATGCTGAAATTATGTAGAATATTTAGGGATTAAAATGAACGACGGAAAATACAAAAGTTATAAATGGATATATGCAATTTCTACACTAAATAGAAGTCTATAGAACAAAAATATGAGCAACAAAACAAAGACATATTTATAATAGTGTTGGCAAAAGTATTACTTACGGTGCTAATATATGGCCACTTACGCACACCACACAAATTAAATTACTGGCACCAGAAATGGTCGTCTGGTGGCGAGCAGCGAGAATTTCGAGTAGAGATAAAATAAGAAACATCATTTGCAATTTTAAGGGAGAAAAGTCAATTTTGGATGAGATTAAATTAAAACAATTGAAAAGGTATGGACATGTAAGAAGAATGCGGGAAGACAGAATACCGAAAAATGTATTAGGATGGATACCGCCAAAAATTGGAAGAGAGAACAATAACTTGGCAGAATGTCACACAGGTAATGGAGAGATTGAATTTGAAAGATGAACTCTGCAACAAGAGTTACACATTTGAAATAATACAGGGTGCAGGAGGTTTGGCCATTGGGTCCGCTGATGACACAACAATGGTGATAACAGGTAAGACGGAAGCAGAAGTACAAGATAAAGCAAACTCTTTATTAGAACTAATTAGAACTTACTTAGAGACATTAGGAATGACACTTAATGCAAACAAAACCGAATGGATGCAAATTACGATTAGTAATAAGGCACAAAGTAACATCAGATTAGCAATACAAAATAAAAATATCTCCCAAGTTACACAGACAAATTTTTTTAGGAATAGTCATAGACAATAGCTTAAAACGGCACAAACATATAGAAAAGGTCAGTAACATAATCAATAAGGGCATATACATATTGAAACAGATAACACAAATTATGGATAAAGATACTATACTAAAGGTTTATTATGCATTTGTACATTCACACCTAAATTATGGGATTATTTTATGGGGAGCAGCGGGTAATAAAAATATACTGAGAGTATGTAGGCTACAGAAAAAAGCAATTCGAATAATGGAAAAACTGCAAAGGAAACAATCGTGTAAAAGCAGCTTTAAAAAACTAAAATTCCTCACAGTACCATGCTTATATATATTTGAATGTCTTAAGCACGCAATAAGAAATCACACTGAAGAAAAAAATAGGAATATGCATGGACATAACACGAGAACAAAACAGAACTACTTTAGAAATAGGCTAAGGGGATCATTAACTTCCAAAAGTATTGAAAGTGTTGCAAAAGACCTATACAGTCATTTACCTCACCCAATCAAAGAACTACATGAAGAAGTGAAGAAAATTAATACAATAAAGACTTACCTGATTAAAAATGCTTTCTACTCAATCGAAGAATACAAAATGAAACAAAATCTTGAGCCGTAACCTGGTTTTAAAACATCTTCTGAAATTTGTGTTAAATTAATTTTAGGTATTTAATTCTAGGTATCTATATCTGCTCAGCTTTGTACTTAAAATTACTTACCTAATCAATAACGTGCATATATGTTCCTAACTTGTGTAAAATTACATGATTAATAGATAATGTAAATATGTTTTCTATTTTATATAAACTTGACGATGCTTTGTAAAAATGTTGCAAATGGCAGAATAAAACTGAAACTGAATTAAAACACCGATTAAATACAATAATAATAATAATAGGAGTAGGAGGAGGAGTAGGCTTTTTTTTTTTTTTTCCTCCTAGGGGAAAAATCCCTCATGGACGTTATTCTAACGAGTTGGACTCTAACCAACTAAAAAACCCCTGTGTGAATAAAATTGTGTACTTCTTCTTGGAACTGCACAGGCGGCATTACTTCAAGAAGAGGAGATTCTAGATGGTAGCCATAGTCTCAGTGGTCTAAGTTGGTCTTAAATATCACTCATTACCCAGCGCTTGCGGGATAAAATCTCTCGGGCCAATTTGCTAACCACCTTCCAGTTCTCATTAGATGCTAACATGTGAGAAACTACTTGTGAAGGCGTAAACGTTCCCAGCTTGAACTCTGCTGGTATACGTAAATGTTGCCATCTGACACAATCAAAGAAAGTGTGTTCCACTGTGTCAACTTTGCCACAGTAAATACATTCTTCGGTGGCATTTAGCCCAAAACGATATAGATATGCTTGGAAGCATCCTGACCTGTAAGGAACTGTGTCAAGTAAAAATTCTGCATCCTCTCCGACGTGAATACCAAGGTTTGATGTCTGGGATTAAGCACTTAGTCCAGTGGGCAGTTCCGTCATCCGAGTCCCATGCTTCCTGCAATTGATCTAATAATTGCTGTCTGGCCTCATCTCTTCTGGTGTCGTTCTGTAGCCAACAAAGTTATTGGAGGCGTTCTGGCCAACACCAACAATGCTTTAGTAGAGGTGGTACGGTATACAGACATGCATACATTTGCATTCCATAGATCCTACAATTTGCCTTGGCAACAGGATGTGGAACATGTCAATATGTTATACACTATTTACAATAAACAGGATTAATATTATAAACATAAAATGATCTAATGGTTACATTAGATGTTGTTAAATTCATTTATGGTATAGCATGAATGCTTAAGAAGATATTCCTTTAGCTTAATATTGAATACCTTATCATTACAGTTCCTTAACTCATTAGGTAGCATATTAAATATTTTTATACATTGGTAATGCACTCCTTTTTGGACACATGTGAGATTAGTTGATGGTATATGAAGTTCAGATCTAGATCTTGTATTGATATTGTGGATGTCAGAATTAGTAGTGAAGTAGTTTTTATTTTTTATGTAGGAGTTAATCAGTGAATATATGTATTCTCCGGTAAGGGTTAATATTTCTAGGTTTTTGAAAATGCTTGTACACGATGTTCTTGGATGAGAGTGTGATATAATTCTGATGGCCTTTTATTGTAAGATGAAAATTCTCTTTGAATTTGTTGAACCTCCCCAAAAGAGTAACGCAAAGTAAGCTAATTTTAATATGAGCATCACTGAATGAGGACAGAAGTCGTAATGCATAGCATGCGGAGCTCAGTTTAGGGGCAATTTCATCTATGTGGGTTTTCCAATTTAGGTGCTTGTCAATTTGTATACCTAAAAATTTAGAAGCATTTGAATCTTGAACAGAGTTACCATGTATGTCTATTGCAAAGTTATGCTGTTCGGCATTAATGGTAGTAAATTTTACAATATTTGTTTTATTAACATTTAGTTGCAAACCATTTGCATTGAACCAAGATTGCATTAATGTTGTTATGTGATGCGAGGTTTCTTTAAGTCCATCTAAACTTTTATGCGAAATTAATAGTGTTGTATTGCGCTTGTTATTCTAATTGCAACCTTTCGTTGCACGCTGAGGAGCCGTGTGGTGTATATCTGTCTCTCCAGTGCCTTGCGCCAGATTCCCACTCCATAAAGCAAGATGGATGTAAAAACTGAGAAGAGAAGTCTACGACTGCTTTCTGTAGGGCCTCTAATATTTGGCATAATTCTGCTCAAATGAGCTACAGCCTTGTTTGCCTTTGAGACGGTGGAGCGCACGTGAATACCCATATACATGTTGCGGTCTAGATGAATTCCTAAATATTTCAGTGAATTTTGACTCTGGATCTCCAAAGTGCCAAGCTGAAGGTGGATTGTTTGAAGCTTGCAACCACCTACCAGAATTACCGCTTCAGTCTTATTTGGCGCCAATTCCAATTTCTTGGAGGTCAGGGAACGATCTAGGGTAGCTAGAGCGCCATTAGCAGCTAGTTCCAATGAGGCCCCATCCTTAGCTATAACGGTCAATGCGAGGTCGTCAGCATATGCTGTAAGAGTGATCTCTGGGGGCATGGGTAATCGCAGGATTCCATCAAAGTAAACGTTCCACAAGGTAGGGCTTAAGACCGAGCCCTGAGGGACACCACATGTCATATATAGCTTACTGTAATTGCCCACTAGTAATAATAATAATAGATAAAATTTTGCAGAAATAATTCATCGTACATTTCGTTGTGGATAAAATGGAAATAAAGGAAGCTGAATCGATATTCAGATGTTTGAAAGCTAATCAGTAATCACTATTGACGTCTCGAAAAACAAGTGAATAACTGTTTAAAATGCTGACAGTTTTGCAACATTCAGGTGAACAATAAGAAATTATTAGAAATGGATGACACAAAAAGTTGTTTTAATTGTGTTTTAAAGAAATCTATGTTTTAAATATAAAAAATTGTTTTTAAATTATTTATTTAGGTCGCATGAAGTTGTTCGTTCATAAGCGACCATGTTAATAAAAAAATTATTACGCTTTCTTAAGAAACAAATATTGGAAATAACACAAATGAACAATGATATTAATACAATTTTATTACAATATCATTAAGAACAGTGGTTAAAACAGAAAACAGTGAATGACTCTTAACTCGTATTTAACGTAATTAGTTGGTTTCAAATAACTGCAATGAAAATCACTTATAATGATACAACATGTATTACATACACAATTTTAATCTTCTTGCACGCAATTTTAGCTGTTGTTTAATAACTCACTAAAATAAGTAGAGAAACACGCAGTACTTGTTTACTGAATAACAATTAGAAAGTTTGTGTCTACATTGAAATTGAGCACTTATTTATGGAAGTTCTTTAAGTGTAATACTTTTGAGTGTACCATTAGGTATGATAGACCGTCTAATTTTGCTCCAAGGACTCTTTATCAAGGTTGAGTTGCCTTTACGTGCCGTAAGTCTACAACACGGCACTACGGGCTTGACTTCCCTTCCGAAAGAAGCCATTTGAACCCGCGATCACGGGAACAAGAGGCTAACCCAGGGGTGTCCAAACTTGTTTGCAAAAGGGCCGCTGTCGTTAAGCTGAATTGGTTTACAGGCCACATTATTTGATTCTTTGATCATATTCAACAAGGTAAAGTTCTAAGATCAACCGATTAATTTAAAAATCTGATGTGTTGCGCTCACATGACTTTCTCTACTCTTGTACTAACCATTCTTACAAATTCTTATTCCTATATCTTCTTTGTGATAGTTCGGATAAACATTTGTACAACTTATTGCTTATTTCCTTGTAGGTGCAAGGGGAACGTTAGAATACAGTAGGCTTTGTGCGATAGTCAAATGTTTGAGATTCCGTTGTCTTTGCACACTTAACATATAAAAAAATGAACAACGATGATCCATTTTATCGAAAGTTCTAAGCTTTCCGAAACTCACACACATAACAAGGAATATCTCCGAAATGCTTCACCCTACAAGAAAATTTATTCAGACATAAATTGTGTATTTTAGCAAGATCTAAATTTTTTGTATAGTATAATTTGGTCTATCTCTAACGGTTTACCAGTTATGAAAAAGTCGTCCAGAGTAAATACGACTGCAGGGGCTATAGCCAGAAAATTCAAGATATGCATTTCATTTGTCATAAAAATATCTCAAATATGACATTTTAATCAAAATCGTTAGAGCCATTTTCAAGAAAATTAAAATTTTTGAAAAATTTTCCGTGTAAAGGGTAGTTTAGGGTGGGGTTATTTTCTTCAAAATCTTTGTGTCGCATCCTTAAAATACATTAAACTCAAATACCAACTTTGGTTTTTAACCGTCTTTTCGTTTTCGAGCTATGCTGTCCACAGACTGACAGACTGACACACAGACATACACACACGGACCTTTTTCTAAAAATGCTTTTTTTTTTTATTCAGGGGGTCTCAAAACATATATTTCCGGTGAAATCTCGACATCGAATTTTTGGGTGGAATACAATACTTCCCCTACTCACCAGCAAAGAAAGTAAAAAAGTTAATATACTGATATCTTTATTAAAATGTTAATCATACATTAGTTAATTTAGGTGATAAGTAGGGCTTCTAAGTGTAGTGGCAAGAAAAGTTTGAAATTAAGCTATATTATTTCAAATAAAGTGCAATTCCAGTGAATATCGCATTTTTGTATGCAATATATAATTTAAGATCTACTTATTAAAATCCCAGAATTACATATCTTATTCATCAAACCTCTCATAACAATGACACAATGTGAGCGAACAACTGTAAACTTGAAATTTCTATAAAGTGTAACGAGAATGTCACAAAGTGTTTGACATAAACAGTGTTTTAACAACACATCCATTCTCCATGTCGCAAGTTTTTAAGTATTTTATGGTTTGCATTCATAAAAGGTTGCAAAACGTGCATTATAAATGAAGAGAAGTTCATAAGCTATTCGCAGAAAATTGTATTTATTTAAATACTTGCTATTAAAATCAGAATAATTCGAGTCACCTTTCAGTACAAAAATGAGAGAAACCTTTCCTTTCAAATGGTTATTTAGACTGAAAGTATTTTTTTCTTTTAAGTCTTCAGTAATTCCCATGCCATCAATCTTAAATTATCAGAGAACGCGCAGTAAAGTGTTTGCAATAACTCATATGGTAGAAATGTTTCCACTTGAAATTTTATCCATTCCTGATGGGCTATAACTGTTATGCTTTTCTACCAGCCCATTCTTTAAATCGAAGACTTTCCATTTCCCGTTCAGTGATCTTTGTATGGAGAGAAAATGGATTCCTGTCCTCCGCTAGCGTTTCGGTTCATAATTCATATTTCATGGCCTAAAAGTAAAATGTGCTTTCAGGAACTCCAATCTGTGTTCTTTAGAATCTGAGACCTTCCTCCCACATTTCTCATGCATTTAACGGGTTGTTTCAGAAATAGCATAAAAGTCGCCCCTTGCCTTTGCAAATTCTCTGTTTTACACATATGTTGTAGTTATTATATAGGAAATTAATGCTGAAACCCCTACTGCCATTGAAGGACGTTTCTTTTCTGTGTAACATTTAATGCAAGCTAAATACTTTGTTTGGTTTGGTTTAAGGGCGCTCAACTTCTAGGTCATCAGCGCCCTTAAAAGATTCATGGCAATTGCCAGATATAAATTTCACTCAAAAATAAAAGTACTATACTCCATCCAGCCTTAGATCCATCCTTTGTATTCCTCCACGAAAACCTGATGTCCGTATCATCTGCGGCTAACTCAAACAAACGCCACGTGGATTCATACCTAGTGTTTATGATGCACCAGAGCGATATTTACTCGGAAGTTTTAGGAATGGCGCTGCTATCGCGTTATATTCAAGTAGTCTTTACCAGGGTTACCGTACATCTTGAAAACTCACAGGTAATCGCCAATATTTAAGATACTATATTTTATGGTGTGCTTCGGTTTCGGCATATCGCGGGTTAGCTGTTAATGGCTTATGTGTACATCAGGTGCGGATCTAAGAGTGGAGCGATTATAGCAACGAGGAAAATATACACAAAGAAGTAAAAAAGAGTGGCAATAGCCAGATATGCAACAAGGTGATAAATATGTCAAAAAGCATAAAAAGAGATATCTAAAAGTTTTAAATCCTCAAATTGATGCTACACTCCGCTAAAAACCTAAAACAGAGCTTTTGTCATCCGCCAAGATCTCTGCAAGTCTGGCAGGCAGCTGCAGAGAATCTCGAAGGTGCACTAGAGAGGAACACTAGCAGCACGTGGCGAACTGACAAAAGGTTGTCACACAGCGGACATAGAGGGGCAGGGTCTCTTTTAAATAGGTAACCATGTGAAAAATTGCAGTGCCCTATTCTTAAACGAGCCAAACTAACGTCCTCGCGACGATATGCAACAGGAAGTAACCCAATTTATCGGAATTTCTTTCACTTCTCTAAGCTTATTACCGCGGAGAGTGCATCGACGTGTCCTATTCCGCCGTACTCTCGCAAAGACACCAGCCATTTCTCTGGTGTCAAAATTTTGAAATCGTCGTGTGGAGCATTTTAAGTCCGCTGCCAAAAATATAGTTATAAAAGATACATAAAGGTGTTGAAGATATTACAATGATACTTTGAATGTATTGTCTGATATGGGTTTGAACAAAAACTGGCAATGATTGTAGAATTTAGAAATTTCACCTATGCGTACCCTTAACACGAGTTAAAGTGCATACCCAAGCCCACACACCAGGGTACGCCACTGATTACATCATATTTTTATTTGTAGTAATATAAGATGAGCTGCAAAATTTCTCTTGATAGAATCTAGATTATTTTTATATTACAGCGCATAACTATAAAACTATAACACAAACTTATGGTCAAACTTCAGTATGGAAATTTGGATGGAATGTAACTGGTGTACACTATTTACAGATCTTAAAAAATGGAACAAATTCACGCATTAACATGAAGATAAGAAATTTCACCAAGCCCTGTACGCAAGGAAAGAAATTCCCCATTGAAACTGAAGTTTAAACGTTTGGAGTTGTGCAGCCGCCTTGTCAAGCCGTTTTAGAGAAAGTTCCCGAGGCGTGAAGTATAAAACTATTATTGCAGTGCTAGGCAACTTCATTAACTGAAGTTTCTTGTCAGCAGGTGGCAGGGGAGCGTATGTTAAAGTAACTGCCACAAACGCTTACAGCATTAAATTAAGTCACACATGTACGCTCATCGTATATTCAGCATAAATCTGTCCTCCGAGATTGCACCAACGTAAATATGAAAAATAGATTAAATCCAACATACTGGTGTTTCTAAAATGCACGTCGAGTCATAAATATTGCAGCTCCTTGCTACGTAGTTTGCCGCCATCATATTTTATGGCCGCCTTTAAATAAGTGGTAAAAAGCCACGCGTGCGCAGGAAGAATGGAAGGGTTAGATATCCTGAGGAAAGAGGAATATCCTCCCCATTTCCTTCCATATTTCGTTGCTCCTCGTCCACTTTGTCGCTTGGTTCTGGGGAGAGTCGCAAGTAATTTGTTACCGCCAAGTCACGCGACAGTGCTCGAGGGCTAAGGGATGGATGTACCTGCAAACCCAACCGCTACCTTGTGCTTAGAAGAAAAAGCAGTCTAGCGCTTGCCTTGCAAAACAGCCAAAACTGAAGAAAAGCCTAAATTTGTTCTCTTAAGAAATTTTGTGCTGCCATCTCTGATTACTCCGTTTCTGATGCAGGCGTGCCTATCAGGATGCATGACTTTGAGTATTGAGGAATTTAATTTATTTATTCATTCATGCTTATCTGCTTACCTGTCGGTTCTTGCAGCTTTCTGGATTTTCTTGAGGGCACTTCTGGGTTCTTCTACATCGCCATACATTCATGCCATGGCAATCAGGGTTATTATTGTAACAGGTTTCCACTATTGAAGAAAAATAAGGTTTACCTGCCCAATACTTCAGCATACACAGCGGGATGTGCATCTACCTATCAAGAAGATTAAGATGGACGACTTAAAGCAATTACTAAAATATCTGCCACATGCATTCAAAAACCTTTATGATGAATTAATGTTACTGTTAGTTTGTGAATAAAAACAGATTTTAGATCCACGAAGTTGTCATGATGTTTATCAGTTAAGGAAGTGTGGCTATAACACATGTTAGTTATACCTACATTACAAAAATGTGTGAAATGGTTCTACTGAATAGTGTTTTGAATAATAAAGAACAGGGTAATTAAATTAAAATTATTATAACTTCAATTTCAGATTTTATTGAAGAAAAGGACTTCAGTCAGAATTTTCAAAAAGATTTTACTAGAAATAAAATAATTCTGAGTTGTGTTTTAGTAGTGTATAATATATACTGTACATAGAAAAACATTTCTGTGAAAGGAAAATAATATAAACCAAAAATTTTAAACAGTTTTTTTGTGTTTATCTCAAAACTACATAAGTGAATCGTATCACGTTTGATATGTGTTTGAACAAAATATGACAGTAATTGCAGAATTTAGAAGTTTCACCTATGCGTACCCTTAAAACGAGTTCAGAGTGCATACTCAAGTCCATATCTCACGCCTCCATTGCTGCTAGCAATGGTAATTCACTATTGAAAGCAAGTGATGACCATGGTAACACTCTTCTCCACGGTTCTGGCACTACTTCCACTCCTTCTATGATTGCATTTTCTTTCCATTGGGAAAGACCAAATGTTTCAGAAATTTCAGCTGAACCAGCCGATTCTGCTGTCATAGCTGTTATATGCACGTAATCTGCCGCTCTGGTTTCGCACTAATAATCTGTGCTACTGTACCACTTTCGGGCATCAGCAAAGGATTAAGGTCGTAAATTTGGAATAAATCAGTGGTGGACAAATATTCAGAAACAAAGTCCAGTATTCTAAAAGAGATACCAGTATGCCTTACGTTCTGAAACGGTCCATTATCACTTATTCCTAGGTCTTCTGAGGTAGTAACCGCTTCCTGTCTGCAAGATGTAAGCGAAACAAAACCTTATAGATTTGTAGTAGCGTTAGTACCTTGTGGTGCTAATACTGAATTATATTGCACTCTTGCGTTAGCGGACACTCGTTGTCTCAAACGCCTCTACAGTTGGTCCAATAACGGGTAATTCCTCATAAATATTATGATTATCCGCACTAACTACGCCCAAAGTTCCGGGAATCTGTTGAACTGTGGTTGTTGGGATTGCAGGAAATGTAGGAATTATGGTTTCTCCAGTCGATAATTTAACTTTTCCTACTGCTTTTAGAGCCAGGAAAATAGGCTCGGGCACACTGTAACTTTTGTCATAGACAGCTTGATATAGTCTTCTACATTAGTCATCTCTTGAGATTCCTTTTGCTTGAGTCCTATCACTCTAAGCCAAAATAAACAGGCACAGTAATACCTTAACAGTTCTGGTGGAAATTCTTTCGACATTTTTCTTTTCTCATTCTTACACCATAATGCTACATTATTCACAACATCTGTAAAACCTGTACATGATGGGAAAAATTCCACTTTACGCGTGGCAGATTTTAACTTTCATTCTTCTCCGAATACAGCTTCCTTATTAGCTGAATCTTCCTTCGTTGTTGCAGTAGCAGCCTTGACTGCATTTTCCTGCACAATGGTTGCCTTTGGTAAACTCCGGGAAACAGGTTTTGTTGGTTTAATTGGTCCTGTACCAACATTTGATTTGTGTTCTCCTTTTGGAGCCTGTCGTCGATTAGACTTTCCTCTACCTCGGGGATTACCTCTAACTCCTCGGCCGCCTCTTCCGCGACTAGGATTAATCTCTCTCCTATCAACCTCACCGACATCTACATTAATATTTGCTGGTTCAGCCATGACGGAAGATGATCTTAGGCGCTTCCCAGTACACACTGAAGGAAACTTCAGTCTAGTAACCGCTGTCACAACCTGGCTTCACCTCTAACCCTGTAATAAGCAACGGGATCCGACTCCGTTAGACCTATTAAGGGAAATATACCTCACGCTACGTCACTATTGTACCTAATTCCACGTATGTTCCATTGTAGGATAGCCATATTGCATTGTGTATGGGATAAGTAATTCCAAGGTAACTCTTCATTACTTTGGAGTAGGCGATTGTCGAACTAATTTAGCCCTTTTCTTTTCTCTTGGGCTGGCATTCTTGTCGGGCACTTTTCGCGCCTCTTTTCTACAGGGGTTCTCCCAGTCTGGGCAGATTGGTCTAACTCCATGTCCTCTGCCGAGGACATACGTTTCCCCATAGTGAACTTGAGTTCGAGTGACTCGAACCGGTTCCTAATGGGGACCGGCGATGATGAAAGGCGCCGGTCTGAGTCCACCCCTGAAGATTCCCCAGAAGAGGATCTTCCAGGAGATCTCAGACTCTTATATCCCTTTGATGTACTGAGATCAGGCTTATCTTCCTTAAGGAAATCGTTCTTTGTGATAATTTTTATTTTTTTAGATCATTGTAAATTATGTCCATCCAATTTATTACGCAAGTCTGACATATTGGATAATTCCAATTTCATTTCCATTACCTGTTTAGAGATTTGCTGTAAGAGTTCTTCTAATCGTAACTCTGTCTCACAAGCCATTTCCACTTATTTTTCACTTTTCTCTCCCTCTTTACTATCACTTAGCTCTTTAACATTCTCCATCTTCCCTACTAATTTCCTATTGCTTAATATCGTTCAATCTGTTATCCAAACTTAATTAATTTTTTTTAAAATTTTTACATACAATTAGAACAGTCTTACTTGTTAAACATTGAACTTCACTGATTTGTCCTATCTTCTAACGACCTTCGCTGTCCTTGGGCTTCCTCGTTTCTTCTTTCTTCGATCTTTTTATCTCGCGTTGACACAATTCGAAGCCTAGCGTTTAAGCGCCATTTGTAACGTTTCTTTTGGTTGGAAGATTAGCTCACTGAGATCTGGGGGGCACCATCTGCTGTTTGGTTGGGGGGGGGGGGCGTCAATTCTTGTTTGCCGGGCTAGCATAGCGGCGTGCTTGAATGACTCTCGTTTTTTTATCACTATTCAGTAAAATGCTTGCATCCAGGGCGTAGTACTGGTCAACATGCAGTATTAGTAATTAAAGTTCAAATTTACCTTGTTGAACTAGTTTATTTTCACTCTCACTCAAACATATATACTTCAATACCATGGATTGGCGTCCTTTTTTATGCGTACGGGGTTCACACGTCGATATCACGGACCACGCACTTTTGTGTTTTCTCAAACTAAAACTGTTAATTAATGACCCGTGTCATAAATTATACGTCTCTTTTGCGGAGAATAAATTCGATTTACTTTTATACAAGACTATTTGTGTATCAGGACGTTATATGCCGCTAAATTCTGATTTTAACCGGACCCCAATCCAGACAATTGTTGAACAAGAAGAACAAGACAATTGAATACACACATAATTGCCCACTATAATAACGATTCACAATGTTAGGGGGCTTTTTCTGCCACCAGTATAACCACACATTCAAATACTTCAGGAGGCTTTTTAAAAAAAAAATATCGCCTCAAATGCCTCTCATCGGAATGTAATTTCTAAACAAACACAAAAGAAATATGAGTACAAAACAAAATAATATATTACATACATTCTGATGAATGCCTCTCGCTTTTTCAAGAAAATATCGCCTCAATATGTTGAGATATTTTTATGACAAATGAAATGTATTTCTTGAATTTTCTTGCTATAGGCCCTGTAGTCCCATTTACTCTGGACGACTTTTGCGTAACTGGTAAACCGTAAGAGATAGAGCAAATCATACTGTATAAAAATGCAGATCTTGCTGAAATACGCAATTTATGCCCCAATAACTTTTCTTGTAGGTTGAACCATTTCAGCGATATTCTTTGTTATGTGTCTGAGTTTCGGAAAACTTAAAGCTTTCGTGAAATGGAATATCCTTGTTCATTTTTTTAAGTGTTAAGTGTGCAAACAGAACGTAATCTCAAAGGTTTAAACGATTTAACTATCGCACAAAGCCTACTGTATTCTTCTACTCCCCTTTCACCTACAAGGAAATTAGCAATAAGATAATTTGTACAAATGTTTCTCAACTAACACGAAGACACAGGAATATATACTCAGACCTCTATATATATATCCACTGTGGCCACCACTCTCTAGGAGGAAGGAGTGAAGCAATGAACCACAGGAGGTTACAGGTAGAAGGCAGACAGGCTACAGGGTTGCGCGGAAGTCGTTAAACTTTCCGTCTCACTGCCAGTGCTGCCCAGAGAGAGCAATGAAGGACCCGTGGAGCAAGCAGTCATCTAGTGTCCACGGAGAGTATAGTAGGAGCTCTTTCTTCAGAGCAACCATCCACACCATCTGGCCGGCACTGCCATACGCCATGAAACTTTAGAAACCTACCTGAAAGTTCAGAAGGCAGCGGAAAGAAAAGAAATGCATTTTATACTTGGCTTTGGTGGTCTTAGAAGTTGTACACCATTCCGGAATGAATTTGTGACCAAAGCCTAGATCAATTTTGTCAAAACACAAGTTTAATTCCTCCTGAGTGCAAGACTGTCATGACAGCTATTTATTTGCAAGGGATTGTTAAATTATTTAAAATAATTTATTTTAAAACATGTTACTATTAGGGTGAATCCAGTAATTTCTTAAATTGTACATCTAAACTCAAGGGGTAAAATGGAGGTAGAACACTCAATCTTCTGTTAAACTTTTCAGTACTTAAATCATAAGAATAAAAACTAAAACGGTGCTTGCTCCGATTAACCACCCTGTATAAAAAAAATTCCCACCCTACACACTCTTGTGAACAAATCTTATGGTTTCTTAATATTTCGTTTGATAATTTGTGTGCATTATACGAAATTTTAGCTCATATGCTTTCCTTCTTTCACGTTCTAGGAGTCTATCGCCTTAAATGTAGTCTTATGTTCTGTCTTCAATCGTTCCAATCTTCTGCCTCCCTTAAGTGCACGCCAAGCTCTAAAAATTTAAAGCGGTACGCTTTCAGCTTTTATAGCGCTTCGTTAAATTGCCGACACTTTGGTCTGGAAAGGTGCACTTGCTTGAATGACTATTTATTTATTTCCTTCGGGCGGGCAAGGAACAAAACACAGAGGTGATTTTAATATGGAGCGCATGTAAGGAAACAAGCATTTCCCTTTGATGTTTTTTTAGGCGTATTTACTTTGGTTGAGCTGTGAATTCTGCGTAGTGTTCTCAGTTCAAGCGTTTGTTAATCTTAATTAACAACTTGGAACTTACACTTGAATCCTGCAATCGCTTATAATGCAAATTTTCACTCTTAAAAAGCTCCATTTTATTTGTGTTTACCTGAACGATTCCAACTTACATATTGTGACGTCGGGCTCGGTGCAAAATAAAGGATAAAACGATTTAAGGGCTAATAAAATAAAATATTTCTAATAAAGGTAAAAGAGCAACTAGCCAGTATAAGTAAAAGAAGACAGACGTCTTCCCTGTCGTCATAAACCCAATTTAGGCCAAAATTAAATTTAAACGTTTAATTTTTCTAGAAAATTGGTTTACGATTACCATTATCTAGAACTCACTAGGTTAACACAGTTTACAATTCTCCGTGACCTAGCAACTCAACAGCTGTTCTGTCCTATCGGAACCTTGACACTTACCCCACTGCCCTACTGTCTCTGGCTGGATTCACTAAAAACTTCCTCAATACTCGACTCTGAAAGACTGCTTCAACATTGGTTCGTTCGCTCTCTACGAGTTCTCTGGGGAAAAACACATTTTCTCGAGAAACTTCTCAGCTTGTCATGTGAACAGCTTCTAGAACTGCTGGAAATCGCTATGTTCTCCCACGCTAATAGTCGTCTTCGTTCCGACCGTTCCATTGTCGGTGGACCACGTATTCACAAACTGCAGTGTAAGGTAGCTAACACCTAACTTCTTTGATGTGCGGGGCTACCTTTTGTACCTATGAACCTAACGGGGCACCCCGTGCAGGATGGATGAGGCGAATGGAACCTAAGCGCGCCCGGAAAGTTACCACGACACAGAAGATGACATTTCTCAGTAGAAGCACCCCGGCGGGGGCTGTATCAGCTCTGTTATTCTCTCACCCCTTCGAGTTCGTACTTTCTAGGGGGTCGCGGGGTTTGAAAATTGGTTCCCCTTCCCCCTCAGGCTCGTACCAATCCATAGGGGACTCGGAAGTCAAGAGGGGAGAGATTTCCAGAGCACATTCATTCCCCCTACCATGCTGCCGCCGTGAAGCTCGCCGCTGATTCCAATCCTAAAAAGAAACCTGAGATGAAAATTGAAATGAAATGGTTAGTGTAACAAAATGGAGGGACAGGAGATTTGGAGGATATAGAAATCCTTCCATCGTTCGCCTGGCGACCCGGGGAAACCTTCGGAAAAAAAACCCATGAGGAGAGGAGATGTAGGAACAGAATGTTGGGCCAAGGGGATAGAACCCGTGACCTCCCGGGTGTGGTCCATAGACATTACGGCCTGAACTATCCCGCTCTTATAAGAGGGTTACAGATCTACATATACTCAGTGAATGCAGTTGCTTTATTTTGGTGTTGTCCATTAATTGTTTACAGGATACTTTTAAGATTAATCAGTTGTGTATAATTTAAATACCCTATTACTTTTAAATGATATTTAGTATGTGAAAAAAAGAATAAACCATCATCAATGAGTTTTAACTGTAGATGCCGTTTCTCTGTAGAGATAGAGGGAGATAGCTGTTTCCCTCGAAAGTATCTGAGATATGATTACACGGTAGTGTTTGTACCCGCAGGAAATGCGTAATCGCATATTCAACAACAGTGGAAGGTTAAGTACCGAGCCAATTTTGATGAGAAAATCTCGTGCGGTTTCAGGATTGCTTACACGAGTGAAATACGTGATGCTCAATATTAATGAGTTTTGGGAATATGCTCTCTTCAGGGAACTGAGACAGCTGAAAGCACAAAGGCTTAACCTTAGACCCTCAAGTACTTCTGTTTGTTTGTAGGTGGTATATAAACAAATTAATGCCCTAACAACCTCGTATAAGAGGAGATCCCTTAATAATTATTGGCGTATAATTGCTTCCCATATGGAGCTTTCAAACTAAATTCATCTGTATCAGATTAACATTTACTGCAGCTATAATAGACTAAATATTATGTAGAGCTCCATACAAGATGGTTTACATAGGTGATAGTTCCTCAAATGAATAGGAAAAAATCTGATGTGTTGTACTGACATGGCTTCAACTCTTATGCTGTTGTTGCTAACTCTTATTCCTCTATCTTCTTCATGTCAGTCGAATCACACATTTGCAGAAATTACCTTATTGCTAATTTTCTTGTAGGTGTAAGGGGAATATGGGAATACAGTAGGCTCTGAGCGATAGTAAGATGTTTTGAAGTTTTGAAATTCCCTTCTGCTTGCACGGCCAAACAGATAAAAAGTGAATAACGGTCTTTATTTGAGAAAAATTTAAGTATTGCAAAAGTCATACAAATGAGTATTTCCAACATGGTTTACTCTACAAAAAATGCATCTGGAAATAACGTGTGTTTTTTTAGTACTCGTTTTTACCACAATTTGGCGTTTTACATTTTACTGTTTTAAATGTTTAGTTTTAATGTCTTTTTTTTAGATTTGAGCTTTTACACTTTTTATGAATGGTTTTACCAAGTTTTTAACTTAGCGCAATTAAGTGCCGTTTAGTGCTTTTATGTTTGCGCTTTTAGTTGCTCTTTTAGCCCTCACATTTTAGGCAGCTTTTAGGCGAGTTTTAGATTTTTTATATTCTGACCTAGGGCCCAAATGACCTAGTTGTCGACCGGTCCCTAAACTCCATCAATCCAATCCATTAACGAGATCTACATTTTTATAGTAAGATTTAGTCTATCTCTTACGGCTTACGAGTTAGGCAAGTCATCAAGAGTAAACGGGACTACAAGGGTTATTGCCATGAATCTTTTAAGGGCGCTGATGACCTCGAAGTTGAGAGCTGAGTTCAGTTTCACAGCTCATAAGTGTGAAATGAGTGTTTTGGAAAGAGCAGGTTTTTGGAATTTATAACATTAGCATTATAGAATTTCATAATATATTTTTATTGTATATTTAATTACTTATTACGCAATTTTACTGATGTATCTAGTAACTTTGTTAGATTGAGTGAAATGGAACATGCCTATTGTTACTTTTTAGTTACATTTTAAAAAAATAAGTATATAATGAAAATGGCAAAATTTGATATTATTAAATACTAACCCTAAAGTTTCCAAGTATCACAAAAATTAATTTTTTTCACATCAAGATAATTCAGGCAATAGAGGGTTAAACCGAACCAACCAACAACCCAGAAAATTCAAAATATACATTTCATTTGCCATTAAAATATCTTAAACATATGCCACTTTAATATAAATCGTTAGAGGCATTTTTGAGCAAATACAAGAATTTGAAGAATTTGTCATGTGAAGGGTAGTTTAACATGGATGAATTTGCTTGAAAATGTTTGTGTTACATTTTTGAAGGATACTATACTTAAAATACCAATCTTGGCTCTTAGCAGACTTTTGATCTTTGATTTATACTGCTCAGAGGGGGGGAAGAAAAGAAAGAAAGAAAAAAAAAACCCATAGACACGTACACAGACCTTTTTATAAAAATGCATTTTTGGGTTCAGGGGGTCTCAAAACACATAGTTCCGTTGAAATTTCAACATCGAAATTTTGGATCGGATGCAGCACTGCTATACGTAGTAGAGAAAATAAAAATAAATAAATAAAAACGAAACGCCAAGAATTACTAATCCATTACAGCAGAGAGCCTTTAAGATTTTCTTATGGAAAATATTACCACGGAGAGACAGTGGAATTGCAAAGTTATCACAATCACCAGCTCTTAAAAGATTCGACTATCTTTCATAGACTCGGTGAAGTCTATCCCAGCCAATCTCCCTAGCGCACCTTCGAGACTCTTTGCAACTGCCTGTCAGACTTACAGAGGTCCTGGCGGACGACAAACAAGTCGTCGAAAGAATTTTGAAGTTTTTAGCAGCAGCAAACACGAACCTAAGAATTTAGAACTTTAGATATCGACATTTCAAAGACGCTGCAGTACATCCCCCAAACTGAGTTAGATAAGCCAGTGTAATTTGTTTTTTAGTTTTAGGAGCGTTTTCTATTTTTAAGGTCTTATTCCTAGTTTTTAACCCTTTTGTGTTTTACCTTTTTAATGTTTACTGTTTAATCTTTTATTGTGCTTTAGGTTTCACATTTTAACCGTATTTATTTATGGGTGTTTGCTGTTTAAAGTTATCGCTCTTGTCCACCCTTTGGTGTATATTTTATGTTTACGTTATAGTTGTGTGATTTAGACTGCACATTTTAGCCAGTTAACTTTGTTAGTGCTTTAGATTTTAAATTTTGACTTCGGAATCAAATGACCTAGCTGTCGACGGGCCCTTAAACTCAACTCACTCACTCACTCACTCTCGACTGATTCACTCAATTATTCACTCACTCGAAATTTCATGCTTTGTTTACCCTTTTTTTACTTTCTCTACTGGTAAGTAGGGGAAGTATTGTATTCCACCCAAAAATTCGATGTCGAGATTTCACCGGAAATACATGTTTTGAGGCCCCCTGAATCCAAAAAAAGCATTTTTAGAAAAAGGTCCGTGTGTGTCTGTGTGTCAGTCTGTGGACAGCATAACTCAAAAACGAAAAGTCGGTTAAAAACCAAAGTTGGTATTTAAGTTTAATGTCGTTCAAGGATGTGACACGAAGATTTTGAAGAAAATAGGCCCACCCTAAACTACCCTTTACATGGAAAATTTTTCGAAAATTTTGATTTTCTTGAAAATGGCTCTAACGATTTTGATTAAAATGTCATATGTTTGAGATATTTTTTGTGACAAATGAAATGTATATCTTGAATTTTCTGGCTATAGCCCCTGTAGTCGTATTTACTCTGGACGACTTTTGCATAACTAGCAAACCGTTAGAGATAGGGCAAATCATACTATACAAAAAATGTAGATCTTGGTAAAATTCACAATTTATGTCTCAAATTTTCTTGTAAAGGGAACCATTTCGGAGGTATTCCTTGTTATGTGTGTGAGTTTCGGAAAACTTAGAACTTTAGCGAAATGCAACAACGTTGTTCATTTTTTATATGTTAATCGTGCAAAGAGAACGGAATCTCAAAGGTCAAAAAGACTTGACTGTCGCACAATGCCTTCTGCATTCTAATATTCCCCTTGCACCTACAAGGAAATAAGCAATGAGATAATTTGTACGAATGTTTATCTTAACTAACATGGAGATATAGGAATAAGAGTTTGTTAGAATGGTTAGTACAAGAGTAGAGAAAGTCATATGAGTGCAACACATCAGATTTTTATAATTTATTTTAGTTTTGGCTTTTACTTCTTTGTTTAGTATATTTATGTATATTTGCTGTTTACTGCTATTTTTATCTTATATTGAAATTTACCTCTGACTTTTGCCATGATCCGTTTTCTAAGGTAGCTGATGAATGACTAAGTAGTTGAGGGGCCTTAAACCCAAATCATCATCTGTATCTAAGAATGAAGAAAGCAATACATATTTCTGTGTCCAATTATTGCAATGCAGTGTTCCTTCCAGTCTAATGAGACTGATATAAACTATCGAATCTTATCTATTTACGTAAATTAAGGAAAGTCCATACAGTGGAGTAACGAATCTTATTTGCCAGTTCAGAAAAGAAGACTGCTCTCCATATTTATATTATTATTCCCTAAGCTCTAATGACCTAGCTGTCGACGCGCCCTTAAACCCTAATCACTCACTCACTTATTCCCTAAACTGTAACAATGAACACATGGTGGTTACCGTGTATGCAATGGAAAAATCTAGCTGTTGGAAATAAAGCACTGCCTTAAAGCATACTTATTTTATATGCGCGCTGTTTTCACGAGGGTTCAAATGTTTATTTTTAATTTATCCCAGTTTGTTCAATACAGATGAGTAATGCTCAGAACTTGTTGTACACGCAGAACAATCCATCAACGTGATTCACTAGCCTTTGTAACTTTTATGTGCCGTTGTTGCATATATAAATGGATTATTATCGTGCAGGAGAAAAGAGCTCTTCAAACATTTTCATAACCATATTATGGTAAGTGCATTTGAGCTAGTTGAAGCATTGCGAAACATCGACATCGAAATAAAACCGGGCAAGGGGGGGGGGGCACTGTTAAAATTGCCTGCAATGTTTTATCCCAACGACTACAGCAAGTTAGCTGTTAAAATAAATAAAGCCTAAACGCCACCAATACACGACTATTAATTTGTGTAAATAAACTTTGGTATCAATTAAATTAATACTCGGTAGGGAACCGTTGTTGTGCTGGGACGAAAGTATGAGGAACAATGGAGGGGTTTCGGAGGTGGAGAGAAGGCTGGAGTAGCTAATGGGGATGGCATGCAACCACTTCAATTAGAAGTTATACCAAACAGATTGTGTTTATATCCTGAGGTTTTCTGGGAACCAGTAAATGTTCTTCGCTTTTGCCAGTAAGCCCATGGACGGAAATCTCGAAAGCGTGATCCATTTACCGAGTAGGATGGCTCAGATGGTAGCGTCTGTGATCCATATTCTGAAGATCGTGGGTTTGATTCCCAAGTCACTGGGTGATTGCGGGAAGGGATAATTATATCCACTGGTTTTCCTGACACTCTAATTCACCCACTTCTCACCACTTCACGTTTTAGTCTGGTTGGATACATCAGGGAGGAGTTTTAGTAAACACGGCAGGGAACTTACCCTTTGTAAATCTTGGTTCTTTGAATCGTGGCAGGGCTTCAAATCCCGCGCCCACCAGGAAATGTGTAGGTAAGCCCGCAGGGGGTAGTGGAAACTGTTGTACGAGGCGCCACCGGGGAGTTTAAATCAGTAGTTGTTAGGGGCGCTGCTCTCTGTTGTCACCTCTTTTGTTCAAAGGTTGACGCTACTCCCAGACGGTTAAATGAAGCGATCTTTTTACTTTCTATACCATGCATGGTAAGTAGCGGAAGTATTGTATTTCATCCAAAACTGGATACCCAGATTTTACCGGGAATATGTATGCTGTGTGAATTCAAAAAACGAATATTCTTAAAAAGGTGTGTGTGTGTGTGTGTGTGTGTGTGTGTGTGTGTGTGTGTGTGTGTGTGTATGTGCGTGTGTGTGTGTTTGTGTCTCTCTCTTCTAAAATTGACAATGATTGTGGTTAAAATACCAGATATTTAACATTTTTTATGCCACATAAAATGTGTATCTTGAATATTCTTGAAATCCCTAAGAAATGCTTTTTCTTCTGAGGACTTTCGTATAACTGGTAAACCATAAGAGATAATATATTACGTCACAAAGGATGCAGATCTCTTTAAAATGCATAATTTATGTAAAATACATTTCTTTTGTGGGGTAAAACGGTATTCCTTGTTATTTGTTTGAATTTTCGAATACTTAAAGTTTCCTCAAACAGAAAGTTATGCGTTTTTGTCATGTACATAAAAAGAGAAAGCTTCATAGCCAGTTCTTAAAAAATGTGACTTTCGCTTAAACTTGCTGCATCCTCCTCTGCCCATGGTACCTACCTATAAGGAAATGTCAACAACACTTTGTACAAATTTTACCTCGATTAGCATGAAGTAGATAGAAGAATAAACATTTTGAACAATATTGTGACATCGGAATCGGCTCACAGCAAAGGATGGACGGGGTCAAGCTACGTAACACCATATGCCGTGGTGATGCGTTCAGGACGCTGCCTAGCGCAACTGCTGTGTGCACGTGAGGCGGCAGAAACAAAAGGGGTTTCGAGAGTTCGAGAAAGATCCTGTGATGTAATTCCCAGTATATAAGGAAAGTTGGGAGTGATTTTTAGAGTTGAGTTACGGACACGAGTCAGTCAGTGTGTCAATGACTGAGACAGCTGTGTGTGTGCGTCGTCGTGTTGGCACCCCGTAAGAACCAACGAGCGTCACTAGTGATTGCAACGTATTTAAGGTATGAGAGACACCAAAAGAACTGAGCAAGATAAGGACAGTTGTAAGTTGTGATAGCCTGAAAATCTGTAGTTTGTGTTAACTGTGAGAAGAAAACTGCATTTATAATAAAATGTTAGTAGACAATATAGTGATAGAAAAGTAACCGGGCTGGATTTTTGTCCTTTGTAACAATATTTTGTGCGAAACTGAGCAGAGAAATTTTAAATGTACTGGAGTATTTTATGGACAATGGAGCAGATAATGTAGACCGTACTAAGACGCGCTTGCTTTGCGACAAGCCACAGTTACCAGATCCTTTGTATTTTACAGCAGATAAACTTGAACTGCCCACCATAAAATCCGTTCTACCAGAGATTCCAGAGCCAAACAAGTACTCCGTTCACGGCTCTAATATCAATAGACTCCTGCAAAGTTTGCGGCGCCGAATAATGGCCTACAGGAAGAGGGACGTGCTAGAACCCATGTTAACATCTTTCCACTTGGTTGCACGGCGCAATAAAGCATGGTAAAGGTAAAGAGAACGAGTCTCAGTAGCTTCATCAGGTCTTCAATTTAGTAAATGAACATTGGGTAAGGTCAGGAATTATCCTCGTCACAGATTACATTTTAGTGAAATTTGCTGGAAGTATCAACTGCTAACCTCTTCAATGGTTCGTGAACACACAAACAGAATCGTTATATTATGTTGCAATATAAGAATGGTGAGTTTTATTGGACCGAGGGAAAGTTTGAAAAAGACTAGACATAATCGAGTCTTTTCAACTTACAAGGATTAGTAAAATGCATAACATGCGTATATTGCATACACTTTTTGGGGCGATAACAGAATTGAAGCGTAACATTCATTATTTCCGGGTGTGTTGATAGTTAAATCTTTTTATTTTTTTTTTTTTTTTTATTTTTTTATTTTTACTTTCTCCGCTATGTATAGTAAACTGGAGGAAGTATTGTAGTCCTACCAAAAATTCGACGTCGAGATTTTGCCGGAAATATGTTTTGAGACCCCCTGAATCCAGAAAAGCATTCTTAGAATAACCTCTGTGTGTCAGTCTATGGACAGCATAACTCAAAAAACGAAAAGTCCGTTAAAAACCAAAGTTGGTATTTAAGTTTAATGTCTTTCAAGGATGCGACGCGAAGATTTGGAAATAAATAGCCCCACCCTAAACTACCCTTTACATGTGAGACGGGTAGTTTTGTGTGTTGTGAAGGGAGGAATATGTACTGCCAAGATGTTGTCTCCGTTGCCCTCGGCTGTTGACTCTTCTTCAGGGGTGGTTATGCAGGTGGATTAATAAGTGTTTCTTAGCATTCGGACACTGACTTTATTCACTTTCTCTTACACCAGCTCCCTCACAGCTACACCCGTCTCATTCAAGTAGTTGAGTCTTTCTGTCAAGGAGTTCACTGCACTGACCCTTTTGTGGTCCTGCACTTTGTTCATAACCGTACCTCCCCTTGCTACGGTCAGTATGCCTCCCTTAGAAATACCTGTGCAGTGAGGGGTGACAAATGCCCCGCATCCTGTTTGTTCCCTTTCAATACCTGAATGAGGCGTTTGAAGACCGCTCGGTCGCTAATTACATTTAACAAGTTTCCAAGTATAACTGCTTATCACTAACAATATTTAAACAATTATTATCCTAAAATATTTATCTATATACAAATTATGTTCTAACCTAATGTACAATATACATACTAATATGTACCGTTACATATGCCCCTAAGTTTAAAATAATTTGTTGGTAACAAAAATTATTTTTAACTTACATGCTCTAACAGCGAAACCAATCCTAAACAACGTTGAACTATGATACACTTCTCGATGTTTGTCGAGGCTGCGTGCCTGATTAATTGTATGTGTTAATTTTTATGGCATATTTACATTTTTTTGTATCTTTTATCACTCTTCACTTTCCACTGTGCACTACATGTTTTTGAGTTTTAACAAAAGGCAACACACATTTTTGTCACTTGACACCAATGAAACAATTTTTAAATACATACATTTCTTTTGTGGATATACAACTTTACCCTCATGCATAGAATTGTGTGTTATGTTATTACCCCATCGCTAACAACTATGGTCTATATTTTAATTGTTGTGAAAAGAATATTATTTTAGAAAGATACGTATATTTACTTTTTTTAAGGAGGAAAATGGTTTGAGTGCATGAAACAGGGTAATTTTATTTTTGCCAAAATAGTTTCCATTCCTTCGGGTCGAAACTGGTCTGGGATCGAATAAGAATTCTAATCTTCTCGCATCTATTGTCATTCTTAGCTCTCCACTTATTATTTTTTTTTTAAAGTCCAACAAATAGGATTGATATGTTCAGAAGTGCTTTGCCTAATTATTACATCTTGTAACATGTCGCATATGACTTTATCCGCTTTGTCCCTTGAAGAATGGAAATGGGTCTACATTTGTACCGAAAAGGTTTTATTCCGTTTAAAGTGAAACTATGAACATGAGAGGTACAACACCCTGGTTTTTTAGAAAAAACTTAACGGTTTTTGTATAAGGTATCACATAGGCGTTCCCTGGTTTCGGCACTGATTCCTTGGGCTTTCGCGGCAATTAGATAAACATATGTTTCTTGATGAGGGTCAACTACCTGTCTTGAAGCTTCCATCTGACCGTTCAGATCATCGCAAAATTCCATAGGAATATTATAAATCGTAATTACCTCATTCATGGTTTCCTCTGCTAACTATTCAATTTTCCCCAGATTACCTATGTTTTGGTTATCAATTCCCATTACAGTTAACACATTATTTATGCTATCTTATTTAAATGCCCTACCCATATTAAATTGATTTGTATTATCATCGGATCCCTGACAATTTGTTTCTACACCTGTACACTGATTATTACGAGCAACTCCCGGGATCGTGCAGTGCCCTCTTATCAGTTTCCCTGTCTTTGAATTTCTACTTCGCTAACTGCCTCTGCATTACTATCGCTGATAAACGGATTTGCGTGAGGACTTAATAATGTTGGCAAACGTGCATTCCCATTTGACTCTTGGGGCAAAAATTGATTAGCTCTTGTTTCACCCTGTACTCGATTGTTTTGGTTAAAATTACTCGCATAAATGTTTTCCGGTCTTGTATTATGCCTGTTTTGATGTCCTCGATTATGGCCATAAAATCTAACTGTATTAATTTGTCCATTTCTTCCCCTCTGATACTGATAATAATTTTGATTTTGATTTCCATTTCTCTGTGGTGATTGTCTACCCGTAGGAAAGTTATTTTCTCTTCTACTTGAAGTTCTGTTCTGAAAATCTGGTCCTGTGTGTTGGTATCTCTGCCTTGTATCCTGACCGGGTCCTCTGTTCCAACTTCTGTAATATTCTGCCCCTGCTCTAACAGAACCTGAATTGTTTCTATTTCCATTTTTTGTATTCAGATCAATGGAATTCCTGACATTTTGGGTTGGTTTTACCTGACTGTAGTCGAACGCAGAAAGCAAGTCTATCATTTCTGAGAAACTTCCTAGTTTTGCCACTATAAGGTTATTTCTAATGTGCTCCGGATAGTGACCGATTACTATTGCAATGAGTTCTTTTTCCTTTAGCGGTGAATCTAATAATTTGCTTCTCTGAACGATCTTCAAAAAGTAGTCGATCATGTTTATTCCCGAATTTGGATCGTATTTCCCATTTGATATTTCCATCCTAATTTCATTTTGCTGGTTTGCCCCCCAATATCTAGCCAGAAAATATTTTCTAAATGAATCGAAATTTGTGTCCTCGCCCAAAGTTAGGCGCAACCAATTTCTAGCTCGCCCTTCTAAGCCTTTGCCTACAACCACCATCCTTAATGCCTCAGGAATTTGCTTTAGTTTAAAGTAATTCTCTATTTCTTTAAGAAATAATTTTGGGTTATCACCATTTTCCTCCTGAAAAGTTGGTACGGGAATTTCATTTAATAAATGATGCGGCCATGTTTGGTAACTAATAGGGTTTATAGCATGCACACTTGATTCACCGGATGCAGAAATTTGTTCTGCAAACATTTCACCTGGATCAGCTGAGGCTTGAATTGGACTTTGTACTCTGTCGGTTCTAGCGTCAGCTGAGACTGCAGGTACATTTACATCAGAAACGGTACATGTGTTTGTTACATTTAATTCTAACCTCGAAAAAGTACCCCTAATATCCTGTATTTCTTTACTTAAATTATGTTGGCTTGCATTTAAATTCACCACGAGGCATCTGACAGATTCAATTTCTTTAGTAGTTTTTAAAACATCTGCATTTGTACTCGATACTGAGGTTTCTACCAAGTTCTTCAACATTTGTACATCCTTGTCCACTTTGTTTTCTAAGCCCGTTTGTTTGTCAGATATCTCTTGGTGAAAATTTTGCAATTTGGTCTCTACCCCTTGCTGCATACTACCCAACTCTCCCGTAGCTGCTTCAATTTCTGATCTCATTTCTGTCATTTCTTTGTTCATCTCCCCCTGACTAACTATAAGAGACTGCCATTTCATTTCTATTCTCTTTTCTAGGTTCACTATATTTTCCTCTAACTTTTTGTTACTTTGCTCAACTTTACTTTCTATTCTGTTTTCTAAGTTCGCTATAATTTCCTCTACCTTCTTATTGCTTTGCTCGACCTTCCTGTTGTTTTCCTTAATTTCCCTGTTAGTTTCCTCTAACTTACTTTCTATCAACTTCCACAATAAACTAATAGAATCTCTATCTATCATCCCTTGACTGACTGAGGCTACAGCTTGCCTGTGTACCTGTTCCCGACTATCACTACCTACTTCTACCATTTGCATATCTGCCTCCTTCTCTGCTTCACAATTGTTTCCATTTATTTGGTGGCTACCTTCCATTTTATCTACAATTTTCCCACTTCTTAATAGCATGCAAAACTGTTTACAGAAATATTATTGTGGTTCTTTACAACTCACTTTTAGAGCTTCCTATACTTATTGGGCGTATTTCCTGTGAAGATGTTCTGCTGAGATGTCTAGTAGTAGATGCGCTCCGGTCTTTGATGACGAATGCTGGTACTCCAGGGTGCTGACTGGATGCTGGATGATGATGCTTGTAGCGTGGATGCTGAATGAAGATATCTTCTTGGTCCTGTGTTTATACCTGCCGTCTCGACTTTACACGTTGGGTGTCATCTATGAGACGGGTAGTTTTGTGTGTTGTGAAGGGAGGAATATGTACTGCCAAGATGTTGTCTCCGTTGCCCTCGGCTGTTGACTCTTCTTCAGGGGTGGTTATGCAGGTGGATTAATAAGTGTTTCTTAGCATTCGGACACTGACTTTATTCACTTTCTCTTACACCAGCTCCCTCACAGCTACACCCGTCTCATTCAAGTAGTTGAGTCTTTCTGTCAAGGAGTTCACTGCACTGACCCTTTTGTGGTCCTGCACTTTGTTCATAACCGTACCTCCCCTTGCTACGGTCAGTATGCCTCCCTTAGAAATACCTGTGCAGTGAGGGGTGACAAATGCCCCGCATCCTGTTTGTTCCCTTTCAATACCTGAATGAGGCGTTTGAAGACCGCTCGGTCGCTAATTACATTTAACAAGTTTCCAAGTATAACTGCTTATCACTAACAATATTTAAACAATTATTATCCTAAAATATTTATCTATATACAAATTATGTTCTAACCTAATGTACAATATACATACTAATATGTACCGTTACACATGGAACATTTTTCGAAAATGTTGATTTTATTGAAAATGGCTCTAACGTTTTTGATTAAAATGTCATATGTTTGAGATATTTTTATGACAAATGAAATGTATATCTTGAATTTTCTGGGTATAGCCCCTGTAGTCGTATTTACTCTGGACGACTTTTGCATAACTGGTAAACCCTTAGAGATAGACCAAATCGTACTATACAAAAAATGTAGATCTTGCTAAAATACACAATTTATGTCTGAATAAATTTTCTTGTAGGGTGAACCATTTCGGAGATATTCCTGGTTATGTGTGTGAGTTTCGGAAAACCTAGAACTTCGGTGAAGTGGATCATTGTTCATATTTTTTAGATGTTAAGTGTGCAAAGACAACAGAATCTCAAAGCTTTAAAACATTTTGACTATCGCACAAAGCCTACTGTATTCTAATATTTCCCTTGCACCTACAAGGAAATGTTTATCTCAACTAACACGAAGAAGATATAGGAATAAGAGTTTGTAAGAATGGTTAGTACAAGAATAGAGAAAGTCATGCGAGTGCAACACATCAGATTTTTTTTTCTTTCTCCACTACGTATAGTAAATTAGAGGACGTATTGTATTCCACCCAAAAATTCGGTGTCGAGATTTCACCAGAAATACGTTTTGAGGCACCATGAATCCAAAAATGACATTTTTAGAAATAGGTCCGCGCGCGCGCTCGTGTGTGTGTGTGTGTGTGTGTGTGTGTGTGTGTGTGTGTGTGTGTGTGTGTGTGTGTGTAGGTGTGTGTGTGTGTGGGTGTGTGTGTGTGTGTGTGTGTGTGTGTGTGTGTGTGTGTGTGTGTCAGTCTGTGGGCAGCATAACTCAAAAACGAAGTCTCTGAAAAACCAAAGTTGGTATTTAAGTTTAGTGTCTTTTAAGGATGCGACACGAATATTTTGAAGAAGCTTCCTCCATCCTAAACTACCCTTTATGTGAAAACTTTCTAAAATTTTTTGATTTTCTTGCACACGCCCGTTAACGATTTTGATTAAAATGCCATATGTGTGAGATATTTTGAGACAAATGAAATGTATATCTTGAATTTTCTGTCTGTAGTCTACGAAGTTCTATTTACTCTGGATGGCTTTTGCATAACTGGTAATCCTCAAGACATGGACCAAATCGTAGTTTACAAAAATGTAGATCTTGCTAAAACACAAAATTTATGTCTGAATAAATTGTTTTGTAGAGTGAACCATTTCGGATATATTCTTTGTTATTTGTATGAGTTTTGAAGAACTTATATTTCTATCAAATGGAACATCGTTATTCAATTTTTTGTGTGTGCAAAGAGAATGGAATTTGAGCGATAGTCAAATCTTTTAAAGCTATCAAAGTCTACTGTACTCCCATATTCTCTTTGTAGCGATAAACAGTAAGATAATTTCTGCAAATGTTTATCTCAACTAACACGAAGAATATAGAGGAATATTAGTTTGTGAGAATGGTTAGTACAAATAGTCTTTTGAATGCAACACATCAGATTTTTATTCCTGTGGTTTCAGGCCGAAATTATTTTTACCAGAGTAGGAGGATTGCACTCAAAGCACCAGACGTGTTTAAGGAACGAGTGTGTGTGTGTGTGTGTGTGTGTGTGTGTGTGTGTGCGCGCGTGTGTGTGCGTGTGTGTGTGTGTGTTAATGTAGCTATTCGGCACGCAAGAGGGTGTTCTGGAAGAAAATATAAAGTGAAAAGCGAGTGGTGTAGAGCAGTTTATTAGCAGTTGATGTAGTCGCATCTCTCTTGTGCGAACTTGGTTGATTACGTTAAATTGTTCCCTTGCCTTCCCCAAGCTTATTACTGGGGATGTTGGGAACAGGTGACCCGTAAAATGCGCCTGTGAAGTTTTCACCGTTGGAGAACTTGAAGATGGTGGCTGAGGTTAATTAGAACGTGCAACCTTGGGTGTTGCTAAGAGACAGGATGTCCTGTATTGTACTCATTAATTATAAATTCTGTCACAATATGTCTTATGCACAATGACGCTGGCAGGGTAACGTGTTATTAAATGTAAATACAGTCTTACATTAAATATGAATTCGAGTGACAGGGAAGGTGGATCGTCTGGAGATTTCAAGATACAGAAACTGCTTTGTGCTTATATCTGAATGAAAACCTTGTCACATTAAAAGTTTATATCAATTCATTCCAACACGCACGCACGCACACACACACACACATCTGATGTGTTTATTCACATGACATGAATAAAGGATATCGCTTTGGACTGCCTCTGTACCGTAGTGGTAGCGAGCCTACTTCTGGTGCGGAGGACTCGGGTTCGATCCGTGGTACTGGCGTGGGGAGTTTAATCCCCTGGGAGGTCTGGAACGGGGTACACTGAGCCTCGTTGTGGCCCTGAGGAGCTTATGTTATATAACTCGTTTGTGAGATCCAGACTCGAATATGCTTCAGTTGTATGGAGTCCTCAAAGTATCAAACATATTAAACTTACTGAACTTGAAAAATTCAATGCCATAGCCGGGATTTGAACCACGGATCTTCCGCATCTCGAGCGACTGCTCTAACCACTAAGCTACCATGGCCAACTTTCCAGTACGACATTAAATTCCCCAGCTGATTCGTACTTTTTCCCGGTTAGACCACAAGGGAATCTCACATCAGAGATAAATACCCCAAGGGCGACTTAAGTACTTTATGTCCCGGGTTTAAGTAACCTTTAGATGGTAATTATTATTTATGTATGCCAACAAGCTTATTGCTGGTGTTTTTAAACACAAGCCGTGTGTGGGCAATGTTTAGAGGTGGAATCAAGACTGAAAAATTCCACCTCTTAAACATTGCACACACAGGGCTTGTGTGTTTAAAAACACCAGCACTAAGTTTGTTGGCATAAATAAATAATAATTACTGAAGTTATTCAGTGTAAATTACTGAAGTATGTTTTTCAAACATTGTCATTATTTTACTAAGTTTATATCGTATGAGTCATTGCTTCACGTATTTGTGCTTAAACATTTCTCACATAGAAGAGATTACCCTTTTTTTTTAATTTTCTTACACAAACTACATACATAATATATTTGACGGTCCTAACCTAAGACAGGTTTGTATGTTCCAAATATTGTACAAATAAACTTCTAATATTTTCCTTCAGAGGACTCATACCGGTTCACTTAAGAATTCATCTATGTTTAGAATGCAATCATTATACAATAAATTACATCCCTTAAACAACGATGTATTTTGTATGAATATTACTAGTTTTGCTATATCATGTGCTTATTTCTTACCAATAGCAGACTGATAGATTTAGTGTACGTGTATGTGAATCAGTGTTACCAACTTTCTATTTTGTGTTAGTTATGCTTTGTTTTGCTACGATTTATGCTGTAATTAATTTTGTGAAGGTCTACTTACTTTGAATTTATTTTGTTCCACTTAATTATGTAATCAAGCTGATGTTGTAAATTTTAAGTGAGCATTGTAGTTGGGGAAACCTATAATGTTCACATTATAGATTAATAAACTGAGGAGCTGACCACGTTCCCCTCCAGTACTGCGCCCACTCATAACGCCTGTGGTGAGCGTGGGTGGTGAACGCAGCGGTCGGGCGGTAGCCCTTGGCCTGAATGGGCTGTTGAGCCACAGGGTTACGTTTTACCTTTTTAAACGTGACCCTGCAGCTCTGTCCGCTGTGTGACCTTTTGTCGGTCCTTCACGAGTGTATTTCCCCAACGCACCTTCGAGGCTCACTGCAACTGTCTGTCAGTCTTGCAGAGGCCCTGGCGGATGATAAACAAGCGATAGAAAGTGTGTTGGTTTTTAGCAAACAAACTTGAGCCTCAGATTTTAAAACTTTGTATATCAAAAATTTATATTTTTTCGACCTTTTTCTAACCTTGTTTTAATTCTGGCTTACCGTTTGGTATATTTATGAATATTCTTTCTCTTTTTTACCAGCACTTTTATTATATATTGAAATGTATCTATTGCTTTCGCTATCATACGTCTATAAGGGTGCTGATGACCAAGTAGTTAATCACCCTTAAACTTACATCTCCTCATGTCCCCTCTCCCCCACAGATTACATACCTGTTGTGTGTATTCTTTTGAGTATTGGAGCAACAACCAGTTTCTGTATCTTGCTCTTGTGTGTTGTCACGTTCCTGTTCATTGTTGGATGATAATTTATCTTGGTCTTGATTCTCCATATTTGTTATGATGAAAATTAATGGCGGCTTTGCGCTTATCCGAAATAACATGTGCAAGCGACCTAGCTGTTGACGAGTCAAACATTACACATCTATTCATCCATCACAGGACTTCCTGTATTCATTATTATACTATAATAATACTTAGACACTAATAAAGGCACCTAATGTGCCTATCTGCTCTTCTTGCCTATTCTGCTAGGAATATAGGGACAGTAATTGATAAGGTCAATGAAACTCACATACATATATAATTTCCTACAACTGTAGTATTGTTTCTTTATTGAAACCCTTGTCTCTTATTACAAAATTTATAAACTAAAACAAAGTCTAAGCAAGATTCGAAACGACAGGTTCAGGGAAAGCTTTAATATACATAACATGGTAGGTATCTATAGGTAAAGTAACTTCACAAGTAGCAACTATGTATATGTCAAGCAATCTTAATGTTAAATAACAAAACTTTCTCGATCTCCTTTGTTTTGTATCCATTGTGATTTTGCTAGGTTTATGGAATGGGATATATTAAGAGTATTTATTGTTTTGTAGATTTAGTCAGAAGATTCGCAAATATAAGCTTTCTTGCTTCAGAATGCTAAATCGCAGAGAGGAGTCCTGGCAATATATAAATAAAGTATACCTAAAGTCAATAACATCTCTGCATTTAAGGAGCTATTAGCATTAACAAGGAGCAATTTTCATATTGATGTCGCAGATTAAGTGGCGATTTTTTATAGTGAAAATACATAAAAAAATTACCATGCCTCAGCTTTCTCTCATGTGATCCCTATTTATCGTGAAAATATAAGATTTTAATTTGTAACGCTTACTTAGGCTTGTCTTCCACTAAACACTCAGCTGCCTTCTACGGGATAAGTAAACTTTACCCCCATCGAGGTTAGAAGTATCTGTGCTAAGACCATACTAAAGATATACAACCAAGACTACATGTAGCAAAGAGAAAATAGGCCGTAGTGACGTTTTATTTATTTATTTATTTTTTTTCCATTAATGGGTGGCTACAAGAAAGAAAAAGAACAGAAAGCTGAGATAACTGCTCATTTTATGAGTTATCCTGTTTAATATTTTAAAACGCAATGTATGCAAGGAAATATATACTACTAGTGAATCATTTGTAAATGTTTTTCAAGCTTAGGCTTATTAAAGAGAGGCTATACACAGGTATTTTATTTTCAATCGAAGTTCACTAAAAATATTTCCACATGGCAATGACCCCTTCTAAGGTGCTTGAAATGTGGACAACATATAAAATGTATAAATTCCTTTTTATAATTTTTCGCATCTTAATGCTACGTTGCAGAGTGCTGATGCCTTTCAAATTAAATCTTGGCTTGCATTGGAAAAGCGTATGTGCTTCATTATAAGTGAAACAGTCTTTAAACGAAACACCTTCAGATAACTTTCAACGGGTAAAGAATACTTTGATAAAAAAATCCTTGAAGATACCTACACAAATAGGGTAAAAGAATACTAAAATGCAAACTTAAGCCAATTTTAACACACTTCGAATACTTTTATTGATTTGCAGAAAAAAATTTAGTAGCACACTCAAATTTTCGTGTTTGTGTGTGTTCTGTGTAATAACTCTTAGGTATTCACATCATAAAAGTTAACACCTTTTTTTTTTTTTTTTTTTTTTTTTTTTTTTTTTTTTTTTTTTTTTTTTTTTTTTTTTTTGCTGGAAGCACTATAAAAATAAACCAAAATGAAAGGTCGACTAAATTTATATAATTTAAGTCCAACCAGTTTCACCAACGTAATAGCATAACCTATTTGGCAGCAGTTTACCCTATGGATTTCTAAAAATTTTCTTTTGCCAAAAGGAGTATCGAAATGTTTTAAGTGTCATAAGTCAGTCCAAATTAAATTATTTTATCTTTACACTCATTTAAAGTTGCTAAAAGCCAGGCGTGTTACTGTAACAGTTATTAAATATTCTGTTATAGATAGGTATTCTCAAAAGAACTTTTGGAACAGAACATTTTGTAATGTTTTGGTTTATTAAATAAAAATTAATTTTGAAAAAATGTTTTTCACAATTTTTATTGTTTTCATAGAACTTTGAAGCAGTAGGCTTCCAGGAAATGCAGCGTTCTTTCTATAACACGTGGTGAACCACGCGGATGCACATGGCCCATGTACATACCCTGCCTTCGATTATCTAGGTTTTGATGTCACTGTCACTATGTTTTTATATATAAAATGTTGGAATATTTTGAATAATATATATTTAATTTCTCTTTACTTTAACCTTCCGGTGGCTTCAGATTTTATTTAGGAGTTGAGACAAACCACAAGACTTCCAGTAGGCTGACCTCTCACGAGATATGAACCCGTATCCTAATGGGAATCACAGGCGTTACCTCGGCCCATATTTCTATAAATAAGTTCAATTTACACCTTAAAATAAATATCCTTGCATGTTTCTGAACCGCATTCGTTAATCTGTTATCTCCTAAATGTATTATTTTAATCTTAACTTCAAAAGGAACTAAAAGACCCGCAATATGTTATCTTCTGACATATTTGAGTTAAATAGATCGAGATTCTCAGGAACTCTTGATAGGATTTTTATATATCTTATATTTCTGTGAAAATTAGTAGCAAACAGCTATCCTCACAAAAACCTTATTACAAATGTAATCAATATGTCCAGCGATACACAATCCATGAAAATCACAGTTGTATTTGTTTGAAGCGCGTTGTATATTCATGATAAAATATCCCATTTGATAAACCCAGCAGTTAACACTGTTAAATAGCCTCTATTCATTTACGACACATTCTAAATTAGTGATATATTTCACATAATACTCCAACATAAAGAGCGAAGCTTAACATAGCTCATCAATAATAAATTAATTCTAGAAAAAGTTGAAAAATATATATCTCATTTCAAATCCTAGAATTTAATTATCATTTATGTGCTTGAAACTCGAATGTCATTTAGCAGAGTGCCAACTGTGTAAACAAGAGCATATCTTGTAGTAAATAAAAGACTTGAATTAAATGGTTATTGCACTATTTACCAGGATTTAATTAATTTCAATTAGTGTACATATAATATATAGTCATTCGTCCTCCGCATTAAAGGTTTTAATTCAAAATATTGTGAATACGAGGCTTAAAAATGTCACCAAGTACTTAGTATAAATCATTACACGGGATGAATACAGAAATTCTGAATATCTCTCTGTTAACCCATTATGGAAAACTTGCATATAGACAACATTATATGTTTTCAAGGTTAGCCCCTTTAAACAAGTATAACAAACAGTGACTAGCAGGTTCACGTATCTTTAAGTTGTGAATACACAGGCAAACCGCGGTTTCATGATTTTTAATCACTTCGGCGCCACTTATAGTTCAATAGCTAAGCTTTTTAAAGTGTGAACTTCCTTCCATTTCAACCACTTTCTTCCTGCTGCTTTTTTATGAGCGCCGTTATTATCGAATTTGACAGTTTTTGTAACAAACAAGGGTTGCTTTACGTTTTAAACAAAGCTTCAAAAACCAATGACTGCAAAAGTGTCTTTTTTAAGTTTTAAATCAAATTTCAGTTTTAGCTCCCATAAAATTTAGATTAAACAAAAAGCTGTTATTAAAAGCCTCAGCTTAACAGCCTATGAAGGGTCAAGACTTGCCGCCCGGCCGCTGCGTCTCCTACCTCTGCCCACTAGAGGCGGTGCAGTACTGAAGGGTGGGACGTGGTAGCGCCAATTATGCGGTCTTCTCTACTTGAGGCCGCTACTTCTCCACCAAGTACCTCCTCAATCCCCCCCCCCCGGGACCTAACGAGGCTGAGTGCACCCCGTGCCAGAGCTCCCAGCGCCGTTATTAGGCTCTAAATTATTCATCGTAAACCGAAAATTGCGTCGTAACTAAGGAAAAAATGCTTCAAAGTTATAACGGAATTCACTGAAAAGACTGGAGCTATTAAGTGAAGCACTATAAATCAACAATTTTAATAAATATTAGACTAGTAGCTTCACTTATCTTACATACAAGCCGCGGTTTTGTGATTTATTAATGACATCTTCCGTGCTACTCCCTTTACTTGGCCACGTTATTTAGGTGGCCATTGTGCCATCGAATCATAATTTTGTTTGTTTGGCAGCCATTCACATAAAGTATTGCATTCCACTCAAAAATTCGGTATGTTTTCGTCAACAAATGCGTTTTCAAGTTCACTTTAAATAAATTATGTATCTGAGAACACGTGAATTTAAACGTCAAAAGTTATCTAGAAACCAAATTTTGTGTGCAAATTCAGCATCTTTAAGCGTATTACACTAATATTTTCAAAATTTATTTCTTATTTTCTCAAAACTGCCTTAAACGTATTGTATCTTAATCAGAATAGTTAAAGATATTCACAGGACTAATAAAACTCTATCTTAACATTTCTACGAGTAGTCGGAATGCATTTTTTGTAATTTTGCACAGCTTGTAAACCGTAAGACATGGACAAAAAAATACATACACCTTTATAACAAATTAACTTAAAATTACCTCGTGATATGAGCCATTTACTAGAGATATTTGTTATTGGTTTGCATTCTTTAATGCTTAAATTGAAAACGAAGGATTTTGGGACACATGTTTATCTGGCTTTTCTTCCTATTTTAGTGCAAGGAACTCGTCCCTAAATCTTGTAAAGTTGTTTTTAATCACCCTGTATAAAAAGAGGTTCTCACAAGAACAATTAACATGTATACGATAGCTATTAGGGAAGATCATCTAAATGTATGAGCAATAATTTAGATTAAATAAGGAAATAATGAAGCTATTAACAGTGAAACAACAGAATCTAAATTAAGAACAAATTAGAAACTAAATGCTTCACTTATCTTAGTACTATTGCAAGTTGTTTTGCAGCTAACACGTTTCAAGTTGACTCCAACTCATTCTCAAAGCTATACAAACAAGTTACTATAGCTACTGATATTTTAAAACTGTCACTAATTTCTGAAAACAAAAACCTATAAATACAATCTATTGGAGGTATTTCAAAATTTATAATTTAGATGTTTTGATAATTACGTATTCATTACACCGCGGTTACTGAGCTAAAATAGTTGCAAAGTAAATAAGGGTAGTCGAAATGCCCTACTATGTTAGTAGGTAACCCATTGTTTAGAATCCAATTTAAGATAATTAACTGATCTTTTTAACTATATGTTCAGTAGCATTTTTACAGTTGACTGATGAAACAAACACATTTTGTTCATCAAAAGTAAAATTAGTTGTTTAATATGATTAGATTTTTATTGAAATATAAGGATTGAAAATTAGTTCAGAAATTTCAGTTAAACAAGATGGGATAGCTTATAACCTATATACAGCTTTATTTTCAATAATAATTTTAATGTATTTACAATTAACATAACTCTACAAAACTTTACCAAAATGAGTGGAAGATCTGAAATATATGGAACTAAAACCTGAGTGGAAAGTAATCACAGAATTCAACATTTCGACTAGCTTTAGGAAACTTAGTTTTGTGATAAATTAACCGTAACATTTATTATCTTTTATTATACCTGTACAATGAAAATAAAACAATAACGATGTTTATCAGCCGTGTTTCATATTGAAGACTTTATCTATTCCGATGATTTATTTACGCTCAAATAAATGACGTTAAAGACAGAAAACAAAGTTATTAAGGTAAACAATTGAAATAACTTGACACTAAAGAATCTGCGCGGATTATTTGGCCAGAGTGGCGTTAATCTCTTGTTTTAAAGTCGTTGCGGATTGCACAGCAGTAACAAAGCGGTGATATTGATTTCGCTGGTTTGTTTGTTTTCAATATGCTTCCTGCAATCGCTGCTTTCCGAGGCATGGTTTGGAATTCGATTCCATTCTTTCGATTGCAAGCATTGTACAGAGGATTCCAGTTGTACTGTGCTTTGTTCTGCAGAGTTGTTCCATAATTCTGTTGAAGAAAAGCCTCGTCGATTCCATTAGCTGCAAACCGATTGTTTGTGAATCTGTTGGAATGGGTTATCAGCATATGTATTACTTCCCGTTTTCCGCTCTATGGTTTCAACAAATGTTATCGCTTTCTTCTGCAAGAGTTCCTTCAATTTCTCTGCTTCCTCTATTGTAACATGACATTGTTCAGTGCAGAGGACGATACAACTATATAAGTAATTAAATACCCTAATTAAACTTAATAGTGTACACCAAGTGCATCACCAGACTATAACAATTAATAAACCAGAGAGTATAGAGGAAACGTAGGACCTGTATGGAGCAAAACAGTCAGCCAACTGAGCGTTCTATGACGTAAGCAAGCAAGTCTCTTCTTGCTTCCGGATTTCAACTATGAACTCAGAAGTGTAGGGTAGGCGAGGCAAGGATTAGTGGGATAGTAAAAATGTATGTTGTACTTTGCACCTCTATCAAATTCTCCCTTACTTTGCTCCACGTATCAACAATAGGTGGGGTTATTGACTGTTGGGCGTACTATTGCTTACTTAAGTTCTGTATTTGAAGTAAGCATAGCACGTACTCATTTGTATATTGTCATATTTTGGAGATCCATGCTTGAACTAGTCTCATAATTTCCATGGCATTTCCATATGTTTTCCTCGAAGCTTAATTGTTAAAGTAAGTTTAGCTAATTTTAGTTCATCTGCTGCTTATTAAAATGTAAACTATCGATTTCCTAAAGCCCAACGAATTTTTTACGTTGATATGTATATTTCCCTTATTACTAGTATTTTTATTTTTGAGTGAAATTTATATCTGGCTATTCGCATGAATCTTTTAAGAGCGCTGATGACCTCGAAGTTGAGCGCTCTTAAACCCACAAAACAAACAGCCCAACGAAAATTTTCAATATATACATTGATGACCCTTTGGATTTGTTACCAAGGTTATTTAAACTACCTAACTTGTATAACAAAGGAGGAATCAGCACAAATATGGTAGGGTTAAATTATTAAACCTGACATGAAGTTAGATTCTGATATGGAGGCGACTGCTTCATTACCAATCCGGTATATAGCTGCAAGTTGAGTATTTTAATTAATAGTATACAATGCAGCAATGCACGAATTATTAGGCCAAATTTTAAAACCTGTTTTCTCGCAAATGTTTTTCAGCTCTAAACTGCTCCACAGGAAGCAATTTCGTACTAATTTGTATGACATTTATGCACTGCTTCCCTAAAGTACATTAAATAAAAGGGTTGAGCCTTTCTAAAATAATGTTCCAGTTTAGAGAAACATTTCATTAACTTCTAAAAAGTCAAGATTTGAAGGGTAGAAAAAGCAATTCTTATAAAACGCTCAGTGTGAATACTAGAATATGATAGTGTTGTAAACTTATTTGCTGTGAAACCTGTGAATATTCCTCAAAGGACATTGTTTTAATTAAAGTGCTTCACACAATGTTTTTACGTAATGAAAACCTTATTTTATTTATTTCTCCAATGGCATGAAACGTTAACAAGAATTGCCATTTGTGCATCTGAATCATCTTGATTCTGGCTAGCCAGTATTTATTTTCTACGTAGAACATAAATTTCAAGAAGATATTTTATGTACCTCGGATTTTTCAAATTTCACTTATGCATTCATTCTTTTACAGTGATTTTTACGGACTGAGGAAAACTTTCAAAAGACGAGTCTTTCCAGTTCACTTAATTGTATTGCATACAATTTTTGTGGGATAATTAGTAATTAAATATGGCGTATGAGATCTCAAAATTTCACTCCTAGTTAGAAAATAAGCAAGTAATGCTTTTTGTTTTTTCATTCATTCCCGCATTCATCTCATTTAACCAATTTTTAAAAATGCTATAACATCCTCCGTATTTATTCATATTTTTCACGTATGGCAGAGGTACAGCCTATTTTCCAGCTTTGTTCGATTTTAGAACTAACACACTCCTTCAAGTTAGCCGCCATGATTATTATGGGTAATTACTGATTTGAGCACGGCCTACTCTGTTTATCTTGCTGAAGTCGGTGATTCTCTGTATAATAATTTCGATCGTCATTATAACGAAAGTTGGCCTGATTCCAGAGCTTCATTGTTTTAAATTATAATGTATGCAACATAAATAAGAGGAGCTTCTGAGGGGTTAAAAATCAACACGTAGGTTTGGTTACATTTTATATCTGTATTAATGAAAAATATTAAGCTTAAGGGTGTGAAAATGTTAGCGTCCTAGGCTTTAAAAGTACGTAATGTAGAAGGTTAGGTTAGGGATACACATCTGTGTAAAAAGGCTAACAACTTTAAAAATTGACCAAATGCACTTTTGTTTTACCAAATAGCATAAACCTTCTGCTTTATTTTGATATGCTTTTTATAGCCCTATGGCCTTTATAATTGTCATGGGGATGTCTAATGGACTGCCTGTAAGTGATGTCCATTTAAATCACTACGTTTTCATTATCCTTTCTACTTTTTCAAACTTAGTTTTCTCATATTTTTATTTTTAACACTGTTTGCTCCACACGATGCATTTTTCAGTACATATGCATAAAATTTGGTGTAGTTGCTTAGAAATAACATAAGAAAGAAATGTGAATTTTTTCATAACATGAATAACTTCTGAGTAATTAAACATAAAAGTTTACATTTCTAAATTTAAATGAAAAAAATAATGAATTTAAACTTTAAAATTTAATTTTTATCCACATTAATTACAAAAATTAAGAAATTATCTCATCAATTTGCTCAAATGTTATTACAGAACATAACTAAAAATTAAGTTTTTTCAAATCAAAATTACATCATGGGGAATCATTTATTTAAATATTAAAAAATTATAATAAAATATTAATATGTTAGCAACTAATTTGACTAAATGTATGAAATTTAGCACTTTACTCCTCACTATACTGTGATTGTGTTAAAATTTCAAATCAATCCAATAAAAGCTGCAGATTTTCAAAATTTATCTTTAAGTTGGAGAATCTTAATACGGTATAGTTCATTTACCTGCAATGTCAACATAACAGGAAAGGCTATGAAGTTGAACTAGGTACATTTTGTATGAGTTTCTTTGTATTGGACCTCAAAAATGCAAACTGGTCCTTATTTACAGTAATTCTTTAGCATAATGGTTCCCGTTCTCATTCTATACTCTCTGATTGCACACAACTCTACCAAACTGTTTTTCTTTAGTTTAAGCACACAAACTAAAGAAAGGAACTAATACACGTGTTTCCAAACTGCCGGGCAATGCAGGCATTTGTTGATAGCGCTACAACTTTGGTTGAAGTTTTTCTTGAAAACAATGTTTGGGAGGGAAGCGGAGAGAAATGAAACCAGTCATCAATCTTGCTGTTCAGCACACACTGACTAGCTAGCTATAGTCATTAGAAGGCCTCCTGCTAAGGGGCCGGTCCACATGTCCAACCCAGCTGCTTCCTGCTCAAAGGTCGTGGGATGATCTTCGCTATCTGCATTGATCCCTGTAACAATACAAACACATTTCTATAGATGCTTCATAAAATTAATTCACATCTTACATTTCACACAGAATTTTCCACAGATTACAAATTCCTGAACTCCCTTCTATCGGCAACATCAGGCAATGTATCGATGAAGTTTGGTGACTATTTCCAATTTTTTTTTTTATTTTTACTTTTGCGTTTTTATTATGTACTTTAACGGTAAACTTTCATTATCTCAATATTAGCCAGTTTTGTTTTTCTCTAGCACACCTTCGGGATTCTCTGCAGCTGCTTGCCAGACTTGCAGAATTTGAATTTGATTTGGTTTAAGGGCGCTCAACTTCAAGGTCATCAGCGCCCTTAAAAGATTCATGGCAATAGCCAGATATAAATTTCACTCAAAAAATAAAAATACTAGAAACAACAAAATATACAAAGGTAAAAAGCAGTGGCAATAGCCAGATATGAAACAAGGTGATAAATTTGTCCAAAAGCAGAAACAGATAATTTAAAAAATTCAAATCCTCAAATTTATATTACACTGCGCTAAAAAATTAAAAACTCTATCAACCGCTGTTCTGTCGTCCGCTAGGATCTCTGCAAGTCTGGCAGGCAGCTGCAGAGAATCCCGAAGGTGCGCTAGAGAGCAACACTCTAGCAGCACGTGGCGAACCGACAAAACGTTGTCACACAGCGGACATAGAGGCGCAGGGTCCCTTTTAAATAGGTGACCGTGCGAAAAATTGCAGTGCCCTATTCTTAATCGAGCCAAACTAACCTCCTCGCGACGAGATGTGCGACAGGAAGTTACCCAGTTTATCGGAAGTTCTTTCACTTCTCTAAGCTTATTACCGCGGAGAGCTGACCACTCGTCGTGCCAGGACGACAGCACCGCTCTCCGCACTTCAAGCCTGAAGTCTTCCGAAGTAACACGTGAGATGGTAATACTAGGTTCTGTAGTTGCCGTCTTTGCTGCTAAATCTGCCACTTCATTCCCAGGCAAGCCTACGTGACCAGGAATCCATGCACACACCACGTCAACACCAGAAGCGTGTAAAACATGGAGGGCATCCTGGATACGTTGTACAATAGGGTGGGGGTTGTACAACTGACAAAGGCTCTGCAGTGCACTAAGGGAATCGCTCAAAATCAGGCAGTCACCTAATTTACGACGGCGAACATACAAAACGGCTCGATAAATTGCATAAAGCTCTGCAGTAAAAATGGAAGTGCTATTTGGAAAACCGAATGTATATGGTTCGGTTCCATAAACATAAGCACATCCAACACCGTTGGTGTTCTTTGATCCATCGGTGTAAATATATGTACGGTCAGAGTAACCTGACAAAAATTCTAAGAAACACGTGCGGATACTTGAAATAGGCATCGTGGACTTCTGGTGTATGGTCATCCCAAGATCTACATGGGGCGTACCAGATAGCCAAGGGGGGTTAAGTCTCTCGCCCTTGGCGAACATCACAGGCAGTTCCACTCCAAGCTTCACTAGGAGCTCTTGGAAACGGAACCCCGCAGGCTTAGGATTAAGGGAGCTATTTCTATATCGTTCTCTTAGCGTGCTGGTGAAAAAAGAGGCGAACGTTGGGTGCTTAGGCATACATCTAAGCGCACAACCATAATTTGCCAAGAGAATCTCACGCCGATATTGCAGAGGAGGTTCTGCGGACTCGGCGTAAAGGCTCACCACTGGGCTTGTTGGAAAAGCTCCTGTTGCAATGCGGATGCCCCTATTGTGGACCACGTCTAATCTTCTCAGCACAGATGGTCGTGCTGACGAATAAACAATACACCCATAGTCTAGCTTGGATCGGACCAATGCGCGATATATTCGCAACAAAGTTGTTCGATCCGCTCCCCACGATTTGCCATTCAGTACTCGCATAATATTTAGGGAACGGTCACATCTCGCTCTTAGCTGTGCAATATGCGACGACCAACTAAGCTTCCTGTCCAAGATCAAACCCAGGAAGCGCGTCTCTTCTGCGAAGGGAAGTGAATCTGGACCAAATCGGAGCGAAGGTGGTAATCGTCTCCTACGGCGCCAGAAATTAACGCAGATTGTCTTCTCAGTTGAGAAACGGAAGCCGTTTTTCACGCTCCATTCTCTAAGGTTGTCCAAACATTGCTGCAGGCGCCGTTGTAAAAACGCCGTGCGCTGAGAAGTGCAATAGACAGCGAAGTCGTCTACGAATAGGCATGACGAAACTCCAGGTGGAACACATTTCCAGATGGAGTTAATTGCTATAGCAAAGAGCGTGACACTTAGCACCGAACCCTGAGGTACTCCCTCCTCCTGAACAAAAGAATTAGAAAAAACCGAGCCGACCCTTACTCGGAAAAAGCGGTCCTTCATAAACTCCTGAATGAAAAGTGGTAGGCGTCCACGTATGTTCCAGGCGTACAGGGAACGTAGAATTCCTGCTCGCCAGCACGTATCATAAGCCTTCTCAAGATCGAAAAATATGCCAACGGTTTGACAGTTCTTCATAAAGCCGTCCATTATCTGTGTCGATATTGACACAAGATGGTCAACAGTTGAACGGCGTCGTCGAAAACCACACTGGATGTTAGTCAGTAGGTTGCGACTTTCTAACCACCATACCAATCGTCCATTGATCATGCGTTCCATCACCTTGCAAACGCAACTGGTGAGGGAAATAGGACGATAGCTGGAGGGAAGATGACGGTCCTTTCCAGCCTTCAAGATGGGAATAACGGTGGCCTCCCGCCAATTTTCTGGGAGTATACTGTCAACCCAAACACGATTATAGACCTCGAGCAGGAATGCCTTACCTTCAGGAGAGAGCTGTTGTAACATTTGTACATGAATACCGTCCGGTCCTGGTGCTGAACATCGCGAAGATTTCAGGGAATACTCCAGCTCTGCCATGGTGAAAAGGCGATTGTAATCTTCTACGTTTCTAGAACGAAACGAGAAGCCTTGAGATTCCACCTGAGTTTTAATTGGAAGGAACTCAGGGGAGTAGTTTTCCGAGCTAGACACTTGTGCGAAAGCACTGCCAAAGGTATTGGCCACTTCAAATGAATCAACAACAGCTCCTGTGGCTGTTTTTAGTCCCGCTATTGGTATTTGGGTCGTTTTTTTTGCAACACGCCTTAATCTATCCCACACAACCGAGGAAGGTGTGTGTCGGTTAAATGAAGCTACAAATTTGCTCCATGATGACTTTTTGCTATCCTTAATGACTTGTCTGGACCTGGCGCGCATTTTCTTGTATTCGATTAGGTTTTCCAAAGTAGGGTGACGTTGGAAAAACCTAAGTGCACGCCTTCGAGCACGAATGGCATTCCGACATTCTTCCGTCCACCAGGGGACGGGAAATCGACGAGGGTGTGTAGTCGACCGCGGAATCGATTGTTCAGCAGCAGAGAGAATCGTCTCCGTGAGATGCTGCGCCAAATTATTCACTGAGTCGTGCTCGTTGTACGTAAAGACAGCCAACTGGGTGTAAAGGTTCCAGTTGGCATGGTCCAAACGCCATCTGGGCATACGTGTGGAATATGTATGTTGCGTCAAGAGACTAATAAGACATGGGAAGTGGTCACTAGAGTGTAAATCAGAGATGACATTCCATTGTAAGGAGACTGCCAACTGAGGTGAACAAACTGCAAGATCAAGGTGTGAGAAGGTGCTGTGGGAGTCCGAAATGAATGTAGGCTCTCCAGTGTTGAGGAGAGCTAGGTTGTGACTGTCGAAGAAATCGGAAATGAGTTTACCTCTCGCACAAGCGCGACTTGAACCCCAAAGTGGGTGGTGCGCATTGAAGTCTCCCACCAACAGAAACGGTGTTGGCAACTGGGAAACTAGATCTTCTAAATCAATGTGCGAGAAGTCATGGGACGGAGGCAGATAAACATTACAGATGGTGAAATGTATGTTTGGCAGTTTAATCCACACAGCAACTGATTGTATATCAGAGTGCAAAGGTAGAGTTTGCATATATACGTCATCTCTGACAAGTATCATAGCGCCGCCATGTGCCGGTACACCCTCTTCTGGTGTGACATCACACCGTACTGGGGTGTATCGCCTTAGATGGAAAGCGTCTTGAGGACGCAGCTTAGTCTCTTGCAAACATGCGACCAGAGGTTCGTTTTCTTTGAGCAAGAGCTCAAGTTCTGGCCTTTGAGTTCGGATTCCACGTATGTTCCAATGTAGGATAGCCATATTGCATTATGTATGGGATAGGTAACTCCAAGGTAACTCTTCATTACTTTGGAGTTGGCGGTTGTCGAACTAACTTAGCCCTTTTTTTTTCTCTGGGGCTCGCATTCTTGTCTGGCGCTTTTTCGCGCCTCTTTTCTACTGGGGGTCTCCCAGTGTGGGCAGATTCAAACTCCATGTCCTCTGCCGAGGACGTACGTGTTCCGATACTGAATTTTGGTTCGAGAGCCTCGAACCGATTGGACACGGAGACCGGCGAAGATGACATTCGCCGGTCTGTAGTCATCCCAGAGGATTCCTCCGAAGAGGATCTCCTGGGAGATGTCTTTGGGCTTTTCTTTCCCTTTGGTGCCTTGGGAGATAATTTATTTTCTTTGAGGAAATCAGATCTTTGATACTGGGTCTTAAACTTCATCGGTGACATTTCGTATACAATCGGTCTACTTTTAGAGCTCGGCTTCTTTGTTGGCGACCTTCCTGGTCTGCTGGATTGAACTGCGGTGCTTGTAGATGCTCTGGCGGACTTAGGTGATGTCTGAGGCTTTGGAGGTGACCTAGCTACGAGAATCTTATCTGAAATTGTTACCCCGCATTCATCGCTAGTTTGAGTTGCGATTTCCCGACACGGTACTGGTTTAGCTACAACCGAGCTATAGGTACCGGAATTCGGGATAGTGGGCTGTCGCAAACGTAAGAGCTTTCGGGCTTCTGAGAAGGACACCTTCTCTCTAACCCGGATCTCCTGGATAGCTCTTTCCTCCACATAACGGGGACATTCTCGAGAGCTTGCTGGATGTTCTCCCCTGCAGTTAATACAACTGGGAGGTGATGTACAGTCATCGTCATGGGCGATGCCTCCACAGTTCACGCAGGTAGCTCTACCACTGCATGTGTCACTTGTATGACCAAAGCGCTGGCATTTGTAGCATCTAATCGGGTTCGGAATATATGGTCTTACTTCAATGGCCTCGTACCCAGCCTTTATCCTTTGTGGGAGATCTACCCGATTAAAGGTAAGGAAAAGGGTACGGGTAGGCAGATATTCGCCTCCATCTTTTCTCTGAACCCGGTATACTGCTGTTACACCCTGATCTGCGAGGTTCTCCTGAATCTCCTCATTGGACATGCCGTCCAATGCCCGGGTATTCACAACTCCACGGGAGGAGTTCAAAGTCCTATGCAGTTCTACGTGTACCGGATAGCTAGCTAACATATTCGCCTTAAGCAAAGTAGCCGCCTGGGATGCTGAATTAGCTTCAACCAGGAGCGTGCCGTTGCGAGACCTTGTGCAGTTCTTCACTGGGCCAGCTATTTTATCAAGACCCTTTTGGATGACAAATGGGTTCACCGATGTAAATTTCCTTCCTTCCTCAGTTCTAGTAAATATTAAGTAGCGAGGACCACTCAACTCTGCTACTTCCTTTCCAATCGTTTTCTGGTTTTTTGTATTTGGTTTGGGATGTCCCATGGCGATGATATCCTCCACCATTGCAAATGTCTCCGATGGCATGCTCACTTCCTGGGCGCCACCCCGGCTTAGGTGAGAGTCCTGGCCTGGACCTTGCTCACCCTAGGGTCTCACCTCCCAATGTATAGACAGAGGGACCCAATCGCCTTCAGGAGTGCATCAGCTCATGCAATGGCCCCTCCCCGGGACTGACCTTTATCAGCGGATACGTACACAGATCCTACATGATAACCAGGGGCTGGGACTTACGCGATTACCCAGTCACCCCTTGCGTCACCCCATCCTCCAACCCGCGCGTAGGTTATCCGTCAGACTGTGTACAGGGAGGTAATAGGTGGGAGGTCAAACACAAAAGTGGACCAAAGTTGATTGGGCGTTTGTCATGTGCTCTCTCACCTCTTGGAGGAACCCAGTCGAGAGTATGGCTCGGGGCCCCAGGTACGCCAAACCCGTACCTAACGTGGTAGGTTCCCCTGGGGGAGTTTGATTTCGGAGTCCTCTTCTCCTAGCTGAGTCGTCAACCAAGACTAACGAGCCCCATCTACCCGTTTGGAATGTTATTTGCTTCCCCTCACCTCTTGCCTACCAGTAGTCGAAAGAATACTTAGTAGGCCGTCTGGTTCAGGTACTGAGCCCCTCCGCCACGGCAAGGCGACACTCCTTCGGAGGGGCAGACTTGCAGAGGTCTCAGCGGACGGCAAAACAGCGGTTGATAGAGTTTTTAAGTTTTTAGCGGAGTGTAGCATCTATTTGAGGATTTAAGATTTTAGTTATCTTTTTATTGTTTTTGGCATATTTATTACCTTGTTTCACATCTGGCTATTGCTACTGTTTGTTACTGTTTGCATATATTTTCCTTGTTATTGGTATTTTTATTTTTGAGTGAAATTTATATCTGGCTATTGCCATGAATCTTTTAAGGGCGCTGATAACCTCGAAGTTGAGCGCCCTTAAACCAAACCAAATCAACCAGTTTTGAACTGCCAGGAGAGCAATTAAATATCCCGGTGCGGGCGGGCTTTCCTCGCTAAACTTTGTCGCTACAACTTTCAAATCGAATTTTCGTTTTAACTGACTCTATTGCGAGAATTTGCTCAGAGAGGTTGTGAGTTGGCTGTACTAAGATGAATTCGATATATCGAGCTGAAATGCCGCGAATCTGACACGTTGTAAATAGAGAAGTGCACTCAGTGTTCTGTAATTCTGTAACCTTGACAGGCCGTTTCATTGTTCCAGTTATATAATAGGCATTGGTTAGGCATTTAATAGGTTTCAGATATTCTTTAGTTTATAATAAAGCAGTAACAAGAAGATATTTCATGAGTTGGGTGTACAAATCAGCGAAAGTGCATAGTGTCGAGGTTAGCTTAAGAACATTAATATTCCAAACTTTATGAACAATGGGAAGGCGAACGGAAAGTTTTCATGTTAAGAAACTACCAAGCAAAGTTGAAATTCTAAAAAATTGCAACCGAGGTCAAGAAAAAGGCAGTAGAGGGTCCCACATATAGTGCTGAGGAATTTTAAACTGATTGGGTTAAGGTAAAGTACAAAAATACATATATTGTTAAACTTTAAAAACCATTTTTCTCAGTTCGTTTTATTTCAGCATTTTTACGATTCAAAATGCTGCTTGACCATAGTTTTTAACTTATTAGCTTGAAATTTTCAGGAGAGCTTTAGAGATGAAAGTATTAAAATTTGTCGTGCACCACTTAAAAACATTAAGTAATTGAGTTGAAATTCAATATACCTGATACTGAAAAAAAATTGAATATATCAATACATGTTATAAAAAATATAAATCTAAACAATGGCTCTGTGACAATTTCTTTATAGGGGTACACTGAGCTCAAATTAAACATTTCATATTAGCATGTCAAAAATCTTTTGTTATTAATTAATAATTTAAAACAGTATGACATAGGACATTGACATTTCGTGTATACTATATATTTTATGTTCTGAGTGTGTGGAAAAAAAGTCAATCAGAAGAAAACTGGATTTCTTTCAATTTTCATAGGTAAATTGCCTTAAAATAGCTGTTATACACCGAGTACACAAAATAAGGCATTAGCGCACGTGATGCATGCAACAGTTCTTACTTTTTAACACAAGTTCTCTAAATTAAATAAAATCAATAAATATAAGCAGTGTATGAATATAAGAGGTACAGTGTGTTAACATATTCTCACAGAATCCTACTTTGTAAACCGTACCAACGCCTTTTATAAAAAGCGTTCTTATAGGAAGGGTTGGCCGTGACAATACGAGATGCGGATGAGATGGCTGTGTCAGTGCCTTTTATTTATTTTTGATATTTGAAAGATAACGAAAACTATAAACAGTCACATGTACTCATATAGAAGCCACCATGCTTTTGCCATGATCATTTTTATGTGTGCGCTGATGACCTAGTAGTTGATTACCCTTAAACCTACATCACGTCACATGCAACCTTGGGATTATTAGGCTAGTCCTAACCTATTGAGCCACCCAGACGACAGAAATTAAAACGCAGTAATAAACATACACTTGTTGAACTGGACGTATGTTATTCTTCCACAGTTAATTACAAAAATTTCATTTTGAAATGTTGAACAAATTTAGCACTAGCAATGTGTGCATTGCCTTTTATTTTAATTCTCTTACGGAAGTCTCCAGATTCTAGATGAGAATCCTACACCAACAGAAATGATAGGTAACAGTTGGTGTTTTGGTAATTCCTCGAGAAAGATCTGGCACGAAACAACGGAAGTTATTTGCCCATAATTCCTTTCTCACCTTAGCCACTTGCTGCGGTGTAAATATTAGATTTTCCCGAGAGAAAACACGCCATGTACACTATTTACCGCGTATTCAACTGTTTTTATCTGCAGTGAGAGCTTCACACCCACTCTGTCGGCAGGACTCGAGTCTTTCTCTATCCTTTTTTGCCCATTCCGACCTCCATCTTTCCAATTTGCGTTCTCTTCCCTCTTCTATTAGATTTCCTCACTTCCATCCCCTCCACTCCTTTTTATCCCTTAGTCGATTTCCATTTCATACCTTCTCTTTGAATCCTCTTTGCCTTAAGTGTTGCCCCACACTCTTGTAGTATCCAGTTCACTGTCGGATTCCTCTGGCATTACTTGATGTTGAATTGTTCGCTTTCATTCATTTCTTTTTTATTTTATTTAAGCCCCGTGTAAAAGGATATCCTTTCTCGGCAACATACAGGGTGTAACGAACAGCAAAGCCTCAATGCTTTATAGCTAAGAAATTAAGCTTGTCATGGGCTTAAAACTCTATAGTCTATAAGCTTATACCCCTCTGGGGGTTACATCCTCAAGATTTAAGTGTATAACGTCAGTTGATTCTCAAAGGTTTAACTAAAGCTCTGGAAGAAATGTTCAAAAGAAAAAAAAAAAAAAAAAAAAAAAAAAAAAAAAACTTGTGTGTTTTCATCACATGATTTTCCCCAACCATTCTTAGCAAGCTATTTTTAATAATAGTAATAATAATCCCTTCGGCTCCCTCCTGATTTCTCTGAATATAAATAGTTCGCTCAGGTGGGTTAATAGCCCAACGCCGAGCTAGCCTGGTGGAGGGGCTGCCTCATGAAGATCTCCAGGCATGTCTGATTTGTTTAGGGTTTACTGCCCCTAGCCTTTGGAGAACCAACTCCCTATGCTATAAGGCATCAGCAAACCAGAGCCTCTTCTGCCAGTTTTCGGGGTTACTGAAGGGCCTTCTCGGTTACCGTAGCGGTCTTAGGGCACACGAGGTTCCCATCGTACTTCACCCCATCAGACACTCCCCTACTTCCTGTTGCCCACCCCTCGGGACGAGGACCACGGAGGCTGATGGGCATACGAAGCAGTTTGAGGTAGACGCTGGTAAACTTATAGGTTCATCCACGAGCTCCAAAAGGACTTTCATTTCCCTTGCATTTTCAGGTATGAAGTGAGGGATATGTGGTCGTTTAAATGCTCACCGTTGTTGCCTGCTGAATGTTGGTTTCATACCAATTGTAGGATCCAGCACCAATCCTCTTCCTCCTTCTCTGATGACCACAATGTCCACTCTAGGGTTGCTTCGATCTTCGGACCTCCTCAGATACCTCCCGCTTGGACTTACGGAAGGCTGCGGATATTTACGAGCGAGCTCGGTGTAGAATATTTTTATCAAACTATCCCTTTGCGCAGTATCCCAAGGCATAACCAACTTCTGTGCATCGATTATCTCAAGAAAGTGTGGCTCTCCAGTTTCCACCAGGTACTGATCTTATTGCTGAAGTGTTGCAAGACATCTGCATTGGCCCATTGTGAGCATGATAACGTTTTCCCATTACCCATCCAGAAAGCACAGGGTTATCTTGGTAGACCTCCATCCCCTTTCCCTTATGAGGTAGTTTGCACCATACCTCACGTGACCGTAAGCGTAACTCCTGGAGCCAACGTCCAAGTTTCAGCATAGTATTATCATTGCAAGAAATGTTAGCTCTCTATATTAAGTGCAGATGTGCATCTTGTGTTAGCGAGGATTTTCTTGCTATTGTTGAAGAAGGCTTCCCAATTGGGGTTTTATCACCCCCAAACCACTTACATTTTCGGTGTATACAATTAAGAAAATCATAGGGCAGTCCAATTATTTCTCTACAGTTGTTCGAACTAATTTATCCATATCTTCGAGGAATGAGGCTGGTGTCTTTATCCGTTGGTATACTTTGAAGGCAGTATATTATGTTTGACAATATATACTGACTAGTGTTTAATTTTTTACCTTCCTTAAGCAAACGAGATATTGATAGTGAAATTAAGTCTTTTCCCAAATTTTTAACTATTTTATTTCTATCTAATTTGGCTTCAAAAACGTCCACGGCAAGACAATATCACTTCTCCTTCCTTGACATTTGTAAGTATAGTTGAACCAATTGTTTTATTAAATGATTTATTAATTTTGTCGCCTTTGATATTTATAACATTACATTTTAGTTGCTTCGTATGTAACTTAACCATGTAGAGCCATACTCAAAACTGCTGAGCAGATGTTTAATTTTTTGCAATCCTTGCGATATCAGTAAAAGCCAGAGCGTAGATATTGTTAACCTCATAGTTAAGTTTGAAAACGTAAGTTTTCTCAGTGGTTTGTTAAATCTTTGATTGTCATCAATTGCTATATTGAACAATATAGAAGAGCGACTAAGCAGAGATGAACTGTGAAGCCCTAAGGGCAACAAAAGCTATATTGCAAAAGTATTGGGGAACATGAATGCTAATGGTTTCATTGTGGAACGGTTATTTGTATTATTTATATGCGTGAGCAGGGGCTGGTGGGAGAGAGTCCCACGATATCCTAACACGACGAATCCTTAAATATCGTTTGATTCGCCCCGCGTAAGCACCATTTTGTAACTATGAGACTCAAAGTAATTATCAACTTTCTCGATGTACCTCAGGGCGCGGTACGGGTCAACACCTTGCAAGGATGATTAAATTCCATTTACTCTTTAAATACTTTTTATTGTGCCTTTATATCACAAATAATAACACAAATATTCTGGATTGGCGTCTTTTATCTCATGCGCTGCGGGGTTCACACTACCCGAACACGGACTTCGCGATTTGCACGTGACGCCAATCCGAGCTGTTGAACAAGCAGACAATTGAATATCAGTATTTGGCGACTATAATAGCTATTTACAACTTCAGGAGGCCTTTCCGCTGCCCCTATAATTTTGCATTCAATCACTGCAGGGGCCTTATGCAAAAAAATATCGCCTCAATTGTCAGATGCAACACATCGATAATCAACAACAATAATAAGCAAATTAATTCTAGTTGCATTGTTAATTCCACACTATGTTGTAATAATCTTTCTCTTTATAAGATCAATAACCAAATTCCTTAGATTATTTGGTATATGAGTATTTGTGCCATACAAACATCTTTTTAATATGCTCATGACTTACGCTACCATGGGCCTTAGATATGTCCAAAAATACGATGCACCAATGCTTTATATTAACTTCACAGTTTTTTAGGCATCCATTAATGATTGATATATGAAAATGAGAATAAAACCACACTGACGAGCAGATAATTCAAGAAATAATCCATATTTCCTATCAGTGCTTTTTCTAAGGACTCGTCTAATTACAGAAAAGATTGAAATTGGTCCCTAGTTATACCTTCAGCATTTTCTGCTCTTGTAAATTAAATCCGTTCTCACTTCTTTAATTACGTGTGGACATCTCCCAAACATTGGCACAGCGTTTTCCAAAATAACAGGTTATTTTATTTGTATATAGTTTCTGTAATCCGTAAACTATAACCATATCTGGACCTGGTGATGTGTCGGTTTTAATTTAATGAAGGGCATTCTTAATTTATATTATTTCCACGTCTTCTTCTGTACAGACCGTTACAATTTCTATCACTGCACCAGTGACTCTTTCCAAACTGCAAGTTCATTGGCACCATCCGATCGTAACTCTGCTCAAACTGTCTGTCGCGAATCCAGGTATTCTGAAAAATTACGTTACCAAGGTTACCAGGAAATAACAAGAAAAATAAATATATCAGATAACATATAATATGAAAAAGGCAATTAACCTAACACATGTACAATTACAATTACAAATAATCATGTTTTACAAGTTCCACTACATTACCTCACTTTATGTAGCTTCTCGAAAGTTAATTATTAACTTTACACTGTAGTGAAATTCTGTCTTTCCTCCCTCTGAGTAACAGACGAGGTGTGACTCAGATAAGCCTATAAATGAATTAAATGTCATAAAACAGACAATATTTACAATAATGTGTTTCACTGACCTGTGCTTTTATAACAAGATCGTAACATACGATACCTGCACAGAGTTACAATAGTTCCGAAGTATTACTGGCCTATAGTACGGAAATTTGCTGCCTTGGTTGAAATGGAAGAGACCTTCTTCTTGGTGGAGGCTCCTATCAGCACTAAAATTCAACTCCAGAAAATTCCTTCAACCATCCAAAATTAGCAAACACCATGGAACCCAATTGCAGCCCCATACTTCCGTAGCCAGCTCCGTAAGCTATCATTACTTCGTACAGTATTCATTTTAGATATGACAGGAATCTGTCATGTAAATCCAGTCAAACTGATTATGAGTATGACATGACTTTGTCATCCCTCACGTCGTTATCCTCTACTCAAGGCATCCTCTTTCTCCGAGGTCCTCTCTCGAAACAACTCTCGGTTCGTCTCTCGTTCCTTCTATACTAGGCCCATCCTAATCTTCCGCTTCTTTTTCCTACGAAATACACATGAGCTCCAGGTGTGCCAACCATATCAATTAAAATATCTGAAGTGAGCGTTCGGAGAAGAAATCTTTCCTTTTCTCTCAGTTTCTCGTTACAACATGTTGTAAGGGTACAGAGGGAGAGGATAGGGGGGACTTTGGGTTTTGCTTGTACAAATAATTGTAAAACTTGCAAGCGTGTCTCACTCCAGTGGTGATCAGCCCAAAGGTTATTCGTTGCCTTGGTTACGCTGAGCAGGTTCACAAAACCCTGAGCTCAATCCAATTAAACCGGCTGAAAAAAAGAAACCTTGGCGTTCTCTCCAAGTTGCGACCCTTCATCACGAGCTGAACCTTGCTTTTGCGTGCAATAATTACTCTGTGGCTAATTGGTACTCGGAAACCATTACCAGCTTCCTGTACCCTGTTGACATTCTTCATGTGACTCTACTCTTGCGCATTATTTCTTTGTGTTTTGTTCTTTAATCTCTGCTACTTTACCTTTGCTTGCCTTGCAGCGATATTATGTTTCCTTTGTGTTAGTTGTAAGTTTGTTAAGACTGTGGTAGCAAATATAATTATTTCATTTTAGAAGCACAATATTATTAAACCAGGCGGAAGATGTGCTTTCCTTGGGGTATAAAGATAGAGCTTTGTTTGCTAAAGAAATACATATTCTACAGCATGGGCAGGAGGACACGTTAAATGGATGTCAATGTTGCACTTTGCAATAGTTTCCTTTCCTTAGGACATTTCATTGAGCTTTGTTTTATAGAGTCACAGCCTACATTTCCCTTTGCGTCAATTAACATACCAATTGAGTGGCTCAGGATAAAGACATTATGCAATTGAATTAACAGTTGAAATTCGGTTTACTTGTTAGCACGCTAACCTCTAAAGGCAAAGGCCTCGGTCTTGATTCTCCAATGAAAGGGAATCAACTACGTATTATCTACCAACACCGTTTCGGGGACCCGCAGGCAAGGATAACATTTGTCACAAACTATAACATTTTCATTTTCTCGCTAGTGCCTCTATAACAATTTCGCAATTTCCTTGCTTCACCTTCTGCAGTTCTGAGATCTTAAAAAAGAAACAGCATCTTAAACACAATCTATAAATCTAAACATTTTGCCGCACCAAATTCCTTTTACGATTCCATGCAATAGAATGCTCCAAAAGTAAATGTCCTATTCTCTGAGTAGGTACGCTTATCACCTGAGCAAAATAGAGAACAATATAAAAGCAAAACAAATCAAGGAAAAGGAAACCAAAAGAAACATTGCCTCAGAGGAATACCAGCTATTAACTGCTCACTCATAAAAATATTTGTAATCTTTTGTCCTGAAACGACACTGTTCGACCCAAAATGTTTGTTCCGAAACACTGCCTCAGACAAATAGCAGTAAATAATTGCTGAGCCATAAAAAATCCTTGTAATCTTTTGTCCTGAAGCAGTTTAATCCCCCCCCCCCCCAGGGGCCAATTACGGTAGGTACGGGTTTGGCGCACCCGGAGTCCCGAGCCATCCTCTCGATTGGGTTCCTTTAAGGGGCTAAACGCCCAATCAACTTTGGTCCACTTTTGTGTTTGGCCTATCACCTTACACCTCCCTGAGCACAGTCCGATGGATAGTTATAATCTACGCGCGAGTTGTAGGAGGATGGGAAGACGCAAGGGGTGACTGGGTAACCGCGTAATTCCCAGCCCCTGGTTATCATGTAGAATCTGTGTTCGTATCCGCTGATAAACGTCAGTTCCGGGAGGGGCCATTGCATGAGCTGATGCACTCCTAAAGGCGATTGGGCCCCTCTGCCTAGAGATCTTAAGGTGAGCCAGGTCCAGGCCAGGACTCTCACCTAAGCCGGGGTGGCGCCCAGGATGTGAGCATGCCATCGGAGACATTTGCAATGATGGAGGATAACATCGCCATGAGTTCTAAAACTCAAAGCAAAACCAAATACAGCAAAGTTAGTGAAATGAAAGTAGTAGAGTTGAGTGGTCATCGCTACTTAGTTGTAACAAGAACAGAGGAAGGTAAAACATTTAGGTCGGTGAATCCATTCATCATACAGAAGGGGCTGGACAAGATAGCTGGTCCAGTTAAAAACGGCACACGATCTCGCAACGACACGCTGTATTCAGTATCCCAGTATTTTAAAAGCTAACATGTTAGTCAGCTATCCTGAGGGTAACTGTTCAAACCCCATGCTTGTGGGACATCTGGTTTTGGAGATAGGTAAAGATATAATATCTGACCATAAAGAGAAGAATCCATCCCTACCTGTGAAGAAAAGCAGTATGTGAGTCCGAAGGTGCTCTGCTGAAATAGGACATAAAAATTCATATGGTATAGAAAGGTGAAGTGCTATATTACGAAGTATATAGCATGTGCGGTCATTGAGCTATTATGTGCATTGACACAAAGTTTCATTTGTCACAATGAGCTATTTAACTAGTTCTTAGTGGATGTTTGGTATTTGAACTTTTCATTTCAGTCACCATATCATGAAATTCTTGCTCATGTTTCCCAATCTTGGTGAACTAAAACATATGTATCCTTCGTTGGGGGTAATGAACCTCAACCTTTGTCGATATTGAACCATTTGCATCGTTCTCTTGCTGACCGACGTAAGTCTCCGGAGTCGATGTTGTCCCTGATGAAGCTCTGTCAGAACTTGAGGTGACGAGTGTGTCGCTTACATTGCAATACGCGTATTTCTGGTTTCCATTCTGGTTATCGTGAGTCAACCTTAAAAGTCGAAGTAGTAAAACCGAGATATTAACATGCAAATCGTAACAGTTCTTTTTAGCGGAGCAGTTCTCCTTTTGGTGGAGGTCTGAGTAAATATGATCGCAGATGAGCAATTGCTCTAAACCCGTTGATGTTACCTTTATATGGAAATTACGGCAAATAAATCTAAAGAAACGAAAATAAATACAAATTTGTAACGTCCACAATTTTTCTAACGCGGCACATTTCCAGACTGTTAGCAATAGAGCTGCAACCATAATATGCAAGATATTGGGAGTAAATGCTACAATAGAGTGCTGTAATAAAGAGATTTCAAAATAAAATTGCAAATCATACTACAGGAGTAGAAATGACAGGAAACAGCTTCCGGACTATGTTATGAAATAAAAGCGCAACAATTACACGGGCAATTACAATTACATAAGGGAGTGAATTTTGGAACAATTGGTAATTTTTTTCGCTTAAAAATATACTTTGCATGTTTGGGCACCCACAAAGAGTGAAAATTTGCTCTATTTTCAGTCGCTACAGCCATTTAAACAGCTCGGCACATGTGGTATTTTGTCCCTTTAAAACACTCAGTCGCAACTCCCCGCTTGTCCCTAGAGTTACTCCGGTTTTTCACATTTTCTGTGAACCTCAAAGCAAAGTTTCCACTTACAATGGCTTGTTGCTGCTTTGTGCTATCATCTTTGGCACACTTTGGCGGCTACCTCTATGAAATGCGTCTGTTGAATGAGAAGTAAAAATAAAATATATTGTGCTTGATATTTTGCTGTCTTTGTGTTGGATTCATTATGTGATGATTTCTATAATTAGATATTTGTTTTATACATGGAGAGTTAGCTCCAATTTATAAATATTTTGGTTGGCCACCGATAAATGCAAAAGTTCTGTGTCTATATGTCAATGCTTTGCATGGACTCAGGACGTTTACATTTGGTGTTTCTGTAGCAGAGGCTTTGCTCACAGTGGGATTCCACAGAACCATTACAAGTTGTCCGTTCAGTTCGATTATAGTATGGTTAGAAGCATTGTTCCTATTATATCAGACTAGCTTGCTCTGAACTAACTAGCGTTGTGCCAGTGGGGGACACAAAATGCAAATGAAAGTGTTCACCCATTTGTAAAAACTATTCCAAAGTAACGTTTATTTCTATGAAGCAGCTAGAAATTGGGGCACTAAATGTTGCTTTTGAGCTCTCCCAACTGTTCAGGACCTGAGATCTGTGATAAGGGGTTAGGGATGTTCAGAAAATGTTTCAAAAATTAGCCAGAAATGGTATACAACTCGACTCTGCGAAAGCAGAAAATCCACTGTTACAAACAGGAAAGGCTCTGCAAGTGACTAAAAACAAAAAAGTACAGAAGAAGGGCACAAAGTGAAGTAAAGACACGCAGAACTATAAATCAGGAAGGTTTTGATATCTAAAGAATACAATTCCGTTTTCCAGCACAGTAGTTTATAAATCAGCGTTTTTCTCAAAATTCACTTTCACACATTCCAAATGTTCTACGTGTCGCAATTTTTTGTTTAAATACAAGTAAAATTTCCCTAAATGAGTAGAAGTATCCACTGTAATATTCTATTTTGTAAAATGCATGCTAAAACTCGTAATAATTTTAAAAAATGTCCGTGAAAATTTGGAACATATTAAAAAACATTCACTCGTCAAATTTACTGAAATAATCAACGGTAGAATTTTTAGTTATGGCCCAAGGTTCCAATTGAAAATGCTAACCCATTTTCTTAACCTTCGAGGTGTGTGCAACATTTTAATATGCGATACTTTTAGAAATAAATAAATAAAATAATTTACAGCTCCAAAAGTAATATTCATCCAATTAGCATGCAATTTGGTATTCATACTAATTTAATTCCATACAAAACTATGAAAATTTGAAGTGAACGAATTATCCTCAGGTATTTACAGGACTTCGTTAAACAAATTAAGGAAATTCGGTGAAAGTTCGGATATCTCGTCTTACTACTATAGTGTTAGAATGCCAACACGGAAATCCGAAGATACTTTTTCAAGTCCCGGAAATTGAATTTTGATTTTTTCTAATTACGTACTTACAGCAAATACAGAAAGCATTGTGTTGCACCAAAAGAATCTACCATTATGCCACAGTTTCACCAGAAATGCATGTTTTAAGGCCCCCTGAAATAAAAAATATAAAAAAACTTTTGTGTTTTTATGTGATAGGGAACAGCATAACTCAAAATCGAAAATTCCCGTAAATACGAAATTGGTATTAAAGTTTAGCATCTTCCAAGGATGCCATAAGCTGTAAAATGCTTTATTATTTTTCAAAAGGACTTTATGTTGATGAAATTTGTTTCGTGCACTAACCTAGAACCGAAGGTCCTGCCCTTACCCAGGCCTACCGAACTAAAACTCATATGCTCATAGTTTTATATTGCACCCACAAATTTCGTGTTAGGATCCAATCCCAAATACACGTTTTGAAATCCCCTGGAGTCCAAAATTGTTATCCACTGCACATAAAAGTTTATGTTTAGGATGCGGAGAAAACTTTGAAGTAAATCTTTCAGCCTTACACAATTGGTGTTAGAATATTTTTCTTTACTCTCCACTACATGCACTGATTTTGATTAAAGTGCCGTTTAAGTCATTTACATGAGTAGAAAAATCTATGTCTTGAGAATTTTGCCAATGTGTGAAGTTCTTTTTACTCTAAATGAATTTTATATCATTGGTAAACCATAACGAATAGATAAAACTTTAGCATACAATAAAAACACATCACAATTTGTCAGTTTAATTTGTGTAGCGTTAGCTACTTACGACATACTTAAGCTATGGTCTGAATTTTTATATACTTCATACTTTTAGAAGTGTTATGTGCATGACTCTGAGTGAATGGCGTTGATTGTTAACCTAAAAGCATGCGAGGAAGGAAATTGGTCAACTAATGTAAGCTATTGCACAGTTAAAAGTTGCACATTTGCTTATTTTCTTAGTTACAACTAGAGACAAGAAAATAATGAAGAAAGGCATGCTAAATATAAAAATTTGAAGAAAATATAACAAAATATTGTAACAAATTTAACAACTCTTTTTATTTTCTCAAGCTTCAAGTACAGCCATACTACTCGTTTCTGTCTCTTAATCTTTCCAAAACTCTCACACCATACTAGTTTCTGTCTCTTGATCTTCAACAACTCAAAACTGTCTCTATGGCAACCTCCTTGAAAATCAAAGAGTCTTAATGACATGGAGAAGCCATGTCACACTGCTCCCTCCTCAGAGCTGGTCGTCCCGACCAGCACTATCACTGCGGCATCTCCCTTGCGCCCCGGTGGATTAACCCATCGAACCTCTTCTCCTGGTGGTCCACGAGGGCCTGGTGGTCCTGGTATACCTTGAGGTCCTGGGTTTCCATCTCTTCCAGGCATACCTTTAGTTCCAGGTTCACCATCTTTTCCCGACAATCCTGGAGGTCCAGTCATGCCTTTGTCTCCTGGAGGTCCCTGAGGTCCAGGTAACCCTTTAGTTCCAGGTTCACCATCTTTTCCCGACAATCCTGGAGGTCCAGTCATGCCTTTGTCTCCTGGAGGTCCCTGAGGTCCAGGTAACCCTTGTAGACCAATGAGACCACGGTGTCCTTTTGCACCCTTTGGACCTTCTTCTCCTCTATCACCCTTACCTCCCTCTGGCCCTGGAGGTCCTGGCTTTCCTCTAGCTTCCTGTGGCCCTTCTACACCCAGTGGTCCAGTTTCTCCTCGAAGACCCCGTTCTCCTGCTGGTCCTGGAGGTCCATTTGGACCAGGTGGCCCTGGAAGACCTGGTGCCCCTGGAGTTCCCGGAGGTCCTGAAGGTCCTACAGGTCCCTTATCTCCCGGTCTTCCTGCAATACCAGGTGTTCCTGCTTTACCTGGTGCTCCCTCTGGTCCCTGTTCTCCAATTGGTCCCGGTGGTCCTAGAGGTCCTGCAATACCTTGTGCACCTCTCTGACCTCTGAGGCCAGCAGGTCCTGTTGGGCCGGGTAATCCTGGAAGTCCTCTGTCTCCTGGAGGGCCCTGTGGACCAGGTTGTCCTGGAGCTCCATGTTGTCCTTGAGAGCCTGAGTCACCCTTAGGTCCTTCAGGTCCTGGTGCACCAGCTTGTCCTGGAGGTCCTGGATTGCCCTGTTCACCTTTCATTCCAGGCAAGCCTACCAGACCCTGAGGGCCAGGGAATCCTTGTAAACCTTGAGGGCCAGTAGGACCTCGCTCTCCAGGGGGCACGATCCTAGGTATCGCTGTTGGATAGTGTCCCTTGGTCCAGGTAGGACGATGTATGCCATCCTGCTTCGAAATTCTGCAACAGTACCGCCGGTCTTGACGGTCCCTCGTCCAGTTGCCCTTCTTCCTGGTGTGTTGACGGGCCATCCTGCGCACTTTGAAACGGCTCACTGGGTACCATGTCCGCCGACCTCTCTGGCGCACCTTCGCAGCCACCTTGCTTCCGATGGGTCCGGCAACAAACCCCGACACATCCGCGCGAGTCGCGTCCACCGCTGCACTCGTGTTCACTCGTGCTCGGCACGGCCTCTCCTGTATCCTGCCGTCCACGATGATGTCCACCATTCTTCCGTTCACGGCACTATGCGTCAGGTGATTGGATGGCCCCGACGGTCCCCCCATGTCACACGCCAAGTCGGTTCTCGCGTGTTGCTCGTTTGCTTGTGCGCTTCCCTGCTGATCGTCCGAAACGGGCGCAACTGTCGCCTCGGCCACTAGGTGCTCCCTCCCCGGCTCCGCGCTATTCCGTCTGCCCCTGGCATCCAGTACTTTGACGCTCTCGTCAACTCTTACTACCAGGGCGCCAAGACGTTCCCCGTCGTCCTCCACGACGTCCACGTGCTGGCAGAGGTCTTCCACCTTTTCGCCGAGTTGTTCCACGTCTTCCGTCACGCCAATCCGTTCGCCGAGTTGTTCTACGTCTTCCCTCATATCATCCGAAACGGGCGCAACTGTCGCCTCGGCCACTAGGTGCTCCCTCCCCGGCTCCGCGCTATTCCGTCTGCCCCTGGCATCCAGTACTTTGACGCTCTCGTCAACTCTTACTACCAGGGCGCCAAGACGTTCCCCGTCGTCCTCCACGACGTCCACGTGCTGGCAGAGGTCTTCCACCTTTTCGCCGAGTTCTTCCACGCCTTCCGTCACGCCAGCCAGTTGCCCGTCAATTTTCGCCGATAGCTCCGTCTTTATCTCTTTCAGCTCGGCAGCGAGGTTGTCGTTTCTCGTTTCCATTTTGGCAAATAATTCTTTCATCATTGCCATCATCCTGGTTTCCGAATATCCCTCCATCCCACTTCCTGACACCAAATGTAACAAATTTAACAACTCTTTTTATTTTCTCAAGCTTCAAGTACAGCCATACTACTCGTTTCTGTCTCTTAATCTTTCCAAAACTCTCACACCATACTAGTTTCTGTCTCTTGATCTTCAACAACTCAAAACTGTCTCTATGGCAACCTCCTTGAAAATCAAAGAGTCTTAATGACATGGAGAAGCCATGTCACAATATAGTAAAATGTATATTTTAAACCGTATTGAGCAGATTCATTTATTGTTTTAAAAATAGAATGCCTATGTTTTTAATAATAATAATAAAAAAAATATAGCAGATTAATTGAAGTTGATAGATTTAAATTGTTGTGAAACCCTTAAACATATAAAACAAGAGAAGTTACTATTTGCTTGGTCCTTGCTTAATACTAATTACAACATGCCACTTCGAATCATCCTGGGTTCAATTCCCGGCTGGGGAAGGTATTTTTCTCTAGACTAGATCATTTCCTATGCTTTTCAATATCAATTTGAGGATTTAAAATTTTAGGTATCTCTTTATGCTTTTGGACATACTTATCACCTTGTTTCATATCTGACTATTGCCACTGTTTTTTACTTTTTGTGTATATTTTTCTTGTTGCTGGTATTTTTATTTTTGAGTGAAATGTATATGTGGCTATTGCCCATAAAATCAAAATCAGTCGCATTAATCTTGGTTGTGCAAAACTCCTCTAGTCCTTGTTCGTCTCCTCGAATAGGCATACTCAAAGTTTCCTGACTATTGGAAACAAGCAAACTAGGCTCACCCATTGCCTTGAAATCCAGCCTATCTGTACAGACGAACTTTGGCAGCTTTCTTTGTAGCCAGGTGTGCATGGTGTTATACTGGGTGACATCATCGCGCAAAGAATTATGATCATAGTCAGCGGGCATGATCTCATCCGCATTGATCAATGTGCGATTGCCTACTTCACCAGCCAATCTACAACCTGGAATAGGATTGTTGCAAAGAAAGCCTCTCTCACCTGAGGTAACGTTGCAGGATCTTGCAGTCTTTCTACGGTCTCACGCAGGTTACTTAACGTAACATGTTCTGACTGAGGAACAAACACTCCGTCGATATATTGGTTCACAGCGAAGGCAGGAATGTAGCGCTCTTCACCTATCACGACGGGTCCAAGGGCCTTCAGGCATCGTCGAATCTGCTCTGGATATGCGTTGACAGTTGCAGCAACCATGTGGTACTCAGGACGATTTGGAAAATCGTAGAGCTCTGCAGCATGTTGATGGGGAATACCCTGAATAGTACGCACTGCGTACATTCTTGCTTCAAACTGCAGAGCCTTTGTCAGTTGTACAACCCCCACCCTATTGTACAACGTATCCAGGATGCCCTCCATGTTTTACACGCTTCTGGTGTTGACGTGGTGTGTGCATGGATTCCTGGTCACGTAGGTTTGCCTGGGAATGAAATGGCAGATTTAGCAGCAAAGACGGCAACTACCGAACCCAGTATTACCATCTCACGTGTTACTTCGGAAGACTTTAGGCTTGAAGTGCGGAGAGCGGTGCTGTCGTCCTGGCACGACGAGTGGTCAGCTCTCCGCGGTAATAAGCTTAGAGAAGTGAAAGAACTTCCGATAAACTGGGTAACTCCCTGTCGCACATCTCGTCGCGAGGAGGTTAGTTTGGCTCGATTAAGAATAGGGCACTGCAATTTTTCGCACGGTTACCTATTTAAAAGGGACCCTGCGCCTCTATGTTCGCTGTGTGACAACGTTTTGTCGGTTCGCCACGTGTTGCTAGAGTGTTACTCTCTAGCGCACCTTCGGGATTCTCTGCAGCTGCCTGCCAGACTTGCAGAGGTCCTAGCGGACGACAAAACTGCGGTTGATAAGAGTTTTTAATTTTTTAGCGAAGTGCAATATAAATTTGAGCATTTAAATTTTTTAATTATCTGTTTCTGCTTTTGTACATATTTATCACCTTGTTTAATATCTGGCTATTGCCACTGATTTTTACGTTTGTAAACTTTTCTTGTTGCTAGTATTTTTATTCTTTGAGTGAAATTTATATCTGGTTATTGCCATAAATCTTTTAAGGGCGCTGATGACCTAGAAGTTGAGCGCCCTTAAACCAAACCAAACCCCAAACTTGCTTCAAACAGAGCTAAGTTGACTCGATAGAAAGCGTAGATGTTACAAAACGTGGGGCGGGATTGAGCAGAAGCTTGATAATATATCTGCGCAGCAGAGAAGCCAAAACCTCGTGTAGTAACAATAGTTGTGATAGCAATAAGTGTTTTGTTTGCTTCAATCTGACCAAGCGCAGCTGTTAAATCATTCAATCCTACGCCAATCTTGGCGTCCAAGCCCTCAAGGATCTGACGCTGAGTCTCCTGACCACGTTCCTTCCGCAAATGTTCAGTCCTACGAACATTATGCTGGGTTCAACCTGGGTTGCGGCGACCTCGGCCTCCTCCTCGATGAGGTGCTTCAGCAACGATAGCACGTGCTGCTTCATACTGGCCATTCCAATCTCTGGCGGCAGCATCTCTCATTCTAAAATCTTGTCTGCGTTGAGACATGGTAAGTTTCTCTTTGAGACGGAAATCCAAATCTAAAAGAGCGGGTTGTGCAAAGAGTCAAGTTTCAAAGACACTTAAGCATCCCACATTTTAAAAATTTGTCTAATGCTCCAGTTTACCGCATATTCCTTTTGCGAACAGCGGAATTTGCAATGAAACCGTTTCACAAAAGTTTAACATCGAGTAGTATATTTTAGTAACAATAGTGTGATATTGGACAGCCTCCGTAGCGCAGTAGTCTCTGGCGTGGAGGACCCGGGTTCGATCCCCGGTACCGGCGCGGGAAGTCTGGGATGCAGTCAGCCTCGTTAGGACCCTGAGGGGCCAACTGATGAGGTACTTGATTGAAAAGTAGTGGTCCCTGGTCGAGGAGACCACATAAACAGCCGGGAGGGACCGGGGCGCTGACCACGTCCCACCTACAGTAGTGCACCCCACTCATGACGCCTGTGGTAGGCAGAAGTGGCGGGCGCAGTGATCGGGCGGTACATCTAGGCATGGATTGGCTGTTGTGGCACGGGGTTACGTAGTGTGACACTGATACGTCGACCTTCTGTGTGGGAATCATCCCAAATTAAATGCTCCTTGGATGACGTCACGTTGCCAAGGAGTCCGAGAGCAACTATGAGAGTTTTGAATTATGGTAGAAAAGTTTCACTAGAATTGTGTAAAAGCAGTTAGAAAAGCAAGTGTAATTGGTGAATTTGTGCTGAATGACGCCATACCTGGATGTGAAATCAGAGAAAATAAATAACTGAAAAGTGAATAACGGATAGAAAAACTTATCTAGAGCTTTTTAAACACTTGGAGCGTATGCTGCCTGCCGGAAAAATAACGAATTATTCAGAAATAAGTATTTTATTCTTCCTTACTCTTTCCAATACAATGTTTTGTAGACAGCATGCTTACAAAGTTGAAGAAAAGTTCGTTAATTTCATGTAAGTCTTTATTATCATAGTGTATTAATTTAAACGCGGACTCATAGCAACAGAATTAAAGCATGCAGTGGAAGGAGAAGATTGACGGGCTGATCTTAAAGCTTTAATTTAACGTACACTTTTCTTATATCAAGAAAACTCCTTGGAATACTGCTACGTCTAAAGATTACCTACAGTTTATGTAACTCCTTTGAGCGTTGAGTTGTTGGGCTTAGCTAAATCTTCTTAAATGAATAGCAAAGCATGACACATTCCAGCTCAAAACTCCAGGGAAGTTTTATGAAAGTAGCACAACTTTCTAGTCAGATTTCATAACAAATGCTAATCAACTGTGCTTCGCAAACAACCAACTTTTCGTTGCTATTGTAAAAAACCGTGGAGGGTCTGACATCAAATGTTATAAATAGTTCATTGGTAGCTATGTATAAAAGTAAAGATGTGATAAATATATCTAAAGAGCACCCTACACTTATCACAGCTTTACATTAGCTTCACCTATACGTGTGTATGTAACGAAATATTTCGACGTAATTTTCACCAACTTAGAGTTGTCTGATTTGAAGGTTTAAGGGCGCTCTACTTCTAGGTCATCAGTGCCCTTAAAAGACGTTTTAGATTTTTTATTTCCTCATCTTTTATACAAAGCTTACAAAACCATTTGCCATCTGGAATGTTCCTTTTATCCATGTGGACACATCCAAAATGGAACCAAACATCGCATGCATCACACTGGATTCTGTAACGATGTGAATCGGTGCATTGTTGACCAGGTAGCTTCCAATTTGTAACGTTCCTCTTCTTACGGGATGCTTACCTCACTGAGATCTGAGGGTACCATTTGCTGTATGGTGTGGGACGGGGGGCGTCAATCCTTCCTTGCCGGGCTAACACAGCTAACACAGTAGTCCGGTTAAATGTACAAATCTAGGGAGTGGTGCGGAACAACACGCGGTTTGATTAATTATAAGTTCACATTTAATTTGTTGAATTAGTTTATTTTTACTATCACACGAGAATGTACATTTCGATATGATGGATTGGCGTCCTTTCCTGCATACAGGGTTCACCCGTCGATGCCACGGACCACGCACTATTCTATGTTCTATTAGTTCTTTATATTGTGACCCGCGTCGTAAAATAATGTATCTCTTGTGTGAAGGGTAATTCCTTCCTACTACTACACATGATTATTTGTATATTATGACGTATGTGCCGTAATATCACAGTTTTTACTCGGACTTGGTGTATAAGACACGACGCCAATCCAGATAACATATGAACAAGACAATTGAATCTATACATCATTGCCCACTGTAACAATTCAACATTTTAGGGGGCTTTTTTCTGCCACCACTATAAACACACATTTTAAATATTTTAGGTGGCTTCTTCCAAACAATATCGCCTCAATTCCTTTGCCCACTCGCTTGTTGCAGTTTCCCACATTGACGACCTCAAATTAATTATTCTGTCAGCTCATGAAGATCCTACTACTGCTTCCCAAATTGTACAAGACCATCTTTCTGACATCGAAATCTGGCTTAAGAAGTGGAGAGTTAAAGTTAATGAATCTAAAAGTCACCACGTAACATTTACACTCCGTAAATGCTCATGTCCACCTGTTACTCTTAACAATAAGATTATTCCAGAAGCACAAGACGTGAAATATCTAGGGATGTACATTGACAGATGACTCACCTGGAAAAAACACATATGCACCAAACGCAAACAGCTAAATTTAAAATACTCCAAAATGCAGGCTTCTTGGACCTAAATCACAACTCTCAGTGACAAGCAAACTAATCATCCACAAAACTATACTGAAACCAATTTGGACATATGGAACTCAAGTATGGGGTACAGCAAGCAACTCAAACATCGAAATACTAGGACGTTTTCAATCCAAAACTCTGCGAACCATTGGTAAGATCCCCTGGTACATCGGTAATAAGTACATCTACCACGATTTCAAACTCCCAACAATCAAACAGGAAATCGCAGCATACAGCCTGTCCTACAAAAAGCGTCTCTAGTCATCCCAATACACTGGCAACAAATCTAGTTAACAGCAGCAGCACAACAAGCCAACTACAGAGAACCCAAGTCTTGGAATTGCAGTACAGATTTGCACCCAAATTATAAGCAAATTTATGGCCAATGGGCCATAGTTTGTAAAAGTAATATGTTATCATTGTTACTTATTGTTCAACTATTGAACAGCTTGTAATTTTGCAAATGTTTAAATAAAAAAAAATAATTATGTATAGTAGCAATAAAACATCAGTAAAACAACTTAGAAACACTAGCTTTACACTAAAATCGGAAGGAGTTCGTTAAGCTCCAAATAGCAGCAAGCGTCAGCAACCGGCAGGGTAACAATAGTAACAATAATAAAAATAAAGTAATACTAATTGATAATATCTTTGGCAACCATATTATGTTACCTACAAAATACATGTTATTGTGGCATAGGTTGCTTTAATACTCTTCTTTATGGTCAGTTTCTGAATCTTTCAGTTTTCAGTTTTATCTCTAGAATTGGAATCTTCAGATTCATGTAAGTCATACACGTGTAAGGCATCATCATGACAAGGTAGATTACGCACTTCTTCCAAATCCTTGAGATTTTGTATATGATAAAACAATATTGCTCAACTAACGAGGAAAAAAACATGTCAGTTGTGTGATGAGAGTAGGTCCACAGAGTTTGGTTGACCTCTGCGACACGTAACTGCCAAAAATGTTTGAGATATTTACAAGACAAATGAAATGTGCGAACACTGAACTTTCCATGAAAACTTAAACCAAGACAGGATTTTTTTTACTGTAAGTGAAGGTTGGTATGTGGTAAATATGAAGTAAAATAGATCTAACTCTGAGAAATTGTATAAACAACAATTGGCAACAATTTTACAACTTCATATTGTTATATTACTACAAGGTAACATGGGTTATTGAAAGAATTGTTTGAGCAGCTCCATTTTAGCAAGATTTCTTAAAAGTGGGTTTTGAATAACTTTGAAAATTGATTTTTTTTTTGTTTTTGTTTTTTGTTTTTTTTTTTTTTGCTTAAATATAGACTGTTAGCTATATTTGCGTTTAATTTATTTGTCAATGTTACATCAATTATATCCCACATTGGAACTATGGTTTAAATGCCACAAGAAAAGTGGATTTTTTTTGTACCATATTGAAACAATGTTTATTCAATTGTGTTTTGTGCAATCAGTGAACTTTGTGATAAACATCCAACAGCAAACTAACCTTAAATAACATAAAACCATAACTCTGGAGAAAGTTTTTAATAACTATTGCATTCCATCACAGACCATATATGCAGACCACTAAGCTCAACACAGGAATTTAGAGTCCAAGAAACACATGTAATGTATATTTTAAAATATGAAAGTTATGCCTATGCAACAAGTGCAACTGCTTATATGAGACTATGGGCAAGACTGCAGCAAAAAGAAAGAGAGACAAGAAAATTAAGAAAATATTGAAGAACATAAGAGACACAAAGAAGGACAGGCAAAGAAAGCAAGCGAAGCCAACAAAGAGAGAGAAAACTCGTACTAAACATGAAGCAGCAATTTTAAGGATGAAGAATCCAAAAGAGACAGTATAGGAAGAAACTAAAAGAGCAGGACTTCATTCTTCTCATCTTGCATCTGCTTATTCCACCCCTCAAATTAAAGCAAAGGCTGTCGTAAAGGCATTGAAGTCCCTTACACTTACATATATATTTACTACTAAGAACATTTTTATTTTTTCCATGTAGGTTATGAGGATTGTAAATACTGTATAAATGTAGATGTTTTGTTATCCCAAAAATTTAGCTTTATTAATTCACTTTTATCTGTGTTATCCATTTCTTTAACAATTTCAAAGGAGGTTTTAATATCCTTTTTGACTCCAACTAATATTCCACTACTTATCTGTCTATTTTTGGGTAGTAGGTGTAGTACAAAACCAGTAAAATTGAAGTATTTAAGTTGGTCATTTGTTAGATTTGCTTCTTGTATGACAAATATATCTATTTTATAGTCAAATACAATTTTATTCAGTTCTACTCTTTTTGTTTGTGTAAGACCACCCGCATTCCATTGTAGAAGTCTGATGTTAATCTTCTATTAATATAATGTTTTGGTTCTCGAGTAGTAGTCCCCGCCCAGAGATCCGAATGGGGGACTATTTTAACATTTTACCCCTCGAGTCACATTTCATAATTTGATATTGAAGAGAGCAATAGCAGTAATAGTAACCCCTTTTTAGAGAGCACCATATTTGTATGTTTTGGCGGTCACATCGCTCTCTCACAACCCCCAGAATGTCTGGAGGACCACACCTGTCGTTGGTTTATGGGTCTCACCGACCTGATTGGGAGAATTATCAAAATAAATTCACCGACCATATCCTCTGATTGCCAATCAGAGGACGCATTACATGCCATGACAGGTCAGCATGTTAAGGGCTAATATTTTATAGAGAAATTAGAGAAATGGAGAGGTTGGAAAAATAAAGACTCCCTAGCCCTCGGGAACCCTAATAGCATCAGGGTCGGAAGAGAAGAGATGACCAAGGTAAGGTCAGATAGGAAAGTTACAGTGAGGAGCAAAACACCAGTAAGTGGAAGTAATGTTCTGCTCAGCTTGGGTACCTTGTGGTCGCTATTCACATATCCCCTTGACGGAGACCCCAGAGTAAAGTAGAATCTTGATTGTCATTGTATTAAAAGCGCTTAATTATGAAAAGTGAAGAACAATTTTTAAGCAACATAACTTTTCATTTCATTTCGTAAGAAAAGGACAGTGTTACACATTTAGGATATGTAGAACCCTAGGCTCAACCTGTGATTTGGGCTTATCAGAGTCTGGGTATGTAATACACATCAGAAGGAAACTGGTTCAAAATTAACATGCAAAACTTGAATTTTACAGCAATTTTTCAACTGAAAATAAAACAAACATGTAAAACTTATATTAAATTGTGGAAAATGTTATACAGTATTTAGATTTAATGAATTGAGATAAAAACTAGTAAACTATTTAAAATGATTTATTAACATTGTAATTAACAACTAACCATTTTAAGAAAATAATACATAACTGATACATAATTTTAAAAGTATAAGTGAATCAACATGTAGGTTATTTATTATTAAATCTGACCATGTATAAAGGTTTGCCATGTGACACAGAATAACTTACAGGTGTTTTAAATGGATACATAATAAGGTTAAGTGATACATTTTACAGTTAAAACGCTTATTTAATTTATGTTATGGGTACTTTCAAACTTAAATGTTATGCTTACTATACAAATGGTTTTGGCATATTGCCACAGTGTTTTATTATGGTTAGGACAACGTCCTGTAGCTGTTTAGGGCGCTTAAATTGCTGTCTCCATTGCACAGATGATGATTCTTTTAAAATAGTTTAATAGTGAGTAATTGATTGCGCATTAAGTTGAGCAACTTCCAGGGGGCAGCCCCCCCCTTGCCCCCCTTTGCGATGCCCATGGCACAAATGATATAGGTATTGTGCCCCTTGCTCTGAAGAATAGGCCTCTGACCATGATGTTGTTAATATAACATTACAATTTACATTCAACAGAATTAAACTGTTTCCTAAAATATAAAAAATGTTTGTACGCCTTACACCAAAATGTAGGGAAGTAAGCTAAAGTTAAGCTAATGGGTTCGTACCCCATTTATAGAGTTTTGTCTCTTCCCTAATGTCCAATAATTCAACAAAAATCCTATTTTTAAGAACATTATTTCTTTATTTCTTTATTCATCCTTTTAGAACATATATATGTTGTTGGATATATCAGGTTAAATACATATATACACATGTTTCAGGCTTTGTCAGAATTCTCTTTACAAATAGTTTCTAATTTAATCACAAATGTCTTGATTTTTTATACAAATAGTAATTCTTAATTATTTACATTTTCAGTGAGTATATATTTATTATTTACAAATGTATGAGATCGCTTACACTATGCACAATCTACAGTTATTTGCAGGAGTCCAAGATCATTTACGCTAGCACTGCTTCTATACTTACTTGCACATGTATGAAATATCATATACACTAAGCTCTACCTACAAATTCTTTAATTCTATACAGGCTTTTACTTATTAGATAGTTTTTTAACTTGTTCTTAAAGGAACTCCCTTGAGTAGATTGGATGCTTTCAGGAAGTTTATTAAATAGTGTGGCACATCTGATGTAAGGCTCTCTGCTTGTTGTGCATACCCTATGATAGTTATTTATACCCCTGGTATTATAAGGATAATGTTCTTTATTTTGACTAGTTTGTTGTCCACCCTTTTAACTAATAATATAAGATTATAAACATATAATCATACTGCTGTTATGATACCTTCCTTTTTAAACACTTCTCTAACAGAGTGACAATTTTTTAAATTATATATACAGTTTAAGCATTTTTTTTTGTATTATCAATACTCTATTTAAATTAGTTATAGATGTCGCCCACCCCCCTCCCCCAAGATTTCAATCCCATATTCAATGAGCGAGTTAATCACTCCGTAGTAAACTGATTTTAGTAACTCGCCTGTATGGTTTGTTAACTTTCTGAGTAAATAAAGTCAAGAGTTTAGTTTCTTACAAAGATTGTCAATATGTTCATTGTAATTATTATTTATTTATGCCAACAAACTTACTGGCAGTTTGTCACAATAGCTCAGTGGTTAGAGCGTCTGCCCGGCAAGCGGAAGGTCTGTGGTTCAAATCCCAGTTGTGGCATTGAATTTTTAAGTTCCAGTTCTACCTCTTAAATGTTCATTGTAGTTTAGATTTTTAATACAGTATTTCCTAAAAATATTGTGCTATTTACTTGCTCAATCTGCATATCTTCATACTCTAGTTTACATTTATTTTCTTGATCTCTGAGTTGAAATAGAATACATTTTGTTTTATCAACATTGAGTTTGAGCTGTAATTATTTAGAGGTCCATTAATTTCTTTATGTGTTAATTCATAAATAGGAGCATAAATGAATTAGAAATTAATTTACTCTCCTCCATTCCACTATTATCATCCAATAAAAATATATTTTCCACTGAAGCTTCACTAAAATATGTTCTAATTTAAGCAATTGCTTCATCTACTCTTCTATTCTTAATTCTTTAAAAAACTAATATTCAAGAAATATTTTATCTTAGAAAATCAAGCACTTGGAATAAATAATATTACCACTTATAATAAAAATTGCAGCTAGCCCATTTTACTGATGATTACCATCTGTAATAGAGGGTTTATAATGAATAAACTGTTATTTTGCTTGCCATCCAAAAAGCTGCCCCTTTAATATTAATTTCATATATAATCGCCAATAATTGCTTCATTCAATTCATTATTATTTTTTCAGCATTTATTGGAGCAATTGGGGGTTTAAATCGGATTTCTTTGCAAAAAATCCTATCTTTCTCTTCAGTTAATCATATTGGATGAACATTAACCATAAATTTGATCCTATAATTACATCGTTAATGTATTTTACAATTTATATCATTAATATTATTTTTATCATTTCAATAACGGCCATAATCAATATTTTATATTTCACAACTTTCAATTCAATAAATAATCAAAACATTGTTAAATTTAACTGATTTATTGCAATATTGTCACTGAGTGGTCTACCACCTTTCCTAGGATTTTTTCTGAATGAATTGCAATTAAATTTATAGCTCAAAATCTAATAATTTTTACATCAACTGTTTTAAATATATTTTCCTTTTTAACTTTATACTATTACATGTAAATTATATACACAACACTAATAATAAGCAACTCAGAAGTTGCACGAACCATTTCAATTTACCCAAACCATATACATTCAAAAATAATTATATTCTCATTGTCTATTCTATTACTAGGAATAACCACATGCACTTTAATCCTATGAATATACTAAGGCTTTAGGTTAAATAAACTAATATCCTTCAAAGTTATAAATAAATAAATAAATAAATAAATTTATCTTTGAAACCTATTTTCTCATGTTTTTATTTTTAAGCATGATTTAAAACTTCAAATTGGTTCTACAATGCAGTTTTCAAAATAGAAGCTTGAAAATTTTTATGCATGTATAAAAATAGTACCAAAGAAAATTGAGGAAATTATTTTTTTCTAATGTCACCAGTGTTTGTGTAATTAAATAACAAACATATTTCACAATTAAAAATTAATAACATCACAATTAAATAATTTTTTTCTCCTAAACTAATTATCCGCTAAAAATTTAATCTCATCAATTTACTAATACTGCATTTATGAGTATAACTGCAAATTATTATACTTCTCAAACGAAAATTCCATCGTGGCTAGTGGTTTAATTAAATTACAATAAAACACTATAAATATGTTAATATCACAGGAACTATTGCACACAAAAGTCTAGAAATTGGTGTGTGAACTATTTTTAATACTGCAATTGTGTTATAGTTTCAAATTAATCCAAGCAAAACTGTAGATTTTAGGTTTTTCACAGATGGGTATCCTTAAGTCTATTAAATTACACCATTAGAATTGCTATCTAGTATTTTATGAATATAAGGCTTTTTGGTAAAAGAGAAATACATCCCCTTAATAGATTTATAACCTACTATCTATTTAACCTAAGCCATTTTACCTATCCCATTACTACGACGATTATTTTCAACTTATCGTAAAGACATTGGTACATTATACTTCATTTTTGGTGCTTGAGCAAGAATAATTGGAACGTCATTAAGAGTTTTAATTCAAACTGAATTATGTCAACATGGATCTCTTATTGGAGATGATCAAATTTATAATGTTATTGTAACTACTCATGCTTTCATTTTAATTTTCTTTATAGTTACACCAATCATAATTGGTGGTTTTAGAAATTGACTTGTACCTCTTGTATTCAGAGCCCCAGGTATAGCTTTTCATGAATAAATAATATAAGATTTTGACTTCTACCACCCTCAATCTTATTGTTACTAATAATTAGAGGTATAGGCACTGGTTGATCTGTTTATCCATCTCTTTCAACTAGAATTGCTCATGCAGGACCAGCAGTAGATTTAACAATTTTTCTCTTCATCTTGCAGGTATATCTAGAATTATAGGAGCAGTAAACTTTATTACAACTATAATATAAATCCACTTTATATAAATCAAACACAAGTTCCTTTATTTGTATGCTCGCCAATGTTTGACTTAATGTTATTTGTCTTTTTGTTTACTTTGTCAATTTGGCAACCCACAAATGTGGGAAGTTGATTACTTCAATAAAATTTACTGCTCTTCTTCTTTTATTATCACTACCCATACTTGCAGGAGCAATTACTATACGTTTAACTGACCGAAATCTTAATACCTCATTCTTTGATCCCACAGCAGGAGGAGATCCAATTTTATATAAACATCTATTTCGATATTTTGGGCATCGTGAAGTTTACATTTTAATTTTACCTGGATTTGGTATAATTTCTCATGTAATCTTCCACGAAAGAGGGAAAAAGGAAGCATTTGGAAATTATGGTACAATTTGAGTTATATCAGCAACTGCTTTCTTAGGATTTGTCGTTTGATCCCATCATATATTTACAGTTGGTATAGATGTAGACACATGAGCATATTTTACAGGAGTAACTATAATTATTGCAGTACCAACAGGAATTAATATTTTCAGTTGACTCGCAACAATATATGAATTGGTTTTTAAGGGCACTGATGAGCACATAGTTGAGCACCCTTAAACCTAAACCCACCCCCCTCACTAATCTATATCTGGCTATTATCATGAATTTTTAAAGGCGCTGATGACCTCGAAGTTAAGCATCCTTAAACCCACAAATCAATCAATCCTCCCTCCATGAGCATAGTTTTAAAATACTGAAAGGAATCACATCCAATAATACTTAAAATATAACCATTTAAATGGCAGTGAAATCAACAATAAATGCAGGATCTAAGAGAGGAAATCTTGACCTGTTCCAAAGAAATGTTTAGTGGAGTGGATGATGTGGGGAGGGGAGAAGTAAAAAATCTTGTGTTGCACTCACATGATTTTCTCTACTCTTGTACTATTCTACAAACTGTCATTCCTCTATCTTCTTCATGTTAGTTGAGATAAACATTTGCAGAAATTATATTATTGCTCATTTTCTTGTAGGTGCAATGGGAATTTGGAGACACACTAAAATCTTTTAAAGCTTTGAAATTCCATTCTCTTTGTATGGCTAAGATATAAAAAAATGAATAATCTTCCATTTATGGAAAGTGTTAGTATTGCAAAACTCACTCAAATAAGAAGTATCTCTGAAATGGTTCACTCCACAAAAATAATTTGGACATACATTGTATGTTTTAACGAGATCAACATTTCTTGTAGAGTAAGATTTGGTCTATCTCTTACAGTTTACCAGTTATGCAAAAGTCATAATAGCAAACAGGACTACGTGGACTATAGCAAGACAATTCAAAGTATACATTTCATTTTCATAAAAATATCTTAATATGGCATTTTAATCAGTCGCTAGAGCCATTTTCGAGAAAATCAAAGTTTGCAAAAGAATGTTCCATGTAAAGTGTAGTTAAGGGTGGATGAATTTTGCGCAAAATCTTCGTGGACATGCTTGGAAGATGTTAAATTTAAATGCTAACTTAGGTTTTTAACCGAATTTTCGTTTTTGAGTTATGCTGTTCACAGACAGACACATATTAACACACACACAGACACATAAATCTTTTTAAAAACTTTTTTTTGTTTATTCAGGGAGCATCTAAACAATTTCCAGTGAAATCTCGACATCAAATTTTTGGGTGGAGTACAATACTTCCTCTACTTACTATACGTAGCCGAGAAAATAAAGACTGCTACTACATTTCGTCTTTGTATAGGTGTAGCTTATACCTATCATCTTTTTCACATAGAACGCTCTTCTATGTGAAGGAATATAGAAATGTAATAACCATAGAAGTCTTATGCTGCTTAACCACTAGAAAGGCTCCTATATCTAAATCCTCTAAGCCAGCTAAGAAAAATGTTTTAGGATGACCTAGGAACTGGATTTAGATAAAAGGGGTAACTGAAAGGCGAAGTGCAAAGAGCTTTAAAAATCCTAAAAAATGAGCACGTAAAGAGAAATGAGAAAAGAGGGGCGGAGGAGGTGGCTGGGGGCGTTGGAAAGAAATGATTCGAACCACTGACGGCAATACTTCGGGAGATTTGGATGGGGTTAAAACGGGAGGGAGTTGGGAACGTGAGGTAAAAGGAAATACGAGTACCAACAATATTTCGTGCTATATTCTCATACAAAATAAAATACAACCAATGTGCGCCTCCCCACTTTCCTGGTGACAATGATTGAATTGTTACAGGGCTTATAGCTATCTCTGCTTCTTTCGAAAGATATCACTTTATTGCCATCTCCAGCTTCGCACAAAGGTATGGAATGTCACTTTGAAGAGATAGTGATATATTGCAAAAAATATCTGATATTCATTCTTAAAAACAATCCTTACAAAGGTCTATTCTTGAATCTACTTTCTCGTAGTTAGGCCAGTCTTTCCTGCTATTACAACTTAGAGCTGTTCTCATCTTGTTCTGTCCCTTCAGGGTTTTTCTTCACTTTCTCTGTCTTACAGTTACGACGCTCGTTGATCTGACGACGCACCACACCACAACACATAGACACTCACGCTAACAATTAAACTCACTAACTGTACACTGAGTAAAGACTAACTGCTGCTGTCTCGGATCATTTTGTAGTGCGGATGACGTCACACGACCTCTGGAGAAGCTGTCCATGCACACGTGCCGCAATCACTCAGAAGCCTGGCGAACGTTCCCGATTCCTTTTTGTTTCCACCGCCCATTGTTTACTGACAGGGTACACGTATACCCCTACGCTCGGCGGCTCGGCATGTGTAGTGAAATGGCTTGATCCCATCAGTCCATTGCCGTACGCCTAACCCCACGTCACAATATGCACCGTCTGAGAAAGAAACACTCCTGATACGGAAACGCTATAAAAGGGAAATGGTGGAAAAGAAATCATGGTGGTTGGGAAACCATCTCAGCATTCGCCTCCGCCTCTGGATTAGAGGTACAGCAAATGTAAAATTAAAGCTCGAGTTTGACTTACCAGGAACTTCTTCTTGAAGCCTGGCTCTTGTCGGAAGTAGACGAGAGCTTCCTCTGGGACATGAAGTGCTGCCCCCGCCAGTGGCTGTTCTCGTGGAGGGCCACAGTCTAGGTAGAGTGTGAGTAGACCGGAGCTCGCATTGTACACCAGTCCAAGGTGTGTCCATCCGTTAGCTGCAAGTAAAGCATTGAACATGTCGGTTATCAATTTTGTAAAATGTGATCATACGAAATACAAGTACAATAGTGCTAATACCAGATCTTTAATGCCACAAAAGCTGTTTCGTGCATCATTGTGTAGTCGGAGTTGCAACAATAAACAAATTAGTACGTGATCCAGAGTCCGTTGCATTATGTATTACTATGTAGGCATGTGTTAAGGATTTCATTTACTATTTGGTTTGTATTTAATGTTTTTCTTAATCGTCCTGTATAGTAATAGAATTTAAATCCAAAATACGTCGCAAAGTGTCAAAATATAAGAGAGTATAAGAGAAAATATTGTATAATTATTATTAGTAGTATTATTAGTAGTATTATTAGTAGTAGTATTAGTATTATCATTATCATCATGATTATTATTATGATTATTTATTTATTTATTTATTTATTTATTTATTTATTTATTTATTTATTTATTTATTTATTTATTTATTTATTTATTGCACTGATAAACACCATTTTACAGATGGTATATTAGGGTTATAGTTCTATAAAGTAAACAGAATTAAAATAATTTCATTATATAATTAAATTTTACAATTTTTGATGGATGTGGCGGATAAATTATACAAAATACCTATAACACCATCTACAAAACATTTTATACAATGGTTTTATAAATTCTATATTACAGTTATTTAAATGGAGTTTCAAGCAGTATGTTCTATTGTTTGTTCCCTTCTACAAAGCCAGTCGAGATGCTTTTCTGCAATAATATCGCATCCTGGAAATATATTAAACTTAAATAGCAACTTTTGTTTTTAACGGACTATCCTTTTTTGAATATGCTATCTTGCACGCAAAGAGACGGATCTCTTTCTGATTTTTTTTTTTAAATTCAGGGAACCTGTAAAATCTCGACATCGAAATTTTGGATCGAATAAAATACTTCCCCAACTAATACGTAGTAGATAAAGTAAAAATGAATATCGTTTCGTAGAAGCTTTTAATGGAATTAATTTCTAGGAAGATACTAACAAGATGGCAAAGACAGAATGAATGAGGAACAAAGACTTGAAGCACTTCTAATCAAAAGTTTCGCACGTAATGAAGCATAAGCAATAATATAGACGGTGGGTGGCATCCTTCAACTTTAACGAAAAGTTTCCAGCTAGCTTGAAGATTATTATGAGAACAACCCACGGAGAGTAATTGCTGCTATATAATCTATTCCAGATCCCTACAATAACACCTGAGTAGATCTGGACCAATTTATTATTAAGAAGAGGACTTGGGCTTGCTAGTCTTGGAGAAACAGTGCATGAATCCAGCAAAGAGCATTTACACTGTGCCAAGAAAAATCATTATAGCACGGGGATTTGCGGCGATGATTTACGCTCCTGGACGTGGAGTGCGGTATTACACAAAACACAGACGAAGCTGGGGGTTTTAAATCGGGATCCACAGCACAAATCTCGACCTAAATCCTTGTGGGCGCTTGCAGCCCCTCCTTCTCCGGAAAATGCTCGGAATTATTGCGATTTGAAATACGATGCGAGAAGAGATGGCGCTCGCACGAGAGCTTAGCTCCAGCCAACGGCTTTAGAAACCAGTGGAACAAATAATGACAACTAAATAACGCCCCTTCACTGAAGACTTAATAGAAATAAACGTTTTACCTTGCCCGAGAAACACCCTGCTCTTTCGGGAACAGTAAAATAATAATTTGGCATAAACGTGAGAAGGAAATACGATTTTAAATTGATAACTATAAAATTATATATCGGCTACGCTCAAGTTTATCTCTTGAACTCATAATAATGAAATGGTTCAAATATTTTATTAAGTTTAGAGAAATGAAAGAACTTCCGATAGACTGTGTAAGTTCCCCTCGCATATATCGTAGCGATGAGGTTAAGTTAGCTCGGTTACAATTGGCCCCCCTCCGAAGGAGTGTCGCCTTGTCGTGGCGGAGGGGCTCAGTACCTGAACCAGACGGCCTACTAAGTGTTCTTTCGACTACTGGTAGGCAAGAGGTGAGGGGAAGCAAAGAACATTCCAAACGGGTAGATGGGGCTCGGTAGTCTTGGTCGACAACTCATCTAGGAGAAGAGGACTCCGAAATCAAACTCCCCCAGGGGCTCCTACTACGGTAGGTACGGGTTTGGCGTACCCGGGGCCCCGAGCCATACTCTCGATTGGGTTCCTCCAAGAGGTGAGAGAGCACATGCCAAACGCCCAATCAACTTTGGTCCACTTTTGTGTTTGACCTCCCACCTGTTACCTCCCTGTACACAGTCTGATGGATAACCTACGCGCGGGTGACGCAAGGGGTGACTGGGTAATCGCGTAAGTCCCAGCCCCTGGTTATCATGTAGGATCTGTGTGCGTATCCGCTGATAAAGGTCAGTCCCGGGGAGGGGCCATTGCATGAGCTGATGCACTCCTGAAGGCGATTGGGTCCCTCTGTCTATACATTGGGAGGTGAGACCCTAGGGTGAGCAAGGTCCAGGCCAGGACTCTCACCTAAGCCGGGGTGGCGCCCAGGAAGTGAGCATGCCATCGGAGACATTTGCAATGGTGGAGGATTAATGCGCCATGAGTACGAAAACTCATAAACCAAAACCAATTAAAGTAAGTGTAAAGGAAGTAGCAGAGTCGAGTGGTCCTCGCTACTTAGTTATATCTCGAACTGAGGGAGATAAGAAATTTTTATCGGTGAGCCCATTTACTATACAAAAGGGTTTAGATAACATTGCTGGTCCAGTCAAGTCATGCACTAGATCTCGAAATGGCACGCTCCTGGTTGAAGCACATTCAGCTACCCAGGCAGCTAAGATACTGAAAGCGAACATGCTAGCAAGTTATCCTGTACGTGTCGAGATGCACAGAACCTTGAACTCCTCGCGCGGTGTGATAAACACCCGTGCATTGGAAGGATTATCCAATGAGGAGATTCAAGAGAATCTGACGGAGCAAGGCGTCATACACGTTTACCGGGTTCAACGTAAAGAAGGTGGTGAGTTAAAGCCAACTAATACCCTGTTCCTGACCTTTGATCGGGTAGATCTCCCGCAAAGGATTAAGGCAGGGTATGAATCCATCGAAGTTAGGCCGTTCATCCCGAACCCACTCAGGTGTTTTAAGTGCCAGCGCTTTGGACATACAAGTGAGCTTTGTAAGGGACTAGCTACATGCCCTCAATGTGGAGATGAATCCCACGATGGTGCATGTACTACAGCTGCTACATGTGTAAACTGCAAAGGTGAACATCCATCTAGTTCCCGAGACTGCCCCCGCTTTGTAGAGGAAAGGGCGATCCAAGAGATACGGGTCAAAGAGAAGGTGCCCTTCTCAGAAGCCCGGAAGATCTTGCGTCTACGCCAACCCTCTGTTCCTAGATCTGGAACCTATAGCTCAGTTGCAGCTAAAGCGGTAGCGAGCAGAGAGATCGCAACTCAGACCAGCGATTTCAATGGGGCAACAATTTCCGAAAAAACACTTGTTGCCCGTAGCTCTATACCAAAGCCCTCAACATCAGCGCGCACATCTGTATCAACGTGTACAAAATCTGTTGGTGAAAAAAATTCAACTGTTCGATCACCAACGAAAATGACAAACTCGACACAGAAGACTAGCAAACCTGTTATTTACAATGCCTCGCCGATAAAGTTTAAGAAGAACTACACAAAGAACGATTTCCTCAAGGAAGATAAGGCTCATCCCAGTACATCAAAGGGATATAAGAGTCCAAGGAGATCCCCTCGAAGATCCTCTTCTGGAGAATCTTCAGGGGTGGACTCAGACCGGCGTCTTTCATCTTCGCCGGTCCCCATTAGCAACCGGTTCGAGACACTCGAACCCAAGTTTGCTATGGGAAGACGCACGTCCTCGGCAGAGGACATGGATTTGGACCAATCTGCCCACACTGGGAGACCCCCAGTGGAAAAGAGGCGCGAAAAAGCGTCCGAAAAGAACGTCAGCCCAAGAGAGAAAAGGGCTAAATTAGTTCGACAACCGCCTGCTCCAAAGTAATGAGTTACCTTGGAATTACCTATCCCATACACAATGCAATATGACTATCCTACAATGGAACGTACGTGGCATTCGAACTCAAAGGCCAGAACTTGAGCTCTTGCTCAAAGAAAATGAACCTCTGGTCGCATGTTTGCAAGAGACTAAGCTGCGTCCTCGAGACGCTTTCCATCTAAGGCGATACACCCCAGTACGGTGTGATGTTACACCAGAAGAGGGTGTACCGGCACATGGCGGCGCTATGATACTTGTCAGAGATGACGTATATATGCAAACTCTACCTTTGCACTCTGATATACAATCAGTTGCTGTACGGATTAAACTGCCAAACATCCATTTCACCATCTGTAATCTATATCTGCCTCCGTCTCATGACTTCTCTCACAATGAGTTAGAAGATCTAGTTTCCCAGTTACCAACACCGTTCCTGTTGGTGGGAGACTTCAATGCGCACCACCCGCTGTGGGGTTCAAGTCGCGCTTGTGCGAGAGGTACACTCATTTCCGATTTTTTGGACAGTCACAACCTAGCTCTCCTCAACACTGGAGAGCCTACATTCATTTCTGACACTCATAACAGTTTTTCACACCTTGATCTTTCAATTTGTTCACCTCAATTGGCAGTCTCCTTACAATGGAATGTCATCTCTGATCTACACTCTAGTGACCATTTCCCATGTCTTATTAGTCTCTTGACTCAACCTACATGTTCCTCACGTATGCCCAGATGGCGTTTGGACCATGCCAACTGGAACCTCTACACCCAGTTGGCTGTCTTTACGTACAACGAGCACGACTCAGTGAATAATTTGGCGCAGCATCTCACGGAGACGATTCTCTCTGCTGCTGAACAATCGATTCCGCGGTCGACTACACACCCCCGTCGATTTCCCGTTCCCTGGTGGACGGAAGAATGTCGGAATGCCATTCGTGCTCGAAGGCGTGCACTTAGGGTTTTCCAACGTCACCCTACTTTGGAAAACCTAATCGAGTACAAGAAAATGCGCGCCAGGTCCAGACAAGTCATTAAGGATAGCAAAAAGTCATCATGGAGCAAATTTGTAGCTTCATTTAACCGACACACACCTTCCTCGGTTGTGTGGGATAGATTAAGGCGTGTTGCAGCTAAAACGACCCAATTACCAATAGCGGGACTAAAAACAGCCACAGGAGCTGTTGTTGATTCATTTGAAGTGGCCAATACCTTTGGCAGTGCTTTCGCACAAGTGTCTAGCTCGGAAAATTACTCCCCTGAGTTCCTTCCATTTAAAACTCAGATGGAATCTCAAGGCTTCTCGTTTCGTTCTAGAAACGTAGAAGATTACAATCGCCTTTTCACCATGGCAGAGCTGGAGTATTCCCTGAAATCTTCGCGATGTTCAGCACCAGGACCGGACGGTATTCATGTACAAATGTTACAACGGCTCTCTCCTGAAGGTAAGGCATTCCTGCTCGAGGTCTATAATCGTGTTTGGGTTGACAGTATACTCCCAGAAAATTGGCGGGAGGCCACCGTTATTCCCATCTTGAAGGCTGGGAAGGACCGTCATCTTCCCTCCAGCTATCGTCCTATTTCCCTCACCAGTTGCGTTTGCAAGGTGATGGAACGCATGATCAATGGACGATTGGTATGGTGGTTAGAAAGTCGTAACCTACTGACTAACATCCAGTGTGGTTTTCGACGACGCCGATCAACTGTTGACCATCTTGTGTCAATATCGACACAGATAATGGACGGGTTTATGAAGAACTGTCAAACCGTTGGCATATTTTTCGATCTTGAGAAGGCTTATGATACGTGCTGGCGAGCAGGGATTCTACGTTCCCTGTATGCCTGGAACATACGTGGACGCCTACCACTTTTCATTCAGGAGTTTATGAAGGACCGCTTTTTCCGAGTAAGGGTCGGCTCGGTTTTTTCTAATTCTTTTGTTCAGGAGGAGGGAGTACCTCAGGGTGCGGTGCTAAGTGTCACGCTCTTTGCTATAGCAATTAACTCCATCTGGAAATGTGTTCCACCTGGAGTTTCGTCATGCCTATTCGTAGACGACTTCGCTGTCTATTGCACTTCTCAGCGCACGGCGTTCTTACAACGGCGCCTGCAGCAATGTTTGGACAACCTTAGAGAATGGAGCATGAAAAACGGCTTCCGTTTCTCAACTGAGAAGTCAATCTGCGTTAATTTCTGGCGCCGTAGGAGACGATTACCACCTTCGCTCCGATTTGGTCCAGATGAACTTCCCTTCGCAGAAGAGACGCGCTTCCTGGGTTTAATCTTGGACAGGAAGCTTAGTTGGTCGTCGCATATTGCACAGCTAAGAGCGAGATGTGACCGTTCCCTAAATATTATGCGAGTACTGAATGGCAAATCGTGGGGAGCGGATCGGACAATTTTGTTGCGAATATATCGCGCATTGGTCCGATCCAAGCTAGACTATGGGTGTATTGTTTATTCGTCAGCACGACCATCTGTGCTGAGAAGATTAGACGTGGTCCACAATCGGGGCATCCGCATTGCAACAGGAGCTTTTCCAACAAGCCCAGTGGTGAGCCTTTACGCCGAGTCCGCAGAAGCTCCTCTGCAATATCGGCGTGAGATTCTCTTGGCAAATTATGGTTGTGCGCTTAGATGTATGCCTAAGCATCCAACGTTCGCTTCTTTTTTCACCACCACGCTAAGAGAACGATATAGAAATAGCTCCCTTAGTCCAAAGCCTGCGGGGTTCCGTTTCCAAGAGCTCCTAGTGAAGCTTGGAGTGGAACTGCCTGTGATGTTCGCCAAGAGTGAGAGACTTTACCCCCCTTGGCTATCTGGTACGCCCCATGTAGATCTTGGGATGACCATACACCAGAAGTCCACGATGCCTATTTCAAGTATCCGCACGTGTTTCTTAGAATTTTTGTCAGGTTACTCTGACCGTAGGTATATTTACACCGATGGATCAAAGAACACCAACGGTGTTGGATGTGCTTATGTTTATGGAACCGAACCATATACATTCGGTTTTCCAAATAGCACTTCCATTTTTACTGCAGAGCTTTATGCAATTTATCGAGCCGTTTTGTATGTTCGCCGTCGTAAATTAGGTGACTGCCTGATTTTGAGCGATTCCCTTAGTGCACTGCAGAGCCTTTGTCAGTTGTACAACCCCCACCCTATTGTACAACGTATCCAGGATGCCCTCCATGTTTTACACGCTTCTGGTGTTGACGTGGTGTGTGCATGGATTCCTGGTCACGTAGGTTTGCCTGGGAATGAAATGGCAGATTTAGCAGCAAAGACGGCAACTACAGAACCCAGAATTATCATCTCACGTGTTACTTCGGAAGACTTTAGGCTTGAAGTGCGGAGAGCGGTGCTGTCGTGCTGGCACGACGAGTGGTCAGCTCTCCGCGGTAATAAGCTTAGAGAAGTGAAAGAACTTCCGATAAACTGGGTAACTTCCTGTCGCACATCTCGTCGCGAGGAGGTTAGTTTGGCTCGATTAAGAATAGGGCACTGCAATTTTTCGCATGGTTATCTATTTAAAAGGGACCCTGCGCCTCTATGTCCGCTGTGTGACAACGTTTTGTCGGTTCGCCACGTGCTCCTAGAGTGTTACTCTCTAGCGCACCTTCGGGATTCTCTGCAGCTGCCTGCCAGACTTGCAGAGGTCTTAGCGGACGACAAAACAGCGGTTGATAGAGTTTTTAATTTTTTAGCGCAGTGCAATATAAATTTGAGGATTTAAAATTTTTAATTATCTGTTTCTGATTTTGGACATATTTATCACCTTGTTTCATATCTGGCTATTGCCACTGCTTTTTACCTTTGTATATTTTTCTTGTTGCTAGTATTTTTATTTTTTGAGTGAAATTTATATCTGGCTATTGCCATGAGTCTCTTAAGGGCGCTAATGACCTAGAAGTTGAGCGCCCTTAAACCAAATCCAAATCCAAATCCAAAATACAATTGGCCACTGCAGTTTTACTCATTGATGCCTTTTTGAACGAGAACCTGCTTCTGTTTGCCCGCATTGCGACATTCTTTTGTCAGTCCGTCACGTGCTACTAGTGTGTTTCCTTCGAAAGCCTCTACAACGGTCTGTCAGTCTTGCAGAGGTTCTGGCGGACGATTAACAAACGATCGAAAGAGTTTTGAAACTGTTAGTAAAGATAAGTATGGACCTGAGAATTTGAAACTTTTGATATCCAAATTTTACACTCTTTGGACCATTTTATGACCTTGTTTTAATTCTGGTTTTTGTCTCTGTTTTGTATCCTTATGTATACGAGTATGTGGCTTCCTTTTTATTAGCACTTTTATTTTTAAATTTATTTCTGAATTTTGCCATAATTTGTTTTTTAAGGGCACTGATGATCAAATTAGCTGAGAGCGTTTAAATTAAAGTCTAATTAATTGCAAATGCTTTATTAACTTACGTTTACACAGCATACATCATTGTCATTTCCAAAAGAAGCGACGAATTGCGATTCACAACAGCCGCATGACGTAGGCTTTCAAACTCGAAGGAACGCGTTTTCTTTGAAGACGGATTTATATCTTGAAAAAGTGATTTCTACACTACAGGATTGATATTGGTGCATACTTCAACGATGCTTACCTATTCATATTTAAAGGCAATTGATTCCAGTTAATTGTAGTGTTCCCATTTACAAAGTGTAATCTTACATGGATAAAAGACGGTTTATGCCGCAGAAGCACTAAAATGACACAAATATAATGCTTTGTCAGATAGTCCAAAAGATGCATTTATATATGCATCGTTCATAATCACTTTTGCTTGTTTGTCGATACGTCCAACAATGCTTTCTTTCTCGCTGAGAAACCATTAATGGTAGTTTCCTACCAGTGTTCTCCTCTAGCGCACCTTCGGAACTCTTTGCAACTGCCTGTCAGACTTGCAGAGGTCTTGGCGGACGACAAACAAGCGGTCGAAAAGTTGAGTTTTTAGCTGAGGGTAACACAAGTTTGAGAGTTTGAAACTTTAGATATCTAGTTTTTATACTCTTTTGACATCTTTATCACTTTTTAATTCTGGCTTTTGCCACTCTTTCTTGTATATCTACGTAGAAGTAATTTTATTTTTTTATTGAAGTTTATATCTGGCTTTTGTCATGAATTGTTGAGGGCGCTGATGACCATGTAGTAGAGCCCTCTTAAACCCACAAATCCTCTTAAACCCACTTCTCCGAATTGCACAAGATTTTACCTGCATGAACACATGCATGTATTGCTATGCTAAAACGTTGAACCCCCACTGCTATCAACTGATGTGACGCGACCGGTCGCTGTTTGCATGCAAGCTCTTGGCCCGTTCTACTGCCCACCGCTCTAACGTAGCGTACCTGTTGAGTTGGTTTGGTTTAAGGGCGTTCAACTTCGACGTCATCAGCGCCCTTAAAAGATTCATGGCAATAGCTAGGTATAAATTTTACTCAAAAATAAAAATACTAGCAACAAGAAAAATATACACAAAAGGTAAAAAACAGTGGCAATGACCAGATATAAAACAAGGTGATAAATATGTCCAAAAGCATAAACAGATAACTAAAATTTTAAATCCTCAAATTGATATTGCATCAACCGCTGTTTTGTCGTCCGCTAGGACCTCTGCAAGTCTGGCAGACAGCTGCAGAGAATCTCGAAGGTGCGCTAGAGAGCAACACTCTAGCAGCACGTGGCGAACTGACAAAAGGTTGTCACACAGCGGACATACAGGGGCAGGGTCCCTTTAAATAGGTAACCAATGCTAAAATTGCAGTGCCCTATTCTTAATCGACCCAAACTAACCTCCTCGCGACGGGATGTGCGACATGATGTACCTCCCGATGCCTAATATATAGTTTGCAGCTATTTTAATTCTGTACTACAATAGGTTTGACCCACACTCACCTCTCTTAGTGTCTGTTTGGGAGGAAGGATTGTTGCGTATGACTGCCTGCTGCGGAGGTAACAATGCCCAGGAATTCTGGTGCAGTTTGGAATCTGATGTGACGCGGTAATGGAGCACAAGTTGGCCTGTTCTCAGATTCGATGTGATCTGGAACCATGGCGTAACTCGTCCAGGAGAATGTACTGATACCAATGTGCCTGAAACACAAAAGAAACAATAATAATTACTATAGCACTTATCAATGACTTTGAACGGCTCAAACTTCCGCTCGTATAGCAAATTTGATTATTGATGCATTGGTATTGTCGCAGGTTATTCGCGACTTTGAAAACGATTCGTAGCCCTATCATTTTTTCTACTACGTATAGTAAGTAGTGGAAGTATTTTACTGTTTGACCCAAAACTTCTGTGTCGAGATTTCACCAGAAATTGTATTTTTTTGTTAATTCAGGGGCCTCAAAACATGTTTTAGGAAATGGTCCTTTTGTGTGTGGGTGTGTATGAACAGTAAACACAACAGTGTAAAGTCGGTTGAAAACCAGAGTTGGTATTGAAGTATATCTTTCAAGGATGAGTCACAAAGATTTTGAAGAAAATTTATTCACCCTAAACTGCCCTTTAGATGCAAAATTTTTCTAAAATTTGATTTTTTCGAAAATGGCTCAAACATATGGCGTTTTGGTAAAAATCGTTAAAGATATTTTTATGGCAAATGAAATGTATATTTTGAATTTTCTGCCTATAGCCTATGTACCCCTGTTTATCCTTGATGACTTTTGCCTGACTGGTAAATCGTAAGAGATAGACCAAATGTTGCTATACAAAAAGTGCATATGTCTTATAACATACAAGTTAAGTCCAAGTGCACTTTTTGTGGAATAAACCATTTCGGAGATATTCCTTGTTGCTTTGTGAGTTTTGCAATACCTCGTTTTCTCGAATGGGAGCTCATTATTCACCTTAACTCTTGGCCGTGCACAGGAAACGGAATTTCAGACTACTTAAACTGCTCATTCAATGCAACACAGTATAAGAAAGCTCTTCTTACATTTAAAAGTTTGAAGAATACATTTCAGCTTTGTGTGAAATGTATTCTTCAATAAATTTGACACGTTTCAGATTTAGGTCTTTCTCGAAATACTTCTAAGTATAACTCTTTCAATTGCTATCACGCTATTTCTGGTATAAAATTAGTGCTTAATAAAACGAACTTATTAATAGAATAGCAGCAAGAAGTTAGAAGAGGAACGTTTGATATTTTCCCGGATATACTTTTGCATAACAGGCCATGGACTCTATAAAATACGCCACATGTGATATTTGAGGGTGCAAGATACAGTAAAGAATTTTAGGAAGGAACAAAGGTCATGCAAGGAAAACAAATATAGAACGTTATAAGAGACCAAAAAATGTATAAATACATTGGGATGACTCAAATAGTATCTACATTTTCTTTCGAAGAGTATTTACAACAAGGAGGAAAAACATTAACTAAGAATAGGAGGGGAATACCACGTCAAACAAGAACTTCAATTGTAACTCGACAAAGAAATATAACAATAGAGATACAAGATGTTTAAAGTACAGAAACAGTAAGAAATAGAAGATCGTTCCAATACCGATTCAAATAGGGGGAAGTTTTGGACCACCAATGGAATTTGAGGCTGCGGAAAGGGGCATAAGTCAGCGCAGAAATCCCAGTAAACGCGACAGAAAGATTATTCAAATATTATAGTCACTTATGTAGTTGTTATAATCTGCAAATTGTTATATACAGGATGGAAGTGAAATGATCCGCCAGACTTTAACAGCGAATTTCTCATGTTGTGAATAGCAAGAAAGTCTAATGCCAAAATATTGAAAAGTTTATAGTTTTCTAGAAAAAAGTATTTTTATCAAAAAAAATTATCACCTGGCTGAATTATTATTCACTGAAGGTTCTTGATTTATGGCTATATTCATAGAAAATTGAGTAAACAACTTTTTACTCTGACGTATTTCAATAGATTCAACGGTTTTTGTGTAAATTAAATTCAAAAGAACCCAAAATTTGTTGCCTTTTTGTTGCCTTTTTGTTGCAATAAATTGTGAATTTTTTTTTTTAAATTTAATTTACACAAAAACCGTTGAATCTATTGAAATACGCCAAAGGAAAAAGTGGTTGTTTATTCAATTTACTTTTAATATAGCTATAAATCAGGAACCTTCAATGAATAATTCTTTAACCAGCTGATGATAATTTTTTTTGATGAACTGTAAACTTTTCAACATTTTGGTATTAGACTTTCTAGTTATTCACAACATGAGAAATTCCCTGTTAAAGTCTGGTGGATCATTTCACCTCCACCCTGTATCGTATGATTGAAATAATTACAAATAAAGTTGCAAAATAAGATGTGCATAATAAGATCGGTCATTAGAAGCCCGGCTATTTGATATGCAAATTTTATTTATTTTATAAAACTAATGGATTTAAATATGGTGCTATAAATATGGATTTATGACCTCGTTTTAGTTTGTCACGTTTCAGCTATAAAATTTTGTATAAACGGCATCTTATAATTGTACACAATTACATAATACGCATGCTCATTTTAATGCCTACTGATCCTGCCCTGAACATTCGGATGTGTATATACACATTAAAATGCTTACGCAAGCCATATAATAAATTCTATTTTTCCAGCAGTTATGCAGAATGCGTCAGTATCCCATATGTATGCAAGTGCAGCATCTACATAAACTATGTCGTCAGTAATGCCCTCAAAAGCACAATGTGGTGGAACAGACCCCCATTAAAATATAACTTAATGCTGTTTCCAAACTTTTGCTTGCATGCACGAAGGCTTTCTCTAAAACGCCCCAGTCTGCACGTTGCATATCAAACGAACAAATGGATTCCCTTGCTCCTTCTACTGTCCCAGCTTACTGATCCTGAAAAAAAAAAAAAAAAAAAATTAATGTCCTGGAACCTATAAAACCATTGGTTCAATTGCAAAAGTTGAGACTCTACAACTTTCGATATAATGTTGTGAAGTCGTTTGTCATTCTAGACGACAGGACCGCACAAAAGAAGCCCACAATAAGACGAAAACTGTAAAAAAGTTTAAAGAAAGGATAGATGATAAGTTAAAAAAACATTCTCAAAATTTCATTAATAGTGTTAGCTCCGCTGCAAAGTTGTTTGCAAATTTATGAACCCAATAAAAGTCCTCGAACAATTTGGTACATTGTGGTATTTATGACCCAAAGGACTCTTTAAGCAAAAGGTCTCTAGCTTCCATCGTTTATTACGTTCTTACTAGTATAGGGTAGATGTTGTAACGTTGGGCTCGGCACACAACAAAGAATATATGGGTCAAGCTACTTCACACTACATGCCGGGCTGGCGAGCGGGCAAAGACGTTCAACGACACGCTGCCTCGCACGACTACTGTGTGCACATCACTGTGAACAATCGAAGTGACCAAAACAAAAGGAGTTTTGAGAACGTTTGCAAGACTTCCAGCTGTGTCTTTTCCAGTTCGTGTGACGTCATCCCTAATATATAGGGATGCCTGAGAAGAACAGTTGCAAATGTGTTTTAGAATTGAGTTACGGATGTGAGTCGGTCAGTGTCAATGAGTGTGAGACAACTGTGCGTGTGTTTCGTGTTGGTACGTCGTTAAGAAGATTCAACGAGCGTCGCGAGTTATTGTAGCGTCGTAATCTGGGTATGAGAGAAAGAGGAAGTTAAGAAAAACAATGAAAGGACTAGGGCAAAGTTATGAGAACAGTTGTGAGTTGCGATAGCCCGGAAGATTGTAGACTGTATTAACACGAGAAGAGAACTATTTGTGGTAACATTTTAGAAGACAAGGTGATAGAAAAGTAACTTGGACAGGAATATGTCACTTTGTCACAATGTGCTTTGAGACCCGTGATCACAAACACGCCTTATGAGAGTCTGTGAACAGTATAACTCAAAATCAAATACTAAAAACTGATACTTAAGATTTCCTTTCTTCCTCTCCAGTTCTCCGCGGTAATAAGCTTAGAGAAGTGAAAGAACTTCCAATAAACTGGGTAACTTTCCCTCACATATCTCGTCGCGAGGCGGTTAACTTGACTCGGTTGCGCATTGGCCACTGCAATTTTTCGTGTGGTTCCCTCTTTAAAAGGGACCCTGCTCCTCTATGTCCGCTGTGCAACAACCTTTTTTCGGCCCGTCACGTGCTGATAGTGCTTTTCCCTATCGCACCTTCGAGACTCTCTGCAACTGCCTGCCAGACTTGGAGAGGTCTTGGCGGACAACAAAACAGCATTTGGTAGGTTTTTAGCAGAGTGTAACATGATTTGAGGATTTGAAACTTTATATTTATGCTCTTTTGACATCTTTATCGGTGTGTTTTAATTCTGGCTTTTGCCACTCTGTTTTGAATATTTATGTATATTTATTTTCCTTTTTACTAGGTATTATTTTTTATTTGTTTATACCTGGCTTTTGCCATGAATTTTTACGGACGCTGATGACCATGTAGTTGAAAGTCCTTAAACATCCCTGTCACTTTTTCAGTTTTCCAAAATTTGGTTTAATAAAACAAGGGCTCCAAGGACATCGATTAAAACATCATAAATGTGTGGTATATTCTCATCGATAAAGAACCACTTGTTCTAATTTTCCTGGGAATAATAGGTGTCCTAAAATCTAGGTTGAAATAAAGCATGTTATGATTATAATTTTAGGATTCCCTTACGTTTAAAATTACAACAGAAACAACAGTGAAGTACAGTGAATCTGTGCGTAGCCAGACTATACCAAGTACACATAACTTAAGGCGATAAAGTCACTCAATTGCAGAGCAGTTGGTCCAAGTGCGGATTCAGCTTAGATTTCTCAAGTGGGATGGCCAAGAGCCAAGATTCAGCGTCCTTTGGGAACGACAGCAGTCGATTCTAAATCCAATATATACATACAGCCAGTGCATAACAATAAACAATATACCGTTCAGGAATGGACCGGATGGAAACATGGGAAAGCAAAATGAATGAGGAAGTTGAAATTCCACAACTTTAAATACCTTAAACGAATCGGAAACAACCAAGTACAAAGGACCTCAAATGAAAACACTTGACAGGGCTAACTCATTTTCAGTGGCGGTTTCTATTAAGGCTGACATAATATTTAACAGAATAATAGCCCAATTTCTTAACATGTAGGTAAAACAGCAATTTCTGTGACATGTAACCCCACATTTTAACGCAATTTAGGTTCGAATTCAATTGCAAGTAATAATGTAAAGCAGTGGCCCACGCTTATCGGGATGTTGGCGCCGAGCAGTTGGAAAGATGAAGAGAGATAAGTAGACACAATAGCGCCCTTGCCCATCGTAAGGTCTGGAAGCTCTATCGTGAGAAAACCAAAATCTTCTGGATGTTTTCTCTTCTACCCACATTCAAATGTTCTGGAAGATTCCTAACACGCATTCTCCGAGTTAGTGAGAGTACTTTCTGATGCGACATCGAGTTCTGATTCCATAAGAGATCAGAGATGTCTTTTGTTCGATTTTTTCACCATACGTCTTCCAAATCCAACTACATAAATAATCACCTTAGTGTGCTGCCCATTTGACAGCCCAAAACTAGCTTCTCCATTTGATTGTGTCAAAACTCTTGACTTCTGGTGTACATTGTATAAAAATGTGTCTAGAAATCCCATTTACTTTCAAACCTATGACGTTACCATCATTCAATTTCAGTGTATAGAAAATCCACTCATGAATTTCACACGCAGTTGGTCGAATAATATCGCGTTGAACAAAACTAACAAATAACGTTGTTGGTCGACTTTCCATGATGTAGTTGTGTCTTGAGTAGTATAATGAATGAATTGTCTTTTAAAAAGCACTGGATGTCTGTACAGTTTGTTCACTAGCTGAAGATCGCTGGCAGAAATGCAGCCAGCCACTACTTCAGTAAACAATGATATCACGAGTAGCAGTTCTGCTTCTGATCGCGTTTACTACAGTGTTGCCAAACTTGGAATGCGTATTCACGCCAGATTAAAGCAAATAAACCGCTCAGAATAGCACAATTTAAATGTTATTTTCATGCAGTATATTTAGTTTATAAATCGTAAACAATGTTTTCAACTACTCCCACTGATCATTTTCTGCCTTTGCTATATTTTTAAGAAACACTGTCAATTTGTTTCGGTCTTACGTGATATATCCTCGAGCGTCATATCGTGCATTTCCTGTAAGAATAAGTCAGCTGTTGTATTTCTTGAAGTATTAATTTTACCTTGGCCCAAACTAGTCCTATGGATTTGAGATCACACATGTATGGGGGCAAGTAACGACAGTGTGACCCAATAAAACCAAAATAATCAATAATAACGTTATAATAATTGAGGAAGAATTCAGTCTAATAACCTTTAATTCCCTCCTACAGGATCAAAGAATGAAGTATTAAAATTTCGTTCAGCTAATAGTATAGATAGTAATTGTTCCTGTAAGTGCAGGTAATGAAAGTAATAGAAGAAAGGCAAAAATACCTTTAAGAGCCTCTTTAGGTTTGATTTAGGCATCCTATAAAGATCTATTTTACACATGGAACTGTCACTCTGAACCTCTTTGTTCTACAACACAATATCATAGCAGATTTGACAGCACTCCTAGGCGGAGGATTATCTGCTTCTACATTACTGTTACCATTACCTCCGACATAAAACTAGTGACAAGTACGATTTTACAATTGAAATTAAGAGTAGTCAAAAAGACAGTAGACCGTCTGGTTCGGGTACTGAGCTCCTCCGCCACTCCAAGGCGACAATCCTTCGGAGGGGATCTTGTCTCTTGTCTATTTTCTCTATTTTACACTGAGCCATGGTTTCAATGAACACAAATTAACAAATCACACTTCCTAAAACTCTTTACCTCTAACTTTTTCATTTAGCATTCACCAGACTGTGTTCCTCTGACGACGTAACGTCACGCTACGAAGCTTCTAGTTTATGGGAAGCTTTCTCCATAGAAGCTATAGCAAAGTTACATTGTAATTATTTCAGGGATTTCGACGGTTGACACCGCTTCTCCATACCCAGTCTCCACTTTAACCTGTCTAGACACATACCTTCTTCTGGTTTCTCATTCTCATTGCTTCATTCACTTCACCCTTCCAGCATCTTTTCGACTGACATCGTCTTCTTTCTTGTGGTATCCATTCTAATATTTTCCTAGGCCATATTTCTTCATCCATTCTTTTGGTGTGTTCAAACCATTTAAGATTTTACACTCCATTTTGTCTATAATTGTACTAAGTTTATAGACTTCCTGATGTCCTCTAATTTTATCCAATCTTGATTTTCTGAAACTTCTTATGCAGCCCATTTCCGTGCCTTGTAACTTTTTTGGCGGTTATTTGCATCCCACACCTCGGCTCCATAAAGTGAAACACTTCGAATAATAATGATATATGACCTTTTTGTTGCACCATATGCCATTGTTTTCCTTTATCTGTCCTTCCTGTGTTGTTTCTCTGATCAATTTCGCCTTTACTATTTCCCTAAAATTATCCACAAGTATTTACTTTTGTCTCCAGCTTTACTTTTTTACTTTGCTAATTCTAAATACTTTAGGTTTCATTTCCGATCGCCAAATAATGATTTTTTAAAATTGATTTGTCGTCCCTCATGTATTATTCATTCAGTTTTCATATCATATTATCTTCAGCTATAACTACGTGATCATATGCATAATGTGAGTGTGTTGACTTTTAAATCCACGAATTTACATTTCCTGGTCCGTTTTTCTAAAGAACATGCACATAATAAAGAGGGTAGGGAAAACGCCTTGTCCTTGTCTTTGAAATTTTAAATCTGCTTAACAAATTCCCTCTCTTTATTCTTGCAGTGTTTTCACAACATAGATTAACAATGGCTTGAATGATGGATGTATATTTCATTCCAGAATGTCTTAACCTGTACACTGTCGTAAGCTTTTTTGAAATCAAAATCAATCAGCGGTATATGTAATTCTCTATTTCTCTTAACCCTTTTTTCATATGCCAATTTAATTTCAATATTGTACATTATTGAAGAATGTTTATGTAGTGATTGCTGTACTAAAGACACATTAAAACAAGAGAAAGAAAATTATATTGTTAGATGAAAGATTCTGTACATGAACATGACAAGGCTTTAACATGATATTTGAAACATATTTAATCAGTTCAAATTTGACAAAAGACTAAGCAGTCGTTATCCAAAATTGGCCATATTACACAGGTGCTTAGAGAGTAGAAAATACATGTGAAAGAATTATGGAACTAGGATGATTTTAAGAGAGGTAACTTCCAAACTCGTCTGTAATTCCGACTGTATATAACCACTTCCAGAACCATAACACTTTTGTAACTAATATTTTAACATCTTCCTGTCACAGTTACAGGCTGCCAAAAAGACAAAGAATACTAATTCAAAAGTAACAAAATAGGCTACTAAACATAACAAATATTAAAGTTAACTAAAAATGATAGTCTAATCTATTATAACAATAAGAAAATCATGGTCCATATAAGTGATTTCTAAAAATAGCTATAGAGCCTTTGAGCGTCAAAATAATTATATTGTATACGAAATCTTTGGATAGGCTAAAGATCTTGATGAATTCTGCAAGCAACCTTGGGAAAACGTTGGTGATGCGATGTTTCCATGCATGACGTGCTGATGATACAAATTGCTCATTTCAAATCCATTTCTGGGTGAGTTGAAATGTCTCTTGAATGGGTGAGTTTGCAGTGTCAAATCGCACAACAATCGTCGCCAAGTAAGCGCTAAAGTGGACGTCTCCCAAGTAGTTATGTCATGGACAGGCTGGTTTATGCACGCAGATACTTTGCAACAGATGCTGACGAGTCATGTGGCAGGCGGTGAACCTGCCAGAGTTAATTATCAGAACAAACACGTAACGCCAAATTACCGTACTCTGGGAGTGTTGGCACAAAATAAGCGCGTTGGTGTCAGCCATTTGGCCGCCAAATGCCACTAAATGATTCCAATGTGAGCGACGGGGCGATAAAACACAAGTTTCCCAGGATCGCACCGATAGAGCTTTTGGCATTTGCTGATTTCTGTTGCACAGTGAGAGATGTGTCCAAATTCTGCTCTCACCTTGGTATAATTAATTGACATTTTCGTTCCATCAATGTGAGTTTTGCATTTTCAACTTTCCAGTCAACTGATCAATGTATACGCTTAAGAAGTCTTACGAGTTAGTTTCTTTCAGGACTCTGTAAATCGAGCTCGCTCAATCCAATGCTCATGAGCGCCAGTCCCTTGACCTGGGTGTTCCTTTGCGCCCAATTCTGGGTGACGACCAGTCGCACTGCTTTTCGTCTCCAGTATTTGGTTTTCTAAGCAAGTTTAGCTTGGATTTCATCCTTCGGAACTTTAAATGTCTTAGGGTTTGGTGTTCGCTTGTTTTAGATTTTCAGCCTGCTAACTCAGGTTTTTATTTTACTTTTTCATCTTTTGTTTTAACTCCCACATTTGAGTTTTCGGTGGGGGCTTGTAAGCTTTTTCCAATTCTGACGTGTTAGCTTTTTACAGTTTTAGGTTTTACTATTTAGTAACTTTTCACTGTTTTAACTTTATGGTTTTATCTGAGAAACTTAAAAGCTTCCTAGCTTCTTAGTCTTCCCATTTTAACTTTCGACTTCGGGCCCAAATTAACCCGTTGTCGACGGGCCCTCATTCACTCGTTTAGTTCATCACCAAGATTGTATTAGAGTTTGGAATATAAGATGGTACATATTAAGTACATTATGACCAGCCTAGCAGGACAAAGTCGTCTAGAACGGCTTCCCGTCCAAGTGGGGTAGTTCGAACAGGAGTCCGAGACACCATGACCAGCCTAGAAGGTCAAGGTCGTCTAGAACAGCTTCCCGCCCAAGTGGGGATAGTTCGAACAGCAGTCCGAGATACTATGACGAGCCTGGCTGGCCCAGGTCGTCTAGAACGGCTTCCCCTCCAAGTGGGGATAGTTTGAACAGGAGTCCGAGAGACTATGATGAGCCTAGTAGACCAAGATCCTCTAGAACAGCTTCCCCTCCAAGTGGGGATAGTTTGAACAGGAGTCCGAGAGTATGACGAGCCTAGTAGACCAAGATCCTCTAGAACAGCTTCCCCTCCAAGTGGGGATAGTTTGAACAGGAGTCCGAGAGACTATGATGAGCCTAGTAGACCAAGATCCTCTAGAACAGCTTCCCCTCTAAATGGGGATAGTTCGAACAGGAGTCCGAGAGTATGACGAGCCTAGTAGACCAAGATCCTCTAGAACAGCTTCCCCTCCAAGTGGGGATAGTTCTAACAGGAGTCCGAGAGACTATGACGAGCCTAGTAGACCAAGATCCTCTAGAACAGCTTCCCCTCCAAGTGGGAATAGTTTGAACAGGAGTCCGAGAGACTATGACGAGCCTAGTAGACCAAGATCCTCTAGAACAGCTTCCCCTCTAAATGGGGATAGTTTGAACAGGAGTCCGAGAGACTATGACGAGCCTAGTAGACCAAGATCCTCTAGAACAGCTTCCCCTCTAAATGGGGATAGTTCGAACAGGAGTCCGAGAGTATGACGAGCCTAGTAGACCAAGATCCTCTAGAACAGCTTCCCCTCCAAATGGCGATAGTTCGAACAGGAGTCCGAGAGTATGACGAGCCTAGTAGACCAAGATCCTCTAGAACAGCTTCCCCTCTAAATGGCGATAGTTCGAACAGGAGTCCGAGAGTATGACGAGCCTAGTAGACCAAGATCCTCTAGAACAGCTTCCCCTCTAAATGGGGATAGTTCGAACAGGAGTCCGAGAGTATGTCGAGCCTAGTAGACCAAGATCCTCTAGAACAGTTTCCCCTCTAAATGGCGATAGTTCGAACAGGAGTCCGAGAGACTATGACGAGCCTAGTAGACCAAGATCCTCTAGAACAGCTTCCCCTCCAAGTGGGAATAGTTTGAACAGGAGTCCGAGAGACTATGACGAGCCTAGTAGACCAAGATCCTCTAGAACAGCTTCCCCTCTAAATGGGGATAGTTTGAACAGGAGTCCGAGAGACTATGACGAGCCTAGTAGACCAAGATCCTCTAGAACAGCTTCCCCTCTAAATGGGGATAGTTCGAACAGGAGTCCGAGAGTATGACGAGCCTAGTAGACCAAGATCCTCTAGAACAGCTTCCCCTCCAAATGGCGATAGTTCGAACAGGAGTCCGAGAGTATGACGAGCCTAGTAGACCAAGATCCTCTAGAACAGCTTCCCCTCTAAATGGCGATAGTTCGAACAGGAGTCCGAGAGTATGACGAGCCTAGTAGACCAAGATCCTCTAGAACAGCTTCCCCTCTAAATGGGGATAGTTCGAACAGGAGTCCGAGAGTATGTCGAGCCTAGTAGACCAAGATCCTCTAGAACAGTTTCCCCTCCAAATGGCGATAGTTCGAACAGGAGTCCGAGAGTATGACGAGCCTAGTAGACCAAGATCCTCTAGAACAGCTTCCCCTCTAAATGGGGCTAGTTCGAACAGGAGTCCGAGAGACTATGACGAACCTAGTAGACCAAGATCCTCTAGAATAGCTTCCCCTCCAAGAGGGTATAGTTCATACCTGCCTCCATGGAAATACTAGGAGAAAAAGAACAAGATCCTGCAGGTGCTGAATATCCAAGTTAATGTAGTTGCGTGAGGCACCGCTTTGAAGCGGTACCCTAAGATTATAACTTCTCCTTTGGTAAATCTTTGTGTAAGCCACTTCCCTTGAGTTAATACCACACCGAATGGTAGTTCCAAGGAATGACAACTATGGGTCGCAGGGGTTTTTTAGTTTGTAGAAGACCAGCTCGCTACCTTTACTACTGGCGGTGTCTTTTGAAGATTTTCCGCTGCATTAAAAAAAAAAAAAAAAAAAAAAAAAAACCGGCCGTTGATAGTTTTTAAGCTTTTAGCGGATTGTAATATGAGTTTGAGGATTTAAAATTTTAGATATTTGTTGGTGCTTTTTGACATATTTATCACCTTATTTTATATCTGGCTATTGCCACTGATTTTTACGTTGGTGTGTATATTTTCCTTGTTACTAGTGTTTTTATTTTTGAGTGAAATTTATTATTGCCTTGCATTTTTAAGGGCGCTGATGACCTAGAAGTTGAGCGCCCTTAAACCCACAAAACACACATTGAAGTCGCGTGCTGCTAGACTGTTACTCTCTAGCGCACCTTCGAGATTCTCTGCAGCTGCCTGCCAGACTTGCAGTGTCTTAGCGAACGACAAAACTGGCTGATAGCGTTTTTAGGTTTTTAGCTGAGTGTGATATCAATTTGAGGATTTAAAATTTTAAATCTCTTTTTATGCTTTTTGACATTTTTATCACCTTGTTTGATATCTGGCTATTGCCACTGTTTTTGGCTTTTGTGCATAGTTTCCTTGTTACTAGTATTTTTATTTTTGAGAAATAATTAGTGGTAATAGCCAGATATAAATTTTAAAGGGCGCTGATGACCTAGAAGTTGAGCGCCCTTAAACCAAACCCAACCAACCAACCGCTAACCGTTGCCATATATCCGCCATTTTGTGTCTAAGTTACGATCGGACAAATTATATATCCATTAAGTGCAGCCTCTATTACATATACTGGACTCTTTGGACCTCTTTGTTATTTTCAATACATCAGTAGCACAATTTATTTGAATAACAGGAAACAATTTATTTAAAAACATAAAATGAAACAGTTTATTTAACAAAATTAACAATATATATATAACAATTTACTAAAATAATAGCAAACAACTTCTGTAACAAAATTAACTTTGATAAATTTAACAATATAATTACATGCATAAAATGTAAACTATGTACAAATTCTAAGTATTTTGGTGTGGAAATTGGTATCTGCTAATTTGTTAATCGCTTCAAACGAGTACCTCTGTCTTGCAAGGTTATGCATTTGCTGTTTTGCTAGTAAGCAGCGCATTTCTGCTTTATAGGCCAATCGGAACGGACATTCCCATAAGCAACGCTCTGGCGAGTCCAATGCTCCACATTTACAGGTCGAACTTTTAGATTGGCCAAATTGGACAGAACAGCTGTGATACAGCATAACCCAGACTTGTGGGCCGTGGTCTACTGGGCTCCTTATTCCCAGACGTTTCGTCTGCGATTGCGGCAGACATCTTCAGTGCCCACAAGCCCGGATTATACTGCATCTAGTATCAACACCGGCCGTGAAAGCCTTAGAACTTTGAAGAACAGTCGTGAATTGCAAGGTCACAGCGCCTTGTAATTTGTGTTAATGATAAAAAGAGGACTGTTTTTTGTTTTTTTTTTGTTTTTTTTTTTGTTTTTGTTTTTTTGTTTTTTGTTTTTGTGATTTAGCTATAAAAGAGAAATAAGTTGACAGACTTGTCATTTGTCACAATTTATTAACTTTGTTGTGGACGATATGCATTTTAATTAAAAAGTCCCAAATATTCTAAAAGAGGAATGTAGTTTTAAACAGAAAGTAATGTGTAACTATATAATAAATATGTATGAATAGAAGCAGTTGAAGGAACATAACGGCGGCAGTCCAAAAATGGGTTGATATTGTTAAAGACTGGATATTAACAAGCAGCGAAAGAGACGTCAGGTAACTTTATAAACAATAGAGGCGAGTAAGCTACGCAGAAGAATTAAGTCAAAGAGGAATTCTAAGAAAAGAGGTCGAGGAAATCATAGACTCTGTGGTTTGTATTAAGTGAAAAGGGTTCATTGGACAGAAATTCTCCGCAAAGTAAAACGCGTCGAGAGACATTGTTAGGTACTGTACAGAAGGTTAACAACACGAAGTCTATTAGTTAATAAGCGTTTATTAAATTTAATACCAAGAATAGCACTTTCATGGGTTCTACTTTCTACCTGGAGTTGCCTATCTCACAAGATAATGAAGTATTAATTCCCCAGCATTAAATCAAACCATTTTTAAAAGCAAAATAGCTAAGAGAAATAATGGATAATACTTAGAATATCCGTGCGACTACTCTCAAATAAATTAAAATAGTTGTTTCTTCAGTTTTTGTTATAAAAAAAAAGGTAAAACAAAATATGGGATACGAGGTTGAAACAGTATAACAGCTCTTTCCCTCTACATGTAGTTAAACCCCTCCTAAATATATATCTAATAACCAGTTCATATGTAATAAATATAATATGCAATGTAACACATATTCCCCTAGCGCAACAACCTTTCGCGGGCCAAGGTTTACCTTCTGAACCATAACCATTTCATATTCTATTAATCCTTCTGCCTTTTATCCTTTTATTGCCATTGTGCCCAGATCTGATAATCTCAATGAAGAAGGTACTGCTCAGAAAATTGATGATCAATGTAGAAAACTCGGAATAATAAAGAACATGCCTGAACTTGGCAGTTTCTGGAGTGCTGTTAAACACGTCACCTTGGTGGAAATACTGATTTCAAAGAACTGGTAGCCTTTGCATTATCAGTGATTTATTTGCCCCGCAGAAGCGCGTCTTGTGAAAGTTTTTTTCCAAATTGGGTTTAATAAAAACCAAAGTTAGAAACAGAATGGTAAATTGACTTATTCTGTCGCCTTAGCTTACGAAAGAATGTGGTAGATGCGAAAATCTGCAAGTCACCGAGAAGATGTTAAGGTTTATCTCAACAACAAATTTGTATAATGTTGCAACAGTTGAAGATGAACTTTCAGATGAATAAAGCGGGAAACATAAGTGCTAAAGTTGTAGTATTTGTTGAGGTCATCAATCTTGTAAGTGGATATCGTAAACATTATTACTATTACATTTTCATAAGTGTTCTAGAGATGTTTTTATTGGTTAGCATTTGGTTTATGATGTACGATAATTTTGAACCCAAATCTATAATTTTGAGTGGCTGGTACGATAATTTTACTTTTAAATGTTGTTTAAATGTTGCTCCTGGCCGATTATACAGCCTTCGTGACCTGGGGTCGCTAGTTCTTCATCAAGTAGTTCCTCAATTGGCCCCTCTGGGACTTAGCGAGACAGAGCCGTGTCAGAGGGGAGAAAATCCCCACCCCGGTACCGGAGATCGCACCCGGGACGTCCACGCCAGTGGTAGGCGCGCTACCACTGCGCTGCGGTAGTTATATATATATAATGTAACATGTAAAACATAGAGCAAGAAGCGTAAACAGAGACACAATGAAATTTGAGCATTTTAGTTAATCCAAAGGACAAAAGCGAAGCTAATAATGCTTCCCCAACACGTGTGTACTTGGACCCAGTAGACGCTGCGACCGCGACGATCAGACCTGTGTTACAAGTTACAATTCATTCATTAGTCCAGCAAATTCGGATTGACAATTGAATGAATTACATTTTGATATTGTAACAAAATCTCAAACCTAAGAACAACCTTTCCTCCAAACTTCCAGGATTCCCCGTCGTACGGCAGTTTTCAACGCTGTCTCTATCAGGGTCGCATTGTTCTTCTATGCAAATGTGACTATATTTATCCAGTGATTACATAAATAATTTTAACTTTATTTTTGAGCTTATGTAAAGTGTAAGAAAAGGAAATGCAGGCTGTTTGGGGTTAAAGTGCATTTATGTTTACTGGAAATTGAGGACAAAGTAATGAACAATATTAGATCAATGTTGGCCTCATTTGCGAACTTGTAATTTTGCTTATTAAGAGTAGTATGGTTTAAGTTGGTTAGTACCTTCAAAAAGGCATACTACAGAAAATGTGACGCAGGACGGGCGGAACGAATGCTGTAACGTGGTAACGAACGTTGTATCAGAACCGAGTTCGAATGCTTTCTGGAAGGCCAACGATCTAACAGTGGGTCGCACATTGAGGTGTGTAGCAAAACGGATAGTCTATATCATATACATTGTTCATTTTGCGGTGCAGTTATGGCCATACAAAACACACCAGGTAGTGAAATATGCAATTCGTTAGTGGGAAAACTGTTACACGCGATCCTTACTTTTTTTCAAAATGAATCTTTTCCGATACCATTAAATCTATGGATCCATTTCATTGTTTTAATAATTTAACCTCTGGATTTAGTTCATGATGAAGTAACCAAAAATGGTCCGCCACGACTGATTTGAATGAACGAATGAATAAATAAATTTATTTGTCCTCAAAAACAACAATTTAACCTATTAAACACAAATAAAATGAAGCAAGTATAATTAAACCTAATATTCCCTACTTATTTCAGCTACTGGAAACCAGCAGCTGTTCCAACTGGAAACCAGCTAAAATGTATACATCTTAGCTACTAGAAATCAGCAGTTGTTCCCTTAACCTAGTAGATATAGATATTGATTTGCAATAAAACCTTACATTCAATTTTACAAAATTTTTCCCACGTTGTTTGAGTTGCTATTTTATTCTTTGGTCCACCCTGCATCTAATCTCCTAGGGCCACATCTGATGTATCAAACTGTTTATATGTAATATTTGTAAAATGTTCCTTTATTCTGGTTTTCAAATGACGTTTGGTTTTACCAATATAAACTATATCACAATCCAAACAGCTAAATATGCTGAATGCCAGATTTGTTGTAATTAGAGGAATTAAAAATTTTTATTCTACATTTATATTACGGATCCAAAAACTATACTATGTTCTTTAAAAAGATTTGTAAATTTTTTACTAGCCCAAGGATAATTTTTAAAATTATAATTATCTTCATTTTCTTGGGAGTAGAACGTTCTTTGACAGTGTTTTGATATTTAAATTTCTCTATTTTTGTGTATAAAATCTGTATTTCAACCATTAAGTACGAATACAGTAGCACTGCTATAATTAGAGTTAAACTCTTCATTATTAAGGAGTATGAGAAAACTTCATGTGCCGTGCTTGTTTATGAAAGGGTGCGTTTTGAGATATAATCGGTGCTACGTCACACTGGTGGTAGAAGTGGAATCTGCCACACTTATTTGTCACAACATTGTAAGAATGCCTGAATTCCACAAAATACCCATGTTTCGAGTTATACGCTCTGTATAACACAGAAGCTTTCTTTTGCAGGATGTATCATAGAAGCCAACCACAGATCAATATGGTATCCTAAGATATGGTAGGAACATTGGCAGCACTTAAAAACTGTGTTCGTCTCCTGTGCAAGATGAGACGCTGGTACCCAGTGACAGGATATGTTACGGCCGTTGAAGGTCTTGTACTATACCCTAGGGCCCGGCATGAACCTCGCAAATCTCCGAGTAAAGTCTCCCTTGTTTTCCATAAACTTTGGTTAGCGTGCGACCACGTCTACTTTTATGACCTCTACAAGAGAAAGCTGAGAAGGAAAGCGGGGTTCTGTGGCATGCCACCCTTATGTATGTGAGAAATACCAGTTAATAAGGTGATGTGAAATAAACGCACTATAATTTTTCAAGCGGCAACACTTTCTGGATTACAGACTCAAGTGGGCGCTAAAGACGTCCAGAAATATTTGAGTGCAGGAATCTGTATGTATGTGGATGCATTCCTGCCATTATAAACAGGTTGCTACTGTATTCAAATTGCGTTAAATGTTATAATTTGGGGAATTCCGGGCCCTACACAAGGTGTCGTTTGTTCTAGTTTTAGGTTGGAAACATGTATTTAGCTCACGCCTCCCTGGCCAAAAGCGTTTAGTTGGATACAAAAAATCCGTGAAATTTGCGAATGTGTTATTCTGTGTGTTTGGATTTCCTCCCTCTCTGTTCAAGTGGTTCTCCTTAACGGAAATAATTTTGAATGATATCCGCGTTTTGTTTCACCACAGTTGGGGCTTTTATGCCTATTGGCATGTGTTACGGCTTTCGACGGTGCTTCTGGGTTCTGCTCTGTCGGTATTTCACATATGTAATCTATATATTAGCATTCTGTAGAATATGACACCACCGTGGAAGTGAAGGTGGTGTAATTTTCTAAAAGGGGCTCGAGAGCCGCATGCAACGGTTGATATTGCAAGATACTTAAAATCCTGGAACGCACCGCGACTTCTTTGTGAAGCTTTATGTTAGAATTAGGGGAATTCCGGGCCCTACACAAAGTGTCACTTATTCCAGTTTTGTGTTCCGCACGTGTGTTTCGCTCACGCCTCCTTGGCCAAAAGCGTTTAGTTGGACACAAAAAATCAGTGAAATATGAGAATGTGTTGTTCTGCTTGTTTTGATTTGCTCCCTCTCTGTTCAACTGGTTATCCATAACGGAAATAATAAATTTGAACGATATCCGAGTTTAGTTTCACCACCGTTGGGCCTTTTATGCTTATGGGCATGCCTCGTGGCTTCCGACGGTGCTTCTGAGTTCTGCTCTGTAGGAATTTCATAAGCGTATTCTGTATATTAGCGTCATAGTATACCTCCAAATGTACAGAGGGACCCAATCGCCTTCAGGAGTGCATCAGCTCAGGCAATGGCCCCTCCCCTGGACTGACCTTTATCTGCGGGTACGCACACAGATCCTACATGATAACCAGGGGCTGGGACTTACGCGGTTAACCAGTCACCTCTTGCGTCTCCCCATCCTCCCACAACCCGCACGTAGGTTATCCATCAGACTGTGTTTTTTTTTTTTTTTTTTTTTTTTTTTTTTTTTTTTTTTTTTTTTTTTTTAACTCAAACTTATATTACAATTTTCTCATTCAGGCTATAATACAATTGAGAAAGTACACAGTCTATAGGCCATGCGAAGTTCTTTCTGAAACCACCAAGCGGTATTACTTCAGGAAGAAATGCCTGAAAGATGGTCAGCATACTAATGTACTAGTGTAGCCGTCACATGTTGTGCAGCACAGGCCACGTCAAGGTTGGTTGGCACGTTCATCTTGCTCCTTCGCCCGGAGAATGGAGGTGATCATTTGGTCAATTGTGCGCCAATTTTCCTGGGACTCTACTAGAAGAGGTAAAATGTTGTTCAAGGTTACAATCTGGCCTAGTTGGGCGTAAGACCGATGGCGTATAGCAATCCATTTGGAGCCATGTAAAATCGTATACTCCGAAGTGTCAATTTGTGTAGAGCAGATGCCTATCAACCAGCCCCATGCTGTGCAGGTAAGATTTAAAACGACCATGACCGGTCAAAATTGTGTCAGATAATATCCGACATCTCCATGCCTCCGAAATGTTCAGGCTACGATCTCAGGAATCAGCAGCTTAGTCCATTGAGCCGTTCTTACTTCCTGTGTCAACTCCATCTGCCACTGTGGAAGGGTCTGTTCTCTGACCAAGATTTCAGGCTTGAAGTGCGGAGAGCGGTGCTGTCGTCCTGGCACGACGAGTGGTCAACTCTCCGCGGTAATAAGCTTAGAGAAGTGAAAGAACTTCCGATAAACTGGATAACTTCCTGTCGCACATCTCGTCGCGAGGAGGTTAGTTTGGCTCGATTAAGAATAGGCCACTGCAATTTTTCGCATGGTTACCTATTTAAAAGGGACCCTGCGCCTCTATGTCCGCCGTGTGACAACCTTTTGTCAGTTCGCCACGTGTTGCTAGAGTGTTTTTCTCTAGCGCACCTTCGGGATTCTCTGCAGCTGCCTGCCAGTCTTGCAGAGGTCCTAGCGGACGACAAAACAGCGGTTGATAGAGTTTTTAATTTTTTAGCGCAGTGCAATATCAATTTGAGGATTAAATTTTTTTTTTAATTATCTGTTTCTGCTTTCGGACGCATTTATCCCCTTGTTTCATATCTGGCTATTGCCACTGCCTTTTGCCTTTGTAAACTTTTCTTGTTGCTAGTATTTTTATTTTTTGAATGAAATTTATGTCTGGCTATTGCCAGGAATCTTTTAAGGGCGCTGATGACCTAGAAGTTGAGCGCCTTTAAACCAAACCTAATCTGACCAAGATCTTGTGTCCCCTAGAGTTAGCCCCCGTATCATAGGTGCGTTCTTGGATCAATAGATGTATGGGAATGATCCCATATGACCTGTAGAGCCTTCGTTGAGGTTGTTCTGTAGGCACTACATATACGTAGTGCAGCCTTCCGCTGTACCCGCTCTAGCCAAGTTCGGTATATTGCCTTATCACATATACAGTTCTTCCAACCATCAGACTGTGTACAGGGAGGTATCAGGTGGGAGGTCAAACACAAAAGTGGACCAAAGTTGATTGGGCGTTTGACAGGTGCCCTCTCACCTCTTGGAGGAACCCAACCGAGAGTATGGCTCGGGGCCCCGGGTACGCCGAACCCGTACCTACCGTAGTAGGAGCCCCTGGGGGAGTTTGATTTCGGAGTCCTCTTCTCCTAGAGGAGTCTCGGCTAAGACTAACGAGCCTCATCTACTCGTTTTGAAATGGTCTTTGCTTCCCCTCATCTCTTGCCTACCTGTAGTCAAAAATGACAGTAGGCCGTCTGGATCGGGTACTGAGCCCCTCCGCCACGACAAGGTGACATTCCTTCGGAGGGGACAAACAGCGGTTGATATAGCTTTTAAGCTTTTAGCGGATTGTAATATCAATTTGAGGATTTAAAATTTTAGAAATTTGTTTATGCTTTTTGACATATTTATCACCTTGTTTCATATCTGGCTATTGCCACTGTTTTTTACTTTTGTGTATATTTTTCTTGTTGCTAGTATTTTTATATTTGTGAAATTTATATATGGCTATTGCCATGGATCTTTTAAGGGCACTGATGACCTAGAAATTGAACACCCTTAAACCAAACCGAACCAAACCTTCCTACTTCCTCATATTTGATTGTTTATTAACATCCAGTGGAAGCTTTTTCTTTGTATATTTCTGTTCACAAAATATTTAGGTTCTTCTTTGTATTGCATTTTCTTATCTTAAACAGTGATGGTTTCCTTCTTGAGCACAAAACGTTGGAAAAACATGTTCTAGAGTAGAGCAGGTCTTTGAACTCGGCACTGCTGTACAGGAAGCAACGAAAGAGAGAGAAAAAAAGCTGGTTAGCCTCAACAAAGGCGACCGTAATAACAGCATTTGTATTCATAGTCCCTTTAATTCCAGTCTGCCTTTCAAAATATCCACCAGCGTCACTGGAGAAAAGCAGGAGGGTTTCTGCATGCCCCAGCAAATATGTACAGTACCCTCAAAGGCTCAAAAACCAGCCGGAATATTTGTAGAAAATGTCCCGTCACTTCTCTTATGCATTATTTGCAATCAGTAAGAGTTAGGTCGTGTTCACGGGAACATGCCCATGCTTTGGTATGTGTTGCGGTTTATCAGAGCAATAGAATCCCGAAATAAGGCAGCTCTTGGGGAACATGATTTAGCCCCGCGTTATAACAATTTCGCAATATATCGAAGCGTGACCGTAGAAGTGACAAAATTCGGTCCCACAAACGTGGTAGGAAACATTCGTACAATAGTAAGTTCTGCCTATTTCCCATGGTTCAACTTTTTGGTCCAAAACATTGTGTACAATAAATGTGCATCATGAGACACTAAGATTAAAACTATTGCATTGTTCGTTACCTCTTTTGCACTGTAATAGATTGTTTCATATTAGTTTCCTGGGCGTAAGTTTGCCTTAGACACGATGTGAAAGGATGAAAAATAAAACACCGTAGAAAACTGGGATAGTTTTGCTGGTCCTCTAGCCTCAATTCGTTTTGTAATAGACCCAATATACCTCGACACGTGCCATGTTCTCGGCTTTGTAACCATGACCATGTCCACCAACGTCTTTTACTTCTATCTCCTTTTCTCCTGCTGAGACTCGTGGAAATATATCCCAAACCTATACTTAATATAGCGATCGCTAAATTAATATTTGCGTCCGCGTGTTTATTTTTCACGCTTGCTACATGAACTGTAGTTTGTTTTGGACCAAAATGCATCATAGTGTGACAGACACCGTTTCTTTTATGTGCAATTCAACTGGATACAAAAAGTTTGGTCAAAAATTTTGGATCGTGGGACACCGCTTCACAATGCATTGTCCAGTCTTACAACTCATCTTAATTTATACAGTACACACAATTACACTGTACCCATCTTACAGTAACCTAATTCTCTGTTGTCTTATAGAAATCAGTAAGTTTTGTTTGGCGGCATAGCTCACAAGGTTTCTTTTCTCCTATTGTTTGATTACAAGATGGAGATAAGTACTGTTCTATTCATTTTGCTCCTCCATACACAGATTCATCTTGTTTGTGATACTTATCACTTTACTAACATGCCTTTCTTCCTCATGGATATCTCGTTACTTCGGGAACTTCTTAGCAATGCAGTGGTCTAGGTCAGCGCTAGGAATACAGCGGTCTCAGTAGGCAAGGTCCACGCTAGGGGTAGCAAAAAGTATACTCCAGTACTGCTCTTTAAAGAAAACTTTAAACTCAACTTTCGAAAATGAAAAATAAAAACATAAAAAGTACGATATATTTTTGGGGGACACACTGAATCCGCGGTATTTTGGACTGCGCCATTTCTGGCTTCTACTGTATGTTCTATAATAATCTGCTGAGCCCATCTCTTATTGGTTTCATTTCAAGTACCACACCTACGCATTAGCCTATGAACAAACGTCGGGCTTAGGTAAACACCGGTACGACAGCATCTCTCCTGAGTGACCGGAAGGGATGTCTCGTAACCGCAGCCCACACTAACACCGGTATGAGTCGTTTCGTATTGGTTCGATACGAACATTCGGGATTCTCTGCAACTGCCTGCCAGACTTGCAGAGGTCTTAAAAACCCTATCAACTGCTGTTTTGTCGTCCGCTAAGTTTTTAGCGGAGTGTAGCATCAATTTGAGGATTTAAAATTTTAGTTATCTGTTTATGCTTTTGGACATATTTATCACCTTGTTTTATATCCGGCTATTGCCACTGTTTTTTACTTTTTGTGTACATTTTTCTTGCTGCTAGTATTTTTATTTTCGAGTGAAATTTATATCTGGCTATTGCCATGAATCTTTTAAGGGCGCTGATGACCTCGAAGTTGAGCGCCCTTAAACCAAACCAACCAACCTAAGCAGATGTTCCGCCCAACAGTCGTGACCAGTGGCTAATCTGCAGTGAGAAACTGCTTCTTTCCTTGGGAAATATTTTATTTTTTGTACTATTTATTTTATGTTAGAATAATGTTTATTTGAAATTTTCTTGTGAATATTGTTTGTATTTTTCTTCTATACTAATTTTGACATTTTTTAGTTTCGCATCTAACCCACAAGTCTTTATAGGACTTGAGTGTAACACAGCACCCTTTTTGGCTAGAAAGTCTGCAGTCTCATTACCAACCACTCCCACATGTACTGGTATCCACTGTAGTATTTTCTGTTGAAATTTTTTTTGGAGTAATCTTTAATAAGATCTTACATCCTTAATATTATAAGATTCGTATTGTTCTATTGTTTGAACGGCAGAAACTGAGTTTGTGAGCACAACTGCTATTTTTCGTTTATATCAGTCCTATAGTGTATCTATTTTAATGCTCGTTGTATTGCAATCATTTTGGCTTCAAAATTTGTGGATATAGTATCTTATTGCTTAGTAATCTATTATCTGGTTGTATAATCTGCAATTATAGCAAATTAACAGCTTTATCATACAAGTATGAGACAGAGTTAATGACGCTTATTTTATCGATATAATTTTTTGTTTCCTGCATTATGCATTTATTTTTGTGTATGGAAATTTATTTAAATCATATACCTATCTCTCTATTATTAATTTAAAAAAGAATAGTTACTTGTCAATAACCTGGTATCATTTTTAGCTTTAGTCGCTATCACTTTTGTGTTGCGTATTGACTGTGCTTAAAAAATTATAATTTTGGCCGGAGTTTGAGGATATTGTACAGCATGCTTATCACAGAAACAATAAACCGAGCCTGCCAAGCACCTGGTTTGTATGTTAAGTACCCTACAGACAATTAGCGCTGCAGTAAATGAAGAGGAATGAATTTCATAGCGCGATAAGCTCTGTGCACTTAATATCACTATAAATTTCAGGCATGAATAGGGGTAGGCCCATAAATTAGAATGGAATGGATTGCACGTTCGCCATATTTAGCAGAGAGACCAGATCAAACAGCGTCAGGGGCACTAAACAATTAATTTTAATTATTCTGTTGCGCTACAATATTAAATTAGCATTAGCACACAATAGATGACTGCGCTTTAAAGTAATCGCTTGCGCACCGGAAAACAGAACTGAAGTTTTGGAACGAACGGCTGTAACCTCACAAATTAGAGCGAAAATTCGTGAATTTTCTCTTGTGACGCCAACTGTGAAATAACGGAGAAGAGCAGGCAAAGCTGCCTGTTAAGGGTGTGTAATATGCATCACTTCTCATCGCAATAAAATAGTGTTCATCAGGATGACACTTCAGTAAATGTACTCTAGCGTAATATTCAAAGGAACTTGGATAATTATAACCCGAAATCGTCATTAATTCTTCATTGGTCCCTTGAATCTTATATATACTAGCAATTCTTGAATATATTCATACACTCTGCACATCTTGGAAACGGCTCTAACGATTTCGATCAAATTTTGTATTCAGATAGTTGAGATAAATATTTGTACAAATTATCTTATTGCTTATTTCCTTGTAGGTGCAATGGGAATGTTAGAATACAGTAGGCTTTAAAAGATTTGACTATCGCACAAAGCTTTAAGATTCTGTTCTCTTTGCCCACTTAACATATAAAAAAAGGAACAACGATGATCCATTTCAAGAAAGTTTTGTTTTCCGAAAGTCACACACATAACAAAGAATATCCCCGAAATGGTTCACCCTACAAGAAAATTTATTGAGACATGAGTTGTGTATTTTAGCAAGATCTACATTTTCGTATATTATTGTTTGGTCTACCTCTAACGGTTTACCAGTTATGCAAAATTCGTCCAGAGTAAATACGACTACAGGGGCTATAGCCAGAAAATTCAGGATATACATTTCATTTGGCATAAAAATATCTCGAACATATGGTATTTTAATCAAAATCGTTAGCCATTTTCAAGAAAATCAAAATTTTCGAAAAATTGTCCATGTAAAGGGTAGTTTAGGGTGGGGCTATTTTCTTCAAAATCTTCGTGTCGCATCCTTGAAAGATATTAAACTTAAATACCAACTGTGGTTTCTAACCGAGTTTTCGTTTTTGAGTTATGCTGTCCACAGACTGACACACACACACACACGGACCTTTTTTCTAAAAATGCTTTCTTTTTGGATTCAGGGGGCCTCAAAACATATATTTCCGGTGAAATCTGGACGTCGGATTTTTGGATGGAATACAATACTTCCCCTACTTACCAGTAGAGAAAGTAAAAATGAACGATGATCCATTTCACGAAAGTTCTAAGTTTTCCGAAACTCTCACACATAACAAAGAATATCTCCGAAATGGTTCACCCTATAAGAATATTTATTGAGGCATAAATTGTGTATTTTAGTAAGATCTACAATTTTTGTATAGTATGATTTGGTCTATCTCCAACGGTTTACCAGTTATGCAAAAGTCGTCCAGAGTAAATACTACAGGGGCTATAGCCAGAACATTCAGGATATACATTTCATTTGGCATAAAAATATCTCAAACATATGGTAGGTATTTTAATCAAAATCCTTAGAGCTATTTTCAAGAAAATAAACATTTTCGAAAAATGTTCCATGTAAAGGGTAGTTTAGGTTGGGGCTAATTTCTTCAAAATCTTCGTGTCTTATCCTTGAATGACATTAAACTTAAATGCCAACTTTGGTTTTTAACCTAGTTTTCATTTTTGAGTTATGCTGTCCACAGTCACACACACGGACCTTTTTCTAAAACTGCTTTTTTTGGAGGGGGGGGATTCAGGGGTCCTGAAAACATATAATTCCGGTGAAATCTCGACATCAAACTTTTGGGTGGAATATAATACTCTACTACAGTAGAGAAAGTAAAAATAACATTCTTTATTCCCGCTTCTTCAAAGCAATTGAACTTTTATGGTTTTTTCTTCTCTTCTAATGGACCGATCTCAAAAAACAAAGTAGCGTTTTAAAGTCCTCTTCCAGGGCTATCAGAATACAGCAAGAAAGTTGACCCACCTATATTAGTCTATGCGTAACAGTCACAATTACTCGAAACCTTATTTTGTCCATAATTTCTCTGTTAATGGGCCAATTTCAATAAACAGGCCAGGATATTAAAGGTGGCGTCAAGAGATTTCAGAAACCCTAAAGAAACTTGACTTAGCTAGGAACTTAGGTAAATTTTTAAGTAGAGTTAAGAAAAAATGGAATTGGTCTGTACAAAGAGAACAGAATTAAAAATCTGATGTGTTGCACTCACATGACTTTCTCTACTCTTGTACTAACCATTCTTAGAAAGTCTTATTCCTATATCTTCTTTCTTGATAGTTGAGATACACATTTGTACAAATTATCTTATTGCTTATTTCGTTGTAGGTGCAAGGGGAATATTAGAACACAGTAGGCTTTGTGCGATAGTCAGATGTATGAGATTCTGTTGTCTTTGCACACTTAGCATATAAAAAAAGATGAACAACGATGATCCATTTCACGAAAGTTATAAGTTTTCCGAAACTCACACACATAACAAGGAATATCTCCGAAATGGTTCACCCTACAAGAAAATTTATTGAGACATAAATTGTGTGTTTTAGCAAGATGTACATTTTTTGTATAGTATAATTTGTATTTATTGTAGTATAATCTCTAACGGTTTACCACTTATGCAAAAGTCGTCCAGAGTAAATACGACTACAGGGGCTATAGCCAGAAAATTCAAGATATACAATTCATTTGTCATAAAAATATCTCAAACACATGACATTTTAATCAAAATCGTTCGAGCCATTTTCAAGAAAATCAAAATTTTCCAGTTAAAGGGTAGTAGGGATATTTTCTTCAAAATCTTGGTGTCGCAGAGGGTCTCAAAAGGTCTCAAAACATATTTTCGTGAAATCTCGATATCGAATTTTTGGGTGTAACACTCGTACAATACTCCCTCTCCTATACTATACGTAGTAGAGAAAGTAAAAATCGCTGTCATACATTGGAATTCGTAAAATGCAAATTTGGAATAATTTTATTTTTTTCGTCAATTCTAAAATGCAATTAAATTAAAATGATGTAGTGATTTAATGCAGAACAATGTAGAGAAAAATCTGGTGGTTGCGCAACACTGCAATGGAAGTAGTGTCCCCCACTGGAAGTCCGCCACATTTCTGCTCATTGAGACCTCTCTTGCATCCTCCATCCTATGATGTTGATAATGATAACCTTGTCATTTCGGGCGCCACTGCACCTGGACTTATATTCCAGCGTCTCCAGGAGTGCAGGCTTCACGCAGGATATATCTTGTTGCAATCGCAGACCTCGTATAATATGTAACAGAAATTGTTATACTTTAGTTAAAAATTACCAAGAATATAGAATGACTTGAAGTTATCAGTAACTGCAGGTGCCCCAGTCTGAGTAGGATCATTGCATAATTTGCCCCTTCTATGTTATGTTTAACACTGCATATATATAGGGTTATGGTCAGAAAAGAATGTTTCATATACACCTGTTGAAATGTCAATATTGGAAAATATGATGTCTATTTGGGTATTAAAGTTTGTTGTTGAAATGCTAGTATTCAGCTTGCTTCTTAAATTAAATCTACCCAAATAGCTTGATATATATTTGTTTTTTGTTTCCTCATAATTATCGTAATTAAGATCCCCCATTAATACGATTTGATCCAAATTTATATTTTTAAAAACTTTATGCATAGCATCTTCAAAAGTATTATTTCTGGCTCTGGGAGACTTGTATCCACAGACTATGTAGTGCTTCTTAATTTGAAATGAAATTAAATTCATGTGGCCTGCATCATCTACAGTATTAATGTAATTTACATCCGGTACTTGAATCTCCTCTTTTATATAGGTATATGCATATTCCTCGTGATTTTTTTTTTAAAATTCAATTCGTAACATTTCTCTGAAACCATCTATTCTCAATTTATGTTGAGGAGAGGCTAAAGTTTCACTAAATAGCGCAATGCTTTCATGCCAGCTTTCCTTTTTTTTTGATGGTTTCAGAGAAATGTTACGAATTGAATTTTCAAAAAAATCAGGCTTTTCTTGGATTCAGGGGCCTCAAAACATGTATTTTCGGTGAAATCTCAACATCGAATTTTTGGGTGGAATACAATACTTCCCCTACTTACCAGTAGAGAAAGTAAAAATATTGTGTTATAAAGTGTTAAATAGCAATAGAGAAGCAAAATGTATGATAAGAAATTATGTTGGGTGGATATGACAGGCTAAGAGCCTGGGCTGAATGTCTGTCATATTCAAATATGTATTAATTTGATTTAAATAAAAATAAAAAATCTGCTTTAAATAAAAATCTTAGTCTACGCTTAACAGTCACAATTAGTCTAAACGTTATTTGGGCCATCTAATCAATCGAGTTCTGCAATTTCTGCGTTTTAAAGTCCTCTTCCAGGATATGTTTGAAATAGAAATACAACGTATTACACTTTAGACTGAAATGATGGTGCTTATGATATATTTATATGTATGCCTATATCTCTTGTATCTCGGAAATGACTTAACAATTGTGACAAAAATTTTTATATACTTAACGTTTTGCTTTTCAAGTTTATCTCAATAAGCATCTTCTCCCCCCCCCCCCCCCAAAAAAAAAAAGTTTTCACAAAAAGGGGGAAAACGTCGAGCGAAACTCGGTCACCCAGGTACTTTTATATTAAAGCAATGCAAACGGCTCCAAATTCGAATTTCATTTTCCTAAATTCGAAGTTTTTATTCAGAAATGTCAGTCAAAAGTTAATCTAAAGGCGCAAATTTAATACAACTTCGTCCGAAAGAGCAAAAGAGCTCGTCTTCTCGGGATGGTGTTTTGTCAAAATGCAGTTTGGGGGGATGAATAGCTTTGCTAGCTGCCGGCCTTGGGCTTTTATACTTGCTCCCACATCCCCTTATTTAAAACATCGAGAAGTTGGAAAGGGTTTGAATACTTTATCTGAAGAATAAGGAGGAAACTTCAAGCAATGCCTCGACTGAAAATGGAAAGATTCGAAAAAAAGTGAGACAACCGGAAAATCCTGATAGATTTATGTACTTCAGCAATTCCGCGTGTGACTGACATTTACACTACATTTTCTTCTTAAAATGCCTGTCTAATGGTCAATATAGGTGTAAAAATGTTATTTTAACAACATACGAAGACAGAGAATACATTGGTGGTTGTGATAGGAAATATAAAAACCTTAAAAAATTGAAACAATTAGTCACGAAAAGTTTAGCGCTCATTATTAAATGACATTTTTTCAACTGCAGGTCCAACTTCAAACTTTGTCCTCCGTTTTCTCTGAAAGTTTTCGTATTTGATTTGTTCTGAAAAATCACTTGTGAGGAACTTCTAAGCTTTCAAATGACCTGAAAGCTGGTTCTGAAAAAGTTTGGTATGTTATTCTCATCTGGAGATATTTATTCAAAGGTCAGCGTTACTGACATGAGTTTGTAACTAACTAACATTTGCGAAAATTGTAATACCTTGTCTTTGTTTTACATGGTATAACATATGGTAAATCATGTGATACGTATTATACGTTAAATACATGTAATACACACTGGTGTGTAATTGTATTTATCGTTTTGACAATGATCATATCCTTTGGAGAAGCATTAATATTATGCGATATAAACAGATGTTGACAGCTCTCATTTCTTATTACAGTCACATCATTGCATGTATAAAAAGCTGACTCAAAACCATAACAAAGACGACACATGAGAGCACACAGCACATACCTGTATCACATGATTGGACTCCTTATAGTGCAGGAACGCTAGATGCAGTAGCCTCGTAGTACATGCGCATATCACTACACTGTTTTTATTTCCGAAAGTTGTGCATCATTCTGACACTTTCCACACATGAAAGAAAAGCATATTCCACAACATTGAAACCTAATACTTTCACATAATGAACCCGCTGAGTGGATGGCATAAGTAAAATATGTTCAAATCTTTTGTCGACAAATTCTTTTGCTTCTTAAATATCAGGCAGAGAAACCTCAAGACATATTTTGGTTTTCTTTCTAACAGTATTAACAAATTCTTCAGCACTCTGAATCCTGTTTCCTGCTTTCGCAGCTGTTTAGGCCATCCTCTTCACTTGTCCTCAAATCGCATCTACTGCTCCCTTTCCATTATAGGATTCGAAGAAGTGCCATTCAATTTGGATTCCAAATACTTCGGAAAGATATGTCGCATGACTCAATGTGTATTTCTGCTTAAGATGACTAGCAGCTCCATCAGAAAACACTTTCACAAGTTCAAGATTCGGAACAATATCCAATATTTCCGAAAATATATTGCTTAAGCAAATATCAACTGGATATTTGTCATGTGATACATAATCAGACACTAAAGCAAAATATTGTTTCTGAATTTCACCAATATACGCTTCCAGGAGCTTGGTAAGATATTGAATCATCGTGATAGAACTTGATTGCACTTTTAAGTTCCTCTGATAGTTGTTTTCCTGATACCAGGACAGAATGCTGGAATTTTTAGGGGATCACATAGCGAAAGGCTCTTAAAAATTTCCATATCTCAATTTAACATTTCATAAAAATAGTTTGTTGAAGAATAGGCTCTATACAGTCGCCAAACTTGCGCAGTGACAAATAGAGATAAAGCAAACTACACGCAGCTGAAGTGATATTTTTAAGAACAGATGTAGCAGTCACTAGAAGAGACAATAAAGAATGATATAAGGAATGAATTAAGAATCTTTAACTTAAATAAGGAAATAGATCAAAGCAGACAAAAGTAGCCTTAACGTGGAGAGAGAATGAATTTTTTTTTTGGGGGGGGAGGGGGAGGGGAGACAGAAGTTAGAGTGGCTTATCTCACCAGGAAGGGAAGATGGGAAGGGTTTTGTTACACGAGGAGGTAGATGGGAGAAGTGTGGCGGGTTTTGCATAGCTCCCTCGTAAGTGCGAAGGAATTTCTGACGGCAAATTGCGCTGGTAGCAAAGCTAAAGGAGATCCGGGTGACACCATAGCCCAAGGGTCTTGACTGCTGCACACGAGGATTTGGGTGTAGAATAAGATGGGAAGTTTAGTTCCGTATTTACTTAATACTAATTTGGAGCAATTGTTTTTCTTCCGTTTCATTTGTAAAAGATGGTGCACCTTGGTATGATGCTGGCTGTCATTGTGTTGGGCATCAGTGTGGACTAGACGCAGGGCGTCGAAGTGGAAGGTGCAATGACCCAGGTGTTGTAGTGTTGTGTTGGATGTGGTTGCTGTTTCTGCTGAGGTGGTGGTGGCGCTGGTTTTGTGCTCGAGTCAGTTTTCGCTGAATGGACCCGAGAACATCTGTATTGTCCAGCTGCCCGGTGTTGGTCCACTAGTCGGGCGGCAGCACTGAACCCGACTTTGCGGTGGCGAAGTTGACGGCCGAACACCGCTAGTTCTCTGCAATTGGATTGGATTGGATTTGGTTTAAGAGCGCTCAACTTCTAAGTTCTCTGCAGTTCAACCGTTGGTTTGGTAAGCTTGGTGTCCAATGCTAGTTCTGAGTGGAGGTAGGCTGTCTGCTGCAATGTGGTGAACTTCTGGTATCCAGGATGCCCTCCATGTTTTACACGCTTCTGGCGTTGACGTGGTGTGTGCATAGATTCCTGGTCACGTAGGTTTGCCTGGGAATGAAATGGCAGATTTAGCAGCAAAAATGGCAACTACAGAATCCAGTATTACCATCTCACGTGTTACTTCGGAAGACTTTAGGCTTGAAGTGCGGAGATTGGTGCTGTCGTCCTGGCACGACGAGTGGTCAACTCTCCGCGGTAATAAGCTTAGAGAAGTGAAAGAACTTCCGATAAACTGGGTAACTTCCTGTCGCACATCTCGTCGCGAGGAGGTTAGTTTGGCTCGATTAAGAATAGGCCACTGCAATTTTTCGCATGGTTACCTATGTAAAAGGGACCCTGCGCCTCTATGTCCGCTGTGTGACAACCTTTTGTCAGTTCGCCACGTGTTGCTAGAGTGTTGCTCTGTAGCGCACCTTCGGGATTCTCTGCAGCTGCCTGCCAGACTTGCAGAGGTCCTAGCGGACGACAAAACAGCGGTTGATAGAGTTTTTAATTTTTTAGCGGAGTGCAATATCAATTTGAGGATTTAAATTTTTTAATTATCTGTTTCCGCTTTTGGACGCATTTATCCCCTTGTTTCATATCTGGCTATTGCCACTGCCTTTTGCCTTTGTAAACTTTTCTTGTTGCTAGTATTTTTATTTTTTGAATGAAATTTATGTCTGGCTATTGCCAGGAATCTTATAAGGGCGCTGATGACCTAGAAGTTGAGCGCCCTTAAACCAAACCAAACCAAACCAAACTGGGCAACCTGCACATGCTCCTCCGCCGGAATGAGGTGTTGGTTGCTGTGTCGGTGAGATTGGAGACGGCGGAAGTCAGCTATTGCTTGATAGCCTCTTGAATGCTGCCCAGGCGTTGGTTGAGGCTGCGGATACTTTTTTTCCAATAACAATTATTATGATTTTTTTTAAAATTTGCCTTTATTATCGATCAGCGCTGCAGCACTTTACAGATAAGTGAGAATTACGGAGAAATAAATCTGGATACAAAAAACACACACTTACTAAATAAGAACATGAATCTGAACACGAATGAGGTCGACCTCTACAGGCCCCTCAGAAACAAGCACGTGGTGAGAATGTTGTAGATCTCAATCCTCTTCTGCGGTGTCCGACAGGTTGTCGTGTGGTAGCAGCAGATCTTGAGCACACTGAACTTGGATTACCATTTCAAGGGGTAACAGTTTTGGAAGGGGTCCCAAAGAAATATTTTTATGTCGATACTGTGCAGGTAATTTCTCTCCTATTTCATAAACATGGTTGACAGCGTACTTGTCACCTGCAAGATATGTCTTGTCAACTGCAAGTCTGACCTCTTGTGCAGACACTTGATCAATGTTCATAACTTCTTGAGCACTGGTTGCCACTCCCAGACTAGGGTCGGTTTTCTTGGTAGCTTTCTGTTTTATGTTTTCTGACATTTCGACAGAATTTTTCTTTCGATGTTGCCTGTTTCACTTATTTTTCCATAACTGGTAAACGTAAGGGATATACAAGGTCTTAAAAAAATTGGAGTTTTCCTTTCATTCATTAAATGTTTCACATTGTTTTTCTGTGAGCGAACAAAACTGCACCATGAATCTGACTTCATAGACGCTGTATACCTGCATGTGGTGAATGCCTCTACACCTTTGATATACAGTATATTATCGCGTTACGTACAGAATGAAGAGGTTAAGAAAGAAAGCAGGAACCAAATATGAATGGAGTATGAGGCGGGGAACATAATGACTTAGGAACACAGGAAGGCGCGTTAAGAGAATTTGTTATTCATTTGGGGGCGCGCAAAATGTAGTTGGTAGGTCTGCAACCACAGCATGTCTCCAACACATTTGGTTTGCTAAGCACCCTTTGATATTTTTCACTAAGGTAAAACGGTCATGCAAAACTAAACACATGCAGTACCAGGTCTTCTCGCTTTAAAGTGGATGTGCTGGAATTAAGGGAGAGGTGCGAGTAAACATGGAAACATTTATAAAGGAGAAAACAACAGAAGGTGCTAAAATAAACATCTGCCAAACAATAGTAGATGTTCTACCATTCCATAGAAGCTTAGAGAAAGAAATGAGACACTGATTTATTCTTATGTCTGGAAAACTTTTAGCTGGAGTTTATACTAACAAGCAAATGCATTCGTGTTAATGTCAAGGGTGTCTCTTTGGCAACTTGTTTACTAGAAGTATATTAAACTTATATAGAGAGAAATGCCAAATGTATGCTCTCCTTTGCATTCACATGACTTTCACTAATCACTCTTGACGAGCTTCTTCCTAAGGATGTTATTCCTCAATCTACTTGCAGAGCGAGATGACTCCGCGGTAACGTGTGAGGCTCGAATACGGGAGGGCATAGGTTCCATTCCCACGACTGACCTTCCCCATCCATGGGTTTTCCTGGGTCACCAGGCAAATGCTGGGAAGGATAATTACATCCTCCTAGTTTCTCATACTTACATTTCATTTTACCTTCTTTTCAATCCGTTTTTTCAAGGTCGAAGCATTGGCGATGGACGAGTTTGGTGCTCGTGTGTGGGACTTTCCGTATTGTAAGTGCTGCTCTCGGATGGGCGGCGTTGTAGTCACCTGACCTGCTGGGGGTGAACTGCTGTCGAAACTCATAAGGCTGGTGGGTGCTTGGCGAACCCTGATGTCAGGATACATCTCCAGCACGCATTAGGAGCCCCCTAACTGATACTCGCCCGGGTTCCAACATGCGCGTAAAGCGCTCTCATTTCATTGACTTCTTTTGTTTCTTAGCAATCATATTGCATCACAAATTAGTTACACCGTAAAAAAAGAAAGAGCATTTGATAAAAAATCCAGATAGGTTAAATTAACAGCACTAAATGTAGAAAATTTAACTTTGCACCACGAAAGCATGAGCGAGAAGTTGACAAAAAAAATTGTCATCGGAAAATAGAACTAGGCTGTTGTGCATTTCTCATCCATCCCATCCCTTTGCAAGGTTGCGTCACTAATCGTGTTACATTGTGCTAGTTATTTCTACTTGTTTACACGAATCACAGCAGAATTCATTAAGAGAGGCTTTTTTCTGACCCTTCCTACGTTTCACACTCAATGTAACATCCCTGATTGATTCTTGTTTGTTTCAAACTCAGTTTCCGAGAGGCCTGATTAAGGCTGAATGGGAATTACTGCCGCTAATATAAATGTGGAGCCCCTAGAAAGGAAAAACACTATTACAATCCTGCCTATGGACAGATTTCTGTGCTGCCGAGGGTATGAAACTATATTTGCATAATTTTGAATGATCTATGTTAATGCTATGAAGAGCGAAAGCTTGTTTGTTTGGTTTGATTTAACGACGCTCAACTTCGAGGTCATCAGCACCCTTATAAGATTCATGACAATAGCCAGATATAAATTTCACTCAAAAATAGCAACAAGAAAAATATACATAAAAAGTAAGAAATAGTGGCAATAGCCAGATATGAAACAAGGTGATAAATATGTCCAAAAGCATAAACAGATAACTAAACTTTTAAATCCTCAAATTGACATTGCACTCCGCTAAAAACTTAAAAACCCCTGTTTTGTAGTCCGCTAGGACCTCTGCAAGTCTGGCAGGCAGCTGCAGAGAATCTCGAAGGTCCGCTAGAGAGCAACACTATAGCAGCACGTGGCGAACTGACAAAAGGTGGTCACACAGCGGACATAGAGGGGCAGGGTCCCTTTTAAATAGGTAACCATGCACGAAAGCTTGTGTATATATGTTTATGTGAACATAATCTGAAAAACTGGTAAAACATCTAATTCCATTTCATAGCTAAAAGTGATTGAAAAGGATTTTTTGGAACATAGTAAGAATTTTGGCCTTTCCAGTTATGTTGACATTGTAAATAAAAGAATTTTGCCGTATTCACGTCTACCAACTTCACCTACCCTCCTGTATTACGTAGTAAATACTTTTACTAGTATTTTCACGCCGCTAGTATTTTTATACCCTTAAGCTTAACAATAATTTTATTAATACACATATAAAACATAACAAAAGCTACTTTTGATTTTTGTCATTACAATATTTTTATTTATATTGCATACTTTATAATTTAAAAGAATAGAGCACTGGAGTCAGTCCAACTTTGATCGAAGGTATTATGCAGAGAGTCAATCTTAATACACGTTCCTTGAGATAAACAGAGTAGGCCGTGCTCAAATCAATAATTACCCGTAGTAATTAAGGGAGCTAACTTGAACGGGTGTGTTGATTCTGAAATCGAAGAAAGTGGAAAATAGGCTGCACTTCTGTCATGCCTGAAAAATCTAGATATACGAAAGGTGCTGTATTTAATGCTAATTAACCTCAACCATCAGAAAGCCATTGACAGATGAATGTTGTGTTTCAAGGTTAGTATTTTTTCATTTCATTAATACGCCGTATTGCATTGATATTACCTCCCAAAAATAGTATGCAATACAGCGTTAGGTGTTTTTACTAATTCTCGGAAATTGAAAACACTCGATTGCGTCTAACTTTTCCTTTCCCTTTTCCTCGGTCAACATTACAACATAAGATTGTGGAGAGTGATATGAAGTAGGAAATAGTTGTAGTTAATCCACAGAAAATAAATGTTAAACAAAATGTGGATATTTAATTCCGGCTTGTTTGCAGGCGCTCAAGAAAGCTCTGGCTACGTCATCAGAGCAGTGGAGTGAGGCAGTTTTTAATGGTGCTGAGGCATCCATTCTTCTTCGTTTGTGTTCAATTTCTTTAGTATAACACGTAAAACACCGAAAATTTAGACGCTCATTTTTGAGACGCTACTAACGACTTATAATTGACTTATTGAATGTTTTAGCTAGTATTAAAATGTATTCGCAACTTTAAATTCTATCGCGTACAAAACAATTTCACAATTGAATTTTAATAAGACTTTGTCTGTGGTTTACCACAAAATCGCGGCCCTATTTATCTTTGGTGTCAAGATAAAAATATGTGTGAAACGCGCTTTGTTGCTAAGCGAGTTACAGCAAGAGGGAAAAATGGTTTAAACGCCAAATGTATTTTTAATTAAAATCCTGGCTTACTAGTGGATTATTTGCTTGTAAAAAGAACTGGTACAGTTTTTGCTTGTGGTGTATAAAATAAATCTATTGGGCTACATCACTCTACCGTGTAATTGAAATTATAATCTTGTATTACAGATTAAGTGTTATTCCTGGGTTGGTGGAGGTCCAAAAGCTTCCATTAGCTAATGGAAAGAGACATTTAACGTTCGTTAGTTGGTAATCCACTATTTTCGACATCTGCGAAATGGAATAATTTCATAATTTCAGAGAGATAAGCCCAGCATCACAACCACAATCTGTAATGGCTTTTATGTACAGGGCGCCATTTGCTTTGCAATTCCTATTGCAAAAGCCATTAACAAGCTTTCAGCTTAACCGGGTTTCGTAAATAGCTAGTGTGGTCTTGGTCAGAGTTATGAAGTATGAAATGGGTTACGTCAAACGTGGTATGAGTCGATTGAAATTCACAAAACATGACCTCGTTAATGAATAATGGACGATACGATTAGTTGCGATTCCCACATAAATAGGGATATATAAATGGTATTTCAATCTAGCTTTAAGTGCCTCAAAGCTGGGAATACAATAGCCCTTGGGTAAGCCGTAATTTGGCGGTATGGGATTAAAAAGGGAAACCTACCTGCGGTTTAAACCAATTAACACCTTTAGAACACCTTTTATGAAAATTCTCTCATACCTTTCATCGTGTTTAAAAAATGAAGCGTTAGGTTGAGAATTATAATGGAGTTTATATGCCTTTAGTGATGCACAGTAGTGATAGATATTCAGTAGATACCTATATCTACTTTTTTATTTATTCCACAGATATAAGGGTTATACTTTTATAATGTAAACAGAATTAAAATAGTTTAATTATATAATTAAATTTTACAATTTAAATAAATTGTACAACATACCTATACAATTTACTAAAATTTTTACACAACGGTTTTATAAATTATATATTACAGTTATTTAAATGGAGTTTCTAACAATATCTTCTATACATGAACCGAGGACAATCAAAGAGTGATTGATTTGTGGGTTTAAGGGCGTTCAACTTCTAGGTCATCAGTGCCCTTATAAAATTCATGGCAATTTCCAGATATAAATTTCAATCAAAAATAAAATCACTGGTAACAATAAAAATATACACATAAACGTAAAATACAGTGGCAATAGCCAGATATAAAACATGGTAATAGATATGTCAAAAATCATAAACAAATATATAAAAATTTAAACCCTCAAATTGATATTGCACTCCACTAAAAACTTAAAAACTCCATCTACTGCTGTTTTGTCGTCCGCTAAGACCTCTGCAAGTCTGGCAGGCAGCTGCAGAGAATCCCGATGGTGCGCTAGAGAGGAACAGTCTAGCAGCACGTGGCGGACACACAAAAGATTGTCACACAGCGGACATAGAGGGGTAGGGTCGCTTTTAAATAGGTAACCATGCGAAAAATTGCAGTGCCCAATTCTTAATCAAGTCAAACTAATCTCTTCGCGGCGAGATGTGCGACAGGAAACAAAGAGTAAACGTTATATTGTTTCTTCCTTCCCACAATGAGATCTTTTTCTACGACAATATGGAATCGCCGGAAATAGGTACCGAATTTTCCCTGACCAGAAACATAGTATTATAAAATCGAGAAAGTAGATATTGCATTTTAGGCGACTGTATGTATAGGGAAAAATATGTTATTTAGCCACTGTGAATTTATTGCCTGCATTTTGTACTCTGACTTTATTGTTGATGTTGCATATTGATTATTGTGGGTATAATTCTCATTACTGGAAATTGCTTCTTTTGCTAGAATACGCGCTCTTTCATTCCCGATATCACTAACATGTCCTCGTATCCATAGAATGGAGAATCTGTATCATATGCTGCGAGTTTTGATCCAATTCCTGTGGCTATTGGATGTAAATTATATTTATATTCGATTGAAAGCAAGACAGCTTGGAATCTGAATATATGTAACAATGTTTCTCTTGATGAATGCATCAATCGACTGCTTAGTGAATATGAACATGAATTCATTGAATACCAAAGCATATACATTTTGGGCTGGCCATGAACTTGGGCCCTAATCCCCCTTTCACAGGACAGCCCTTTGCGATTCTCTACATATAATTTTTGACGTGTGCTGTTCATTCTTTGACTACAGTTAAAACCTGCCATTTTACTTTTCGTCTTTTTGATTCACTTATTTTCACCAAATTCTCTTATACTTTCTTTTCCCTAAGATCTTTATTGTCTTAAATTGTGCATTATATTCTAAAATGTATTCGCCCCCACCCCCTCATTTTTCTTATGTTTCCTGATTAATTATTTCCTACACCTCACTTATTCACTTTCTTCTTAGTTCTATATTACTTCTCATTTCCTCAGTTCATTTTAGTTTTTTTTTTAAAGTGCCTACTTGAAATTAACCCTAAACTCTTATCTCCATCCCTCCTAACACCCCTGAACATAGTTCACTTGTTGTTCCTTATCACACGGGGTAGAGCACCGTGTTCCTCTTTTCTTTGGCTTCGTATAGGTATATTAGCACATGTTCATTATGTGTTATCCATTTTTGATTTGATATCTTTCCAAATACGAACTGGTCTTTTCTGCTCGCCCTTCTTCCGTTTGTAATGTTTATAATAAAGGAACTGGGGTACCATTATTGTGTGGTATGGGGGACATAATTTGTTTTAGCCGAGCTAGATCAGCGACGAGCCTGAATAAAACTTCATGTGCTATTCGTATCTAGGGCGCGGTACGGGTCAACAATTAATTAACATTATTTTTCTTTAGATCCACATTAAATGTTTGTTCTTTCAATATATAAGCACATAAATTACACAGTATGGCTTGGCGTCCTTATATCACGCTACGCGGTTCAAACTTCCACAAACGTGGACTATATATTTTCGTAAGTTCATGTTTCTGCTTTTTATTCCGCTTCACTTGTTCTATGCTTTGTTATTCTGCGATCTTTCACAACAAAAATGTTCGTCTAAAATAACACTTTACACAAATAAATTTTTAAATTTTACGTAGACTTTGTCTTTTCTGTGTGACGCCTGCCCAAGCCATGGAAAGAGTACATAGTCGGTAAAGTGTAGATTCAATTAAGTATTATTCGTAAGTTTAGGAGGGCTTACGCAGAAATATCGCCTCACGTTACAGTCTACCCACATATGTAATGCCTGCATCTCTACCCTCCCATTCCACCTGGCCATACCCCACTTCTTGTTTGCTCTGTTTATTTCTACTCGACTTTGTAATTGCCCCTTTGAATAACTTGTGCTAGCATCTTGACTGCTTAGTGAATGGAAACGAGTTCTGCTTGGAAGACAGCGCAAACGGAAGCCAATTTACAAATGGCTTAGAAAATCTGTCTTCTGAATAAACAACAAAAGCACATCCAATAACGCCGTCTCTGTTTTCCTTCTCTGTACGAGATCCATTCGTGTAAACATGAAATTCATGTCTAAGACTTCACTTTCCGTTTTAATGAAATATCTGTAGTCAAACGGGCGCCCTGCTGATAAGAAGTGCATTTTTCTCTCAATCATGAAACTTGGAAGTACTTAAGAATTAAATTCTGTGTTATTTCAATTATGTGCAATTTCAGATTCAGATTGATGCAATAGCTGCTCTAACTAAGGCTGAATCCGTAGATATTGTTCTGTATTCTTTCGTGGTCTGAAGTGCAAAGCCACGTTGTACTTAAAAAAGCTTCTTTTGGGTCTACTACTCATTCAGCACGTTTTGAGAGGCAGAAACACAATACAGTGCCATTTGTCCCGCTGTATATTTAAAAAGCAGCATCAAAAACATATGGTTACTCTAACCCAAAACTTGAAATGTAAAATTCCACACTCTTGAATTACCTTACACAAAATGCATGCCATTAATTTATGTGGCTCTCATATAAGAAGTGTATAAAATTAAGTTCAGTAGCTTCTAAACTTGTGAAAATATTAACTCTCAAAAATATTAATTTGAATCTTTTGGCAAGCGATGCTGATGGTGTTTACTATTAAGGGCGTTCAACTACTTAGTCATCAACGCTCTTACAAAACGGACCATGTCAAAGTCATAGATTTCTCGTAAAATAAAAATCAAATATACATAAATATACCAAACAAAGAGGCACAAATTTTGGTATTAAAGAAAGGTTGAAAAAATAGGAAATTTCGATACCTAAGGTTTTATTTCTTCAGGTCCATGTTTACCTTTGCTAAAAACTTCAAAACTCTTTCGACTACTTATTTATCGTCCACTAGGATCTCTGCAAGCCTGACATTTGTATATCTGAATGAGATAAGTAGTTTAAGAAGATTCATTACCTTGAATTAAGCGGATGTCAATTAAGTTTAGCGCTTTTCTTATGTGTTGGGCTAATACCCTTTTCTGGAGCTTTATCCTACCCCATTTTTCTTGCGTTCTTGCATTATGGGCACAATCTTTTTGCTCCATCTCCTCTGCAAAGAAAATCCAATTCCCATAGGGAATGTTGGTTCGATAGCTTCGAACCGTTTGGAAACTGAGACCGGTAAAGATAAAAGTTGCCGATCAGAATCCACCGAGATGAGGTGAAGGGAAACACAGACACAGAGGGCGCCGACTGAGAAATCCACAGACATGTTCAGAAGCCCCTAACAGTTCCAGATGTGACCACCTTGCCATCACAAGTGGGCCTGGGAAGAAGCGTTACAGAGTGCAAGCATCCGCACCATCTGCTCACATACGTCCGAACCACTGCGTAAAAGGTAGCAAAGGTACAAAGTGAAGAAGAACAGGAGGGAATTGCCTGGATTAAGGAAGCCACTCTAGCATTGGCCTTGCGATAAAGGAAGAGAATGGAAAACCAAGATCAGGGTGGGTCCGTTGACGGGGTTAGAACCCGCATCCTTCCGAAAGTGGACCCCAGACATGGCTGCGTTGGAGTCTCACTTCCCTTTCACTGTGGAAGGACTTACCTACAGATCATAATGTAAATGGACACTTGATATGGTGGAACCTACCTAGAGTTTTTCGATGTTGCCTATAGACGAAGATAACAGTAAAGCCGGCCGGAGCAGTGAGAGCGGCAGCAATGGCGGCTGGAGCAGGTACCAAGACGTTACTGTAACCTGGCCTGAACTTGTAGGCAGGAAGACGCTCCGTAGGTCCCAGCACCTCGCTAACTCCAGGGGTGGCTCCGCTCACGTTGAGCAGCTTCAAAAGATCCAGTTCAGCTGAAAGGAAGAATACATTCTTTGTTACACCAATTGTTTTACACATAAGAATTTGTTTTCATTAAAGTAGTACATGAATAGTACACATTCACTCAACAAGGTTTGAAAAGTGTATTCCAGGGGAAGATAGGTAACGCTGCTGTGACGTCAGATCACTCAGCACACATGCTCCCAGAGAAAGCCAGTTGAACGTGACGTCACAGCGGGCAAAAGGAAATGGGATACGGGAAATGCTGACTGTTTCAATTACGGAATAGTCAGTCTCCTGAGCAAGAGGAGAGCTATACAGAACAATTAGGTGGACATTTTCCGACATTTGCCGTTTCGCTTTTCTTTAACTAGTTTGCCAATGTTAGGGCGTAATGTACGGCACATTTGTAACCGAAGACTGCATGTTAGATTGTGATCTGACAATATGCTTCGGGATGTTGACTTAGAAAGGTTCATAACCGAAAAGAATTGTTCGCACACATACGTAGAACCAAACATACATAATACCCGTGCAACAAGGCCATACAACTTCAGAAATCTGGTTTGAGGAACATTTTTATAACAATTAGAAAAGTCTTCCTTGTGTTTATATTTGTCCTTCAGCAAATCGTCGCACCGTAAATTTATCAATTCAATTTGCTAACAGCTAGAAACATTAACATCCAATGAATACGGGGTCGCAAAGACCTGAAACGTAGTTGACAATGTTTCTACATCTTGAAGCCTGGTCTCAAACTAGTGTGAAACACGGAGAACTGAACACATGCGCCACTGATCTAGGCAGCATAGCAATACACTGCTCTCGCCTGACGTCACACGAACGTACAAGCTGGCTCTTCGTTTAAATACGTCACACGACCCGAAGTTGTGGTGTATTCCATACACTTCACTCACTCACTCACTCACTCACTCACTCAATCTTAATGTATTCTAAGATAATTGCCAGATTTACATTATTATCCTATAATTTAAATACATTACATAACGAAGTAATACAGCTGGAATATATGTAATTCTTATAAACAAATAGGTGGAGGATACTTTGGTTTAAAACTACCCATCAGGATGACGAAAGCACGTGCATCTATCACGAGCTAGTTTTTGTATAGCTTTTATATGCTATCTTCGCATTGCACAAGGCTTGTTTGAAAGAAACACAAGGCAAAGCTATAAGAAACCGGATTTGGTGAATATCATACTAAATATGAGCACAACCTTGCCTCACAACCTCTTGGAAACGAACCCTTGCTTTTGTCATCTCTGGGTAGGGGGCGATTTCTTAAGCTTTTAGCAATAATATCACATTATATAAACGTCTATGTGTACTGCTTCGGCCATACGTTAATCAGAAGGGATTGTACATAAATATGTCCAATACAATTATCAACAAAGAACCGTTTCACCTAAAAACAAACAATTTAAGTCAATGCTTTATTTCACTAATTGTTGCACAAACATTGTACGAATCGTACTATAACACATTTCTATTTTAATTTCAATGAACTTAGCAACTATTTAATGTTAAAATGTGATGCAAAGCTTAATTTCTATGACAGTTTTGATAACGTCATGTTATCGCAAAATGGTGGCTAAATTCATTCGAATTGGGGTAGAAATGCATTACAACTTTGTTCACACAATGTTTATTGAAATAGTAAACCATTTATATTCGTTAGTGCAGAAGCTATATGGCTCCAACTATTGCAAATATTTTACATGAGCTATTTCTTTCCGAACTCTGACACACGTATGGGGAGTGGAATTTGTGATATGGCACAAGTTACTCTTGACCAAATAGTAGAAAACATTAAAATGAAGAAAATATTTACGATTCAAATCCATGAATCGATGGGTGTCTAATGATACTGAGCTACTGAAGTATTCGGTATTTTAACGTTAAAAAGGTGCTACTGCGTGTAACATACCAGGAAGTAAAAATTAGCAGACGATATTTTTAAAATTCTTGATCGGTTTATAACATTTAAATCAGAAATTCTAGGGCTAGGCCTAGGTTGGTTGGTTGGTTTGGTTTAAGGGCGCTCAACTTCGAGGTCATCAGCGCCCTTAAAAGATTCATGGCAATAGCCAGATATAAATTTTAATCAAAAATAAAAATACTAGCAACAAGAAAAATATACACAAAAAGTAAAAAAAACTGGGAATAGCCAGATATGAAACAAGGTGATAAATATGCCCAAAAGCATAAACAGAACTAAAATTTTAAATCCTCAAATTGATATTGTACTCCGCTAAAAACTTAAACTCTATCAACCACTGTTTTGTCATCCGCTAAGACCTCTGCAAGTGTGCTAGAGCTAGGCCTAGGTATAAGGGGTACAGGATGGAATGGAAAAGTAGTTTTTGGGAGTACGTGCAGAAAAGAGTTTGAATACCACTGGTATAAAGTATACCTAAACCTATCATAGAACTCTTCGATTCTATGGAACATAACTTTTGATTTTATAACACCTGTAGGTAATATAAGTAAAGTCTATTCCAACATAAATTTTGTTAAAAAAACATCATTTTTTCCAAGTCTGTTTCATCGCAAGCCAGACATTAAAATTGTCCTGCTTTATTATAACACATTATACACTCGTATAGTACTCTGAATCCATTATAACTGCTCTTGAATACCTCATGGCCTTTGTTAGCTTTTGTTATTATTATTTTCCAGCGGTATCCAGCTTTTTATAATCCATCATAACTAGTCGTGGAGACATTCATTTTAAATCTCCCCTCCAAGGGAACGTTGTTCCTTGTTCAGAAGGGTTAATGAAGTGATGAAGAGTTCTCACATGCAGGCTTTATTAATTGGATTATGTTGTAATTTGTTGAGAGTCATATGGGGATGGGAGGGATGAAGTGTGCTTTCCCATACCACGAAACAGATAACTTTATGAATAGGCAACAGTTAATTCCAGTGGTAGTTCTGCTGCAGAAGAGTCAAGGGCCAATGCCGCTGTCATTTTTATGTACCACATCTCTCATCTCAAACAACCCTTATCCAGGTCCTCGTTCCCCTTTCAGCGTTTAAAAAAAAGGGGGGAAACTTCATGCTGTTGACAATCTTGTACATCTACTCGTACTTCGTCCTTTCTGAGCGCCAATGACTACCGCTCTACCAATGACAGACAAATCAGATGAAACAACCTGTTGGCCAAGTTCGAACATCTGACATGTTCACATGTCTATCTGTATCTATCATTGGTTTGAAGATTTGAGACGTGAGTTTAAGCTTAAGACTTTACTCCCGTCTCTCCATTTTAGCGTCTCCATCATGTTACCACTCATCTTAAAATCCCATATATATTAGAGAGTTTTCATGGATTGCTCCCCTTACTAAAGCTTAAAATGTTGGAAATTGATATAAAGGGAGAAAAACAAAAACGAATGAATTTATGCCCTTATTTCAATAGGTGAATTAAATTCAAATTTTGTGTCTTTTGACAATGTATTTAAGGAATTATACTTTAATATTTATTTCCCTTTGGAAATGACTCGCGCACCTCCGTTACATGAGATGATCTGTTCGCATTACTCTGGATCTTAGTTGGTTTACAGACATAACTAAATTCCCAGTTATATAATACACACAATGTAAAACAAAAATAAATAGAAAAGTTTCAAGCTTCGTAGGTAGTAGATGGATCTGTATCATGCGAACGTATTTTATTGAGGCAACCATGTCCATAAACAGTTTACGTATAGAGGCTCCGAAACGGGAAGGGGGTTGACTACAGGTAAACAAACCGTAGGCTCAGGGCAAGGAGCACACAGAACATTCTTAGCAAAACATTGTTTACTAATGGCACGTTAAAAGGTTTATAACTACAGCCAATGAATGTTTGCAGTGTTATTCCGTTTAGTTGGGGTATTCATTCATATATTTTCATTTATGAGTGAACAACGGCAACCTTGTACACTGATGCAGATGAGCTACTTCTCATCTAGGGAAAACTCGAAGAAATGTGGACTTCTAGACTCTATTAACAATACTACCCCAACGGACCTCACCCGGCCCACAACATTTAAAGAAGATTAGAGGCCTTAAATAGGCAGATTAAGTCCTGAAAAATACTTTTGTGGTGTTCGCGGACACGCCTTATTCCACATTTGAACTTACGAAAAGTTCGACATCACAATCGGGCAGTGTCAAAGTTTGTTTTTGGATTTGGATTTGGTTTAAGGGCGCTCAACTTCAAGGTCATCAGCGCCCTTAAAAGATTCATGGCAATAGCCAGATATAAATTTCACTCAAAAAATAAAAATACTAGAGACAACAAAATATACAAAGGTAAAAGGCAGTGGCAATAGCCAGATATGAAACAAGGTGATAAATTTGTTCAAAAGCAGAAACAGATAATTAAAAAATTTAAATCCTCAAATTTATATTACACTGCGCTAAAAAATTAAAAACTCTATCAACCGCTGTTCTGTCGTCCGCTAGGACCTCTGCAAGTCTGGCAGGCAGCTGCAGAGAATCCCGAAGGTGCGCTAGAGAGCAACACTCTAGCAGCAGGTGGCGAACCGACAAACCGTTGTTACACAGCGGACATAGAGGCGCAGGGTCCCTTTTAAATAGGTAACCGTGCGAAAAATTGCAGTGCCCTATTCTTAATCGAGCCAAACTAACCTCCTCGCGACGAGATGTGCGACAGGAAGTTACCCAGTTTATCGGAAGTTCTTTCACTTCTCTAAGCTTATTACCGCGGAGAACTGACCACTCGTCGTGCCAGGACGACAGCACCGCTCGCCGCACTTCAAGCCTGAAGTCTTCCGAAGTAACACGTGAGATGGTAATACTGGGTTCTGTAGTTGCCGTCTTTGCTGCTAAATCTGCCATTTCATTCCCCGGCAAACCTACGTGACCAGGAATCCATGCACACACCACGTCAACACCAGAAGCGTATAAAACATGGAGGGCATCCTGGATACGTTGTACAATAGGATGGGGGTTGTACAACTGACAAAGGCTCTGCAGTGCACTAAGGGAATCGCTCAAAATCAGGCAGTCACCTAAGTTACGACGGCGAACATACAAAACGGCTCGATAAATTGCATAAAGCTCTGCAGTAAAAATGGAAGTGCTATTTGGAAAACCGAATGTATATGGTTCGGTTCCATAAACATAAGCACATCCAACACCGTTGGTGTTCTTTGATCCATCGGTGTAAATGTATCTACGGTCAGAGTAACCTGACAAAAATTCTAAGAAACACGTGCGGATACTTGAAATAGGCATCGTGGACTTCTGGTGTATGGTCATCCCAAGATCTACATGGGGCGTACCAGATAGCCAAGGGGGGTGAAGTCTCTCGCCCTTGGCGAACATCACAGGCAGTTCCACTCCAAGCTTCACTAGGAGCTCTTGGAAACGGAACCCCGCAGGCTTTGGATTAAGGGAGCTATTTCTATATCGTTCTCTTAGCGTGCTGGTGAAAAAAGAAGCGAACGTTGGGTGCTTAGGCATACATCTAAGCGCACAACCATAATTTGCCAAGAGAATCTCACGCCGATATTGCAGAGGAGGTTCTGCGGACTCGGCGTAAAGGCTCACCACTGGGCTTGTTGGAAAAGCTCCTGTTGCAATGCGGATGCCCCTATTATGGACCGCGTCTAATCTTCTCAGCACAGATGGTCGTGCTGACGAATAAACAATACACCCATAGTCTAGCTTGGATCGGACCAATGCGCGATATATTCGCAACAAAGTTGTTCGATCCGCTCCCCACGATTTGCCATTCAGTACTCGCATAATATTTAGGGAACGGTCACATCTCGCTCTTAGCTGTGCAATATGCGACGACCAACTAAGCTTCCTGTCCAAGATCAAACCCAGGAAGCGCGTCTCTTCTGCGAAGGGAAGTTCATCTGGACCAAACCGGAGCGAAGGTGGTAATCGTCTCCTACGGCGCCAGAAATTAACGCAGATTGTCTTCTCAGTTGAGAAACGGAAGCCGTTTCTCACGCTCCATTCTCTAAGGTTGTCCAAACATTGCTGCAGGCGCCGTTGTAAGAACGCCGTGCGATGAGAAGTGCAATAGACAGCGAAGTCGTCTACGAATAGGCATGACGAAACTCCAGGTGGAACACATTTCCAGATGGAGTTAATTGCTATAGCAAAGAGCGTGACACTTAGCACCGAACCCTGAGGTACTCCCTCCTCCTGAACAAAAGAATTAGAAAAAACCGAGCCGACCCTTACTCGGAAAAAGCGGTCCTTCATAAACTCCTGAATGAAAAGTGGTAGGCGTCCACGTATGTCCCAGGCATGCAGGGAACGTAGAATCCCTGCTCGCCAGCACGTATCATAAGCCTTCTCAAGATCGAAAAATATGCCAACAGTTTGACACTTCTTCATAAAGCCGTCCATTATCTGTGTCGATATTGACACAAGATGGTCAACAGTTGAACGGCGTCTTCGAAAACCACACTGGATGTTAGTCAGTAGGTTACGACTTTCTAACCACCATACCAATCGTCCATTGATCATGCGTTCCATCACCTTGCAAACGCAACTGGTGAGGGAAATAGGACGGTAGCTGGAGGGAAGATGACGGTCCTTTCCAACCTTCAAGATGGGAATAACGGTGGCCTCCCGCCAATTTTCTGGGAGTATACTGTCAACCCAAACACGATTATAGACCTCGAGCAGGAATGCCTTACCTTCAGGAGAGAGCCGTTGTAACATTTGTACATGAATACCGTCCGGTCCTGGTGCTGAACATCGCGAAGATTTCAGGGAATACTCCAGCTCTGCCATGGTGAAAAGGCGATTGTAATCTTCTACGTTTCTAGAACGAAACGAGAAGCCTTGAGATTCCACCTGAGTTTTAATTGGAAGGAACTCAGGGGAGTAGTTTTCCGAGCTAGACACTTGTGCGAAAGCACTGCCAAAGGTATTGGCCACTTCAAATGAATCAACAACAGCTCCTGTGGCTGTTTTTAGTCCCGCTATTGGTATTTGGGTCGTTTTTTTTGCAACACGCCTTAATCTATCCCACACAACCGAGGAAGGTGTGTGTCGGTTAAATGAAGCTACAAATTTGCTCCATGATGACTTTTTGCTATCCTTAATGACTTGTCTGGACCTGGCGCGCATTTTCTTGTATTCGATTAGGTTTTCCAAACTAGGGTGACGTTGGAAAACCCTAAGTGCACGCCTTCGAGCACGAATGGCATTCCGACATTCTTCCGTCCACCAGGGGACGGGGAATCGACGAGGGTGTGTAGTCGACCGCGGAATCGATTGTTCAGCAGCAGAGAGAATCGTCTCCGTGAGATGCTGCGCCAAATTATTCACTGAGTCGTGCTCGTTGTACGTAAAGACAGCCAACTGGGTGTAAAGGTTCCAGTTGGCATGGTCCAAACGCCATCTGGGCATACGTGTGGAATATGTATGTTGCGTCAAGAGACTAATAAGACATGGGAAGTGGTCACTAGAGTGTAAATCAGAGATGACATTCCATTGTAAGGAGACTGCCAACTGAGGTGAACAAACTGCAAGGTCAAGGTGCGAGAAACTATTGTGAGAGTCCGAAATGAATGTAGGCTCTCCAGTGTTGAGGAGAGCTAGGTTGTGACTGTCCAAAAAATCGGAAATGAGTGTACCTCTCGCACAAGCGCGACTTGAACCCCAAAGTGGGTGGTGCGCATTGAAGTCTCCCACCAACAGAAACGGTGTTGGCAACTGGGAAACTAGATCTTCTAAATCAATGTGCGAGAAGTCATGGGACGGAGGCAAATATATATTACAGATGGTGAAATGGATGTCTGGCAGTATAATCCTTATTGCAACTGATTGGATATCAGACTGTATTGGTACAGATTGCATATATATGTCATCTCTCACAAGTATCATAGCGCCGCCATGTGCCGGAACACCCTCTTCTGGTGTAACATCACACCGTACTGGGGTGTATCGCCTTAGATGGAAAGCGTCTTGAGGACGCAGCTTAGTCTCTTGCAAACATGCGACCAGAGGTTCGTTTTCTTTGAGCAAGAGCTCAAGTTCTGGTCTTTGAGTTCGAATGCCACGTATGTTCCAATGTAGGATAGCCATATTGCATTATGTATGGGATAGGTAACTCCAAGGTAACTCTTCATTGCCTTTGAGTTGGCGGTTGTCGAACTAACTTAGCCCTTTTTTTTTCTCTGGGGCTCGCATTCTTGTCTGGCGCTTTTTCGCGCCTCTTTTCTACTGGGGGTCTCCCAGTGTGGGCAGATTCGTACTCCATGTCCTCTGCCGAGGACGTCCGTGTTCCGATACTGAATTTTGGTTCGAGAGCTTCGAACCGATTTGACACGGAGACCGGCGAAGATGAAAGACGCCGGTCAGAGTCCACTCCTGAAGATTCCCCAGAAGAGGATCTTCGAGGAGATCTCCTTGGACTCTTGTAACCCTTTGATGTACTGGGTTGAGCCTTATCTTCCTTGAGGAAATCGTTCTTTGTGTAGTTCTTTTTAAATTTTATCGGCGAGCCATTGTAAATAACGGGTTTGCTAGTCTTCTGTGTCGAGTTTGGCATTTTCGTTGGTGACCGAACAGTTGAATTTTTTTCACCAACAGATTTTGTACACGTTGATACAGATGTGCGTGCTGATGTTGAAGGCTTTGGTATAGAGCTACGGGCAACAAGTGTTTTTTCAGAAATTGTTGCCCCATTGAAATCGCTGGTCTGAGTTGCGATCTCTCTGCTCGCTACCGCTTTAGCTGCAACTGAGCTATAGGTTCCGGATCTGGGAACAGAGGGTTGGCGTAGACGCAAGAGCTTCCGGGCCTCTGAGAAGGGCACCTTCTCTTTAACCCGTATCTCTTGGATCGCTCTTTCCTCTACAAAGCGGGGGCAGTCTCGGGAACTAGATGGATGTTCACCTCTGCAGTTCACACATGTAGGAGCTGTAGTACATGCACCATCGTGGGATTCATCTCCACATTGAGGGCATGTAGCTAGTCCCTTACAAAGCTCACTTGTATGACCAAAGCGCTGGCACTTAAAACACCTGAGTGGGTTCGGGATGAACGGCCTAACTTCGATGGATTCATACCCTGCCTTAATTCTTTGTGGGAGATCTACCCGATCAAAGGTCAGGAACAAGGTATTAGTTGGCTTTAACTCACCACCTTCTTTACGTTGAACCCGGTAAACGTGTATGACGCCTTGTTCCGCCAGATTCTCTTGAATCTCCTCATTGGATAATCCTTCCAATGCACGGGTGTTTATCACACCGCGCGAGGAGTTCAAGGTTCTGTGCATCTCGACGCGTACTGGATAACTTGCTAGCATATTCGCTTTTAATATCTTAGCTGCCTGGGTAGCTGAAAGTGCTTCAACCAGGAGCGTTCCATTGCGAGATCTAGTGCATGATTTTACTGGACCAGCAATGTTATCCAAACCCTTTTGAATTGTAAACGGGCTTACCGATAAAAATTTCTTATCTCCCTCAGTTCGAGATATAACTAAGTAGCGAGGACCACTCGACTCAGCTACTTCCTTTACACAAACTTTTGTATTTTTTTTTTGTTGTGAGTTTTTTGAGAACTCATGGCGATGTCATCCTCCACCATTGCAAATGTCTCCGATGGCATGCTCACATCCTGGGCGCCACCCCGGCTTAGGTGAGAGTCCTGGCCTGGACCTTGCTCACCCTAGGGTCTCACCTCCCAATGTATAGACAGAGGGACCCAATCGCCTTCAGGAGTGCATCAGCTCATGCAATGGCCCCTCCCCGGGACTGACCTTTATCAGCGGATACGCACACAGATCCTACATGATAACCAGGGGCTGGGACTTACGCGATTACCCAGTCACCCCTTGCGTCACCCCATCCTCCGACGACCCGCGCGTAGGTTATCCGTCAGACTGTGTACAGGGAGGTAACAGGTGGGAGGTCAAACACAAAAGTGGACCAAAGTTGATTGGGCGTTTGGCATGTGCCCTCTCACCTCTTGGAGGAACCCAATCGAGAATATGGCTCGGGGCCCCGGGTACGCCAAACCCGTACCTACCGTAGTAGGAGCCCCTGGGGGAGTTTGATTTCGGAGTCCTCTTCTCCTAGATGAGTTGTCGACCAAGACTACCGAGCCTCATCTACCCGTTTGGAATGTTCTTAGCTTCCCCTCACCTCTTGCCTACCAGTAGTCAAAATGACAGTAGGCCGTCTGGCTCAGGTACTGAGCCCCTCCGCCACGACAAGGCGACACTCCTTCGGAGGGGTCAAAGTTTGTGACAGCCATTTTGAGTGCCTCCAGTAATTGATTAAAATGTTATGTTGACTTACAGTGTTTCAGTTTTTACTCCTTTTTTATCATTTTTAATATGCACAGCCCACTATCCCCATTGTTTCAGAGACCCTGGCATATAAAATGTTTCTAGATACGGATTTATTAACAGAATATGACCACACGATACCCATCTATATCTAGCAACCATTGGACTCTGTAATACATATCTATTTACATTCCTGTATGCTGATGCTTCAGTTTGACAGTGAAACTACTCCCATGACTGGTGAATAGTTTTTTTCAAACTTGACATTGCATAAACTTTTTTCTTTTCCAGGTTATAATATAGCAAAAGGCAAATCGAAATTTGCCAGGTCACGCAGCGGTAGCAATAAATAGCTACAGCCAGGCTACGTAAACAAATCATGCTTTATTTTATGTGCTACCAGAGTTATTGCAGTTATCAATTTCGTTTTACGTGAAAGCCATGTCTCCGAGAAGGGTATAAATATTGGTATCCATCCTACTGAATTTATTGGAGCCTGGCATGGCGGTTTATATGATCGAAGCTATACTAATAAGAATGTTATAGGGAAACGTATGCATGTCGATTGCGGCTTTGGCTTTTAGTGTATTCAAACCTATGTTTTTAATATTTCATTTAAAGCTTTTATCCCTTACTTCAGAGCTCAGAAACAACTGAACCACAGGTAGAAAATCCTACATGTAACATACGTCATGTCAAATTTGGAGTATAAGCTGGTTAATATTAACAACAATGTCACGAGGTAAAAAAAAAGTTTTCGTGTGTTACACTCGTGAATTTATCTACTTTTGTACCAACTATTCTTACAAACTGATTCCTCTATTTTCAGGTTCGTCGAGATAAATATCCGCAGAAATTTATTTCGTATTTCCTTGGAAGTGTAAGAGGAATATGGGAATACAGTAGGCTTTGAGTGATAGTCAAATCTTTTAGAGCTGTCCGCTAGGTGAAGGCTTTGAAATTCCGTTCTCTCTGCACGGCCAAGAGATAAAAAGGTGAAAGTATTACAAACCTTATACAACAAGGAATATCTCCGAAATGGTTCATTCTACAAAAAAAAAAAAAAAATACATTGGGACATGACGTGTATCTTAACGATATCTTATTTTGAATACTAAGAGTTGGTGTATTTCTTACGGTTTATCGGTTATGCAAAAGTCATCAAGAGTAGGCGAGACTACACAGGCTATAGCTAGAGAATTCAAAACATACATTTCATTTCCCATAAAAGTACCTTAAGCATATGACATTTTAATCAAAATCGTTAGCCATTTTCGAGAAACTCAGAATATTCAAAAAATTGTTCACGTAATGGGCAGTTTAGGGTGCAAGAATTTTCTTCAAAATCTTCGTGTTGCATCCTTGAAAGATATTAAACTTAAGAACGAAAAGTTGGTTAAAAACCAAAGTTGGTATTTGTGTTATGTTTGCAGACACATACACACGCACGCGTGCACGAACCTTTTTCTAAAAATGATTTTTTTTTGTGGATTCAGTAGACCTGAAAACATATTTCTGATGAAATCTCGACATCGAAATGTTGGGTGGAATACAATACTGGTACTACTTCATAAATACATAGGGAAAAAAAAAAAAACATACACACAGTGAACACGAATTGCAAAATCTGTTTCAAGTAAAAGGGCGATGGAAAGTTACCGACACCAAATTAATGAGTTTTATGTTTAAGTTTATCTGACGTTGCAATCGCATTAATGGGCGGGGTTAGTATAATTAAGATAAGAGCTACATGCTTGCGGGCACGCCAGATGTTAAACATTTCTTCCAGGTCATAAACCTTTATATTTCGTTGCTCTAGGCAGGACTGCATAAACATCAACACTACGTGTAGTAAATGTGATGTAATTATGTTGTTTCCTTTTAATTAAAATAACAATCTCTCTTGTTAAATGGATTAGAAGCAGACTTCTAATATTATATGCCTTGTTCTCTCCATTAGCATTTTAGAGATTCCATGAACTGTTCATATAGACTGTGTTTCTGTCGGTTTCATGGTAGTCGTGAGAAAGAAACAGTTTTGATTTATTCCCAGAAGCTCTGTTACTGATACACTGCTATGTAATAGCTGTTAACAAAGATGGCGTATACCTTGACCATCATTAGTGATAACTTGATAAGCGATGGTTATTTTTAAAATACATTATGTATACCGGGCGTTCCATGTGCGCCGATGGCTGTTATATTAACACTTGTATTCATGAGAAAGTAGAAATTCGAAATACGGAACTATCAATTTATTATTCGAGGATAATTTGAATATAGTCTCTTTTGCTTCGAATTCGCCGATATCTAGACCTTCATCCTACTTAACGGAGAAAACAGTGGGAATGGCGGACATTTTGGTGGTGGTGGTAGGCATGGTACTTGTGTACCTCGGCTCATTATCAGGGACGCAAAAAATTGTGTAGTTTTATAGGGACTACGAATTCAGATCCAAATACTGTTTGATAAACAGACTATATATAATAATAGCAACAACAATAACAATAATAGTCCCCAGTTCATAGTCCATCTCAGTTTTATATTTCTGCCTAATAGTTTCTTTCTAGCTTCCAATGTTACCTATATTACTAAGTTTGTGTTGTTTTTATCTTTGAACGAGAATTTTGGTTCCATTTCATTGGTTTGTAGATTTAGTTCCTCGTTCTGTTTCAAAATTGCTTCCTTCCAGGTGTTGATATCCCCTTCTGCGGGCACACTGTACACAATAAGGCGAGGTTTCAACACTTTGGTTCCAACTCGTTGCCTCACTTCTCATTGATATTGTTGCAGATTACATCAATCTCATTCTTGGTACCATGCCTGAATAATTATTAACATATTCCCATTGCTAACAGGTTTGAAGGCACTTATGCCTACCTTTATGTCAATAGGATTTACTTTAGTTTTAATTACATTTTAATGTATTCTGTTGTTTGTTTTTTTTTATTTCACTATCAGGCTGTATTTTCGTGGCTCCTGTATGTCCTGGTTCTTGGATCTTATAATGTCAAAATATAGGATTCTGTTTGATGTTCCTGACTTCGCCTTAGATTCTTCAATTTCTTTCTGTTTGTTTTCCAGGCTCTTGATTTTTTCGTCTTTCTTTGCCATTGTGTTTATGACGTTATTACTCCGTTCTCTGATTTTGCGTACCGTTTTAATAATATCTTCTTTTAGATCTTTCCTCATTTTTCCGCCTGTTTCGTCTAAGTTTCGAAGAAGCGTATCGAGGCAATTCCCAATTTAGTCACCAGGATCGCTCGCCATCTTGAATCGATATGATGGACCCTACTATCTCTGTTTTCACAATCCTATCCGAGTTGGAAACTTGCTCAAATTATTGTCTTTCACAAACCCAATAAGCCTCAGCATTTACCATCAAGTTACCGTCCAATTAGTTTACTACCAACTCTTTCAAAGCTTTTAGAGAAGGTTCTTCATCGTCGTTTATCTAAATTTATCTTTAGTAATAATGTCATACCTCCATTTCAATTTGGCTTTAGACCACATCACTCTGTTACTCACCAACTGCTTCGATTCACTCAAGCTATTGCTAATGGCTTTGAAAATCGACAATACACACCGTCTGTGTTTTTGGATATCGCCCAGGCTTTTGATAAAGTGTGGCATGATGGACTTATACTGAAACTGTTTCGTATAGGTCTTCCACAATACTTACTAAATATTATTTCTAGTTATCTTTCAAATCGAAAGTTTATGGTCTGCATAGGTGGCACCTCTTCTTCACTGAAATCCATTCAGGCTGGTGTCCCTCAGGGCTCCATCTTAGCTCCACTTCTATTTAACGTTTATACTTCGAATCTTCCAATCTTCGAACATACTGAAGTGGCTTTATATGCTGACGACACAGTTCTTTATTACTCCAATCATGACCTTCATATTGCTATTGCTACCTTACAAGAATCCTTGAACTCACTTATACAATGGTGTTCCACCTGGCGCCTTTCTTTAAACCCTAATAAAACAGAGGCAAAAATTTTCTCTCTTCGTATTATTCGTACACCCCCACCTTTGTATATTCATAACACATGTATTCCTTGGTTACCTTCTAATGTTCCAGTGAAGTATCTTGGGGTGTTATTTGACACTAGCCTTACCTGGCGTCCGCATATCAATCGTACTGTTAACCTTGCTTCAGCCCGGCTTTCTCAACTTTATCCACTACTCAATAGACGCAGTTCTCTTGGACTTGATTCCAGTTTATTACTCTATCGTTCCCTTATTCGCCCTATTCTCACTTATGCTGCTCCTATTTGGGGTGGTACTTGTAAATCACACCTACATCGATTACAGGTAATTCAAAACAAAGTGATACGACTCGCTACTAATGCTCCCTGGTTTGTGCGCAACCAACAGCTACATCAAGAACTAGGCCTTCTCCCCATATCACAGTTCATACGCCAAACAGCACGCCGCTTTTTCATACGCCTACAAGAGGTTCCTGGAGCTGTAAAATACCATCTCGGCGTCAGAACACGCCGGCCAACACGCCTTCGTAAACGCTTGCCTCAAGATATCCTGCTCAGTTCGACCTCAAGCTCAGAAGACTCCGACCTTTAATTTTTTCACAAAATGTTTAAAATGTTCTCCTACACATTTACCTTGTATATGCGATCTATTATATTACTTCCTCCTTTATGAAACAAATTATGTTCGAGGAGCTACATTGATGTAGCCAACCTTAACAACTTTATAATGTTCTGTATTTTATGTTATTCTCACAAATCTGTAAAAGCATTATTGCTGATCGAATTCAATAAAATTAAAAAAAAAAAAAAAAAAAAAAAAAAGAGTTTAATATACTATGGCTGTTTCCATGCTTCTCAGCCATCCATAACCTCCAACAAATCACACTTAACTTTCAGCACTATTGAGTTTGTTAATTTCACACTAACTGAAACAACAGGTTCAGAATGTATATATCATCACTTATATACGATAAATGTCATAAAATATTCCTAATTCACTAATATTGCAAGGAGTTCATCCCAGCAGTCGTTCGAAGAATGAAAACACAAATTAACTTGAATTTCACACGGACAGCAATGATTACGGGACACGTACTAACTAAATCCTACTTACACCGGCTGGGAGTAATACAGGACTCTATATGCATCTGCGTACAGGAAGAGCAAACAGTAGAACATCTAATATAACGATGTTGCAAACTAAAACAGCAAAGGGAAGTAATGAAGAAAGCCATAGAATCGAATAACAAATGGCCAGTGACTAAAGAGCAGCTAATCACAAACAACATAAGGACTTTCAAAACATTTATTCAAAGCATTAACTTTGGTGAATCAAAATAGTAATTCCAAGTGATAATAGGAAGATAGTGGAAGTGATACGGTGTAGTGATATGAAATAAAGAACAAAATACAAACACAGCAAGTTAAATTTAAAGGATAACTGGAAGATAGTAGAAGTGATAGTGAATAGTATACTGACTTGTTCATTGTTTATTTATTTGACTCTAAGGACAATAACAAATAACCTTATAATTAAATAATCAAACAAATTATAACCGACATCAATGTAGTAGCATGTAGTATCGCTTACTGCGATGGGGCATGCCTGTTATGGCTAATAAAAAATATAATATAATAACAATAACAACCACCTCTGTACTCCATCACTCTGGAACCTTGAAGCTAAACCAGAGAGCGTATATGCTTTTTTATTAATTCGTTACAAAATACATTAACATAGGTTTCAACAATTTTACAGAGTTGAGCCATTTTCAAGAAAATCAAAGTTTTCCATGTAAAGGGTAATTTAGAGTGGGGCTATTTTCTTCAAAATCTTCGTGTCGCACTTTTGAAAGACATTAAACTTAAATACCAACTTTGGTTTTTAATCGACTTTTCGTTTTTGAGTTATGTTGCCCACAGACACACACACACACACCTTTTTCTAAAAATGCTTTTTTTTTTTTATTCAGGGGGTCTCAAAACATATTTCCGGTGAAATCTCGACGTGGAACTTTTGGGTGGAATACAATAGTTCCCCTACTTACCAGTAGAGAAAGCAAAAATCATGCATTTCAGCATCTTAAGAGCGTTTTCTTGAGATATTGGAAGCTGTAAGCGAATGAAATACCTGAAAAAGGTATTAGGAGCTTAAAATGTTTACGCTATTCTTATATGTAACTGAATTTCCATTTTCAGAATAGTTTGCTGTTTTCGTTTATCTATATTTAATCAGTATTCAAGAGCATTCCTTATAAATTTGCAATAGAGAGGTCATTAATGAAGTAATTAAGCATAGCCTTAACGTTTTTCGCATTTGGAGAGCATTAAATTGAACATTTTTAAAGTCAAACTGGAAGTTGGCCTACTGCTGAGGGAAATTATATCGCGTGACCAAACGCTGCAGTAGAATTTTGTCATGATCGCTTACTCACCAGAGATTTTAATTGAAACTCTGCTTAACGTCGTTAAAACATCAATAGTTGTAACATACAGATAAGTGTGCAGAAAATTACAGGAATAATTGCCCACACTTCAGAGAGTTGACTGGAAAGGTCAATGGCTATACTGGTCATACATTAAGTACAGCATTCGCCAAAAAGCTTATTCTTCGATATCTCAGAGCTTGGAAGATAATTGTGCGTGGATGTGAAGAACGGGGACCCTTTCAACAACTGCACTAGGGAATAAAATGAATTCTAAGATTTTTCACAATAAAGACTTCCTAAGATTAAAATTATTAAAACTCTGATGTGCTACACTCACATGACTTACTCTGCTTAAAAGGGACCCTGTGCCTCTATGTCCGCTGTGTGACAACCTTTTGTCAGTTCGCCACGTGCTGCTAGAGTGTTGCTCTCTAGCGCACCTTCGGGATTCTCTGCAGCTGCCTGCCAGACTTGCAGAGGTCCTAGCGGACGACAAAACAGCGGTTGATAGAGTTTTTAATTTTTTAGCGGAGTGCAATATCAATTTGAGGATTTAATTTTTTTTAATTATCTGTTTCTGCTTTTGGACATATTTATCACCTTGTTTCATATCTGGCTATTGCCACTGCTTTTTACCTTTGTAAACTTTTCTTGTTGCTAGTATTTTTATTTTTTGAGTGAAATTTATATCTGGCTATTGCCATGAATCTTTTAAGGGCGCTGATGACCTAGAAGTTGAGCGCCCTTAAACCAAATCAAATTCAAAAGACTTACTCTGCTCTTGTAGTATTCTTATAAACCCTTATTCCTTTATTTTCTTAATGTTATTCGAGATAAAGATTTGCAGAAATTATCTTATTGCTAATTTTCTTGTAGGTGCAAGGGGAATTTAGGAATACAGTGACTTTGAGCAATAGTAACTTCTATAGTTACTATATGAAGGCTTTGAAATGCCATTCTCTTTGCATGGCCAAGAGATAAAAAGTGAAAAACGACCGTCCATTTGAAAAAAGCTTTAGTATTGCAAAGCTCACAAAAATAAGAATGAATATCTCCTAAATAGTACACCCCACAAAAAAAAAAAAAGCATGCATTTGGACATACTCTTACGGTTTACCAGTTAGGCAAAAGTCACCAAGAGTAAACAAGACTACATAGGCTATATATAGCCACAAAATATATTGTTCATTTGCCATTGAAATATTTTGAACATATGGCATTTTAATAATAACCATTAGTAAGTTTTGAGAATAAAAGTTTTTGAAAAATTTTCCATATAAACAGCAGTTTTAGACAGGTTCTTAAATGATCTTAAAATATTTTTGTCGTATCCTTGAAGGATATTAAAGTTAAATTCTAACTTCGGTTTTTAACCGACTTCTCTTTTTGTAAATATGCTGTTTACAGGCACACACACACACACACGCACGCACGCACACACATACTGCAGCTGCCTGCAAGACTTGCAGAGGTCTTAGCGGACGATAAAACAGCGGTTAATAGTTAAGTTTTTAGCGGAGTGCAATATCAATTTGAGGATGTAACATTTTAGTTATCTCTTTATGCTTTTTGACATATTTATCACCTTATTTCATATCTGGTATTGCCACTGTTTTTTACTTTTTGTGTATATTTTTATTGTTGCTAGTATTTTTAATTTTGAGTATGGCTATTGCCATGAATCTTTTAAGGGCGCTGATGATATAGAAGTTGAGCGCCCTTAAACCAAACCAAAGTGTTATTTGGATTCAGGGAACCTCAGAACATGTATTTCCGATGAAAACTCGACATGGAGTGGAATACAAAACTTTCTCCTACCTACCATGGACAGGTGGTGGAGAAAATAAAACATTATATTACCTGAAAATAGCTTTGCAGTTTGCATTTCTAGTTTCATGGAGAGCTGTACAATAACCCATTATATTATATCAGATTATTTTGAGCACATTTCGATATACTTAATTATCCCTGCAGCTGCTATATAATTTACTAACAGGTAAGGTAATAATTATGTCTTTGCACACAAGTCAAGAGCTGGTGCATGTAAAGGTAAACTGTATGCATGACTGGAAGTTTGTTGCTCACTTGACAGATGTGGGCAACGTGAAATATCCGTGGTGATAGCAGAAACGCAATACTGTGCAATGTCCAAACACGCAAAAGCCATTGTACTGTAACCGATGGTTTTTCTTCAGTTGTTATCACAGTTCCTTTTACCTGTTCTCAGCTGCGCTGTATTCTAACTGGAAACAAGAAATGTTCGGCTATCATGTTTGCCTAATATCTTGAAGCAAAAGGTACCAGTATTATTTTCCTTACCTCGTACGTAGTAGGTAAATCTAATATACAAATATACAGGGTGGAAGGGAAGCCATTACATTCCTTCTAACATGTGCTTCACAGAAGCATTGCAAAGAAGCCGATTGTGCATTGGCCACTGCAATTTTTTGCAAGGTTGTCCTTTTAAACGGGAACCTGCTCCTCTTTGTCTGCTGTAGTCAATCCGTCACGTGCTGCTAGTGTTTCTCCCTAGCACTCCTTCGAAACTCTACAACTGCCCGTCAGTCTTGCAGAAGTTCTGGTGGACGATAAACAAGGGGTCGAAAGGGTCTTGAGTTTTTTGCGGAGATTAATATGGGCTGGGGAAATTAAAACCTTTGATATCTAATTTTTTACTCTGACATCTTTGCCACTGTGTTACAATTCTGGCTTTTGCCTCTCTGATTTTTATATTCATGTATATTTATTTTGCTATTTACTAGTAATTTCATTTTATATTGTACTTTATACCTGGCTTTTGCCATGAATTGCCTTTTAAGGGCGCTGATGACCATGTAGTTGAACGCCCTTAAATCTACATCTCCTCCTTATCCTGAGAAGATGGGCCCTAATGACCTAGCTGTTGACGGGCCCTTAAACCCTACTCACTCACTCCTGAGAAGATAAATGTCGGGTAACTTAAAGCTCTAAGGACCTGGGGCTCATTTAAACATCATTTCACCCAATTCATTCATTCAGCGACCAATATGACACTACGTTGGATGACAGCATGTTTTTCTATGTGGAAGTCCATGCCACATATGACGCTCCCTTGCTCTGCTAGGCTATACAAAAATTTGGTTATGGTGACACCTGTTAAACCATTGCTGACATGTTGTTCCTTGCTGAGGGATATGACAGCTATGATAATAGAAGCTGACTGCAGTTGACGCCTCCTTTGCTAACAAATACTACATAATCAAACGTCAGGCAACGTGCCTGATTAAGGGGTTACACTCGCTGGTATTATTGAAGCTTGTTTGGCATTTCGCTGGCGCTCTGGGAATTGCAATTAGACCATTTTTGAGCGAGGATTTGGTTATTATTGGTGCTGCACACCGAAATTGCCAAGTAATGCATGTAAAACTGCACTGAGAGTAAACCGACATACATAAATAGTTTAAAGGCACTGTATCCCGTGGGATTGCCAAACCGCGATCTGTTTAATGAGCGAACTTGGCTCGCACAGACCATTGTCCATTATAAAGGCTAATGGGCATTGCGTGGGTGACTTGCCCCCCCTCTACAAGCTGATTTGCATATCCGCCGTCGGTGTCATTCCCTCGTGAAAAGAATTATATGCGTTCACACTTGAATACATACCTTCCTCAACACTGCTGTGCCATGATTTTACTACCTTGATGAACATTTATTCATATCGAAAACAATATTGTGATAATGTACTATTCATGCAGTGGATATACAGTTTATGGTGTAAAACAATTACTATAATTGTTTGAAACCATTTGTATGTGGTACACAATAACATTTGTTTCATAACTTCAAAAATTGACGTTTTTAGTCATGTATTCTTTTAAGCTTTTGGCCAATTTTACTGAAAATGTTATATGCTCTTGTTTACGTAAACATCAAATTAAATTTCGTCTGAACATCCTGTTTAGTTTTCAAGTTAAGCTTCACAATTGAAGTATTACACATGGGCATTTATGGATACCTCTTCATTCTGGATCAATTTTATCTAACTGGCAAACCTTAAGATTGGATTGGATTTTGGTTTAAGGGCGTTCAACTACATGGTCTTTAGCTGCCTTACAAGATGGATCATGGCAAAAGTCAGAGATCAATTTCAATATAAACAAATATACCAAACAAAGAGGCATTTGCCAAACTCAAAACAAAGTTATAGAAAGGTCGAAAAGGTGTAAAATTTCGATATCTAAAGTTTTAAATTCTGAGGTTCATGTTTGTCTGCTCAATACTTGAAAACCCTTTTGACCACTTGCTTATCGTCCGCCAGGACCTCTGCAAGTCTGACAGGCAAATACCAAGAGTATTTAGGATAGACTATGAAAACACTGTAGTAGCACGTGACGGACGGACAAAACGTCGCAAAGCGACAAAGAGGAGCATGGTCCCGTTTAAAAAGGTAGCCATGCGTAAAATTGATGAACATTTATATATTCATGTTGAAAACAATATTCCGAAAATGTATTATTCACATGACTAATATATTATTTATAGTATTCTACTTTCCAAATAGCACTTCCATTTTTACTGCAGAGCTTTATGCAATCTATCGAGCCGTTTTGTATGTTCGCCGTCGTAAATTAGGTGACTGCCTGATTTTGAGCGATTCCCTTAGTGCACTGCAGAGCCTTTGTCAGTTGTACAACCCCCACCCTATTGTACAACGTATCCAGGATGCCCTCCATGTTTTACACGCTTCTGGCGTTGACGTGGTGTGTGCATGGATTCCTGGTCACGTAGGTTTGCCTGGGAATGAAAAGGCAGATTTAGCAGCAAAGACGGCAACTACAGAACCCAGAATTATCATCTCACGTGTTACTTCGGAAGACTTTAGGCTTGAAGTGCGGAGAGCGGTGCTGTCGTGCTGGCACGACGAGTGGTCAGCTCTCCGCGGTAATAAGCTTAGAGAAGTGAAAGAACTTCCGATAAACTGGGTAACTTCCTGTCGCACATCTCGTCGCGAGGAGGTTAGTTTGGCTCGATTAAGAATAGGGCACTGCAATTTTTCGCACGGTTACATGTTTAAAAGGGACCCTGCGCCTCTATGTCCGCTGTGTGACAACGTTTTGTCGGTTCGCCACGTGCTCCTAGAGTGTTACTCTCTAGCGCACCTTCGGGATTCTCTGCAGCTGCCTGCCAGACTTGCAGAGGTCCTAGCTGACGACAAAACAGCGGTTGATAGAGTTTTTAATTTTTTAGCGCAGTGCAATATAAATTGGAGGATTTAAAAGTTTTGATTATCTGTTTCTGATTTTGGACATATTTATCACCTTGTTTCATATCTGGCTATTGCCACTGCTTTTTACCTTTGTATATTTTTCTTGTTGCTAGTATTTTTATTTTTTGAGTGAAATTTATATCTGGCTATTGCCATGAGTCTGTTAAGGGCGCTGATGACCTAGAAGTTGAGCGCCCTTAAACCAAATCTAATCTAATCTAACCTTCGGGATTCTCTGCAGCTGCCTGCCAGACTTGCAGAGGTCCTAGCGGACGACAAAACAGCGGTTGGTAGAGTTCTTAATTTTTTAGCGCAGTGCAATATAAATTTGAGGATTTAAATTTTTTAATTATCTTGTTCTGCTTTTGGACATATTTATCACCTTGTTTCATATCTGGCTATTGCCACTGATTTCTACCTTGTATATTTTGTTGTTTCTAGTATTTTTATTTTTTGAGTGAAATTTATATCTGGCTATTGCCATGAGTCTGTTAAGGGCGCTGATGACCTAGAAGTTGAGCGCCCTTAAACCAAATCCAAATCCAAATCCAAATAGTATTCTACACTATAGGGGCTGTACACAATTATTATTGTTTTAAACATATTTATCTGTGCTATACAATACTATTTTATTCATAACTTAATAGAATACACGACTAAAAACGCCATTTTCTAAAATGTTCGGTCAATTTCACTGAAAATGCAACATGCTTTTGTTTACGTAAACATCATGATCAACATCATTGAATGACTAAATTTCGTTTGGGCATCCTGTTTAATGTTCAAGTCAAGCTTCAAAAACGAACTGTTGCATATGGGCATTTATGGAAACCTCTTCATTTTGGATGAATTTTGCATAACTGGCAAACCCTAAGAAAGAGACATAATGTATTACACAAAAATGTAGATCTCGTTAGAGCACACCATTCATGTGAAATAATTTTTTATGGATATTCCCTGTTTTTGGCTTCAACTTTTAAATACACTTTACTAATGGGAAGACATTCCTTTTTGTTTTGACCATCCGAAGAAAATAGATTGCCAAAGGCATCACAAGACAATCTGCTTTTAAACATTTTCTGTTACTTAGCATAGTGATTTATAGAAGAGTTGGAGGTTATTGTCGTGAATACTTATTACTATAATATTACATTGATTACCTTGTATTATTTTTGAAAAGAGATGTCATGTTAATTAGATTATTAGATTACATATGATTAGAATAAAGTAACTTATCTACTGTGCCCTGCTATTTCCACTGAATATTAAAGTATGTAATACAAACATTTCTAAAGATACTTATCTTATTAAAATGAAGTAGATAGAAAAAATAGCATTTTTAAGAATAGTTTGTACAAAGAATGCCTAGGATAACCTAACTGCAATTCACATCTACGTGACATTATTTATCGTAATACAAAGCCTTGTTCATGCCATTGTTGCTTTAGGCCCCAGTGCAATGATGTGCCAGATCTATTGCTAAATAACCTTAACCAATAACCAAAATAAAGGATACAAAATGGCGTAGAAGCGTATTGGTTAAAAGAAAGAGATAGTGTGTGAATTCGATTAGTCATGCACACCTCTTATTGGCTAAGGACGGATACATCTTGAAGGTGCTAAAATCTAAGGGGAAAACTTGAGCGCTTGGGTTAGGGAAACGTATAATTTGTATGTGTGAAAAGATTTTCAGGGGGTGCAAGTTAAAGCTTGAATGGTATTCATTAAATACATAGCAAGGCAGAACCTCATAAGAACAAAGTAAACAGATCAATATTTTCATAGTAATAGCAATGTTTGTTGCTGCATAGAAGCAAAACTAAATAAATAAATATATAAATACACAAATATACTACTTTATTTGTTTGTCTTTCCTCTTAATTCAAAATATAATTGCTTAATTTGCCTTTATTAATCTATTGCTGATCACAGATATACAACAGGAGTACAGACAAAAATATAACAATAAGATTGTGTTATATGTGTGTCATATTAATGTAAACTATATTCATAAATATATTTACAGTTTCAAAACATGTTTAGTCAACTATAACAAAAAGAGTAATCGTTTAACCATAGTAATCTTTATTCTCATTAGCATATCACATAAATCATAAACCACCATATACAAACGTATTTATTATATTCATCTAGTTCTATTTAATATTGCTGTTTCCATTTGGTTTCAATTAGCGGTTTTAGGCACATTTCCTTGTCAGCATATATTGACAAGTGTAGTGTGTGTGTTGTATGTGTCTGTGCGTCTGGGTGTGTAATTCAGAATATGTATTACTGGGTCGTTTTCAGAAAAAACAAAGGCATCAACTTCCCCTCCTTTCCCCTTTAGTCCTTTGCAATATTCAAAATGTCACACGAAATTTCCCTATCCAGAAGTGATCCAAAATTGTATTCTGAAGCTTCTTGAATCCATAAAGACCTGCTTATATTTCCCACAGACAATAATATAAATTTCTTCTAATAAAAAATCTCCCATACGATACATTTTTTAAAATATTCATCTAAAAGTTCAGATTTTACGGTAAACAAGTTTATAAAAAGATCTATTTTATCAAATTTCTCTTACTAACCCGCAATTACTTGAATTTTTCACTCTGCAATATTCTTGAGTTTTGGAAAGTTAATTTATTTTTCAAATTTCAGCACTGTTTTAACAAATTATATATATTCAAGATACTCTCGGGCTTCGAGCCAGGTGTAGTGATGAAAAGACATCCCTGAAGATGGGAGAGATGTACACTCCCGAAACGTCGATGTCTTCATCACTACACCTGGCTCGAAGCCCGAGAGCATCTTGAAGCTTTACTGGTGACGAACATATTCAAGTCATAAATTATATATGATCATTTTATTTAATGTATATTTTAGGATTAGTACAAAAGCTTTGAAACAAATATGTAAGAAAATTCACAGAGCCACCACACTCTGTGATAAATGAGGTGAAAGATACGCCTCAAAAGACCTCTGAAAACGATACAAAGGCTGCCGAATATTTATATTTGACGATTGATATTTAGTAGATAAAATCATGGAAATGCACTCACTCAATTTCCCTCGTAAGGGCAGAAATACTATGATCTTTATTTCATGTGTGTGTAGCTGTTCCTGTAGCTCAGGTGCTGAAACCCTAAGTGTCCGAGTTATGAACCCTTACCGTGTCCAACTCCTGGTCTGACATACTGGTGGAGCAATTATAACGCCCTTAACTCTGGCTACATTCTCCACGTCACTATGGGGTCATGGCAATATAATACGTGCAATTATGTACCACGTGAATGCATTAATAACAGGTGCAGTAACTGTATACACTTGAGGTGAAACAGGATTTGCATTCGCCTGTGAATTATAGACAAGTGCTCCAAATTCAGAACCGTATCGTACGTTTATATCCCCTTATAAAACTTACGAACATTAGTGTTTAATTTTATTAGATTTATACATCAGATTGTAAACGTTTTTATTTGCTAAATTGCATCAATGATCTATATTAATTAATGTCACTCAGCTATACAAAACTGCATTAGACAAAGTAAGAAAGTTAATTATAAAGACACAGATCTTTTAAAATTTAAAACTGACTGGTTACATTCACATGAACTTCTCTTCCTTCTAGTGGATATAGAAATTATTCTAAGAAAGTTTATTTTTCTGCCTACTTCATTTTAAGCAAGGTAGACCATTGCACCTTATATATTGTCACCACACCCGCCGCATCTGATTGCCTACACTGGGGAGGGGGGATCCAGCCAGTTGCCTGCCTGGCCTAACGACCTGCCGCCGACAACAATAGGAGCGTACGAGACAATAGCTATTACATGGCGGTGCGGTTTCTGGACCGTTCCGCCACAGGCACTCCCGAATATTCTACCTCCAGAACTTTCCCTCTGTCTAAGGATATATAAGTCGCGGCCAAGCACCGGGGGAGAAAGTAGGAAGAAAGACGTATACGAAGCGTTGAGGAGTCGTGCCGACTAGCAGTTCAATCTGACAGTTCTTATTTGTGATTCGGCAGTTGTTCTGTTGCTCTGAGCTTGGACAAAAGTAATCTGAGTGTAACGTTAACACTACGCTAACTGACTAAAAGGCAATAAAGTGTGAATAGCAGTAATTGGTGTTTTCTCCATTTGTTACAATATTTCTTTAAAGATACAATAGGAACAGCGATAGTCAAATGTTAAATAATGGGACACTATACGCTGATCTTAAACTTCCATTATCTTTTCAAGCAATCGTGAGAAACAACGCAGTGTCGATAGTACTGGAATCACAAAAGTGTTTAACAGATTAAACTATTAACAACAAATATTTCGGAAATACCTGATGTACAAAAAATTGATATAAATATATTGGTGCATTTATATGCCGCCTTTAACATTGTAAGATCATATTAGTCGCTCTTCCTTTGGAACAATTAATGGTGCTTACTTGTTTAACTATTTGTGCAACTTTGGAATTGATTACGTTAGGTTTTCTTCATAAACATTGCATTAACACACACACACACACACGTATTTATACGCGTGTTCGTATTCTAAGGAGGCTAGGGAATAATCTTGGCGAAACAGAAAATGACCACAGAGAAGAAATCGAATCCGGGACCTCTGGATAGCACCAGTCCATGGAGGAAATGGTCTACATGTTTATCAGTTCGTTTTCGTCTATCGCTTAACGTTCACCAATTATGCTATGTTCTATAACATACAAGAGTGATTACGTCAGTTTAAAGTTGCAGTATCTTGGAACTTAAAAACGTGTTTTTCGTTCTCGTTTTGCTACCTAAACTGAAAGAAACCTTTTCTTTTCCTTCCTTTTTCATGTTCACGCAAAGAGAAAGCTAAGCCATTTCACATAGCTGCCGGATTTGAAAATGTTTGCCTATCGCTTTATTTTATTGCATTTCTCTTATGTATATCTACAACTAGGATTTATGAAAATCAACAAATAGAAGAATAAGCCTCTGTAAAAGTTTTGTAGTTTCTGGAACAGTGAACAAAAAGGTCATGTGAATCCAATAAATCAGGTTTACTTTCTCTACTAAGTATAGCAAGTAGAAGTATTGTATACCACCCATAAACTCGATGTCGAGACTTCACCGGAAATATATGTTTAGAGACTTCCCGAAAAAAAAGAAAAAAAAACAGTTTTAGGAAAAGGTCAGCGCGCTCGTGTGTCTGACGACGAGTGGTCAGCTCTCCGCGGTAATAAGCTTAGAGAAGTGAAAGAACTTCCGATAAATAGGGCACTGCAATTTTTCCCATGGTTACCTATTTAAAAGGGACCCTGCGCCTCTATGTCCGCTGTGTGACAACCTTTTGTCGGTTCGCTACGTACTGCTAGAGTGTTGCTCTTTAGCGCACCTTCGGGATTCTCTGCAGCTGCCTGCCAGACTTGCAGAGGTCCTAGCGGACGAAAAAACAGGGGTTGATAGAGTTTTTAATTTTTTAGCGGAGTGCAACATCAGTTTGAGGATTTAAAATTTTTAATTATGTGTTTCTGATTTTGGACATATTTATCACCTTGTTTCATATCTGGCTATTGCCACTGCTTTTCACCTTTGTATATTTTTCTTGTTGCTAGTATTTTTATTTTTTGAGTGAAATTTATATCTGGCTATTGCCATGAATCTTTTAAGGGCGCTGATGACCTAGAAGTTGAGCGCCCTTAAACCAAATCAATATCAATATCGTGTGTCTGTAAGTCTGTGGACAGCATAACTCAAAAACGAAAAGTCGGTTATTAACCAAAGTTGGTGTTTGAGTTTAATGTCTTTCGAAGGTGCGACACGAAGACTTTGAAGAAAATTCCTCCACTGTAAACTACACTTTACATAGAAAATATTTTTAAAAATTTGATTTTCTCGAAAATGGCTCGAACGATTTTGGTTAAAATCGCATACCATGTTTAAGACATTTATATGACAAATGGTATGTATATTTTGAATTTTCTGGCTATATTTCATGTACCCTGTTTAGTTTGGATGACTTCTGCATAACTGGTAAGCCGTAAAAGACCAAATCTTACTACACACAAAGTGTAGATATTGATAAAGCACACCATTTATGTCCAAATAAACCTCTCGTAGAGTGAATCATTTCGGAGATACCTATTCCTTGTTACTTGTGTGGGTTTTGGAAAATTTAAACTTTTCTCAAATGGAACAACGTTACTCATTTTTTATACATTAGCCGTGGAAAAGAAACGGAATATGAAAGCTTAAACATATTTGACCATCGCTCACAGCCTCTGTATTCCTGTTCCCCTTGTGGCTACAACGAAATTGGCAATAATATAATTTCTGCGAATGTTTATATCAACTAACACGAAGAAGATGCAGGAGTAAGAGTTTGTAAGAATGGTTAGTACACGAGTTGAGAAAGTCATATGAGTGCAACACATCAGATACCTAATTATAAAAAGGGTAAACTACGCTACAACTTTTTGATAAATATTTATTTGCTTCATATTGTGACGCCGGGCTCTGCGCACAACAAAGGCCAGGCAGGACCGACCAGCGGGTAAAGACTTTCAAGACCAGGCTGCCTCGCGCAACTGCTTTTGCGTAACAACAATCGAAACGGCTACACAAAAGGAGTTTTCTCCGAAGCTTTCGAGAGATATCTGGTTGTTACCGCCGGCGTGCTTGAAGGAAGTTGAGAAAGGTTCATGTAGCGTTATTCCCTCTATATAAGAAGGCGAGGGAACAGCAGTTAGAGCTGTGCGTGTGTGTCGTGAAAGAAACGCCGGCGTCGAGTGATTGCATCGTCGTAGTTACAGTATGAGAGATAGTCCTTTCAGTGTCTCTTCACTTTTTCTAACCCAAGGTTACGAGAAGTAAACAATTGAGTTGTGATAGCACGAAAAACTGTAGATTGTTAACGACGAGAAGAAAATTGTGTAGTTGTGATACAATTTTAAAAAGCAATAAAATTCAGTCCGGCTACTTTTCTGTAACTTTGTCACAATATAAATAAAACATTTAAGTATTTGTAAACAACAATAACAGGAGAAGTTAACGTTCAGGTCTGTTTAACCACGCTTTCAGTGGGCATGACGTCACCAGCGGGTGTGCAGCGTCAGCAATTTCGGAAATGTATGTCACTATGAAACATAAAGTAAATGGTGCTAAGCTAAGATCCAAATAATTAAATTTTGATTCATTTAAACCAAATTAATACTTCCCAGTCTGCTCCTTTGCCTTAAAATCCTAAGCTTATTAACATTGATTTTTCAGAATCTCATTAGCAAATGAAGCCTTAATCACGTCTGACTGATTTGCAGGTTAAGTTGGTTCATATAAAAATTCCTCATGATTACTTTATCGTCATAACTTTACATGCAAACTTATGCATCCATGTAAGCTGTTTTACAGTCCCTACGCGGTAGCAAATGCAAGGGCAGGAGTTATCGCATTTGCGCCATTACTGTAAACTTCAGAAACATCCCTGAGGATAGCTACAAGGGCAACACAAGATAAATTCCGCACTACAGGGAAAAGAAAAGCAGCTCCATGGAAACTTTTGTTGTTTTTTGTTCGCAATTCCCTGTATTTTGGTACAAAAAGTTGTAAAAGAAAGTCTAGGAATGGCCACTACAGTCGGAAAATTAGAGCCATACCTAGAGGGATTCTCGAGGTAGGAAAGTTGGACTTTCAGTAAAGGGGAGATGAAATGTTCTTTCCGCCAGTGTTAAATATGAAAATGCATGAGTCATTGCCTCAGAAACTAATACCAGAAAAATTATTAATTTTTTGTTATTTAACGACGCTGTCAGTTGCCAGGATCACATCAGCGTCGACGGTGTGCCGGAATTTCGTCCCGCAGGAGTTCTTTTACATGCCAGTAAATCTACTGACATGGAACTGTCGTTTTTAAGCACACTTAAAAATCATCGGCCTTGGCCGGGTTTGAACCCGCTACCTTGGGACCAGTAGGCCAGCGTCTAACCAACTGAGCCACCCAGACCGACACTCCTCCTGCAGAAAGTGAAGGAATCACAGCAGACTACTGTGCAGAAGCCACAGGGACGCGCGTAAGTCCCTAACAATTCCACGCTGTAAGGTCCGTAACACTTAAAAAAAAAAAAAAAAAAAAAAAAAAAAAAAAAAAAAAAAGGCCCCCTAGCCTGCGCAACCGCAGGCAAGAGGGCTCCTGTATCTTTTTAGTTCGGTGTCTTCTTTATATTCCGAACTATTTGCGCATCTTTATTGGTTCCTCAATTACAATGCTGCAATAATTTACATGACAGGAATGAATATACTAATACATGTCTACACATAACCTAATTAAATGTTATCCCCCCCCCCCCCCAGTTAATTTCATATTTATTCCACGAATTCAGTGCTACATACAGTTTTAAATATGCAATATAATTACATTAGCAATTTACATATTAAGGATATACAACCTAATTACATTTCACCAAACAGTCCTGTAGTGCTCTTTCCTTTGAGCAAGATCCGCGCCATCTATCCGGCACCGCTACACCCTACGAAATCTAGAAGTGCACCTGAAAGATGAAACAGAATGAAAAGGAAATCATAGAAAGGAAAACGTGGCAGATGAGGAACCTTCCCAGCGTTTGTTTACCGACCAGGAAGACGACAAAGCCCAAGATCAGAGTGGGTGGTAGACGGGAATAGAACCCCAGACCTCTTTACTCCTACCCAGTAACTTTAATTTTATTCATTAAACAGTACACTTGAGACTGAATGCTTTCTTTCTGAACAATTATTGTTTTAAAAATGGTAGCTCATAAAGTCTTATGAACACCAGAGTAGATCAATTTAATTTTATATTCAATATTTATTTTTTTTGTAGTAAACTGATCATTTATATTAGAAAATATCATTCACAGGAAAAGGTGTCCGAAGCAAAACTGGAGAAAACAACAAAAAGTTTAATTCCAGTTGATGCTGCAAAAATTAGTTCCTGCTGTTGGCAGAGTACTTTTTCTCCCCCAAAATGCAGCCGAAGTGCTTATACTTTTATGCTCGATCATACCCAAATTTATTAATTATATGTCTGAACTTATGGAGGTCCATAAAAAGATCGCTATCAAACTTTCATTAAAGGTCTGGTCTTCATCCAATCGGACAATTCAATTTGCACTAAAGGACAGGTGTTCCACCTATCAGAGAATTCCTATGCAGCAATGGCAAAGCGCAAATCGATTAATTCTCGAAACGCAACTAGCGCGAGTTTAAAAAATGCTAAAATGTCGGACACTACTGACAGTGAGATGCAACTTACACAAAACAAATTAACCTCAATACATCAACTTCCAAAAATATTGCACTAGGCATAGTTTCACTAATTGTATAGGTAATAAATAACTTATATTTTGTCATTCACTACTGATTGCATAACTAACTGGAGCCTGACAGCAAAAGCCTAGTGAAAGTTTAAAACAGAGTTCAATTTGTATTTGTAAATATACATTATGTTAGTCTTATAACTGCAGGGAAGTTTTGATTGTGTTTCTCAATTATCCCTGTTTTGTTTTTTATGTCGGTATACGATTTTCATTGACATGTTCAATGTTCACGGGTCTCCATGGTTACTTGGGAGCTTGCTGAATGCAATCCAATTTAATCTACTAATCTAAATTATTACTTTGAGGAGGGAGTAAATTTTACAGCAACTGCACTTCACCCAAGGACGTATTCCTTTGCAGCTCCTTCATGTCACTTAGCTCTTATAAGGGACACATTTCAGAAGATACGCTTGTGTAAACTCTTCTACGTCCCTCAGTTTGTCAACAAATTCTGCACAGGTATTCCCGAGAATCTGGTTAGAATCACCGCATGTTTAAAATAGTGCTAGACGTCCATAAGTAGAGCTCTAGGATGATAAAGGAATTATTTTGCAAGGATATTGAAGAATTATGTAGATAAGCCAGGTAGAGTACTCTTCTTGCTGGAGTTTTATCCTTCTCCTCGGACACCCTTGGCAGCTCAACTCTTCCTCTATTTTTCATATGTAAATGTTCACCATTGGCAGGTCGTATACATGTAAAGAAGGGTCACATGGCTGCCTTGTGGGCATCTTGAGAAGAGTCGGTGCAGCATCCAGAAGCAAACTGCCCCAATATGACCCCTTCAGATGTGCCTGCCTCTCGCAGCAGTTTTATGCTTCTTCTTCGCTTACCTATGCTGGAAGAAATAGCACACAAAATTTCCCTATCCAGATGTGATCCAAAATATATATTCTGAAGCTACGTGAATCCATAAAGCCCTGCTTTTATTTCCTACAGACAATAATATAAATGTATTCTTCTAATAAAAATATTCCATACGATGCATTTTTAAAAATATTCGCTCTAAAAGCTCAGATTTTAGGGTAAACAAGTCTACACAACTCAAAACGGTAAATTTGTGTAATCAGTTTTCTCACTAACCCGCAATTATTAGAAAAAGTAGAATATTGGAGAGTACAAAAGTAATAGAGTTTTGGAAGTCAATAATTTACTTTTCAAATTGCAGCACTACTTTAGATAAAATGACCAAATAATTTGTTAATGTATATTTTAGGAGCAAAGCTTTGAAACAAATATACCAAAAATTGCATCGTTTGGGAAATTTTGAAAATGCTGAAAAAGAGTTGCGAGAAAATAAGATGTAATTTAGGTGTGCCTGTTAATAAATGTCAGACTGCTTCTTTATCGCTTCAGCTAATTGATATTTTAAATACCTCAAGTGGAAAAACTATATTTTGTTTAAATGTTGGTCCGTCACATGCTGCTAAAGTGTGTTTCCCTGGCTCACACTCAGGCAGTTGCAGACAGCTCCGTCAGTCCTCATTTTGCAAACTCGTATTACTGCACTTGGAGTTTTTACTTTTACTACTGGAAAGTAGGGGAAGTATTGTATTCCACCCAAAAATTCGATGTCGCGATTTCACCGGAAATATGTTTTGAAACCCAGTGAATCCAAAAAAGCCTTTTTAGAAAAAGGTCTGTGTGTGTCAGTATGTAAGTCAAAAACGAAAAGTCCGTTAAAAACCAAAGTTGGTATTCTATAAGTTTAATGTCTTTCAAGGATGCGACACGAAGATTTTGAAGAAAATAGCCCCACCCTAAATTACCCTTTACATGGAAAATTTTGATTTTCTTGAAAATGGCTCTAACGATTTTAATTAAAATGTCTACCTTGAATTTTCTGGCTATAGCCCCTGTAGTCTTATTTACTCTGGACGACTTTTGCATAATTGGTAAACCGTTAGAGATAGACCAAGTCATACTATACAAAAAATGTAGGTCTTGCTAAAATACACAATTTATATCTGAATAAATTTTGTTGTAGGGTAAACCACTTGGGAGATATTCCTTGTTATGTGTGTGAGTTTCGGAAAACTTATATAAAAATGAACAACGATTTTCCATTATTTTGTTAAGTGTGCAAAGAGAACGGAATCTCAAAGCTTTAAAAGATTTGACTAGAATACAGTAGGCTTTGTGCGATAAAGTTCCCTTTGCAGCTACAAGGAAATAATAAGATAATTTGTACGAATGTTCATCTTTACTAACAAGAAGATAAAGGAATAAGAGTTTGTTAAGAATGGTTAGTTCAAGAGTAGAGAATGTCATGTGAGTGCGACACACCAGATTTTTTCACCACTTTTCAAGCTGATGTAATGCATATTGCAGTTAAATCTTGAAACCCTTAGTGTGAGGTGTTGAGTCGTCATCCCCATTAATGTCAGTGTCGATTAAAGCAGGTCTGCTTTTCTGATCCCACCATGTTTTGGAACACATCAGCAATAATCTCCTCATCCTGTAGTTTCCCATGCATTATGGCGCCGAAAGCCGCCCGCTTTGCCAGTAAACGTCTTCGTCTTTTGTTTTCGCGGTCGAAATCCACCCGCTCAGCTCGCGATAAGGAAAATACGCTTTCTTAAAAGAAACTCAAGCGTATGTCGTTTGCTCATTATATATGATACTCATACGTATTAAATTTCCGTGAGATACAACTAACAGCGTTTACATATAAATGCATTACATGTAAATAAGATCCTATTAACACGTTTTTAAATTACATTTTGCTGGTGTCTAAAGAAATTTACATATAAATACGAATTAGAATGGGGTTATGTGTACAGCAGGTTCAAATGTATTCTTTTTAATTGTTTTTATTGGTAAAACACAATCGATAGTTTAAAGGGATATTTTCTTCTTAGACCTTGGATTCGTTCCCTGTTTTACGTTAGCACCCCATGCAATATACTAAGCGCTGTCGGTGGTTTTTTTGGGGACACCCTGTGTATGTGTATGTATATATATATATATATATATATATTATGGGCTCATTTGAGTGAACCACCTACGCCATTTCCTTTAGACCAGCTTGTGGAAAGCCTCTAACCTCTACAAGCGGAAAGAAAAAATTAAAAGCTCTCTACGTCTTGCAACTGTTCCATTAGCGAGGTCATCTCCTTTATAAGGTTCTGTTAATGTTAGTGGGGAGAGGCATTCTTTCAAAAAGCTAGGGCCTTTAAGAGAAGAGAGAGAGAAAGAGAGAGTTTAGTAACACTACGCTGCTACTACGTCATGACGTTGACAGAAACCTACGCCATATTAACGTTAAAACCTAATGAAATTGTTGAACATTTTCCATTTTAGATAGAATAGTCTGAGGCGAAGAATGCACAGTGACCCTTTCAACGAGGATCCTGCTACTCTTTGTTCGCTGTGTGACAATCTTTTGTTTCCCTGGTGCACCTTCAAGGCAATCTGCAACTGATTTGTCAAAAATAAACATGAACCTGAGCATTTAAAACTTTATATAACTATCCTTATTTCTTATTTGTTCGACCATGTTTTGTTTTATTCCGGCCTTGCCTCTGTGGAATATTTAGGCATATTTATATTTTATATTCAAATTTTACAATGGCAAAAGCCAAAGATGGTCATCAGCACCCTTAAAAAACTAAGTAGTTGAGCACCCTTAAACCAAAATCTAAATCATTAGCTTTTGCACACTTGGGTGACAATAATATCCCTTATCAATTAATTGAAATACTATTTAAGATAAAAAAAAGGCAAGTAAACACATGTTATTTAAATAATGCTTTAACCTCCTAACATAGATAAATTTTAAAATTCAAACACAGCATGAATATCTTGCTCAAAATCTCCAACTGAGTTTTGTACATTCTTGTGTTAAACGGAGGTTATTTCATTATACCATCTTTTATTTGTTCTTTAATGACATAAATACCATGTACTATCCATTTCTCACAATGTGCAAAGCGAATATTTGGTGAAGAAAATCGGGAAATATTGAGAAGTCCCGTCTGAACACACCCTTCAGAGTGTAGTATGTTTAGGGTAGACAAGAAAATATTACTGTTCACCCGCAAAATGTTCGCAGCTTCGGGAGCAGTTCCACTAAACTTCACAGGTAGCGTATTTATAGCAAAGGTGTGTTTGTTTAGCTTTTCGTGGACGCAGTGGCGTTCTCTCTTACGTGCACAGTTCTAGTAGTAAATTATTCAAATGGTTGATTGGCCTCCCGCTTATTCACAATTCTTTGGAATCTGCACTCTGGACACTGGGCTCGGACTCTCCCCCCTGCCTTTGGAGTCCGGGCTTCGACTTTGGACTCCGGGGTCCGACTCTCCACTCTGCCTTTGGACTCCGGGCTCGGACTCTCCACTCTGGCCTTGGACTCTGGACTCTCCACTCTGCCTTTGGACTCCGGGCTCGGACTCTCCACTCTCCACTCTGCCCTTGGACTCTGGACTCGGACTCTCCCCCCTGCCTTTGGAGTCCGGGCTTCGACTTTGGACTCCGGGGTCCGACTCTCCACTCTGCCTTTGGACTCCGGGCTCGGACTCTCCACTCTGGCCTTGGACTCCGGGCTCGGACTCTCCACTCTCCACTCTCCACTCTGCCCTTGGACTCTGGACTCGGACTCTCCCCCCTGCCTTTGGAGTCCGGGCTTCGACTTTGGACTCCGGGGTCCGACTCTCCACTCTGCCTTTGGACTCCGGGCTCGGACTCTCCACTCTGGCCTTGGACTCTGGACTCTCCACTCTGCCTTTGGACTCCGGGCTCGGACTCTCCACTCTCCACTCTGCCCTTGGACTCTGGACTCGGACTCTCCACTCTGCCCTTGGACTCTGGACTCGGACTCACCACTCTGCCTTTGGACTCCGGGGTCGGACTCTCCACTCTGCCTCTGAACTTTGGCTGGCGGCGTCCTTTTTTTTAACTTTCGCAGTGGCTGGGCTCGAACTCGGGTCCTATCAGAGAAACTAATAAGCCAAAAGGTATACGAAATGATATTTTTATTCAGGATTTTAATGAAACAGAACTGGATTTAGCAATAGAACAATTACAGAACAAAAAATCTCCAGGACCTGACAAGATCCACCCAGAGTTTATTAAACACCTTGGCAGGAAAGGAAAAGAAATCCTACTTAAACTGTATAACACGTGTTGGAGAATGATTGTACCTTCCGACTGGAAAAAAGCCATTATCATCCCGATTTTAAAGAAAAACAAACCTTCAAACAATATTAATAGTTTCAGACCAATATCTTTGACCAGTGTTATTGCAAAAGTGATGGAAAGAATGGTGGCATCTAGACTTAACTGGTTCTTAGAATATTACAACTTAATTAATAGTTCCCAGACCGGCTTCAGACAGAATCATAGTACAAGTGAAAATGTACTCCTACTAAGCCAAGACATCAAGGAAGCTTTCAATAGAAAGGAGGATACCTTAGCAGTATTCATTGATTTTAAATCAGCATATGACTCAGTCTGGAGAAACAAATTAATTGAGAAGTTGCAATCAATAGGTGTGAAAAGTAACATGCTTAAATGGATAACTCAGTTTATTTCACAAAGATTTTGTGCCACAAAATATAATACATACATTTCCAAATATAAACAGACACACCGAGGACTTCCACAAGGTGCTGTTCTGAGCACAACACTCTTTAACATATATATAAATGACCTTCCATCAATAATAACTTTAGAAACCAAAATTGCTTTATTTGCTGACGATGTAGTCATTTGCACTTCAGGCTCTCCAAAAAAACCTGAATTAATTAAAGACAGAATAGGAACAGCCCTAAACAAAGTACATGAATGGAGCTCCAAAAACCTCATGACTATCAATGTTGGAAAAAACAAATTATGAATTATTTACACTAAAATACAAACCAGTTAATATTAACATAAATTATAATGGTAAACCACTCAAAGCAGTTGATGATGCCAAATACTTAGCTTTCTGTCGAAAGTGATGCCTAAGTTGAAAAAAACCTATAACAAACATCTCAGAAAAGGTTGAAAAGAAACTGCAAATCCTGAAAAGGTTAGCTGGTGCTAAATGGGGCTGCTCAAGGAGAGTCCTTAACACAACATACAAAATATATATTAAACCAAACCTCTTATACTGTTCTGAAGCTTTAATAACAGCAGCAAATGCTAACATCAATAAACTTGAACAAATACAAAATCAGGCTCTTCGCCTAATCACTGGAGCAGTTAAATCCACACCTATTGATGCCATGCTTGCCTTAACACGGATCCCATCAATAACAACAAAAATGGAGAAATGCTTGTTCTTCTAACACGAGAAAATGTTACGACTGCCAAACTCTAAATGAACAGAAGAGAACCTCCCCCCTTCAATGCTTAAAACTCATAGTAGTTTCCTAGAAAAGGTAACACAGATTAAATCCAAATTGAACATTCCTAACACCAGAAAAAATCTACTTATAAGAGAAAATCCATTGGAATTATTGCAACCTACCTTCAGTTTGGAATTAATAGAGGAAATAAGTAAATCAGACACACCAAAAGAAATACAAAAACTTCTAGCTCTGGAAACAATCAATACTAGGTATCCCACAGAAGAATGGCTGCACATATATACTGATGGATCCTCCACGGAAAACCTTACTGGAGCTGGAGTTACGTGTTCACATTTTTCCTTTTATCATTCTGTTGGCAGAGAGACAACAAATTATGATGGAGAAATAGAGGCTATACTCATTGCTCTCCGACAATTATTAAATCTTCCCTTAAATAAATTTAACAAGGCAGTAATTCTTTCAGATTCTAAAGCTGCAATTCAGGGAATATGTTCAAATACTACAAAGAAGTCAACAAAAATTAGAGAATGCTACAAAATGTTAACACAACTCCAAAAAGTTAATAAGACTGTTCATCTCCAATGGATTCCAGCACACTGTGGAGTCATGGGGAACGAAGCTGCAGACTCACTTGCAAAGAAAGGCACAACAATAAAACAAAAGTCTAAATTCAATTTCTCATATTCCTCAATAAAATGCTTGATCATTAAAAAATTTTGTCATTCATACCTACAAGAATCTGTCTGTCTATCTTGTCTCTGTTCTCTGTGTCTGTCTGTCTTGTCTCTGTTCTCTGTGTCTGTCTATCTTGTCTGTGTTCTCTGTGTCTGTCTATCTTGTCTCTGTTCTCTGTGTCTGTCACTATCTATCTGTCTCAGACAGTGACAGAGACACACACAGAGAGATAGACATAGACGAAAGGAGGGACAGAGACAGAAAGACTGTCTGTTTGTCTCCCTCCTTCTGTCTCTCTGTGTCTGTCCTCTGTGTCCCTCCTTTTTGTCTCTGTCACTGTCTGAGACAGAGAGAGAGAGACTGTCTCTGTGTCTATCCCTCCTTTTGTCTATGTCTTTCTCTTTGTCTGTCTATCTTGTCTCTGTTCTCTGTGTCTGTCACTGTCTGTCTATCTGTCTCAGACAGTGACAGAGACACACACAGAGAGATAGACACAGACAGACGAAAGGAGGGACAGAAAGACTGTCTCCCTCCTTCTGTCTCTGTCCTCTGTGTCCCTCCTTTTTTGTCTATGTCTGTCTCTCTGTCACTGTCTGAGAGAGTCTCTCTCTCTCTCTCTCTCTCTCTCTGTCTCTGTGTCTGTCCCTCCTTTTGTCTATGTCTTTCTCTGTGTCTGTCACTGTCTGTCTCTCTATCTCAGACAGTCTTTCTGTCACTGCCACTGTCTGTGTGTCTGTCTCTGTCCCTCCTTTTTGTCTATCGTCTCTCTCCTTCTCTCTCTGAGACACAGAGAGGGAGACAGACAAAAGGAGAGAGACTGTCACTGTCTGAGACAGACAGTGACAGGCACAGAGAGATAGACGTAGACAGCCTTTCTGTCACTGTCCCTCCTTTCCTCTGTCTGTCTCTCTCTCTGTGTCAGAGACACTCTGTGTGTGTGTGTGTGTGTGTGTGTCTCTCTCTCACACTCTGTTCTATCATGTCTCTGTGCCCCTCTCTCTGTGTCTCAGACAGTGACACAGAGAGAGAGACAGTCTCTCTGTCCCTCCTTTTGTCTACGTCTGTCTGTGTGTCCTTTTTGTCTATGTCAGACACATAGAGAGACAGTCTTTGTGTCTCAGACAGTAAGGGAGAGAGGGGCAGAGACACTGTCTGAGACACAGAGGTAGAGAGACAGACAGTCTTTCTGTATTTCTGTCTCCTTCTCACACAGTGACAGACTGTGTGCTATTCTGTCTCGGTCTGTCACTGTCTTTCCCTTTTTCTTTCTGGCTCTGGTTCTCTCTCTCTCTCTCTCTGTGTGTGTGTGTCTCCTTTTCGGCCTGGTGTGGACTTCGGCTGGTGCTGGTCCTCCTCCTGGTGATGGTGGCTCTCTATTTTTTTTATTCCTTTTTACTTTTGCAGTGCCTGGGCTCGAACTCGGGTCCTCTCGCTCCACAGTCGGTCACGCTTCCACTACGCTGTGCAGCTAATACGTGCAGCTAATACATATGTAGCGCGTCCCTCACAACATGGCAAGGCAAATTTTTTTTGTCGCGAGACAGAGATACCTGGAATAATTACGTCACTGGTCGGCCGTTATGTGCTAAATAAAATAAGTAAATTCAAAAAATTATTTTCCACTTACAGACTTGCAAGTCAGATTTGGAAATAACGGTATAGTGTTTTTGAAGGTGCTATACTGCTCGAAAAGTTAAAGGCGTGAGAGTGCTGGCCAGAGCGCTGTTGCCAAGCGTAGTGCGTGTACCAGCAGGCGTTCTGTACATAAGGCGCGTGAGACGCATGTACCACATTCGGCAGCGCTGATAGGAGGGGCAAGCTTAGGATTCGCTGGAGCCTGCACATTGGCCCGCCTCCATATGCCTTTATAATCTTCGCAAAGGTTAATGTTAGTAGAATTCTAGCACAATGGACTAAACTACTGCTAGAAAAATGTTGCGCACGAGGAGGTTATGTCACAGGCCGGCCGCTAACTCGCAAGAACAAAATTTGCCTTACCATGTTGTGACAGACGAACGACTTATGCATCGACGGCGCAGCGCAATGCAAGCGTGATCGACTGTGGAGCAAGAGGACCCGAGTTCGAGCCCAGGCACTGCAAAAGTACAAAGGAATAAAATAAAAAAAAAAAAACCTACGCACCAGCACCAGCACCAGCCGATCTAGGAACAGGATCAGGACATACAACACGAACGCCAGCATCAGGAGCAGGAGCAGGAGCAGGAGCAGGAGCAGGAGCAGGAGCAGGAGCAGGAGCAGGAGCAGGAGCAGGAGCAGGAGCAGGAGCAGGAGCAGGAGCAGGAGCAGGAGCAGGAGCAGGAGCAGGAGCAGGAGCAGGAGCAGGAGCAGGAGCAGGAGCAGGAGCAGGAGCAGGAGCAGGAGCAGGAGCAGGAGCAGGAGCAGGAGCAGGAGCAGGAGCAGGAGCAGGAGCAGGAGCAACACCCAAAGCGGCGGCGGCGGCGGCGGCGGCGGCGGCGGCGGCGGCGGCGGCGGCGGCGGCGGCGGCGCGAGACAGAGACAGAGACAGAGACAGAGACAGAGACAGAGACAGAGACAGAGACAGAGACAGAGACAGAGACAGAGACAGAGACAGAGACAGAGACAGAGACAGAGACAGAGACAGAGACAGAGACAGAGACAGAGACAGAGACAGAGACAGAGACAGAGACAGAGACAGAGACAGAGACAGAGACAGAGACAGAGACAGAGACAGAGACAGAGACAGAGACAGAGACAGAGACAGAGACAGAGACAGAGACAGAGACAGAGACAGAGACAGAGACAGAGACAGAGACAGAGACAGAGACAGAGACAGAGACAGAGACAGAGACAGAGACAGAGACAGAGACAGAGACAGAGACAGAGACAGAGACAGAGACAGAGACAGAGACAGAGACAGAGACAGAGACAGAGACAGAGACAGAGACAGAGACAGAGACAGAGACAGAGACAGAGACAGAGACAGAGACAGAGACAGAGACAGAGACAGAGACAGAGACAGAGACAGAGACAGAGACAGAGACAGAGACAGAGACAGAGACAGAGACAGAGACAGAGACAGAGACAGAGACAGAGACAGAGACAGAGACAGAGACAGAGACAGAGACAGAGACAGAGACAGAGACAGAGACAGAGACAGAGACAGAGACAGAGACAGAGACAGAGACAGAGACAGAGACAGAGACAGAGACAGAGACAGAGACAGAGACAGAGACAGAGACAGAGACAGAGACAGAGACAGAGACAGAGACAGAGACAGAGACAGAGACAGAGACAGAGACAGAGACAGAGACAGAGACAGAGACAGAGACAGAGACAGAGACAGAGACAGAGACAGAGACAGAGACAGAGACAGAGACAGAGACAGAGACAGAGACAGAGACAGAGACAGAGACAGAGACAGAGACAGAGACAGAGACAGAGACAGAGACAGAGACAGAGACAGAGACAGAGACAGAGACAGAGACAGAGACAGAGACAGAGACAGAGACAGAGACAGAGACAGAGACAGAGACAGAGACAGAGACAGAGACAGAGACAGAGACAGAGACAGAGACAGAGACAGAGACAGAGACAGAGACAGAGACAGAGACAGAGACAGAGACAGAGACAGAGACAGAGACAGAGACAGAGACAGAGACAGAGACAGAGACAGAGACAGAGACAGAGACAGAGACAGAGACAGAGACAGAGACAGAGACAGAGACAGAGACAGAGACAGAGACAGAGACAGAGACAGAGACAGAGACAGAGACAGAGACAGAGACAGAGACAGAGACAGAGACAGAGACAGAGACAGAGACAGAGACAGAGACAGAGACAGAGACAGAGACAGAGACAGAGACAGAGACAGAGACAGAGACAGAGACAGAGACAGAGACAGAGACAGAGACAGAGACAGAGACAGAGACAGAGACAGAGACAGAGACAGAGACAGAGACAGAGACAGAGACAGAGACAGAGACAGAGACAGAGACAGAGACAGAGACAGAGACAGAGACAGAGACAGAGACAGAGACAGAGACAGAGACAGAGACAGAGACAGAGACAGAGACAGAGACAGAGACAGAGACAGAGACAGAGACAGAGACAGAGACAGAGACAGAGACAGAGACAGAGACAGAGACAGAGACAGAGACAGAGACAGAGACAGAGACAGAGACAGAGACAGAGACAGAGACAGAGACAGAGACAGAGACAGAGACAGAGACAGAGACAGAGACAGAGACAGAGACAGAGACAGAGACAGAGACAGAGACAGAGACAGAGACAGAGACAGAGACAGAGACAGAGACAGAGACAGAGACAGAGACAGAGACAGAGACAGAGACAGAGACAGAGACAGAGACAGAGACAGAGACAGAGACAGAGACAGAGACAGAGACAGAGACAGAGACAGAGACAGAGACAGAGACAGAGACAGAGACAGAGACAGAGACAGAGACAGAGACAGAGACAGAGACAGAGACAGAGACAGAGACAGAGACAGAGACAGAGACAGAGACAGAGACAGAGACAGAGACAGAGACAGAGACAGAGACAGAGACAGAGACAGAGACAGAGACAGAGACAGAGACAGAGACAGAGACAGAGACAGAGACAGAGACAGAGACAGAGACAGAGACAGAGACAGAGACAGAGACAGAGACAGAGACAGAGACAGAGACAGAGACAGAGACAGAGACAGAGACAGAGACAGAGACAGAGACAGAGACAGAGACAGAGACACTCCCGATGCACACTTTCTCTCACTCATACACACTCCCGATGCACACTTTCTCTCACTCATACACACTCCCGATGCACACTTTCTCTCACTCATACACACTCCCGATGCACACTTTCTCTCACTCATACACACTCCCGATGCACACTTTCTCTCACTCATACACACTCCCGATGCACACTTTCTCTCACTCATACACACTCCCGATGCACACTTTCTCTCACTCATACACACTCCCGATGCACACTTTCTCTCACTCATACACACTCCCGATGCACACTTTCTCTCACTCATACACACTCCCGATGCACACTTTCTCTCACTCATACACACTCCCGATGCACACTTTCTCTCACTCATACACACTCCCGATGCACACTTTCTCTCACTCATACACACTCCCGATGCACACTTTCTCTCACTCATACACACTCCCGATGCACACTTTCTCTCACTCATACACACTCCCGATGCACACTTTCTCTCACTCATACACACTCCCGATGCACACTTTCTCTCACTCATACACACTCCCGATGCACACTTTCTCTCACTCATACACACTCCCGATGCACACTTTCTCTCACTCATACACACTCCCGATGCACACTTTCTCTCACTCATACACACTCCCGATGCACACTTTCTCTCACTCATACACACTCCCGATGCACACTTTCTCTCACTCATACACACTCCCGATGCACACTTTCTCTCACTCATACACACTCCCGATGCACACTTTCTCTCACTCATACACACTCCCGATGCACACTTTCTCTCACTCATACACACTCCCGATGCACACTTTCTCTCACTCATACACACTCCCGATGCACACTTTCTCTCACTCATACACACTCCCGATGCACACTTTCTCTCACTCATACACACTCCCGATGCACACTTTCTCTCACTCATACACACTCCCGATGCACACTTTCTCTCACTCATACACACTCCCGATGCACACTTTCTCTCACTCATACACACTCCCGATGCACACTTTCTCTCACTCATACACACTCCCGATGCACACTTTCTCTCACTCATACACACTCCCGATGCACACTTTCTCTCACTCATACACACTCCCGATGCACACTTTCTCTCACTCATACACACTCCCGATGCACACTTTCTCTCACTCATACACACTCCCGATGCACACTTTCTCTCACTCATACACACTCCCGATGCACACTTTCTCTCACTCATACACACTCCCGATGCACACTTTCTCTCACTCATACACACTCCCGATGCACACTTTCTCTCACTCATACACACTCCCGATGCACACTTTCTCTCACTCATACACACTCCCGATGCACACTTTCTCTCACTCATACACACTCCCGATGCACACTTTCTCTCACTCATACACACTCCCGATGCACACTTTCTCTCACTCATACACACTCCCGATGCACACTTTCTCTCACTCATACACACTCCCGATGCACACTTTCTCTCACTCATACACACTCCCGATGCACACTTTCTCTCACTCATACACACTCCCGATGCACACTTTCTCTCACTCATACACACTCCCGATGCACACTTTCTCTCACTCATACACACTCCCGATGCACACTTTCTCTCACTCATACACACTCCCGATGCACACTTTCTCTCACTCATACACACTCCCGATGCACACTTTCTCTCACTCATACACACTCCCGATGCACACTTTCTCTCACTCATACACACTCCCGATGCACACTTTCTCTCACTCATACACACTCCCGATGCACACTTTCTCTCACTCATACACACTCCCGATGCACACTTTCTCTCACTCATACACACTCCCGATGCACACTTTCTCTCACTCATACACACTCCCGATGCACACTTTCTCTCACTCATACACACTCCCGATGCACACTTTCTCTCACTCATACACACTCCCGATGCACACTTTCTCTCACTCATACACACTCCCGATGCACACTTTCTCTCACTCATACACACTCCCGATGCACACTTTCTCTCACTCATACACACTCCCGATGCACACTTTCTCTCACTCATACACACTCCCGATGCACACTTTCTCTCACTCATACACACTCCCGATGCACACTTTCTCTCACTCATACACACTCCCGATGCACACTTTCTCTCACTCATACACACTCCCGATGCACACTTTCTCTCACTCATACACACTCCCGATGCACACTTTCTCTCACTCATACACACTCCCGATGCACACTTTCTCTCACTCATACACACTCCCGATGCACACTTTCTCTCACTCATACACACTCCCGATGCACACTTTCTCTCACTCATACACACTCCCGATGCACACTTTCTCTCACTCATACACACTCCCGATGCACACTTTCTCTCACTCATACACACTCCCGATGCACACTTTCTCTCACTCATACACACTCCCGATGCACACTTTCTCTCACTCATACACACTCCCGATGCACACTTTCTCTCACTCATACACACTCCCGATGCACACTTTCTCTCACTCATACACACTCCCGATGCACACTTTCTCTCACTCATACACACTCCCGATGCACACTTTCTCTCACTCATACACACTCCCGATGCACACTTTCTCTCACTCATACACACTCCCGATGCACACTTTCTCTCACTCATACACACTCCCGATGCACACTTTCTCTCACTCATACACACTCCCGATGCACACTTTCTCTCACTCATACACACTCCCGATGCACACTTTCTCTCACTCATACACACTCCCGATGCACACTTTCTCTCACTCATACACACTCCCGATGCACACTTTCTCTCACTCATACACACTCCCGATGCACACTTTCTCTCACTCATACACACTCCCGATGCACACTTTCTCTCACTCATACACACTCCCGATGCACACTTTCTCTCACTCATACACACTCCCGATGCACACTTTCTCTCACTCATACACACTCCCGATGCACACTTTCTCTCACTCATACACACTCCCGATGCACACTTTCTCTCACTCATACACACTCCCGATGCACACTTTCTCTCACTCATACACACTCCCGATGCACACTTTCTCTCACTCATACACACTCCCGATGCACACTTTCTCTCACTCATACACACTCCCGATGCACACTTTCTCTCACTCATACACACTCCCGATGCACACTTTCTCTCACTCATACACACTCCCGATGCACACTTTCTCTCACTCATACACACTCCCGATGCACACTTTCTCTCACTCATATTGCTGTCTTTATTGTGTGTCTCTTGTAGAGATACCTGGAATAGCGCCATGTTGTTACATGCCAGTATATAAGGCAGGCAGCCATAAGATTTCTTCGAGTCTTTATCGGGCGGGGCTATGCTCACCGCCACAGTTATTTTCTGCAACATTTACCGTCAGACATATTAGGCTCATAGTTCATCATATTGCTTGTTGTGAGGCAATCGCCTCATGCAGTCATCAGTTTCCGGCGTAGTAGCTGCCCCGGTTCACCGTCGCCACATCGAGAAGTGTGCTATTCCAAGCACGTGCTTTGTCCCAGGAATACTCACCAAGGAGCTACACAACGGCCCCATCGAAACCATCTATTTGCTCTGCTTCTAGAATTTACCGAACCGCCGGTGGAGAAAAGCTTTGTAAGGCATTTACGGCGCCGAGGTCTAAGTAAATGATTCCATTTCCGTAGCACACCGCGGACATTTGGGTGAGTATACTCACCTATGTTTTTCATTTTATGTATGTAAATGTTCATTCTGTAGGGATTTTAGGTTAGGATTAATTTGATAATGATCATGTTTGATGTACGAGCCTGAAAGGCCCAAGTGAACCTTTTCTATGAAAGACTGATATCCAAAGACGAAAGGGTCAAGTGGGTCAGCTTTGTTTACACCACTGTGGTTTGGTGAGTTATCTCCACTGCCCGCAGTACAGTCTAATGGAAGTAGCGTATAGTCTAATGGAATAGGTCATTTCTTACGGAGTTTTGTAATTCTTGCCCAATTTTGAATACTGTTCTTTAATTCTTTCATATATTTCTATTTTGTTCATACTTCCCATCGCATTGTTATAAATTAGTTAACTTGTAATTCATTATAATTTAAATATCTTCAAGGAAAAGCATTTTAAGGTTTATTCAACTACAAACCTACCCCACCGGTCCATTTCCAGTACACTTCTACAAAACAGATGTTCACTTTCTTCCGCTAAGCCATGTTAAGTGTGGTAAAAGAAAAAGTATGTGTTGCGTGGCCTAGCATGTGAATACTGATAAAGCGACAGCAAATGGTAGCAGTTAAGCAAGAAAAGTGGGAAAGTGTTGCAGCAAGTGTTAGCAGAGCGTGGTTCTTGCTGCAAGACTTTTCTACTTTTCTTGCTTAACTGCTACCATTTGCTGTCGCTTTATCATTATTCACATGCTAGGCCATGCATCACATAATTTTCCTTTACCCCACTTAACATGGCTTAGATGTTCACTTTCCTCCGCTGTTTTGTAGAAGTGTACTGGAAATGGACCGGTGGGGTAGGTTTGCAGTTGAATACACCTTTAAATATATTCAAGGAAAAGCATTTTAAGTATAATGAATTACAAGTTAACTAAAAGATCCAACTAATTTATAACAATGTGATGTGAAGTATGAACAAAATAGAAATATATGAAAGAATTAAAGAACAGTATTCAAAATTGGGCAAGAATTACAAAACTCCGTAAGAAATGACCTATTCCATTAGACTATACGCTACTTCCATTAGACTGTACTGCGGGCAGTGGAGATAGCTCGCCAAACCACATTGGTGTAAACAAAGCTAACCCACTTGACCCTTTCGTCTTTGGATATCAGTCTTTCATAGAGAAGGTTCACTTGGGCCTTTCAGGCTCGTACACCAAACATGATCAAATAGCATATTAATCCTAACCTAAAATCCCTACAGAATGAACATTTACATACATAAAATGAAAAACATAGTTGAATATACTCACCCAAATGTCCGTGGTGTGCTAGGGAAATGGAATCCTTTCCTTAACCCTCGGCGCCGTAAATGCCTTACAAAGCTTTTCTCCATGGGCGGTCCGGTAAATTCTAGAAGCGGAGCAAATAGATGGTTTCGATGGGGCCGTTGTGTAGTTCCTTGCTGAGTATTCCTGGGACAGAGCACGTGCTTGGAATAGCACACTTCTCGATGTGGCGACGGTGAACCGGGGCAGCTACTACGCCGGAAACTGATGACTGCATGAGGCGATTGCCTCACAACAAGCAATATGATGAACTATGAGCCTAATATGTCTGACGGTAAATGTTGCAGAAAATAACTGTGACGGTGAGCACAGCTCGGCCAGACCAAGACTCGAAGAAATACCGCGGCCAGCTCGGCCGGATGAGGACTCGAAGAAATACTGCGGCCAGGTCGGCCACTTACGGCTGCCCACCTTATACACTGGCTGGAAAGAGGGGAGGGGGTGGGGAGCGGCAGACTGGCATGCAACAACCTGCCGGCACTAAACTTACCTCCAAGCGCCTGGCGGAATCGATACATATCGACAGTGACGGACATACGTCACATTTTGAAGGCATTAATGTTAGCAGAACGCACCATTCTAGCACAATGGACTAACTACTGCTAGGCTTGTCCAGGAAGATGAACGCGAGATCAGCCGCTATCTCGCGACAACAAAATTTGCCGTGCCATGTTGCGAGAGACAGGCAATGACCACCATCACCCACTCTACTGCTTTCTCTACTAACCAATACAATCAAAGAGCATAAACATATGTCATTTCTACGCCATTCTTGTTTGATGCTATGACAGTTTCCTCAGAAAGTCACCATACCAGCAAATGTCTTTTTTGTTTCCGCAGTCGAAAGCTGCCCACTCAGCTTGTGTTGCTGTCAACAGAGATAAGAAAAATATGCCTCACGTTTCTTTTAAGATAGCATAGCGGTGAATTACGTATAAAGCAGATTCTGCACAAAAAATTGTGTAATTTTTCTGAGAAGTTTTGTCAGCCTTAATGCAGGGTGAGATAAATGATTGTATAAGCATTTTCTCTTTTGCAGCTAGTGGTGGTGCTCTAGGTCGGGCCAGGTCTCAGCAGAAAAAGGCTGCCAGTGGTGACGCTAACCGTTTGTCCAACTTTAGTAGTATGAGAATATCTGGACGTGCAAGCACAAATCCAGTGCGGCGAAATACTACCCGTGCGGGACATAACAGTAACGGTAATCCACAGCAGCCAGACCAACAGCAACAGCAGGGTCCAAACAGTGCTCATTCACATCCTAATATGCGACAGTTATCTGTGGACCCAAGTGTACTCCATCACAGTAACTCTAATGTGCTCAATTCCTTACAGCAACATTCATCTGCTCCCCAGACCCCTCTGGTGTCAGACAGTAACACTCATCATTTAACACTAACCAGACAAAAATCTCTTATTAATAATGGCACAACCACTGCAGGCAGTGAGACACAAGTGTTGTAAACATGCTATACTTCCAGGCATATATATATGTTATATATATATTTTTTTTCTTTTTACATCAAATATTAATTCTTGGTTTACAGAAAGGAATCACCGCATTTCTTTCTGTGAAGCAAAAATTAAAACATATTTTTGTAATTATCAGTATTGAGTATCTACTTTTAGAAAAACCATTGCCATTCAGTTACTATTATATACAGTATGTTTCAAAAGCTCTCCATATTTTCTGCAACAGCTAAATGGAAATGTATTTCCAAAAATGTGTCAAGTAGTATATTTAAAGACACTTTTTTGTAGGAACAAACCATTTTTAATATCACTGTTACACAAGTTGCAACATCATGAAAACGTTTTTAAATGGCATCCTAGACTTTTTTGCATACCCTCTGAAAGAATTTATTATTCTGCATGATTGTACAAGCTAGCAATTGTTTTACACAAAAAACATTGTTATGGTAATCAAATGAATAGTTGAAAGAAAACCGTTAAAATAAGTTACAAATGCAAATGTTCAATTAATTTAATGATCAAAATGTTATCCTTTAGTAATGTAAAAGATGTAGAACAATTCTCAGCAATGCTTTTAAGTAAAAGTGAGAGCACTATGTTATGTTAATTTCTAGAAATAAACTTCAAGTAAACAATTCCATTTCCTGGTGTTGTTAAATGGTTACCATAACAACATTTGTTGCATAAAACAATTGATAGTTTGTGCAATCTTCTTCTTTTACTTAGGTTAATGCTTGCTTTTCTTAAGGCAGATTTTGACAGACTATCTTTCCATCTTGTTTTTGGACACCGTATATCTCTTCGCCCTTCAGGCTTTTGATCTCTATTGTAATTAATATATTACTATCTGCTCTATCCATGGTTACTCCACTCCTTTTTCTTCATGTTTACAAATTTGACTATGTCTTTTATATCACATTCTTGTCTTACATATTCATTCTTAACTTTACCTAACATAGTTTTTCCTATGATAATTCGTAATGTATTCATTTCCATTGTCCTCATTAACCCATGTCTCTACTTCATATATCATTGTTGGTCTAACATTGTTTTACTTTCTCTTTGAGACATCCCATCTGGAAAAACAAATATTTACAAACACCCTGATATTCTCAAGCCTTTTCATACTTGCCCCAATTACTCATAACTTTAACACCCAGATATGTAAATACCCTGTGTACAAGTAACTTTTGAAAAAACATTTCCATTTTTAACTGTATCAGTAAATATGTGGGAGTTTTTAAATCCACTGTATAATATATGGTATGGTGATAAATGAGTGAAAACAGGTTTTGCACAAAAGATCTCAGAATTGGATAAATTGAATAAATAAGCTGAACTAATCTTTCAGCTGATGTTTTAAAATATTAGTTGGTAATAATCTCTAAAGTAACTTAAGCTTAGTAAATGGTGCATTCCTGACAACATAGAAGAATAATGTGATGGCTGGTCCATTTTTAAAAAAACAGTTTTTATACTAAAGTACAGGAATGGGGCTCTTGTAAACGTTACTGATGCTTTTCAGATAAAGGACACTTAATTGTTCTTAGAATTAAAGGTAAAAATAATGTATGCTATTGTCACATTCCTGTTAAGTTGCATGGACTTTGGCATGTATGCAGCACAAAAAAATGTAAGCACGCCTTGGAGGGAGATTTAATTTATAACAAATTCTTAGATTTAATGTATAGTGAGTGTAAATGTAGTGCTTTTGCATTTATAACACATATAGCAAGTAATGTATGTAATGTGTAACGGATTTCATGTCAAATAACTATAGTGAGTGATGGAACAATTTTACTGTTTATATATCACTTCACTCAAGTTACTTTCTTCCCATAATATTAAAAAAACTTTTTGTGTTTGCTTTATTGTTGCACATTCCCATAGTTGCACCCCTAATAGCATATTATTTTGAGAAAACATTATTATAGTTTTTAAATTTTTATCCAATATTTTATAAAAAAAAAAATTATTGCAAAGATGTTACATTAATAGCTCAACATTTATAGAATGAATATGTGTAAAACCATCACTAGTAACTATAGGTCAGTATGGTAAAGACAAATGTAAGTATCTGTTCAACAATTCAGGTTGTGAGGGTTAATTGCATTGACTAAAATGCAATTTGGGGCAGCTTTTAAATTTCACACAGGGACTTTCACAAATACAGATGTTTATGCAGTCTAAAATAAGCTTGGATAAAACCATAATAATTGACATAGATAAAAAAGAAAGGTGAATCAACAAATATAACAAATATCTTAGAGGTTATAAGCTTCAGTTATCCTAGTATGTGTGCAAGTTCTTGAAATTAAATGCAAACTGCAGTTTTGCAATATATTAATTGCATCATTGGTGCTACTCTTGTTTATAGTGGTCGCTATCATAATGCACACTAATCCCTTAAGATTTTTGTGTGTTACCAACCACTGAAAACAAAACAAATTTGTTAACAGAATCAATCAGCGGTATTTCAAAATTCATTAAGTGGTCCTTATTTTTCAAAATGAATATCTTTTCCCAAACCATTAAATCTATGGGTCCATTTAATTGTTTTAATAATTTCTTTGCATTAATTTCATGATTAAATGACCAAAAATGATCTGTCACAGCTGATTCATCAATTTGTTCATATTTAATATTTCTAAAATGCTCCTTTATTCCAGTTGCTAAATGGCATTTCATTTTACCAATCCTGTCACAATCCAAAGATAAAAAAATCTGGCATTTATTAATTTATCTAACTTGGAAATGTATCCTTTTTAGAAAAATTTGACAAATTTTTTTTATATTATATTTACTTTGAGGAACTGAAGTTATACCATGTACTATAAAAATAGTAAATTTTTTATTGGCCCAAGGATAGTAAGTAAACATTTTAAAATTACAATTACACTGGTCGACAAGATTTTTTTCACAAGAAATCTGAATAGTGAATCTAGTGCATTTTTTCATCCTGAATTGAGATATGTAGTCAGAATTTTCCCATCAGGCATAGTTTTTCTGTGAAAGCTACTTTTCAAAATATGATTTTAGCGTTTTCTTTGACCTGTCATAGGAACCTTTACCTCATATATAGCTATTTTACTCAAGCCGTATTTATTGAAATTATTTGTAATATCACGGTGAAGCACCACAAAACAAGACTTGGCTAGTCCCCTTGGGCTAGCTTGGCTAGTCTCCTTGGGCTAGCTTGGCTAGTCCCCTTTTCAGATTCTCCATCAGGAAAATCAAATGGTCTAGGATTTGTTTCAGCAAGCCATGAAACAAATAAAATATTACATAAAGGTAAACACGCTAACAAAACCCAAACCCCTATGTGATAATAAAAAAAATTAAATTAGAGGATATTCCTTTTTTTTTTTTTTTATTATTATATTTAATTTCTTTAATCAAAGCTAAACAAACTATTTCTTATGAAGTTAGAGCCACAGCACATAAACGTCCCAATGATTCTTAATTAGAATTTGAAGATCGAGCTAATATAGCAGTATGAATTCCTATACTCATACAAACAATAAACCTCTTACATATTGGGTATTATTATTTACAATATAAAAGATAATAAAGAAAATACAGGTTACACATAATATTAATCCTTCCGTTTCTAATTATTTATTATATGTTCCTTAGAAAAAGTTTAATAGCATCACCAAAAGGCTGTAAAATATCTACAAAACCTACCTTATTGGGCCTTTATGTAAATGAATATAACCTTATACTTTACGTTCTAACAAAGTGAAAAATAACTATAACTAAACCAACTAATTTATTAGAAGTAATTCCACTTATTTTACTATCTATTACTATAAATCATATTTACAAATTCTAAATCTCTTGCACTTAATTCTGCCAAAATAGTTCAATTAATAATATTCAAATTAAAAAATTTATTTTAAATATGTGCTCCTCTCGTACTAAAATATTTAAATTAAAGATAGAAACCAACCAGGCCCACGCCCGTTTAAACTCAGATCATGTAAGATTTTCAAGGTCGAACAGATCTAGTTATTGAAGATTTGCACCTATAACTAATCTTAATCCAACATAGAGGTCACAATCTCTTTTTTCGCTATGAACTCTCAAAAAGAATTATGCTGTTATCCCCAAGGTAATTTAACCTTTTAATCATCAAATATGGATCATATAAATAATTTATTAAATATAAAGAAGAGTTCAGTTCAATATCAATTAACATAAAACAGAATTTACCTCATCCAACCATTCATAAAAACCATCTACTGCAATAAATGTATCAAAACTTCCTTTAGTCTATATGTAAATCGAAGTTTCTAATGTTAAAATGAACAAGAACCAAACTCAAACATATTGGCTTAATAAAATCAACAATTTTAATGATTCACTTAATAAATCAAATTTGTGATCCATAATTATTGTTTGATTTTAATTCCTAATAATTAACCAAACTTTAACCAATTTAAGTAAAATTCGACAAAGGCCTTTCCTCAAATAAGAAAAATGGATTTTTGGTCAAAAACCAATTTCAACATTTCAAGAAGATTGGTTCATTAACTTACAGCTATATATATATACATATATATATATATATATATATATATATATATATATATATATATATATAAAATTTCTTTATTTAATTATATATTTTTATCTTATGGATGCGTATTCCAATTCTTGTTTGTTAATTACATATGTATTGATTATTAAACCCCTTTATTTCTTGCCATATAGATTATACCTTGTATTAATTTAAGTGTTAATATGTATAACATAAATCTTTCTTGATAGATCTTAGTAGAAGATAATGAATATGTATGAATATGTAATGAATGAATATATATGTATCTTATTTCTTTACTATACTACGAATCATTCTAATACTATTTCAATATATAAACTTAAAGATAATTCTTCTCAAACTTAAATTCCAACAAAATAAAAATTTGTTTAGACAACATAAACTTGCATTTAATAAAATGCCTAATTTAAAAGGATTATTGTGATAGTAGAAGTAATAATAATTACATAATTTATCCTATCATCTCACTTACATTCAACATTCCCTAAACTTTCAAAAATTTTTGTGCACCTTACACCAAAACATAGGGAAGTAAGCTAAGTATAAATGTGGTATGAACCCATTAGCTTAAAGTTTTATCTCTCTTCCCTAATGCCGAATAATTCAACAAAAATCCTCTTTTTAAGAACATTAATTAGAGGTGTATTAACTTCTTTATGTGCTAATTCATGAATAGAAGCATGAATAGGATTAGAAATTAATTTACTCTCCTTCATCCCACTTATCTAATAAAAATATATATTCCACTGAAGCTTCATAAAAATATTTTTTAATTCAAGCAATTGCTTCATCTACTCTCTTATTTATAATTCTTTTGATTAATATTCAAGAAATATTTTATATTAGAAAAATAAATAATTGAAACAATTTAATAATATCACCATTCATAATATAAATCGCAGCTAGCCCCTTTTACTGATGATTACCTTCTGTAATAGAAGGTTTATCATGAATAAATTGTTTTATTCTATTCTCTATTGAAAAAAATGCCCCTTTAGTATTAATTTTATACATAATTACCAATAACTATTTCATTCCATTTATTATTACTTCCTCTGCATTTATTGGAGCAATTGGAGGTTTAAATCAAATTTATTTATGAAAAATCTTATCTTTTTCCTCAGTTAATCATATTGGATGAATACTAACAACCATAATCATAGGCTTTGATAATGAGCTGGACACAGCTTGAAACCCAGGGTCAGCAAATAATACCAAGATAAGTGAAGTTTTTAGTTTCTAATTTCTTCTTACTTTAGAATCTTGTTGCTTCACTGTTAATAGCTTCAATTTTTCCTTATTATGATTAATGTATTTTACATTAATGTGTTTTTGAAACACTCAGTGAGCAAAAATCCACTTAGAGTCATGTATTTCTCCAAATTTCACTCCTTAATTTCATACGGAATATCCTTGTGGGGAAATAGTAGCGAAGCTATTAAAATATTCAAATTACAAAAAAGGGTCATTAGAATTATTCTCAGTTTACCTTTTATTGTCAGCTGCAAACCATTCTTTAAAGAACTAAACATTTTGCCATTGCCCTGTATATACTTATATGAAACAATTGTACTAGTGCAAACACACATCAAAGATTTTACCACCAATTCTGAAATTCACTGTCATTACACAAGAGAAAAAACTAAATTACATCTAACCCCACATAACAAAAAATTGTTTGAAAATAGTTTTTACTACAGAGGCATTAAATATTACAACAAATTACCCATTGAAGTAAAAAATATAAATTCCATTCACCGTTTCAAAAAACATCAAGCAATTTTTGATGGAAAAGTGTTATTATTCAACTGATGAGTTTTTGCATTGTTGAGGTAAATGCAGATCTAAGGATGTAAGCGGTGAAACAGTATCTGGTACAAGGTGTCCTTTGTAGTCTGGAGGATTTTGAACTTGAGTTTTAGATGAGGGTTTGTAGATAGATTGTGCCTGTGAATATTATGTATGTAAGTACTATATTTTGTAAGTAGTTTTTTTAGTGACACAACCACAACATGTATATGTTTTTATGGTTGAAAAATAAATAAATAAATCTATACTATTAATATTATCTCAATCATTTCAATATCAGCTATAATCAATTTATCTTATATTTCACAAACTTTTAACTCAATAAATAACCAAAAAATTGTTAAATTCACCTTGTTTATTGCAATATTATCTCTTGGAGGTTTACCTCCTTTCGTAGGGTTTTTCCCTAAATGCATTGCTATTCAATTTTCGGTCAAAATCTAATGATTTTCACATCAACCATTTTGATTATATCTTCTCTCTTAACCTTATACTATTGTATATGAATTATATACACAACACTAATTAGTAAGAAATTAGGAAATTATATGAACTATTTCAATTTACTCAAATTACACAGATTCAAGAATAATTGCATTCTCATTATCTATTCACAAGTACCTGCCTCAAAGCACTGGGTGTGCAATGGTCCGAAATTGTAAATATATGTTTACATGTCCTAAAAGACTCTTTATATATTTTAAATAACACATTGAATACAAGTGATTAACTGTTATTTTCTTGTTATAATCTTTTAATGTTTTAGATATTTTGAATATTAATTTTAATCTTTTTTTTTTCTTCTTCTTAAAATTGACTTTGTCATATATCTCTGTATTCTGGATCTTTATGGTCACCTGTAATGTCAGGCAGATGTCACAATTTTTGTTTGTGAAATATATATATGGGAATAATTAGATATACTCTAATTCTATAAATATACTAAGACTTTGAAGGATATTAGTTTTTTTTAACTTTAAGTTATAAATAAAGAAATTTAAGATAAAGTCTTAGTATTAAATTTACACCACTAGAATTGCATTCTAGTATCATTTTATGAATATAAGACCTCTTCTGGTAAAAGAGAATGTAAATCTATTAAGGAGATCTAAATCTACTACCTATTTAACCTCAGCCATTTTACGTTAATTTCATTTGTAACGATGATTATTCTCAACTAATCACAAAGACATTGGTATATTATACTTCATTTTTGGTGCCTGAGCAGGAATATTAGGAACATCATTAAGAATTTTAATTCGAACTGAATTAGGTCAACCTGATTCTTGTTGGAGATGATCAAATTTATAATGTTATTGGAACTGCTCACATTTTCATTGTAAGCTTCTTCATACTTATACCAATTATAATTGGTGGTTTTGGAAATTGACTTGTACCTCTTATACTAGGAGCCCCAGATACAGCCTTTTCTCGAATGAATAATATAAGATTTTGACTTCTACCATCCTCAATTTTATTATTATTAATTAGATGAATAGTAGAAAGAGGAGCGGGAACAGGTTGAACTATTTATCCTCCTCTTTCAGCCAGAATTGCTCATGCAGGACCTGCAGTAGATTTAAAACAATTTTTTCTTTTCATCTTGCAGGTATATCGAGAATTATAGGAGCAGTAAACTTTATTACAACTATAATTAATATAAAACCACTTTATATAAATCAAACACAAGTTCCCTTATTTGTATGATCTGTTGGGATTACTGCTCTCCTCTTATTATCATTACGTTTACTTAATTGATCGAAATCTTAATACCTCAGTCTTTGACCCTGCAGGGGGAGGAGACTCAATTTTTTATCAACATCTATTTTGATTCTTTGGACATCCTGAAGTTTATATTTTAATTTTACCAGGATTTGGTATAATTTCTCATGTAATTTCACATGAAAGAGGAAAAAAAGGAAGCATTTGGAAATTACGGTATAATTTGAGCCATATCAGCAATTGAATTTTTAGGTTTCGTTGTTTGAGCTCATCACTGGGGCCCAGATTCTTAGTTTTTTAACTATTTTATTCCTTAATAGTTAACTGCAGTGGTTTAATTTAATTATCTGCTTCATGATCATTGAAGCCAAATACTTGAATCTTATAAAACCTCAAAATGGCTAAATGAGACTTCAAAACCTAAAAGAGGCTAAATTTCCTATTTATTTTAAAATTAAAACAAAACTTTATTTTAAAATGGGAAAATGAAATGTTTATGAAATTGTGAATGAACTTTGACTGTTACATCTTTGGTATGTCTTTTCGCTTACGTATGCTTAGAGGAGTGGTAACAATGCAAGAGGCAACTGTTTTTAGTTAGCTGTGTGGGACCAAGCTCTGTATTGTTGCAAGCAAGGAATGTGGGGATTGTTGTCGAGGGAAAAGGGTTCATTAGGAGAACCCGCCATAAACTCAAATCAATCAGTTTAAAAACAGTATCCGTTGTGTCCAGTCGACTATCGTGTATTGTTAATAAATACAATTACTACATTGTTAGAAGTCTCACCAATATGTGTCCTGTGTAACGATCCAGCAGAAATGAACGAAGACCACTTGAAGACCTGTGAAGCATTACGATCAGAAGAAACTACAGTTCAGAAGTATTGGAAAGCACGAATGCTAATGGCTTCATTGCCAGATGCAAGGCACTAGAAAACAACATTGTTAGAAGTCAATTTTTCCTTAGATTAGGCAGGTAATTTAAGGAGCCAGTGTCATACCTAAAGTCAGCTCATATCGAAGGTGGTTGATTCGTCAGTGGATAGCTAACGATCCGAACTTCACCAGAAATGGCAAAGTAATATTTTGCCAAGTCTGCCAAAAGCGAAAGAAATCATGCCCACAGACACAAAAGCTTGAACAAATATGAACACCTTCTACACTGCACAGATAAAGTCGTATTAAGCGGCTAGGTGCTGTGCAGATAACATACCGTACAGGGGAACCTGTACGACCTGTTCTCGAATGCTGGAAAGCAGGTAAGGATTAAACACCTGTTATAATGCACATAGCGTATAAAGTATAATTTTATTTACGTGTTTTCCAGGTGCCCTCTGGCCAAAAATCGCATTTTGAGCAACATTGCTATAAAAAGAGGACAATTAATAACAAAATTAATAAACAAGAATAATATAAAAACTATTTCAGGAGGTTAAAGAACTAAAAAAGCTTTTTTAAGATACAAAAATAACTAAAAAGCTAATTTTAAGAACCTAAAAATCCGGGCCCTACTCATCACATATTTAAGTTGTTATAGATGTTGATACACGAGCATACTTTACAGGAGCAACTATGATTACTGCAGTACCAACAGGAATTAAAATTTTTATGGTTCATAGGTAATTTATACACCTGCCTCTCTTTGAGCTTTAGGTTTTATTTTTCTATTTACCATAGGAGGTTTAACAGGAGTTATTCTAGCAAATTCAGCTAGTGATATTATCCAATACATGATACTTATTACGTAGTAGAACATTTTCATTATGTTCTTTCAATAGGAACTGTCTTTGCTATGATAGCATGATTTGTTCACTTATACCCTTTATTTACAGGATTACCAATAAATCCTACTTGATTAAAAAGTCAATTCTTCACTATATTTGTAGGAGTTAATTTAACATTCTTTCCTCAGCACTTTTTAGGATTAGTAGGAATACCTCGACGATATTCAGATTATACTGACGCTTATACTTCATGAAGTATTTTATCAACAATAGGATCAATAATCTCTTTCGTTGCTGTAGTAATATTTATCTTTATTTTATGAGAAAGAATAAGATAAAATTGACCAGTCTTATTTTCATCCCAAATAAGTAGTTCAGTTGAATGGTTTTTTACTTCCCACCTGCAGAGCATACATATAATGAATTGACTCTTATTAAAAAATAATTAATTATTATCTAATATGGCAGAATAGTGCAGTGGATTCAAGCTCCACAAATAAAGTTTAATTCTTTTTTTAGAATATTTAAAATGGCTACATATGCAAGTATAGGTTTACAAGATAATTGTTCTAGGTGAAGCACTAACATATTTTAATGCTCATCCAATATTTATTATTACTATAATTACTACTACTGTGGGTTATATAATCTTAGCCTTAATAACAAATAAATTTATTGATAGCCATGTCATAGGTGGTCAATACTTAGAAATCCTTTGAACAATTTTACCTGCAGTAGTTTTAATTTTTATTGCTTTGCCTTCCCTTCATATTGTATACTTAATTGATGAAAATTCAAATCCCGCTTTAACATTAAAAACTATTGGTCATCAATGATATTGAAGTTATGAATACTTAGATTTCACCGATGTAAAATTTGATGGCTATATAATTCCCCAGAATGAATTAAATCCTTATAAAATTCTTCTTTTAAAAGTGGATAACTGAACAACATTGCCTAATAAATACTTTAACTTGAATTTTGATTACATCAGAAGATTTAATTCATTCTTTAACTATTTCAAGAATTGGTGTTAAAGCTGATGCTACTCCAGGACAATTAAATCAAAATTTAATTGTCCTGGAGTATTCTAAGGGCAATGTTCAGAAATTTGCAGAGCAAACCACAGATTCATACCTATTGTAACTGAAAGAACTTCCACAAATGATTTCTTAAATTGAATTTCAAATATATCTGAATCATCAGATGATTGAAAAGCAAGTAACGGTCTCTTAAACCAGATTATAGTAACATAGCAATTACTTCTGATGAAAAGTAGTTAATAACATTAGTATGTCATACTAAAATTATTAGTACATCAAATACATCTTTATCCCCCAAATAATGCCATTAAATTGATTAATACTTTTCTCTTTCTTCTCCATTTTACTAATTCTATTTAATGTAATAAATTACAGAGACAGAGACAACTCAAAAACGAAAAGATGCTTATCAAACCAAAGTTGGTATTTAAGTGTAATGTCTTTCAAGGATGCGACATGAAGATTTTGAACTACCCTTTACATGGAAACTTTTTCGAAAATTTTGATTTTCTTGAAAATGGCTCTAACAATTTTGATTAAAATGTCACATGTTTGAAATATTTGGTGATAAATGAAATGTATGTTTTGAATTTTCTGGCTATAGCCAATGTACTCCTGTTTACTCTGAATGACTTTTGAATAACTCGTAAACCGTAAGAGATAGACAAAATCTTACTGTACAAAAAATATAGATCTCGCTAAAACACACTTTATGTCTGAATAAATTTCTTTATGGAGTGAAACATTTTGGAGATATTACTTCTTATTTATGTCAGTTTCGGAAAACTTTAAACTTCTGTGAAATGGAACATAGGTGTTCATTTTTACTTTCTCTACTGGTAAGTAGTAGAAGTATTCTATTCCACCCAAAAATTCGATGTCGAGATTTCACTGGAAATATATGTTTTGAGACCTCGTGAATAAAAAAAAAAAAAAGCATTTTTAGAAAAAGATCCGTGTGTGTGTCTGTGGACTGCATAACTCAAAAACGAAAAGTCAGTTAAAAACCAAAGTTGGTATTTAAGTTTAATGTCTTTCAAGGATGCGACATGAAGATTTTGAAGAAAATAGCCCCAACCTGAACTACTCTTTACATGGAACATTTTCGAAAATTTTTATTTTCTTGAAAATGGCTCTAAGGATTTTGATTAAAATGCCATATGTTTGAGATATTTTTATGACAAATGAAATGTACATTTTGAATTTTCTGGCTATAGCTTGAGTAGTCCTGTTTAGTCTGGATGAGTTTTGAATAACTCGTAAACCGTAAGACATAGACAAAATATTACTATACAAGAAATGTAGATCTTGCTGAAACACACAATTTATGCCTCAATAAATGTTTTTGTAGAGTGAAGCATTTTGGAGATTTTCCTAGTTTTGTGTCAGTTTCGGAAAACTTAGAACTTTCGTGCAATGTAACATCGTTCATTTTTTTTATATGTTAAGTGTGCAAATAGAACGGAATCTTAAGGCTTTAAAAGATTTGACTATCGCACAAAGCCTACTGTATTCTAACATTCTCCTTGCACCTACAAGGAAATAAGTAATAAGATAATTTGCACAAATGTTAATCTTAACTAACACGAAGAAGATAGAGGAATAAAACTTTGTAAGAATGGTTAGCACAAGAGTAGAGAAAGTCATGTGAGTGCAACACATGACATTTTTTTATATGTTAAGCGTACAAAGAGAATGGGATCTCAATGCTTTAGAAGATTTGACAATCCCTCAAAGCCTACTGTATTCCCATATTACCGTTGCACCTACAAAGTAATAAACATTTGTACAAATTATCTTAATTGCTTATCTCAACTAACACGAAAATATACGTACAAGAGTTTGTAAGTACAGGAGTAGAGAAAGTCATGTGAGTGCAACACACTAGATTTTCTTTTCTCGCACTGTAAATAAAATTCTTTTTTATGCCTGGACATCTTTGTAGTAAGGAAATGTAATTAATTGTTCTTGGCTTACCTCTTTGTGAAGGGGCTTCCTGCGACGTTCATTTATATCTTCAACTGCTTTCCTTTTAATGATATTTCTAATGATTCGCATATGTAATTTACCATCATTTTCACAATGATGATTATGTTGCACTTTTTGTTCTACGATCACTTCGTCGTTTGAATAAGTTCTTATAAAATCACATCCACCTCATGACACTATCCTTCGTTTTTGGAAGCTAAATGTATAGTTGCTTAACAGAATCATTTCCTTGCCCCTTTCACTTATGACTTTTTCCATGATTGACATTGCCCATCCGTCTGGTCTACACGGCAACATACTGGCATACTGAATGAACAGGCCAGTACCCAGGCCAAGGACACTAAGCGACGATTCGATTGGTGTGTTTACTATCGACTTTGGTACCTTGTAGACATTAGCAACACAGAACTAAGGACCAAATCGACTTGCGGGAGGGAATCTGATTATTTAATTCCAGTTCCTTTTTGGCGCGGTGAGAATGCACATATTTATACTTACTGCTTCGTATGTAATTGGGACAAAATGACTGCGGGAGGGAGTCGTGTGATAAATTTCGTTTTTCAGGAAACTACAGTAGTAAGCAGGAATCAACTTCGGAGGCTTTTTTTTTTTCCTCCCCTTTTCCTTTCCCAGTCTACACAAGTCTAAAAAATCTGATGTGTTGCACCCATATGACTTTCTCTACTCTTGTACTAACCATTCTTACAAACCCTTATTCCTATATCTTCTTCGTGTTAGTTAAGATAAACATTTGTACAAATTATCTTATTGGTTATTTCCTTGTAGGTACAAGGGGAATAAGTATACAGTAAGCTTTATGCGATAGTCAGATCTTTTAAGGCTTTCAGATTCCGTTCTCTTTGCACACTTAACATATGAAAAATTAACAATAATGTTCCATTTCGGGGAAAATTTTAAGTTTTTCCAAACTCACATACATAACAAGGAATATCTCCGAAATAGTTCACCCTGCAAGAAAATTTATTCATACATAAATTGTGTATTTTAGCAAGATCTACATTTTTTGTGTTGTATGATTTGGTCTACCTCTAACGGTTTACCAGTTATGCAAAAGTCGTCCAGAGTAAATACGACTACAGGGGCTATAGCCAGAAAATTCCATATATACATTTCATTTGTCATAAAAATATCTCAAACATATGGCATTTTAATTAAAATCGTTTGACCCGTTTTCAAGAAAATCAAAATTTTCGAAAAATGTTGCCTGTAAAGGGTAGTTTAGGTTGGGACTATTTTCTTCAAAATCTTCGTATCGCATCCTTGAAAGAGATTAAAGTTGGTATTTAAGTTTGGTTTTTAACCGACTTTTCGTTTTTGAGTTATGCTGTCCACAGACTGACTGACACACAGATAGACACGCACACGGACCTTTTTCTATAAATGCTTTTTTATTTTTTTTATTTTTTTTTATTTTATTCAGGGGTCTCAAAACATATTTTCGGTGAAATCTCGACATCGAATTTTTGGGTGGAATACAGTACTTCCCCTACGTACCAGTAGAGAAAGTAGAAAAAAAAAAAAAAAAAAAAAAAAAAAAAAAAAAAAAAAAAAAAAAAAAAAAAAAAAGGCTATATTTCACATTTATTTGCTAAAAAGCCGTATAAGGAGCCTGAATACACCTTAATCATCTTAAAACCCAGATATATAGTACTTTCATTTTTAAAGTTATCTAAAAAATTTTGGACATGTGTGACAAAAATTATATGGACATGACTTTTATTAAAATGTGCCTTGCTAGTAAACATCACTATTATCTTTTCTTTAGTGTTCAATATTGCGCTCTACTGTTCTAAGTAAATAAAGGGAAGTAAAGGATGAAGAGGCAGGTAAACGCATCATTTTAAAGAATTTTCCAAGAACAAGGTATGAAGAATTCAAAATATTTTAGTGCAAAAATCTATAAATATGTTTTATTGCACTACAAGGTCTGCTATATATGAATGATACATTTTGTGTAGAATGCACAGGTGTTTTGGTTATTGCTCCATATTGTTGACATTTTGTCAGTCAGCAGTTGGTATACAAGATCTTAAAAAGAAGGCAACAAAGTTTGAGGTTAGAATCCTTCTGAAGGAACATTATCAAGGTGCTCTCGCGGTTCAAAGAGAATGTGAAGTACAAGGTGAAGGTGTCATTAGTGAACGAATAGCACCACGATGGGCCTTTCCATAATGGAAACGAAAGCATTAAAAGATTTATAACGTTCTGGAAGACCCAAATTATGGAACATTGAGGATACGTGCAGTTTGAGAAGAAACTCTACACATGTCCGGAGATTTGATAGAACTTGGGGCTTCAAAAGATAACATCACCATATTAAAACACTTTAAAAATGGTTCAGAAGCTGTAAATTTGCACTACATGAATTGACATCTGATCAAGCTCAAGGTGGAGTGGATATCTGTCAACTTATCGCTACTCCCTGAGAAGACGCATTTATCAGAGAATTATCAAATGTAATGGAAAGTGGGTATCTTGCTGCAACCCTGATACCCCGGGGTAAAAAAAGTTGAAACCCGCCAGTCTGCAAACGTTAAAATAAATAATCAGTTTGGCCCTAATATGATCAATACGTTTCCATGGGGAATTCAAATCGATTTGAGTTCTCATTCCGGATTCAATACTGCATAGAAACGCGGATTCACATCGAACTGAAAAGTGGGATCGGGTCGAAATTTTGTTGCATGGAAACACCTACTGGATTCAAATCGATCCCAATCCGTCAAAGATGCTAACTTCTACTGTACTCGTAACAGGCGGCACGCTCGTCATTTTACTTTCTTAGCGAAAATGGTATAATAAAACAACTAAGCCACCTTTTTTTTTTTTTTTTTTTTTTTCTATAATCTCTCAATATATTCATCCAAAAACATTCAATAACGTCAAAGCCTACTTACAATCCGCAGAAAACGTATTTCTTTACGGGTTCGCCAAAATAACCAAGTGGCCACCGTAAAAGCTTGACTTATTTATGTGTATCCAAATCCGGATTGAATTCAACATGGAAACGCGAATCATACTGAGAATTGGATTGGGTTCAAATCAATTTCAATTCTTCATGGAAGCGTAATGAATATGTGTAGTGGCATTTTGGAGGTGCGATTCAATGGGAATTTGCTCCACATGAACTTGCAGTCTTAAATGGAACGAATTCGTCAAGTTTGTAGCAGTTTGGTCTTTTATTTCAAAATCTGAAAGTTTATTTACCGTGAAAAATTAAATACAAACAAAATATTTTCAATTACCAACTCACAAATGTCTCACTCATAATCAACTCATAGTCTCACAAATGTGGAGACAAAACCGAAAAAGCACGTTGCACAGAGAATATGTCATAGAGGTATTGGGTGGAGTTGATTGTTCTATACACAATTTCGGAACAGATCATTTGACAAAGCAGGAGATCTTAAGTAACCTGCAGCCAAGATTAGGTATTGACAATTTCACTAACTTCAAGATGCTGAATCTGGAACAGTTTATCAAGCGAAAGAGAACAAATGTTTTTCTTTAAAGATACTGACACTTGAAGGTATAGGATGTAAATCTGCTAGTGAGAGATGAATCCAGGGAAAGCTTGGCTAAAAGGAATCCAATAAGACACGGAGCATTTGGTGAAGAAATCTAAAGAGAATCGATCTGTTGCCGAGAAGCATCAATTTCCGCGGCAATTGCATCTGTATTCTGGGGAGAGGGTTGGACGGAGGAGTGGTTTTTCTCCAACTTCGAGCCTTAGATTTTCATTTCAGTCATTCTAGAGAAAGTACATGTGCTTCTGAGTTGTCCTACAAGGGAACTTTGTCGAGACGTTGGCTGGATTTTGCATCGGACTATGTAAACTATGGAAAGCCATCCAAACAAAATCTGCTGTGTTACCTTCCCACAATTTCTCTACCTGTAACAAACACCCACTCGCATTATACGTTGTTCCGTGGTAACGTGTGATGCTCGCATTCTGGAGATCCCCGGTTCGATTCCGGCAGGGCCAGTCACTCAGTGTCTCGTAGAAATACTTGGGTTATACAATGCTACGAATTTTTCTATCACCAATGTCCTGTCATTTCATTTGCTTACATACTTAAAGGATTCTAGAACTGAGATTTGAATTGTCTATTTTTATAGGTATGAAATCAACACTTTGGACACTTGAATGGTTACCTATTTAAAAGGGACCCTGCCCCTCTATGTCCGCTGTGTGACTACCTTTTGTCCGTTCGCCACGTGCTGCTAGTGTTGCTGTCTAGCGCACCTTCGGGATTCTCTGCACCTGCCTGCTAGACTTGCAGAGGTCTTAGCGGACGACAAAACAGCGGTTGAGAGTTTTTAAGTTTTTAGCGGAGTGCAATATCAATTTGAGGATTTAAAATTTTAGTTATCTGTTTATGGTTTTGGACATATTTATCACTTTGTGTCATATCTGGCTATTGCCACTGTTTTTTACTTTTTGTGTATATTTTTCTTGTTGCTAGTATTTTTATTTTTGAGTAAAATTTATATCTGGCTATTGCCATGAATCTTTTAAGGGCGCTGATGACCTCGAAGTTGAGTACCCTTAAACCAAACCAACAACAACAAGACTATCCTTAAAAAAGTGAGCTCTAAGCCTGGCATGCCAAACCAAATCCCCATCTGCTAGGCAAGAGTATTGAGTTATTAATTATGGACAAAACTTTACAAGCTTATTTATGAACTAATGAAATGAACCTGCTCGAAACCCGAAAAATATGCGCATTTTTGCTTTAAGATTACCTATATTTCATATTATTTTTGGATTTTCTTTATATTTATATATTGAATTAATATAATAGGTATATCAGCAACTTTTTCTTCATAATTTGCCTCGGATTTTAGTGGTAACTCTAGATTTTCTCAGACTTACAGTTCGGTGTATGGATGTTTTGAAGTTAGGTTTCGAAGACATCATCATCTTCGGGATAAACTGATGGAAATTTAAGTTCGTATTTCCCTGTTTATAATGACGTCTTGAAAGTCTAGAGTTAGTTTCTCGAACCTGTTTATATATTGTCAAAATCATTATCACATGTGCTGCGTAGTAAAACCAGCAACCGGTCGCTGGTTTAATATAAATTATAAAAGGGCCTCTTAGGGCTACCAGAACGGCGGTTACAAGTGTGTGCTAACTCCAATGTATTGGGGCTCTTCAATAATAAATATGAAAACCCACTCTGCCCAAAATTTACCACAAAACCTAGTATAAGAGAGAGTTTGTCATTTGAACATTAACAGCAGTGCAATACATATGTATATGGTAACTGTCAGTTGCAGCTGAATCGATGTCTGTTCTCATGGCATCCAAATGAGGCATGCATTATAACCAGACCTTTAAATATTTATGAGCCCTTCACACTGGAATTAGTTAGCAATCTCAGAGTTAGGAGAAATATGCCATGTCGACCGAATTGAGAATCCAACTTCCAAAAAGTACGTCATCCATTTTTGCTGAACATTCCGGCTTTGGTTGCCATGAATAATTTAATAGTAAATTTAATATTTCCTCTCAGCTAGAGTTGAAAGCTACAAAAACCCTCTAACATGTAGGTTCACTAAAACGTAGAACATACATTATATACAGTTAAATGTAAAAAGATGCAACGTTAAAATGCATATCTGAAGTGGGTAAAAAATTCAAAAATTAGTTTTTATGTCCAAAATACTTTGATTCATTAGCCTTGCCTTACGTACTAGAGCATTTGCTCTCAGAGCCCTTGAAAGTTTCATTTAAATGCCCAAGACCACACCTTTTAGTTGACTTGATTTTTTTTAAGACTTTGCACATTAAAATGTTTAATACGATCTTAATCTTGTTCAAATTTTCGGGAGAAACTCGGAGAGAATAAACATACAAATTGACATATAACTTTCGCTAAACTTACAAATTACTCTAATTATGTTAAATTATTTAATTTTTTATTTGAATATAGTGAAAATATAACTACTATTATTATCAACACTATTATCACTATTAGATAAGTGAAAAAACTTACCTACTTTTCAAAATTATATCTGCATCATGCTAATACCTGATTAATTAGTGCACTAAAAGTAAATTACAATATATTTTAAAACATTAAAGTCAACTTCGTGAAATTTAAATTACACTTTAATTTTGTTAGAGCAATTTGAAACATTTTTGAAAACATTTTTTCATTTAGAAATTTTACTAATGGATACCCTTACCAAAGTACGATGAGGAGGGTTTGGTTTAAGGGCCCTCAACTTCGAGGTCATCAGCGCCCTTAGAAAAATCATGGCAATAGCCAGATATAAATTTGAGTCAAAAATAAAATTACTAGCAGCAAAGAATATACACATAGGCGAAAAAGCAGTGGCAATACCAGATATGAAACAAAGTGATCAATATGTCAACAAGCATAAAAAGAGATATCTAAAATTTTAATTCCTGAAATTGATACTAAACTCCGTTAAAAACTTAAAAACTCTATCAAACGCTGTTTTGTCATCCGTGAAGACCTCTGCAAGTCTGAGAGGCGGCTGCAAAGAATCTTGAAGGTGTGCCAGAGAGGAACACTTGCAGAGGTCTTAGCGGACAACAAAACAGCGGTTGATAGAGTTTTTATCAGAGTGTAATATCAATTAGAGGATTTCAAATTTTATGCTTTTTGACATACTTATTACCTTGTTTTATATCTGGCTATTACCACTGTTGTTTTACGTTTATGTGTATATTTTCTTTGTTGCTAGTAATTTTATTTTTGATTCAAATTTATATCTCGCTATTGCCATGAATTTTTTAAGGGCGGTGGTGGCCTAGAAGTTGAGCGTCCTTAAACCCACAAATTATCAGCTCATGCAATGGCCCCTCCCCGGGACTGACCTGTGTCACCGGATACGAACACAGATCCTACATGATAACCAGGGGCTGGGAATTACGTGGTTACCCAGTCACCCCGTGCGTCTCCCCATCCACCTAAAACCCGCACGTAGGTTAATCATCAGACTGTGTACAAGGAGATATCAGGTGGGAGGTCAAACACAAAAGTGTACCAAAGTTGATTGGGCGTTTGGCATGCAAGACAAATATTAACACCTTCAAGTTAACTGGTTTCTTTTTCGATTCCGAAAATTCAAAATCAAAATTTCACAAGTAGGATAAAAGAAATATGTGGAAAAATGTCCGTCTAAAAACTATGGCATATCCAGAAGGTGAACAAGGTTCAAATTACCAGGGCTCCACGACTGGAGTTCGAAGAGTATACGGACCAATAAACGTGGGGTACCTCATCATCAAAACTGCCGGACGAAAACTCTCTCCGCACTACAAGAAACAGGAGCCTAGCAGGGCAAGGTCCTCTAGAACAGCTTCCCCTCCAAGTGGGGATAGTTCGAACAGGAGTCTGAGATCTATGACGAGCCTGGCTGGCCGAGGTCGTCTAGAACAGCCTCCCCTTCAGGTGGGGATAGTTCGTACAAGAGCAGGTTGGTACTGAATATCCAATATACCTAATGAAGTCGCCAGAGGCAGCACTTCTAAGCGGTACCCAACATTATAACTTCTCTCCTTCGGTAAATTTTTGTGCAAGCCACTTCTCTTGAGTTAATACCTCACCGAATGGTAGTTCCAAGGAAAGACAACCATGGCTCAGAGGGATTTTTTAGTTGGTAGAAGACCAAAACACAAACATCTCATTGTTTACAGCTAATCACAGCTTTACTATTCAAAATAAATGTTGCAACGCACGTCCATTCCGATTAACACAAGGAGTGTACCGACGTGCCCTATTCTGCGGTACTCTCGCAAAGACACTAGCCATTTCACTGATTTAAAAGTTTGTCTAATTTTGAATAGCAAAGCTGATTAACTGAAACAATGAGGTGTTTGTGTTTTTGTGTGTTCTGTGTTTGTTTCTTTGATTAACATGTGTCTTACTAAGATAAGTACAATACTAATTTCCATTGATGATTTTGCCGTAACTACTTAAAACTTGTTGGGGGGCAGTAATCTATGACATTAAGTCGTCTAGCGCTTAAACTAAGCACCGCATCAAAAAACTTTCATTAACAAAACGTGTTCAAAATATTATTATCTATCAGCTCCCAAAGTTTGTCGGTCTAATTTTTGGACCTCCTGTATATCTACCGAAAGTACTGTACAATTTGTAGTGCAAAAATGATTATAGCTGTAATAGTTTAGGTGTTCATGTTGCAATATTAACGTACTGTTCATGTGTAGATCAGTGTGTTTAAAAGTCCTTACTACATAAGGTGTAGATGTAATTCTTCAAACTGGTACTGCAATCATATCAGGATAAACCTTGTTTAGGATATAACATAAAATGGCCCTTTGTGAAAAGCTAAAGTTGCTTACTTGTGATAGATTGTGCTGTGCTTTCAGTTGCTGTAAAACCTTGTAAAGTGGATATAGTAGCTTTCGGAAACAAAATTCTCAATTGACCCCTTGAAGTTGGCAACATGGATCGATACTGACCATTATTTTTGTCTCGTACAAAGAGGCAGAAGGGGGAGACGTGTGTAGCAGTGGAAAGAGTAGAAATTTTTGTGTAATTGGATTAAAGAGTGCTCGGCAAGAGCACATAGGAAAAAAAGAACACGCCCTGTAAAGCTGTTACAAATGACGTTTTCATCTCTCGTAATCAGACGACTAAGCGAAATGGTGGAGGACTTGACGCATAATGAATCCAATGAGCGAGGGGAAGTCACAGGATATTAATTAACGTTCAGTATTGATCGTTTGTAATTAGAGTGCCGGACATCATCTTTGGCAGGTGCTCGTTTTTTACTCTACCTCCTCTGCCACGACAGAGCAGGTAGGGAAGAAATTGCAATCCGCACAAAAATTTGTATTGAGATTTCACCTGACATAATAGTGCTGAGACCGCTAAAAACACGTGTGCACTCCCATGACGTTTTCTTTTTCATCTTTTTATGTGCTGATAACTTTATTGTACATATAGTGCTTTACAGCTATGCTGTGGTGGACGAAGCGGCGCTGGGGCGGGTTTCCTCCAGGTTCTCCGGTTTCTCTAGCCACCTCATTCCACCGGTACTCCATTTTCATTCCAAGCATCATCAGTGTCACCGCCTGCGGTGTCGTATGTGGTAAAAGCGGGGGTTAAACACTACAAAATACTTGAAACAATGCAGTGAGTGAGTGAGTAGGGTTTAAGGGCCCGTCGACAGCTAGCTCATTAGGGCCCCTGAAACAATGCAAGGACCCTAGCCAATGATCCTCCGTAGCGCAGTGATAGGCGCGGATGATCCCGGTTCGATACCCGGTACCGGCGTGGGGATGTCAGGCACGGGATGCACTCAGCCTCGTTAGACCCCGAAGGAGCCAATTGAGGAGCTATTTGATGCAGAAGTAGCGACCCCAGGTTGTGAAGGCCGTATAGCTGACCGGGAGGGTTAGGGGGCGCTGACCACGTCCCACCCTCCATTGCACCCCACGCATGACGCCTGTAGAGGACAGAGCTGAGGGACGCAGTGGCCGGGCGTTAAGCCTTGGTCCTTTGAAGTTGTTGCGCTGTTTTTTTAAGGCCTGAATAATGCTTTTCTCTCTAATAATAACAATAATAATAGTAATAATATAATTAATTGTATGTAATAATTATAATTAATAATTTAATTTTATATATTTGTTTGTTTAGTAATGGTTTGTAGTTGTGAGTGATGTGTATGAAATATATTTTTTTGTATTGAGGAGATAAATTTGTTTTAATTTTATTGTTTTATATATAAATTTATTTAGAAATTTTATTGTATTTTGATTGTGATTATGTATGAAATGTTATAATTTGTGTTTTTGTTTTTATTTTATGTTTTTTTATGGTATATAATCTAATTTATTTCCCTTTTATAATTTGTTAAATATTGTATTATTTTGTAACTTTATTTTATAATTTTTCTGTAAAGTATGTTGTATGTATAAATGTGTAGAATAAATACATTTTAAAGATCTGGCATATTAGCCCTGGTTTAAGTAATTAGGTGCCAGGGTTATTATGCAGAGTTTTATTTGATTCTCTCTCTCTCTCTGTCTCTCTCTCTGTCTCTCTCTCTGTCTCTCTCTCTCTCTCTCTCTCTCTCTCTCTCTCTCTCTCTCTCTCTCTCTCTCTCTTGCAGCTGCTGGCAGGTGTTGAGGAATCGTGTTGAGTAGTGGATTGGAGTGGTCCATGAACTTATTTTAGAGCCTCGTATAGCAGACTTGAGGGACAGTAGCTTCTGTGGTATCTGAAGATCCTGGTAGGTCTGTACCACAATCTCCATCCAACAGACCTCCGGATACCATCTCTGATTTTACCGCAGCCATCGAGCTTCTGGTCGGATGCTATCCTCTTCGTCTGGAAGTCCACGAAGGCCGGGTGTACTCCTCTCAATGTGAGCATAGCGCATCAGGTGTCTTATCTTCTATGCGATCAATAACACTTGCGGCGCGATCATTGGATTGTTAGTGATAAAGGTTTTACTCGAGTTTCTTTATACGCACTAAGTTTATTTATTCGTTCTTATGTGGACAACTGTACTAAATATAAGAACCTGTAGGTAGTAAAAACAAAAACAGACCACAGGTCTATACAAAACACAGAGATATAAAAACATGAAGTCAATCTCGCCCCACATTCCTCTCCGCCGGTTTCTATTTGATTTCATTAAATTAAACTTCTGATTCCTTCAGGGCTTTGAAATTCTAATCCACAACCTTTTTGTGTGACGAAAAGTGGTGGGGATAAACAGTATCGGGTAGAGTGGGAGCAGTGTCTCGCTTGCCTTCGGGTATCGGAGAAGTGTGAGACATACGCTCTTGTCGCTTTCTTTCACTCTCGTTGCCCATAGCTACGTGTACTGTGTTCAGGCGGCGTGGCGAACACTGAGTACAGCTGTTGGTTGTCAACAGAGTATCCGTTGCAACACGTGTGTATAACCAACGCATTTCGAGTATTGTTTAGTGCTCTCGTTTATAATCCATTTTCTTCATTAAAATATACAATTTTGTTGTGCCTAAGTCAGGCGAAGAAAGAACAAGCGTGTGGCGTGAGAGAAAACGTGCGGGTGAAGTGACAGTTCAGAATGTGCAGAAAAGGAAAAGTAGATGTGAAATTGAACGCGATAGTAGAGAAAGGAGTAGAATACGTGCTAGTTTGGATGGTGTGAATAATGAAGACAACTAGCACCTTGGATCAACCACCTCCTCTTTTGCCTATCAGTGATAATTTACAATATTTTGATTTTAACAATTTCTGCACGTATTTTCAATCGAGATATTGTAAATAATCCATTCGGTTTGAAGTGTTGTGTCTGTGTGTAACAGATTGTAGTTTAAAATGGTTTCCCTGTAATACAAAAGTTTTACTTCTATCCTGTGTCTTTACGACATACCTTTTCATTTTTTAATTCTTTGTGTCATTATGGCAAACCAATTTCCCCTTAGATTATTAATAAAAAATATACATTTTATCCGTGCTTTTGAAACATTTTTATGTTATCAAAGGTCTGGCCCTGGTACTGCATGCAAATAAACTTAGATTTCTAGTGCATACATGTGTCCACAAGAACAGCTGGAATGACTCAAAAGAAGCCATTTAACGCTCCAGTACATAGCTGGCAGCCAAAACCCAAGTGGCGGGAGAAATTCTGCATCAGTGCCTCTTTCCGTGGCACTAGGCCAGTTGGCGTCTTCCGGAGTCAAACCGGACCATTGCCGGCGAGAAGGTGCGAAATTACCATCCGAGTCAGCACCTTACTCAGAAGAAAAAGTCTTTCAACCAACAGTGTTCTTTATCGTATATGGAAGGAAGGAAATGCCTATGAGGATCCTCTGGGTTGGCAGACGTCGTCGCTTATCTTTGTTCCGAGCAAGTACAATGGGTTTCCTCAGAATGTAACTTGGGATCCTTTTTGTAACGTCAGATATCCCATCAAGAGGGGACAAGGTAATCTGAACATACAGAAATTACACCCTAGCGAGTTCAATTAAGTTAAATTACCACTGCTGTTAAAATTCTACATTATTTTTCCTGAAATGTTCATGAATTATTCTATCAATCATGACAATTATAAGTGGTCATTTGCAAGGACAGCTTATGTGATTGAGTCTCTAAAATTATTTCATCCACCACAATGATAATAAAAATATTCCAATCAGCAGAAGAACAAAATTTACTCTTAAAACATGAATTGTGTACCTTTTGATCAGAAAGATGAGAGAGTATACAACACATAGTTGAACCTTCTAAACTACAATTACATTTTCCACATTTTTGGACTTTGCAAATATTGTTTTTAAATTTTTTAATTTCTAGTAAAATAAATCAGGCTTAAAAGATAGCCGATTATACTAATAACAAGCACTCAAAAGTGTCATTCTATACTGCAAGTAGTTTCAGAGAGAAAAAGTACAAGAATTCACAGGTTTTAGGAGTAAATGTTATTGTTCTTCTGCTGAATGAAATATTTATAGACTCGGGAGCATAAGCTGTCAATGTAAATAACTGAAGTCGGAGGCGTGTGCGTCTTTCCATAGGTAGACTGCACATGGACTTCACTGTTATCGCTCGCGCATGTAAACAACTGCAGGTAGGTACAGCGTGAACATGAAATCCGCCACACTGCAGCACAACCTACAACCATCATATCAACACTATCACTCCACGTTTGCAGCTCACTGCGAGAAGAAACAAAACAGTCGCGTTATACTACAACTTGACCTTGCAAGGCAATGCTTCACTAGTTTACAGAGTACTACGTTACGTTGTTTTCGACTCCTGCTTCTAGTGGCAGTTGTTTGCACATTTGATCGCCGTGCTGTACTTCAGACGTCATTCATACTCTACGTGCAGCTGACCTGTAACTCATGCGAGCACACATCCCTCCGGCGTTTACAAACAACCATGGTTGTTATGATTATAAAATAATACATAATTTGAGGAAAATCCATTGAAAACTGAACACTGCCACTCGCTAAGATGTAATTTCTATATGTTCAGGTCACCCATTCCCCTTGGCTTATCGAGTAAGAGGAACTATATATCATAATCACACAAAAGGTTAAAAAGTCTGAACTGTTACACTCAGATTGCACTTATTTCTCCTAAAATAGCTCAGTTAATAATATCCATATCAATAAAATTGTTAAATACAGGAAACATCTATATTAACAAAACTTATTGATAAAATTCTTATTATTAATCCTGTCTTAAATTTTTATTTATAACATGAATAATTTCTGGAAATGAAAAAGTGAAATTACGTTTATTTAAATATAAAATCACATTATGAGGGAATTCTAAAATGCAGAGAATTTGATTCCATAACTGCATAATTTTGTACTTCTGAGCTGACCTGTTATGAACTAGTAATCAGCCTTTCTTTTACACCCCTGATTAACTTCGCTAAAATTAGTGCTCACTAACAGCATTCTATCAGAATAATTCCAGTAATCAAACATCGAAAGCTCGTCAGTCCCTGTCCAATACACATTTCTGTCTAGATCAGATGTGCAAGCTAATTACCCCACTATACAACTGGACATTGATGGAATTATCTGAAATTATAGATCAGGAACTAGGTCTGTCAATAAAAGCAGCAACATGCTTTTGTAATTTAACGATACCAAAATTAAGTTTCCATTAAATTGGCAATGAATATCATTGGTCTTCAAACACCTTTTGAACGTTTCTCTAAAATAATATCAAGTTCACATGATCACATGAATCAGTGATGCAGTAATACAATATTATACAACTTAATGTGTTGCACTCACGTGACTTTTCTCTACTCTTGTACTAACCATTCTTACGAACACCTATTCCTGTGTCTTCTTCTTGGTAGTTGAGATAAACATTTACAGAAATGATGTTTATTTTCTTGTAGCTGAAAGGGGAATATTAGAATACAGTAGACTCAAATTGTTTTAGCTTTGAGATCCCGTTCTCTTTGCACGCTTAACACAAAAAAATGAATAACGAGGTTGTATTATTATTTATTTATGCCAACAACCTTACTGTTGGTGTTTTTTAAACACACACGCCGTGTGTGGGAAATGTTTGAGAGGTACAACTGGAACTTAAAAGCTCAGTGCCACAGCTGGGGATTGAAACCCAGACCCTCCGCTGTGTGTGTGTGTGTGTGTGTGTGTGTGTGTGTGTGTGTGTGTGTGTGTGTGTGTGTGTGAGAGAGAGAGAGAGAGAGAGAGAGAGAGAGAATCACCCATGCTGCCATATCTAATAGTTGTATGTAACTCTGTGATATGTATGACACATTTGTGCCAACACTCTATATTGAATGTGCATAACCATATTAGTTAATAGTTGAAGATGTAGAAAAATTTGGAATGAAGAAATATAGAAAATGTTTAGATAGGATATTCCTCCAGTTCACCCTCCTCTGGTCAGATCGTATATTCTCATTCTTTTTTTTTTCCTTTTTGCATGAATCAAAAACATCCGTTGGTATTAAATTTATTTTCGTATATCGTTATCATAGATTGTTTTGGTGTTTCGCTTTACCTCGTGGTCGTGGAAAAAGCGGAATTTCAAAGTTAACATACAACAGCTAACCTTGTTACTACATTAATGTATAATTAACCATTGCTATAAATGTTTATCTTAATTACCAAAAAGTAGACGGGAAAATAAGCTCTTTTTAGGATTAGTACGTACAAGGGATAAACAAATAAAGGATTGCTGGTGAAAAAACCCATGTGACTGTAACATTAGGTTTTTAAAAATCCTGTTTAATCAGATCCGTTTGATGGCCCCACGAAACACAAACATATCAGTTTCGCTCAATAATATAAAGCTAAATGCCCTGAACAACAATGGGCCAGAAGGTCGGAACACTGTTACAGCACTTACATTAATTGTATAGCAGTGATCCGTTTACAATCCCAGCTGCATTACGTCTGACCACAACCTGTGACTCGCTTTGGCCAATCACTTTTCGCCTGTTGGCTGTTCTGTCAATGTATAATCCTAATATCCTGTGCTTGGCCTTGTTACCTGCTACAACAGAAGATATCAATAAAATCTTATGTATTGTGGCACATTTTTTTTACCCAATTGTAGATAATATCTGTCAAACCAACCTACCGTGATTACAGGTTCCATTTTAGATAAGTTAAAACGCAGTTTCTAAGACGTAATGTTAGAGTATCAAGATTGGAACGAAGGAGAAATGAAGAGGTGAGACAGATGATGGATATGGAGGAAACAGTGGTGGAGAGAACTGAAAGGCGGAGTCTTCAATGGCATGGGCACATTAAAGGAATGGGGGAGAGTAAGTGGCTCAAGACCTTTTTAGAATGGTCACCTCGTGGAGGAAGGAAGCGGGGCATGCCAAGAGCACCTTGGAGAGAACACATTCAAAGAATGATGAATGATCGATGCCTACAGGAGGATGACTGTTCAAACGGAAAGAATGGCAAATTAGAATACAGGGCAACTGGTGAAGGGTGGAGAAGCCCTTAAAAGTAAGTAAACCACAGTTTCATTTGTAATAGATTTATACTTAACATATACTTAATATGACCTGGTTACTTGTGTGGGTTTTGGGGAAGTTATATCAAATGGAACATTGTTGTTCATTTTTTATGGTAACCGTGCAGAACGAAGTCTTAAAGCTTTCAGAGATTTGACCGCTGCTCAAAGCCTACTGCATTCCCATATTCTCATTGCATCTACAAGAAAATAAGCAATAAAATTTTTCTGCAAATGTTTATCTCAACTAACACGAAGAAGATATAGGAATAAGAGTTTGTAAGAACGGTTAGTACAAGAGCAGAGAAAATCATATGAGTGCAACACATCAGAATTTTTCTTATCGTGATCGTAAAGAGAGCGAATTTAAAATCCATCACATAGCGACATGTTCGTAAATATGTTGCTTAAGTATACTGTATTCCTTTATTTCAATTGAGCTTACAAGGAAATAAGTAATAAACAATTTATATCTACAAATGTTTATTTTGGTTAATATGAAGTGGATACCACTTTTGTAAGAGTAGTTTGTTGAAGAATGGGTATAGAATGATGTGAATGTGATACGTTAGATTTGTTTTGAGTCGCTATAAAATTAATCGGTGATATTAGTCGCTAAGAGTCCATAATTTCTCTTTGTGGATTATGCAAACGACGAAGGCAACCGAGAGGCACAGTATAAAAATGTTTTTGGCGCCTAATTGGCTCTTAGGAAAGTTTTAAAATGGCGGTGCGATAAAAAAGTTGTTCCTTTATGAAATATGCGTAGTTTTAATGGTGGTTGTTGGTCCCGATTCCCCCATAAGCATATATTTGATGTTGAGAGTATATGCGTCCTTTGAAGTGAGAGTTTATGTAACAAGTTCAACAGAACATAACAGTGGACAAGCTAAGGAATATTCTCATTGAGCTGAACATTGTTATAGCTGTGTAATCATCCGTTTTGCAACTCGCACACGCTTCGCAGAATATGTTGTTACCGTTGGTTGGATGTGAACAGGACCATAAGCTATTAGGACTCCGTTATGGGAACCATTCACTCAGGGAAATTGATACCGCTTTGCAGAACTGCACATGAAACTGTATGCAGGATGTGCTAGGTCCGTCCGGAGAATGTCTCTTTATGGCTTGCGTTTCTGGGTACAGGAATTTTGCAGCAGTAACCAAATAGCACTTGCTGACAATTGCATTTGGACACAGTTCAAATAACAGTCTGCTGTATCTGCAAAAATCCAAATAAAGGAGTCCCAAACTGAACACAGCTGACACAGTTGACCCTATGCTTAGGGCTCTATGATAACATGCGGAGGGGTACTTAGCACTTCGACCGAAAGGCGATCTTATGTACCTATGCCACTGACGGGACACTCCGGGAGGCAGGATGAGGCGAATGGATCCTAAGAGCGGCCGGAACATTGCCACGACAGAGTAGAGGGTAGATCCTTACATTTTCCTAGTTAGAATCACCTCGGCTGGAGATTGGCTCAGTACGGTTCCTCTCCCACCCCTTCGGCTTCCTACTCCCAAGGGGGCACGGACTCGGAAACTGTCTCCCCTCCCCCCTCAGGCTTGTACCATCCCATGGGGGCCCGGAAACCACTAGGCCCGCCGTACACTGCCGGGAACGAGATTTCCATAGTGCATTCTATCCCCCTGCCGTGCCACTGCCGCGGCGCTCGCCGACACTTCCAACCCTCATTAAGGGTGAAATGAAATGATTAATGTAACGAAATGGAGGGACAGGAAAATTGGAGGATACGGAAATCCTTCCCAGCATTCGACTGTTTTTTTACTTTCTCTACTGGTAAGTAGAGGAAGTATTGTATTCCACCCAAAAATTCGATGTCGAGATTTCACCAGAAATACATGTTTTGAGGCCCCCTGAATCCAAAAAAAGCATTTTTAGAAAAAGGTCCGTGTGTGTCTGTGTGTGTGTGTGTGTGTGTGTGTGTGTGTGTGTGTGTGTGTGTGTGTGTGTGTGTGTGTGTGTGTGTGTGTAAGTCTGTCAGTCTGTGGACAGCATAACTCAAAATCAAAAAGTCGGTTAAAAACCAAAGTTGGTATTTAAGTTTAATGTCTTTCAAGGATGTGACACGAAGATTTTGAGGAAAAGAGCCCCACCCTAAAGTACCCTTTACATGGAAGATTTTTCGAAAATTTTGATTTTCTTGAAAATGGCAATAAAGATTTTGATTAAAATGCCATATATTTCAGATATTTTTCTGGCAAACGAAATGTATATCTTGAATTTTCTAGCTATTGCCCCTGTAGTCGTATTTACTCTGGATGAATTTTGCATAACTGGTAGATCTTGCTAAAATACACAATTTATGTCTCAATAAATTTTCTTGTAGAGTGGACCATTTCGGAGATATTCCTTGTTATGTGTGTGAGTTTCGGAAAACTTAGAACTTTAGCGAAATGCAACAACGTTGTTCATTTTTTTATGTTAATCGTGCAAAGAGAACGGAATCTCAAAGGTCAAAAAGATTTGACTGTCGCACAAAACCTTCTGTATTCTAATATCTCCCTTGCCCTACAAGGACATAAGCAATATGATAATTTGTACGAATGTTTATCTTAACTGACATGGAGATATAGGAATAAGAGTTTGTTAGAATGGTTAGTACAAGAGTAGAGAAAGTCATGTGAGTGCAACACATCAGATTTTTTTTTTAATTTTTCTGTATATTTTCCTTGTTAGTATTTTTATTTTTGGGTGAAATTTATATCTGACTATTGCCATGAATTTTTTAAGGGCTCTGATGACTTTGAAGTTGAGCGCCCTTAAACCAAACCAACCAACTTCCCAGCATTCGCCTGGTGACCGGGTGAACTCTTCAAAAAAAAAAAACCATGGGCCAGCAAGGTCGGCTGCGGGGATCAAACCCGCGACCTCCTGAATGCGGGTCACAGACGTTACCACCTGAGCCATTCCGCCTGGTTCTACTGCTTAACTACAGCATATTGCAATATAAATTATACAAGTCGCTTCGCAGTGCTAACGTAAGTTCTTACTAAGGGGGAGGGAGCAGATTAGATTTCCAGCAAGGGTGTAGAAATTTGTTCTTTTCCACTGGAAAACCTGGTCCGGGGTGCACTCAGCCTCATGAGGTCCCAGCAGGTGCCAATTGAGGAGCTATTAAAGTAAAAGTTACCACTCCAGTTTGCAAAGACCCTATTCACAAGCTGGAGACTCGGGTTGCTAAGCACATCCCACCTTCAAGTACTGCACTCCATTCATGACGCACGTTATGGACCGGTGGGGAAGGCAACGCTCGGGCGCTAGGACTTGGCGGGCGGTTGCGTCAAGGAGTTAAACTCATGTATTGTATAACGAAAGGGAAAGCGAATTTATGAGATAGACAAAGCTGATAAAGCAAGAAATGAAGCACAATTAGATATTAATATTTAACAATATTGTAACAAAACGACAAAAATGAGTCCGATTACCTATCATTGTATTGTCTTCTAAAATTGTACCACAAATACAGTTTCCTTGTCGTCGTTAACACAGTCTACAGTCTTCCAGGCTTATCACAACTCAAAGTTGTTCTCATAACCTTGTCCAGTCCTTTCAGTATCTTTCTTCACTCCCTCTGTCTCTCATACCATAATTACATTACATTCACTCACGACGCCCGCTGAATCTTCTTACGACGTACCAGCACGACACATTCACAGCTGTTTCACACTTTACAATCATTCGACGCTCGTGGAATCGTCTTACGACGCACCGACGCATCTTTCATGCACTGACACACTGACCTACTCATGTCTGTAATTCAAGTCTAAAGCTCACTCTCTGCTCTTCTCTGGCCTCCTTACATACCTAGGATGTCACACGGACCTTTCTCGAGTTATACACATGCGCACTGGAAATGACGCAGCTAGAAGTCTCGCGAACGTTCTCGAAACCCTTTTTGTTCCTGCTGCTTTGACTGTTGATAGTCACGTATACACAGCAGTCACGCGAGGCAGGCTGACTTTGAACGTCTTTGCCCACTCGCCGGCACTGCATATGGTGTGAAGTAGCTTGGTCCCGTCCATCTTTTGTTGTGTGTTGAGTCTGACGTTACAATATCAATGAAAGCTTTATGAAGGTGAAAGAAACTGGAAAGATCACATGGACAAAATATCAGGTAATAATTACCAAAAATCAGGGAAAGCAAATTATTTATGTAGACCTAGCAAGATATGATCCAGTTCGTAACAGATATCAATTTTCTTTAAAGGATTGCGATGAAGAACAAGATTAATGCACTAATAAAGTGATGTATGTAGGATAATCATTGTAGGTACATGAAGGAAGCATAACAAATCTGTTTGCACTGGTGACCCATTTTCAAAGCGCATCCAGGTCATTGTGAGATTAAGTTCACTTTGACAAACTTATATTTTACTTTAATATTAAAATAGCATAGTAGTAATGGGAGTAAACGAGAAAGGAAGGAAACGACAGCACTTTTGAGGCTTATCTCATTGTGTCTTTGGTCTCATATTCCTTGTGGAAGATCTTACAATTGTCTACGACGTACAGTGGAGCTTGCTGGTGCCCTATATTTTCATGATATCGAAATTAATTTTTCTTGTAAGGTAGAATTGCTTTTAATTCACATACGTTCGTATGTTCAGTAGGAGCCCCCACGTTCGTATTTCTTCAAGAGAAAACATTTCTCAATTACATTTTCGATTTAGGGCAAGGCTATAACAATTCCTTATGTTTCCAGTAAAAGCAAATTCATAGTTGTGTTTTGATAAAGGTTATAAATCGCTGGGATGCATAGACGGGCCATCTGATTCAATTAGGAGCAACTATTATAAGGTATGCAAATGTAGAAGAGTGTATATTACTCACATTTTGTCACTTTTAATCTAGTGCTAAATGCTGCTGAAGTTAACAGAATAATGCAGCCACAGAAGTAAACTGAATGCCTCACCAGCGCTTTTTGCGTGTAACGGATAACAATCTGGTTTGGAATGCCACAACATCTCGGAGTATTTTTCTTGCTCTTGTGACTTGCAGGAATGTTTGGAGGAATGTCCCAACTGAACTCTGCCTTTTAACCTTTACTGTGACAACTCTCCATTTTATGGGATCACGTTGTACAGAGAGCTTAAACGAAATGCTTCTGTAACGAAAAAGGCTTAACGTGTCAATTACATCACTTAGTCTGGTGGCTAAAGGGTATCGACATGGATTTCGATAAAACCCTTAAAAATGTAAGGTGCTTTACATGTAATAAAACGTTTCAACTTTATGTATTTGCGATGCTATTTATGCTCTAGAAAGCTGTTAAACCCCATCAATGATCGTTTGAATATCCATAGAGAGAGCAATTTTAAGGCCATCTTTTTCACTGGTCAACTTTTCAACACAACACACACAGAATAAATTGAAGTATAAAATATCTAAAGTGTTAAATTCACAACTTTCTCTGTACTCAATCGCTTATTCTCACCTGTTCTCCAGATTGTATTGTAACAGAATTACAAATTCGAGGAATCCCACTTCTGACACCAGATTAAGAAATGGCCAATTCAGTCCAGTTAATTTTCTATCACTTTATTCTTCTTCTAAAATGTTTGCACAAATACACAGTTTTGTTCTCGATGTTAAGACAGTCTACAGTATTTCGTAATATTAAAGCTTACAAGTGCTTATTTTTCGTAACCTTGACTCAGTCTTTTCACTGTCTTTCTTCAGTTTCTCTGTCTCTCATATCCTAGCTCCAACGATACAATCACTCGTTAAGACTTCTTCACTTCGACGCGACGCGTATTTCACGACGACAGCACCACACACACAGCTGTCTCGCGCTCATTGACACACTGGTCAACTAATTTGCAACTCTTTTCTACTGTTTCCTAACCTCCTTATATAGCGACAGTGACACAACAGGGACCTTTCGTGGAGTTCTTCAAACAAGCCGGCCGTCGGACACTTCTCAAATCGTGTGGGGAAACCCCCTTTAGGTTCTGCCGCTCTGATTGCCGTCCCGTGTTTGCTCGTGTGAGTGGTGCAGGGAAACTTGACCATTAGCGCCTTTGATACGTGCCGCGCCCATTGTTGTTAGTCACGAACACACAAACAGTCGCGCGAGGCAGGCTGGTCTTGAGCGCCATTTGCTTGCTGGCGTGGTATGTGATGTGAAATAGCTTAGCCCGACCGCCCTTTGTTGTGCGCCGCACTCGGCTTCACAATATGTACAAAACCTTATTTTACTCTGTATCTCATGATAACCCAGATAAACGTTTGCATATATTATTTCATTACACATTTCGTTGTATGTACTCATTTAACGGAATATAGAAGTTTGAAAGTGTGGAATTCGCTCTTTGCACGGCACCTAGCCAAATAAAATAATGATGTTTAGCTATTTCAAAAATGTAGAATTACGAAATGGAAAATTTTAAACAGATAGCAACATATGTCTCGAAAATTATTAATGCAAAAGAAAAAAATTAATTCGACATTAATTGTAGGTTAACGTGATGTGCTTTTTACGTGCCATAAGATTTTACCTTTCTCATACGGTTGTCAGTTACACAAATGTACAAGAAATATTCGAGCGAAGGTAACTTCAGGTTTATTTAACAGAATCGCTTGAGAAAACATAAAATAATGAAAATCAGGTGTCTTCCATGTAATAGGATAGATTGACATGGAAAATATGCTGGAAAAAATTCGTGCCTAGTTCTTGGAAGATGTTGAACTTCAATACCAACTGTTTATCCAATTTTGTTATTTCTCTCCCCCCCCCCCTGTCTCTTTTGTCTGACTTTCCCCCTCTCTCTGTCATACACACATACAAGTCGCATGTACACCCATGTAAATACTGGATGGAAGGTGCTGCTTCGGTCTTAGGTTAACCAGGGGATTCTACATGGTGAAGTGTACCAAATATGTCCAATGCAATTATTGCAAATAAGGAACCATTTCGCCGAGAAAAAAAAGTTGTGTCAAATATTTGGAGTTATCTAGCTTCTTAACGAATGGATATAAACTGTTTATTATTTTACTAGCTGTTGCACAAACATTGCATGTACAATGATGTACTATCTTTTTATTTCAATAGGATGATATTAGCCAGAATTTAATATCAGAATTGTCATACAACGTTTCATTTATAAGAGTGATTTGGCAACATTAACATTAAATTATGATTCAAATTAACATAGAAACACATTGCAACATTGTTCACGCGATGTTTGTGCGACAGTTAGTGAAATAAACCATTTATACCCACCTGTCAAAAAGCTAAATGGTTCTAAATTGTTGACACAAACAGTGAAGCGATTCTTTATTGGCAATAATTGTATTTTACATTTTTTTTTTTTTTTGGCACTGAATTCCTCGGTAACCTATGATCGAAGTAGTATCTTCCACACGGTATAAAATCCAATAAAATAATACTATTTAAAGATTGATTTTATTGTTGTACTTCCAATAACTTCCTGTACTCGAGTTAAAATATTACGTGTATGCTTCTTTCTCCCAACCCCCCCCCCAAAAAAAAAAAAAAAAAAAAAAAAAACTATTACAGTGTGGAATTTGGAACTTTGTAATAAAACTAATGCTCTTTCTGCCAAAACTATTACACATATCTAAAATGAATTTAAATAATTGTCATAAAGATGGTAGAGCAGCTTTAAAAACAATTTCCTTAAAAGGTACAAGATCTAGGTTCTCGACTTGAGGTACGCATAATCATGCTGCGGAACGAGTGGAAGAGGAATAAAGTACATACGATTTACTCATGATAAGGTACTGCTAGCGGAGGAGAAAAGCTCCTATGGAATATACTAACGAAGATAAATGAGAAGGGCGAGAAGTAGAGGATGAAGATAAATGGCGAAAGCAATGGTTATGAAAGGAGAGCACAAAAATGTGTTCGTTAAAAGGACTTTCCTCTTTGTAATTATTAATAATCTTTATGTATACAGGGTGGAAGTGAAATGATCCGTCAGACTTTAACAGCAAATTTCTCATGTTGTGAATAACAAGAAAGTCTAATACCAAAATGTTGAAAAGTTTATAGTTTTCTATAAAAAATATTTTTATCAAAAATATTTATCATTACCTGACTGAATTATTGATTGAAGGTACTTCATTTATGGCTATATTCATAGAAAATTGAATAAATGACAACTTTTTCCTTTGGCGTGTTTCAATAGATTAAACGGTTTTTGTGTAAATTAAATTTAAAAGAACCCACAATTTGTTGCCTTTTTGTTGCAATAAATTGTGGGTGTTTTAAATTTAATTTAAATAAAAACCGTGAAATACGCCACAGGAAAAAGTTGCAGTTTATTCAATTTTCCATGAACATAGCCATAAATCAAGAACCATCAATCAATAATTCAGCCAGGTAATACTACATTTTGTTGATAAAAATATTTTTTTCTAGAAGACTATAAACTTTTCAACATTTTGGTATAAGACTTTATTGTTATTCACAACATGAGACATTTGCTGTTTGTCTGGCGGATCATTTAACTTCCATCCTGTATTGGTATTGACGTAGCATAAAATAAAAAGAATATAGTTTCTTCATTGATATCTCTCTTTCTAAATAAATCCAGAAGTATGCTTCACTACAGTGCTAGACGGGTTCCACCAAGCCCAAGGACGCCAATCACCGTTTACTTCACCTGAGCCCAGTGATTTTGATAACCTCCGGAATTAAAATGCGAGTGATACTGGGCACACTGAGCTAGAGTTCAACATCGGCCAAGACAGAATCGACCTATTCCATTCAATTTTAAAGCCATTTTTAAGCACACTTTAAAATAGTCAACAATGTTTTAAATTGGATTAAATATACTTAGGAACTATAAACAAATAATCCTGAGTTTTGAAGATTGAAACTTAGAAAACTGAGGCCCACATTTTTCCAATTTTTGCTTTCTCTAGTAACTACACTATTTATTGCGAGTATAGGAAGCATTGCATTCCACCCAAAAATCAGATACTGAAATTTCAGATCTTTGGCACACTATAGGAGTTTTAGAAACAGTGTGTGTGCTGCGTATGTGTATTTGTGTGTATGGGTGTGTATGTGGGTGTGTCTCTGTCTCTTTCTCCCTCTCACTCTCTCAAAGTGTGTGTCTGTGTGTTTTTAACAGTGTCTGTGTTCATGTGTGTCTGTCTGTCTCTGTGTGTATCCATGTATATGCATGTGTTGTGTGTGTACTTTTTATAGCATAAATTAAAAATCAAAAGTGAAATAAAAGTATTTAGGTTCAACAAGTTCCAAGGATGGTGCACGAAAATTACAACAAAATCTCTCATCTCAAAATATAGTTTAAGTGGAAAATGTATTGTAGTTTTTTATTTCTTAAACCGAGTTAAAATGTAAAGCTTTCTAGTTATTCACATGGTAACTATTTGTACAGCTTGAATTTTTTGCGGCGGCGCCGCGGCCGAGCGGTTAGCGCGCTCGCCTACCACCTAGGCGGCCCGGGTTCGATCCCAGGGACCCGCATGTGGTATTTGTGGTGGACGAAGCGGCGTCAGGGCGGGTTTTCTCCGGGTGCTCCGGTTTCCCCCGCCATCTCATTCCACCGATGCTCCATCTTCATTCCATGTATCATCAGTGTCACCGCCTGCGGTGCCGTAGTAGTAAAAGCGGGCGTTAAACACTACAACAACAAATTGAATTTTTTGCGAACGGTAGAATTTTATATCATTTTATAGTGGTAAACTGTAAGAAATAGAAAACAAAACCTGCTTTAAAAGGTTGCAAATCTATTTAAAACCCAGAGATTTTAAATGTTTTCCACTTAAAGTGTATTTTGGACTTGCTTGGTCTCACTCTTAGGAATTCGTAAATCTCTGGAAAACAAGGTGCTTAATCACAAGGTTCAGGAAAACTGGTGAAGGAATATCAAGGAAGTCTGAATAGCTAGTACTTCCTCATTACTGTTGCATTATTTAGGTAAAGCCATATTTCCACATAAATAAGAAAGTGGGAAAGATGTGAGAAAAGCATCCCGTAGGTATTAAGACGAGTGATAAGCAATTTTATCTCTTCGGCAGGTTTAAATTCTTTACTGCTTCCTTGTGCATCAGAAAGAAACAAATGGCAATTTATCACTTCAAATGTGTTAAGATATTTGCAAATTAAACCAGTACATAAAACTGACGATTCCGTCACTTTAGTCATGTGAGCCAGCGAGGTTATGCCATATAAACTCTGTAGTTACTTGAGTCACCGCTAGGAGTCCTAGCACCAGTCATTAGGAAATGTTATGTTCTTTAAGGATACTCATCTGTGAAATTTTGAAAATCTACAGTTTTCATTGGATTTATTTGAAATTTTAACACAACAATCACTGTATAGTGAGGAGCAACTGTGCTAAATATCACACATTTAGTCAGATTAGTTGCTAACATATTATTATTGTATTATATTTTTTTAAATATTTGTATAAATAGTTCCCCATGATGCAATTTTGATTTGAAAAACTTAATAATTTTCAGTTATGTCCTGTAATAGAATGTTAGCAAATTTATGAGATAATTTTTTAATATTGTTATTAGTTTGGATAAAAATAAATTTTAAAGTTTAAATTCATAATTTTTTTCATGTAAATTTCGAAATGTAAACTTTAATATTTAATTACTCAGCAGTTATTCACGTTATGAAAAAATTATCTCATTTCTTTTTAATGTTATTTCTAAGCAGATACACCAAATTTCATGCATAAGTACTGAAAATTGCATCATGTGGAGCATTTTAAAGAGCAAATAGTGTTAAAAATAAAAACATGGAAAAACTAAGTTTGAAGTCATAGCAAGGATAATGGAACTGTATGGATTTAAATGGACATGACCACTTACAAGCAATCAGTTAGGCGGCCACGTGACAGTTAAAAAGGCCGTATGGCTATAAAAAGCATATCAAAATAAAGCAGATGATTTAAACTATCTGATAAAACAAAAATCCATTTTCACAATTTTTGAAATTTTTTGCCTTTTTACACAGATGGGTATCAAGATTTCGAGCCCACCTTGGCTACTGGATGTCCAGAGTTGATAATTATTTAGTAAATGCCCCTGTCGAGAGGCAGGAACAATTGAAGGATTAAAACATCTTTGTTAGATAACTTAATTTACTTCTGATCTTGATGTCTCTGCTAGTATTCTATCTCAATTATTGGCAGCATTTGCTCATAAGAAAACCCAAGTTCCTGAAAGTCAAAACTTTGATCATGTGGAACTGAAGCTGAACTGGATCGGGAACGAAATCAAAATTAAAAAATAACTGTAGGAGAGTCAGGCAAGCTTTTCAGTGCATCATCCATTCTAATTAGTTTATCGTCTACAAAATCTCTCCCAGACAGAATCCAAACTCCTAAGAACCCATTATACAAGATAGACATATACATTACAAAATTCTGCTCTGTGGCTAAAACAGGTAAACATTGCGTGGATTTCTCGTATTTTATTAAGCTGACTGGAGACCTCTTTCCCCACGTGCTACTTTATGAGGGGTTTAAAGTGAAACATCTTCTTTACAGTACAATAGAACACTTGCACTCTTTGCCTTGCGCTTCTAGATTAACGAGCTGTATCGAAGTTCAATGCCCCCGTGTACAAAGAACAAGAGATAGGGAGATCAGGAAACATTTTGCGTTTTGCGGGGTGATGCTGGGTGTTATCGATTGCCGGGGGATAATTCAGCCAGTCGCATCCCTTCCCACGCACGTGCTACAAATACCTGTCAAGCTCACATCTGCCCACAGGCAGTTCGTCGGTTGTCCACGACTAAATAGATCAACTTGGCTGCCAGACGCAACCTATCAAATAGTTTTTGCTCTAAGGGTAATTAAATAACGTCTCACCATTTGTTGATAGAACAGTGAAACTACAGGTTTAGCGATTCCAGAGGCATTTTCTGTAAAATGTGTTAGCTGATCATTCAACTAGTACTCTCACAGATAACTTCATTGGGCACTTTTGAAAGTCCCAACTAGTGATATTTTACGAGTTTTGCATTCCAGAATTGTTTCGCTATTTATTATCTAAAGCAGATGGAGTGCAGAGGAACATTTTTGTTGGTTTGGTTTAAGGGCGCTCAACTTCGAGGTCATCAGCGCCCTTAAACGATTCATGGCAATAGCCAGATATAAGAAGTAGAACTGGAACTTAAAAATTCAATGCCACAACCGGGATTTGAACCACAGACCTTCCGCTTACCGGGCGGACGCTCTAACCACTGAGCTATTGTGACAAATTGCCAGAATGGCATTAAATTCTCAAGCCAGTTCGTATTTCTCCTGGTAAACCACAAAGGCAGTCTCACATCAGAGACAATTACCCCAATGGTGACTTACTATTGTAAGTACTTTATATCCCAGGATTAAATAACCTTCACATGGTATTGAATTTTTAAGTTCCAGTTCTACCTCTTAAACTTTGCCCACACACGGCTTGTGTGTTTAAAAACACCAACAGTAAGTTTGTTGGCATAAATAAATAATAATTAGCCAGATATAAATTTCACTCAAAAATAAAAAAAACTAGCAACAAGGAAAATATACACACAAAGTAAAAAACAGTGGCAATAGCCAGATATGAAACAAGGTGATAAATATGTCAGAAAGCATTAAAAGAGATATCTAAAATTTTAAAGCCTGAAATTGATGCTACACTGCGCTAAAAATTTAAAAACTCTTATGTGCTGTTTTGTCATCCGCCAAGACCTCTGCAAGCAGCTGCAGAGAATCTCGAAGGTGCGCTTGAAAGGAACACCTAGCAGCACGTGACGGACAGTTAAAAGTTTGTCACACAGCGGACATGGAGGGGCAGTGTCCCTTTTAAATAGATAACCAGGCGAAAAATTGCAGTGCCCTTTTCTTAAACGAGCCAAACTAACTTCCTCGCGAGATGTGCGACAGGAAGTTACCAAGTTTATCGGAAGTTCTTTCACTTCTGTAAGCTTATTACCGCGGAGAGCTGACCACTCGTCAGTGCCAGGGCGACAGCACCGCTCTCCGCACTTCAAGCCTAAAGTCTTCCGAAGTACCACGTGAGATGGTAATACTGGGTTCTGTAGTTGCCGTTTCTGGTGCCAAATATGCCATTTCACTCCCCAGCAAACCCCCTCCGAAGAAATGTCGATTTGACGTGGCGGAGGGGCTCAGTACCCTATCCAGACGGCCTACTAAGTGTGTCATTTTGACCACTGGTAGGCAAGAGGTGAGGGGCAGCAAAGAGCACTCCAAAACGGGTAGATGCGGCTCGGTAGTCTTGGTCGATGACTCATCTAGAAGAGGACTCCGAAATCAAACTCCCCCAGGGGGTCCTACTACGGTAGGTACGGGTTTGGCGTACCCGGGGTCCCGAGCCATACTCTTGATTGGGTTCCTCCAAGAGGTGAGAGGGCACCTGCCAAACGCCCAGTCAACTGTGGTACACTTTTGTGTTTGACCTCCCACCTGATACCTCCCTGTACACAGTCTGGTGGATAACCTACGCGCGGGTTGTAGTAGGATGGGGTGACGCAAGGGGTGACTGGGTAATCGCGTAAGTCCCAGCCCCTGGTTATCATGTAGGATCTGTGTGCGTATCCGCTGATAAAGGTCAGTCCCTGGGAGGGGCCATTGCATGAGCTGATGCACTCCTGAAGGCGATTGGGTCCCTCTGTCTATACATTGGGTGGTGAGACCCTAGGGTGAGCAAGGTCCAGGCCAGTAGTGTTGCCTAAGGCGGGGTGGCGCACAGGATGTGAGTATACCAATTTGAGGAATTAAGTTTTTCTATATCTATTTTTACGCTTTTTGACACCTTGTTTCATATCTGGCTATTGTCACTGTTTTGTACCTTTTTGTGTATATTTTCCTTGTTGCTAGTATTTTTATTTTTGAGTGAAATTTATATCTGCCTATTGCCATGAATCTTTTAAGAGCGCCGATGACCTCGAAGTTGAGCGTCCTTAAACCAAACCAACCAACCAACCAGTTACCAAGGAGCTATCTCGCTCAATATTAACGTGGTATTCGTTATGATTTTCATGTTGAACTCTCTGGGTCCTTCCCCTATAAGACAGAAATACCGCTCCGCTCTTTCGTCCATAACATTTTCTCAAATCCCCCTAGGATCATATACAAAAAAATCAGCCGTTTTATATGCGTATCCACTCCAAGAGAAATCACTTATTATTGTTACAGTCAGAGATTATGTGAGGGCTGCCTCACTTCCGGGATGTGCTACTTCAGCAGCTGATGCGTAAGGGAATTCTGCAGGATGGGTCCTGAAAGGAGAAGTTTGGACCAACTTCTGCAAGGCTTGGGTTTTCACAAGGCCCGCTTCCTTTATATAGCTACGGCTAAACTAAGCCCAACGTTAAGATAGTGGTTAAGGGAGAATACCACGTTGGCAGGAATGGTCGGGCTTTCTGCTAATCTTGCTCTTGTATCCTCCTCGTTATGATATAAAGCCTTTTGTACATAAACTTAACTACTTGCGGCTCCATAGGAAGAGAGTCTACACAAATTATTGGTTCATATTTAGGTATAAATGTTCTCAAAGTTCATCCTCGTGATAATTAACTTTTCTTGTTTATATATTTATCCCCTTGAGAATGTGTCACCTTTCTTAACGCTCATCAGCGCCCCAATTAAACGGATCATGGCAACACAGAGATAAAAGTTAAAAATAAAATAAAAGTACAAGTAAAAATCGGATTTGTTGCATTCACATGACTTTCTCTACTCCTGTACTAACCATTCTTACAAGCTCTTATTCCTGTATCTTCTTCCTCTTAGCTGAGATAAACCTTTGTACAATTTATCTTATTGCTTATTTACTTGTAGGTGTAAGAGGAACATTAGAATACAGTAGACTTTGAGCGGTAGTCAAATCTTTTAAAGCTTTGAGAACCCGTTCTCTTTGCACACTGAACATATAAAAAAAAGAACAATGATGTTCCATTTCACGAAAGTTTTAAGTTTTCCGAAACTGACACAAATTAGGAATATCTCCGAAATGGTTCACCCTACAAGAAAATTTATTGGGACATAAATTGTGTATTTTAGTAAGGTCTATATTTTTTGTGCAGTAAGATTTTGTGTATTTCTAACGGTTTACCAGTTATGCAAAAGTAGTCCAGAGTAAATACGACTTAAGGGGCTATAGCTAGAAAATTCAAGATATATATTTCAATTGTCATAAACATATCTAAAACAAATGAAATTTTAATCAAAATCGTTAGAGCTATTTTTAAGAAAATAAAAATTTTCGAAAAATTTTCCACGTAAAGGGTAGTTTAGGGTGGGGCTATTTTCTTCAAAATCTTCGTGTCACATCAATGAAAGACATTAATCTTAAATACCTACTTTGGTGTTTAACCTACTTTTCGGTTTTGAGTTATGCTGTCCACAGACAACACACACAGACCTTTTTCTAAAAATGTTTTTTTTTTTTTTTTTTTCTGCGTTCAGGGTGTCTCAAAGCATATATTTCTGGTGAAATCTCGACATCAAATTTTTGGGTGGAATACAATACTTCCCCTACTTACCAGTAGAGAAATTAAAAATACGGAGTTTTAAACTTTTGCACGACAAAGCAAATGGACACGATCTTGAATTTGAGAAGACTCTGAAGTCTTTATTCTGCATGACGTTTGCATAACAGGTAGACCGTAATATACAGACAATATCTTGCATAACTAGAAAACCATAAGAGATAGACAAAATCTTACTACATAACACGTAGATTTCGTCAATGTACACCATTAATGTCCAGTGCATTCTTTTGTAAAGCTAACCATTTCCGAAACATTCGTTGTTATTGTGTTAGAATTTCCATTAGTAATCCTGCTCTCCAATGTAAAGTGGTCCTTTTACTCCCTAGCAGGCAAGGAGAAGGAAATTTCCCCTATTATATATAATGAAACTATTTCTACAAATGTTTATCTAAATTAAAATGAAGTAGGTGGCAGCATAAGCTTTTGTAGATATAGCTTATTGATGAAGGGGAAGAGAAGCCTGTGTAAATATAACACATCAAATTTATATTTTCAATCAAGTGAGATACCTTCCAATATTTTTAATCCATACAGTTGCTCCGTGGTGTACATAGGATTTTTTAAAATGCAAATATGAGACTTTTTAGGACGATTTTATCGTTTGTTATGGAAATGGAAGCCCATGCTTGTGTAAATTAGTGCGCATATCAAAGGATCATGAGGGGGTAGTTCACGTTGGATTATGACGTAACCTAACTACAGAGTGACCACATCATTATGTACATAACGTAAAGGTCGCTTTTACTATGCCATTCATTTCACAAGATAATTATGCAAAGCTGAAATACAGTAACAAAGAGCAGTTCAGTAAAAGTCGCAATCTGGTTAGAAAGGATAAAAGGGAAAAATAAATATTTTGGGTCTCTGTCATAAACAAATTTGAGGCAACACATATTACACGAGTTCATTTGATAGTAGTTCTATAGACTATAGACACATTTACTTTCTGTATCACATACATAACAGGTAGAGGTTTTTATATTCCACCCAAAACTTCCTTAGTGAGATCTTTACAGAAATGCACGTTTTGAGACTTCTGAATACTGAAGTAAGCATTTTTAGAACAAGGTGTGTGTGTGTGTGTGTGTGTGTGTGTGTGTGTGTGTGTGTGTGTGTGTGTGTGTGTGTGTGTGTGTGTGTGTGTGTGTGTCAGCGCGTTCCTCTGAACAGCATAATTCCAAAACTACCTTTACACGGAAATGTTTAGAATTATTTTGATTTCCTAAAAAATGGTACAATTTTGATTAGGGCTGACCACGTAGCTCACTCGGTAGAGCATCTTCCTGCTGTGAAAAGTGTCCTGAGTTCGGCAGCCGGCTGGGTATTTTCCTTTCACTAGGGCTATTCCCCTAGAGTCTGGAAATTTAAATGGGAGTGTGAATGTGTTTGAATTGAATGTAATAAATCAAAGAAACACAAAGTTAGGTCTTCACTCTTTCCGATCCATAGGTTCGTCTGCACCCCAACGGCGTCTGTCCCTTGGCATTGGCTTGTAAGTCTCAGGGGATGTAAGTCCTACATAAGGAATGGTTAATCAGATAAAGAAGTAGAAATTTTATTTTACAGCTTAAACCCTGGTTGGGTGTTGTAGGGATAACTCGTCATACCACGGGCAACGCAGGGTATTTCAACTAGTTTCCTTATAAAACCTTTTTCTTACCCCCATTTCTCCGGTATGACTTGCTACTAGAAGGTGCATTGTACATTTGATGCACAATTTCCGGGGCAGTGACTTGGTGTGTTTGGGCACTAAAGACGTCCCTGCTTCATATCTCTCATTTGCATTTCGTTATGCCGACGGTTCTAGAAGATATTTCCGATTGCAGTCGGAACTGCATATTTAATGGTTGCATTGGGAATAACGTTTTCCAATAGAAATTATTTCACACCTCACTAGTTCATAGATTACTGTGCATTTGCACTTCATAGTCCATGTTACCGGAACCGTAAAATTGATATCAGTAGCCCTGTTCAAATATAACTAACGCGAATGTTAATGGACGGCCTGAAATTATTGGCTTCCGCTTTCGTTTTCCATGGATGTTAATTACGGAGAGGTAGCCGGTATTTTGTATTTTTCGTTTTGTTCCTAGTAATTACATCCATTCAGGAAATCCCTCTCTAAAGCCATCTGGACAATTCATCTGCAGATGCCAGTTATTATTTACGCTCCAGCGATGCAGAACCATTCAGTTCAGTGCATTTTTACCTGAGTGATAATGCTGAAACTGACGAGGCCTAAAATATAATATGCCTAGCGCCAACTAATTAAATTAATATTCGATACAATTAATTATAGAATTACGTTATCTCTAACAGCATTCGAACCTTTTGCCATGAGGGAGTGAAGATCAAAGTCACGAGCATTTGAAAACAAATCCCTCCATATATGCATGCTGAATCCAACAAATTAATATCACATCCGGAATGAGAGCAAGCCTAATCCTGTGACTAAAAGAACCTATATCCTACAGTACTGATGTAAATGGGATAAATATTAATGAAGATGAGAAGAAATTGAATGAATGTTCGCAAAAACGGGCTAACCATCAAAATATTAAAAAGAAAGTTATACCTATGCTGCCATCTACTGGAAAAGGTTCAAGGTTCTTCTGTGAGATGGACTATAATACTCTACCCCATGTTATTGGATACAAAGTTTTCAATTTTGTGCTTTTTTCTTTTCATTAACTAAGTTACCCAAAATAATCGAGCTAACAGATATTTTTGTAGGTTTCTTGAAAAAAAGGTTATTTCTTTTGTTTGTATGCCAGATTAATGGATGGATTTACTAAAAAGAGCTCAAGTAAAAAAAGCTAAACGTGATATGTTTGCAAGCAGCGAATTATTGGTGTAAAACTTAAACAGAAGGACAATGGCTGAAAGTAAGCAAAAACTTAGTGCGTTACTAAATAACGCCTAATGGTTAAAAATATGAAAAACTTAAATATTTAATAAATTGTTCTTATGGTACTACTCAGGAATAGATGATGTAGATATAAGAAAGGGAAACATATTTTTCGTCTATCACTTGCTGGCATTGAGTTGCCAATGAAATATATATAAATGAAGGACTGTTGGCATTCTTGGTTGTGTTCCTTCGTAACATCAGTTTTACAGAGATCTGACAGAGGATAGTGGCCAAAACGTTCCTGATGAACCTTTGCTTGATGTGCTACATTGTTAATAGTATTAGATTAGGGAAAGTTCATTCCTGCTAAAATAAACGTTCAATAACTTAGCTGTTATTATGTATTTCAGGCCTACTCATATTAAACTAGGTGATAAAATTAGATGCCACATGTTCAATTTTTATGTAAAAAGACCAATTTGTTTTTGGTATATAAAATATAATAGGTAAGCGTATTTTTACAAGCATGTTAAATTTCTTATGCATTTATGTTTTGTTTTAATAATTTACTCAGGAATAGATGATGTAGATATAAGAAAGGGAAACATATTTTTCGTCTATCACTTGCTGGCATTGAGTTGCCAATGAAATATATATAAATGAAGGACTGTTGGCATTCTTGGTTGTGTTCCTTCGTAACATCAGTTTTACAGAGATCTGACAGAGGATAGTGGCCAAAACGTTCCTGATGAACCTTTGCTTGATGTGCTACATTGTTAACAGTATTAGATTAGGGAAAGTTCATTCCTGCTAAAATAAACGTTCAATAACTTAACTGTTATTATGTATTTCAGGCCTACTCATATTAAACTAGGTGATAAAATTAGATCCCACATGTTCAATTTTTATGTAAAAAGACCAATTTGTTTTTGGTATATAAAATATAATAGGTAAGCGTATTTTTACAAGCATGTTAAATTTCTTATGCATTTATGTTTTGTTTTAATAATTTAAGGCTAATACATTAGCATAAAATGAAACTTAAAATTGTTAAAAACTTCTAATATTTTTGACGTTTGCAATTGACCATTTTTCACTGTTCTGGCAAAATTATGATTAGCCTGATTTTGCAATTGCTCTTCAGTACTTTGAGATAGTATAAATAATTTAATATGCATCTATTTCAATAACATACTTTGATAAGTTAGCAGATTTTAATTGAACACATATCTTAAATTGGAATATAAAACGCATTTATATCCCTAATAGGCAAGGTTGGTAAACTGTTGATACCTGAAGCTTCGTAGACCAGGTGATCTTTAAATGTGTTATTCTGTTGGTGTTTCGGTAAAGGCCGCTTCATTGTTTCGTTCGTTTTTCGACGAGGTGCTTCTGGGAAATTAAATGCCATCCTATATTTGTACTGAATGCCAGTTAAGGTGATGCTATTGTCCAAGAACAAACGTTCCATTCTCTTTTCTACTTCTGGCGTTGAAGTGTTGAGATTGTGACAACTCGCGATGGATTGCTTTGTTTGCATAAATAGGGTTTGACTTCGTTCACTTAAGGAATTTTTGCACTATTTCTTCACTTGTTTCTAGGTTATTTTTTCACTTTAATTTTAACAACTTTTAACCGGGTAGATTGCAAGAGAATGAACAAAATGACTAATGATATTCAAGTGGGGCAGGGGTCCCTAGAACATAATTGCCTGACAATTCTGTTCAGGAAAAGGGAAAACCTCAAAAGAAAGCTTTATAAGTTTCAATAAGAGTATTCGAACTCGGGACAATTTTTTATGTATCAGAAACGCTATCTCTACAGCATGGATGCGAACTTTTGCCTTTGTATCGTAAATCACCGTGGACAAATCGCTAAAAGGTTTTATGGTGGACAAGTTTCAACTTGTCACTTTTTCTACTATCCTTGTCTGGCATGGGCTGTGGAAAATCCTTGGAGTGGTTAGTGGTTATGGGTCTATTGCATTCTCTAATTACCTACGGTGGTATGAGAGTAAATAGGTTCGCCATAAAAGGGGGACGGCTTGGAAAGAGATGGTATTTCTTTCTTTTCCTAATAGATCAATGCCACATAATAAAATGTTTAAGATATTAGTACCAAAATAAACACTTATTGATTTTCCTACAAAGTATTTGTGAAGTGCTCTTTATTTTGAACAGATTGTGTATTATTTGACCTAACTAGCAAAACCCTAATATACAAGCAAATTATCTACACAGAAACATCTCGTAAATATGGTTAAAACACATATTATATGCCAATTATTTGTGGCATTAACTATTAACACAACGTGTTTTGAATTTTCAACTATTTTATACTTTTTGTAGTGCTAAGAGTGATTCGTGTTTCTCGTGCAAAAGAGTATAGAATTTTAAGACCAGAAATAACATTGCAACCGGAATTTTAAACATTTTATCTCCTCAGTCTCCTGTATTCATTTTGTACGTACAAGAAAAACTAACGAAATCAGATAAACAGATAAATTTTGTATGATACTAAACGAGTGTCATGTGAATGTAAGTCACCATACTTTTCTCTTAATTGCAGTTTTATAAATCAGGTTCTAGAAATAACATTTTTAAATGGATTAAAGCACAGCATTTCACGAAGTTTCAATGTGAGAAAAACACTCATTGCTGCCAATTGAGGCACGTTTCAACATGTTCAGTACACGACTGAGGGGAAAATCCGTTATTGGAACGACAGTATAAACACAACCGCTATCTCCACAAGCTGAAGGCCATAAATAAGGTTTCTACTAACGCGTGGATATTGCACTGTAACGCAATTCGTTTCGCTGTAAAAGAACTCGCAGAATCCGCTACAGTCAATCTGAGTGCCAGTTTGTCAGACTGGGCTAGCAAAAACACTGCGACCATGCTGATTTATTCTTCTGCTGCACCGAAAGGGGTGAAAAGTAAATATTTGCAGCACATCGCTTTGAACGAGTCACTATCATTTTTCGACGACGAACCTTTTTGATCCATTTCCTATTCTATCATGATAGAAAGTTGAATTTCCTGAATTCAACATTTGTAATATAACTTACCTACGTATTTGCCTACTTTAATGCACACATGTGCACGGACTGCATTAAATCGTGCAAATTTTGATACATGTACCTATCATTGTAAACATTGAATAAAATCGCAGTTGCTAGTTCAATTTTGCCATTTAAATCTTACTACCTCCCATGTTTTTATGCGATTTTACGCAAGTCATATTGAAAGCCGTGAGTAACACGTTAAAATGCAAATTCTAACAATGTGAAAAAACGACTGCAGGATCGTACTCTACTGACTTTAAACCACATTTTTAATATTGTGATGTCATTAACTTCTATCATGTATTTCCAAAATATTTTGTTTCAACTACGTGAATGTGCTGAATTTCTTGCTAAAGAGGGAAAATCAGCTACTGAAAGTCACCTCAGATATTACCGTGTCTGTGGAGATGTCTGTAATGGTGCCAGGAGATGAGAAAAAATTTTCAAAGATGGGAACACGAGTATCCAAGATGAACTTCACAGCGACTGCCTTCAAACTGCGTCCACGGAACGCGATAAGAAGCAGGATGAAATGGCAGATTTAGCAGCAAAAACGGCAACTACAGAACCCAGTATTACCATCTCACGTGTTACTTCGGAAGACTTTAGGCTTGAAGTGCGGAGAGCGGTGCTATCGTCCTGGCACGACGAGTGGTCAGCTCTCCGCGGTAATAAGCTTAGAGAAGTGAAAGAACTTCCGATAACCTGGGTAACTTCCTATCGCACATCTCGTCGCGAGGAGGTTAGTTTGGCTCAATTAAGAATAGGGCACTGCAATTTTTCGCATGGTTACCTATTTAAAAGGGTCCTTGCTCCTCTATGTCCGCTGTGTGACAACCTTTTGTCAGTCCGTCACGTGCTGCTACTGTTCCTCTCAAGCGCACCTTCGAGATTCTCTGCAGCTGCCTGCCAGACTTGCAGAGGTCTTGGCGGATGACACAACATTGGTTGCTAGAGTTTGTTTTTGGCGGATTGTAGCATCACTTTGAGGATTTAAAATTTTAGATATCTCTTTTTATGTTTTTGACATATTTATCACCTGTTTCATATCTGGCTTTTGCCACTGTTTTTTACTTTTTCTGTATATTTTCCTTGTTGCTAGTATTTTTTATTTTCGAGTGAAATTTATATCTGGCTATTGCCATGAATCTTTTAAGGGCGCTGATGACCTTGAAGTTGAGCGCCCTTAAACCAAAACAACCAACCAAGGTCACACCAACCAAGAAATGGCTTTACAAAGAGAGGTGTTCTTCCGAACAAAGAATTACTGGTGACATCACTCTGCCAGAGCTGGAAGCATACATTGGCCTACTTTTTATCGCTGGCGCTAGAAAAGATAATCATGTGAGTGGTGATTTTCTATGGAGTGCTTGGGAAGTCCTATTTATACTTCAGTTGTCGCTGATGAGATTCAGATCAATTACAAATTCTTTGACATTGGATGACAAACAGATGAGGGCAGCCAGAAAAGACAATGGTCCGATATTTCTGGAATAGGTTTTTCGTACACTGCAAACAGTACTACAGATCATCAGCTGAATGCACTATTGATGAGCAGCTTTTGGGATTCAGGGGTCGATGTAAATTCCGGATGTATATTCCCAATAAACTGGAAAAGTGCGGTCTGAAACTTGTGTTTCATGTGTGGCTCCCATTTTAAATATTTGCTCACAGGAATACCTACGTAGGAAAAGAAACACATAGTGGGCCTGAACCTCTGGCACACTACTTGGTGAAAAAACTAGCGAAACCAATTTACGGCACCAATTCAAACAAAACCGTAGATAATTGGTTTACTTCGTTTCCTCTTCTGTCGGAGATGTAACAGTGATTTCAGCAAAAGAACAGTTACTTTGCCAGATATTTTTTTATTTTCATCCTGTAACACACTTTGTTATTATTTACATATATTAAGTTTCTAATACCTTGTAGCATCGTGTTTATATATTACATCAATGATTACGTGTATTTTGAGTTAATGAAGGATTAGACCTTGTAACAACTTGACTATTTGCAATTTTACAATAATAATTTTGAGCCGGGTGAAAATTCACCCATGTTACCATTAGTGCGTATCAAAAAGATGTTACCACTTAAGGGTTAAGAATAGGGCACTGCAATTTTTCGCATGGTTAGCTATTTAAAAGGGATCCTGCCCCTCTATGTCCGCTGTGTGACAACCTTTTGTCAGTTCGTCACGTGCTGCTAGAGTGTTGCTCTCTGGCGCACCTTCGGGATTCTCTGCAGCTGCCTTGCAGAGATCTTGGCGGACGACAAAACAGTGGTTGATAGAGTTTTTAAGTTTTTAGCGGATTGTAATATGAATTTGAAGCTTTAAAATTTTAGAAATCTCTTTATGCTTCTGGACATATTTATCACCTTGTTTCATATCTGGCTATTGCCACTGTTTTTCACCTTTTGTGTATATTTTTCTTGTTGCTAGTATTTTTATGTTTGAGTAAAATTTATATCTGGCTATTGCCATGAATCTTTCAAGTGCGTTGATGACCTCGAAGTTGAGCGCCCTTAAACCAAACCAAACCAGATGAAGCAAATAAAAGTGTGTTAATACAACCTGTTTATAATAGTAGCATAAGGTAGCTTAAAACAATATGCAGAATAGCTTTTCTGCGACCCAACATTTATCGACTAAAGCCCTTCTCTGTAAAAGCGTTTCTCTGAATAAAGCATTAATCCGCAATTTCCAGAAAATCTGTGCGCTAAAGCCAGCCTTTCCCTTCACAACACGTGGTCAATAGAGTCCGCACTATCTTCTTTATAAACAGATCAGCTATGGCATTACCATGGTAACCGGCACTTGCGCTTTTGTTGGAACTCTGTGATGTTTATGCAAACGGCAGCAGATAGCCGTAACGTGCGCGCGCGCTCGCGTGTGTTCCCAAGGGTCTAGAGCATTCTCCGGAAGGGACCGCCGGATAATGTGATACTGTAATCTATTTTCTCCCTGCACCATTCTTTTTCCCCCGCCTCGAGGGCCATGCAGGGTGCATCAGAAATAAAATTTAAATAAGAAAATTGCAGCCCCAGCTAATTCGGTGCACATGACCTTTTCCTTTTTTTTCCATTAACTTGGTTCGTAAAAGCACGGAGGGGAATACAAAGCAAAAAAAAAGCTTATTCCCATTGCCGTTGGAAAAACGAATAAAAATCTTAGTATACGTTCCCCTTGCTTATTGCACATTTAGACACGTTCTTTCTCGCTAACATAGAGAATTTTACGTTGTCTACCAGCGTGAATGTAAATTGAATTTTAAATATCAATGTTGTAACATAACCAAGAGCTTTACGGGCCATCTGCCTTCTGTTCTATGTTCAGCGCTTCAAACTGTGGCGTGGGGAGCGCCAGAGATTCTGTTTATGATCACTTAGAACGAAAAAGTATATTTTGCAAATTTCAACCTATTTTTGACACTTGTGCAACGTAATATTTAAGTACAACCTAATAAAATGAAGTTAAAATATTTTAAGCTCAATTCAGTCTCAAAAGACTGCTTCTACTGCACGTCTCTGATGAGAAAATGTCAGTTGGTGAGGGAGGGGTGAGGGGGAACAGTATCACATGGACCATGATGTAGGAAATAGATCCACTTTCTACCTTAAATATATGGCGGAACGTTATTATTTAAGAGTATGTTTTCTAAGAAGAAAAGTCAGCTGATAGTAGAATATCTAACCGTAATCTTTCTCAGATAGCGAGCGCTGAAGTTGTCAAAACATTCCTTACAACCACACTCTCGTTAGAGTAATACATTATTTGTGGCTATACTATCTATAATGTGACACAGCGGTTATGGCCTGAGTTTCGCGAGATCGGCGGCAGGTAATTTAAGAGTTAAACTAAGATAAGTAGCGCTCTCACCCAACGCAAAGACTGGAAGCCTTATAGTCAGATAACCAGAATCTTCTGGAAGTTTCCCCTCTTTCCGCCTCTAGAACGTTATGGAATTCTAACCAGCTGCTATATAAGCGAGCACTCTCGCGTTACTGAGTTAGTGAGTGCATATCTGCAGTGACAAAATGCTCTTACATTCACAAAGTCCCGAGTTTGAATCTCAAGTCAGGGTGACTTAACCCGATAAGGGGTTTTTGCGGTATTTTTCCTTATCCTACAAAGACAAGAAAGGTCAAACGGGAAGGGGGCAGCAAAGGTTCTATTTGTACATAGATTTAAACAATTCTGCTTAAATATGTAAAGTGTGTGTGTATATGAAGAACAATGATAAATAAATCCATATATTCAGCTGTAATACCAATATGATACGTTAAATTCATCTGTTTGGAAGTGGGAATATAACAAGTTACTAATTGTCGAAAAAACTGCTGGATTTCAGTTGGTTCCATGAGACTAGGAAGATGAACGTTGTGTTATAGAATTACGACTATTCCACTAATTTTGGATTATCACCTTTTGGTCCTGATATTATGGGTTTGGTTATATCACCTCTTCCTTGCAGTTCTGCCAACCTAAACACTTTACGTTTCTGAATATCTGAAGTATCCATGCGCATAAGAAGAATTAACTGGGCATTAAAAATGGCAGAAAAAAGATTTGGCTAATGTTCTAGTGAAGATATTGATATTTTAATTGAAGAGTCGAAGTCCAAAGGTAGGAAAAGCGCAGGTCATGTGTAGGAAATAATTTTCAGATATTTTGCAACGAAAGAGGTTACAAACTCACAGCGGAAACAGATTCATGAGAGATTGGGCTGCAAACATGAAATTAAACGGTAATAATTATAAGGGATCCACTGTGAAAACAATTTGAAATGTGACTGCCTAAAGTCAACAGAAGTATTTCAAAGATGAGTGAAATTTGATCGCTGGAATAAACGCTAAAATTATTGTTGTTCTTACAGCCTACTGGGTTAGTTGTGCCAACTGTGAAAACAAATATTAATGAAAATGCATGAATGTTATTGTAAGTTATACGTTATTTACTTTTAAATCACTACTAATATTAGACAGTATTAAATAAATTATTTCGCAGAATATTACAACCAAATATCACTCCATGTTTTTATATTTGGGATAATTTTCACGTGCTTCGCCTCTCAAAATTTTCGCCATGTAAAACTCTTGTGGCATTACTGCAGATAATTATATAATTAAGAATAATGCTAATAAATAATTACTCTACCTTCTTGATTTCTCTACCTACCACAGATTCTGATAGACCAGTAGAGAAAGGGTTAATAGCTACAACGTATGTGCTTACGATTAGTTTAGTTGCCTCAGCACTTCAGGAACAAGGCGCAAAAAACTATAATGATATGACAATGTATCACTGAGTAGGTGTTAATTTTAGTATTATTAGCTCCCTTTTTATAATGTACAAAGATGTAACGAGAAGCTGGAATGGTCTGACCTAGCAAAAGGCTAAGAAAAGATGTCGTGAACTACCAAAGAAGCCTTAGACGTTTTCTCTTGCACAGAAAACTCGCCAGGGAAATCAACCTCTAAGCTTTCAAAGCAGATGGGATTTGCGTTAAGTATATTAAACCTTAAACCTTTAAAAAAGAAAAAAAAAAAAAGCAGCTGCGACACATCAAGTAATGAATCTGTAGATAGGCTTTATTTGCTTCGGTAGATTTTGAATTTAGACCCTTACATCTAATTAAGATGGTTTCCCAGGTGAAATAGAGTTATGTGAACTATAATTGTTTGCTAAAATCACGAGGTGATATAAACAAAGCAAAACATACAGGTACTCTAAAAATATTTGGTCAAAGTTCATGACTTCAACTTTATTTTCCTAAAAGTACTATTAAACATCTAATTAACAAGAAATTCAAATAAATACATGCCTTTTCGAATAACAAATATAATCGTTCTTCTAAGCCACAGCAGCTGTTGTCAAAAAAATACTGTAATTTAAACGGTCACTTAAATATTCGAACAACAAAAAGGCGTAGGTATTTCCTCGCACTGTTTGAATAATTATATTTCGTAATATTACACCTGATTACTTCCAACAGGCTTGATTTTATATTCTTACTATTTTTCTTGTGTAGTGAGGCTCAATTTTAAACGATACTTCTATCAGTTTTCCTTTTTTCTTTTCTTAAGATGAGCTTTAGAGGAGATGGAGGAATTTCTTATTCTTTTAATCAGCTAGTTCCCTAAATTCCCCAATGCCTTAAATTGGACTCTAGAAAGAGGATCTCTACGCAAGATAAGCTTAGTTGACCTTAGGTAGGAAAGGACAGGGCAAAATAAATCATATGGGCTAATAAAGTTAATATTATTTAATCGCATAAGCGGCAGTGGATAGTGCTTGCTTGACCTGGAAGTCAAAGAAAGCCCAGGGAGTAATTTTTTAGATTTCCTATGCTCTATTTGGTACTAATAACTCCCTGTTAGACTATGTAGACTAGTTGAGTTTATACGGACATATTAGAAGAATGAAGACAGATTACCGAGAAGGGCGGGGGTTGTGGGTTTAAGGGCGCTCAACTTCGAGGTCATCAGCGTCCTTAAAAATGCATGGCAATAGTCAGATATAAATTTGAATCAAAAATGAAATTACTAACAACAAAGAAAATATACACATAAACGTAAAAAACAGTGACAATAGCCAGATAAAAAAACAAGGTGATAAATATATCAAAAAGCATTAAAAGAAATAACTAAAATTTTAAATCTTCAAATTGAAAGTACACTCTGCTAAAAACTTAGAAACTCTCTCAACCGCTGTCTTGTGGTCCGCTAAGACCTCTGCAAGAAGAGCAAGTATGAGAGCAAGAAGACCGGAAGAAATGAAATGGATAGGTAAGGATGAGTGGAGAAACAAGATTCTTTAGGCACAGAAAGATGCGTGAACATTGAAACACTGTATATAAATAAAATGTTTTGTTATACTGGCAGCCTCTTACTCTAGAATACTCATACATTCGATACTGTTTTTCTTTGTGTTTTGTACATTCTCTCTCTCTCTCACTCACACTCACACACACAGAGCCACACTCTTCACGTTCCCATGAAGGATAAGCAATCTTGATTAGATTGGTATCAAACCCGGACCCGCCACATAATGGGCAGTGTAATACTTAGAATTGAATAACGTAAAACATGAATTAATTTTTAAATATTAGCCAGTATTGCTTCAGTTGAATTTATTATTACGAGTCTACTAATTTACCACTGAGATTGGCATGTTTTTGGGGCGCTTTCCTAACAGTGGTGCCAATCTCCTGAGGTGAAAGTTCGGGCAATTTATTGTAATCAAAAAGTTAATAAGAATTAGTTTCTCTTCATAACGCTGCTTTTTAGTGCAATTAAGAAAGCTAGTCTAGAACAAGTATAACATTTCAAATATTTAGGGGACAATATCAACTCTAATACAGGAAGGAATATCGATTGTAAAATAAATAAATCCCAAATAGTCTGCGGAACTGTACCTACAGAAAATAATTAAAAACAAAGTAAGAAAAGAAACAAAAATAAAATTGTGATTCAAGGCAATCCCCACAACATTGTACTAGTATGAAACTTGAATCCCAACGAAAACATAGAATTCAGACAGCGGAGATGAGGTTTCTTAGTTAAGCAAAACTCCGTAGGATTAAAAAAGAACAAATAAGAGACGCACCAAAAACAGAACCGTTATTAGATAAATAACCTTGTTTACACCGTATTTCACAGCAACCTTATTTGGAGAACTATAATTAAAACGCTTCTCAAATGAATCAGGCTGAAAAGAGTATGCGTTGCACTATATCATTCCATTCTCAAAAGTAATTCACTCGGCCACGATTGCGGCCGCTACTCTTTGGATTAGGGTGCGTAATCACCGAAGCTGGCAGATTAATTATGTATAGAGTAAAATACTAGATTATGTATAGAGCTTGTGGTCTGCTAGCATTAATGTTTTGTCTTTGCAGTGGTATCATCAATTAACAAGTCTCTATGCTGAGGCTTATTTGGAACTAATTTCAAATCCGACAGCTTCAAACACGAATCTCCACTTATGGAGGCATCCAGGCATATGCTAAATAATCAAGGTTACAACATCCCAGTCCCTGGAGATACAAGGAAGAGCAACATTAGCTTGATGCTTATCGATCATTACAGTCTCATTGCGTAATCAGATGTACAGGGCCAACCAAGGTTAGAAAATCCATACACTTTGGAGACTAAGACCAAGTTTGGATTAGAGGTTGCTATGTGGAGCTTTTAACACCACATGAAATCGGCTTCATACATGTTAGAACAGAATAAACAAACTTATTGCCATTTGGCAATCATCGTAAATTTTGTAGAATTTCTTGAAGTAGGTACTTAAAGACTTGCAGAGGTCCTAGTGGACGACAAACCAGCGGTTGATAGTTTTTAAGTTTTTAGCCGAGTGTAGTATCAACTTGAGAATTTAAAATTTTATGCTTTTTGGCATATTTATCACCTTGTTTTATATCTGGCTATTGCCACTGTTTTTTTACATTTATGTGTATATTTTCTTTGTTGCTAATCATTTTATTTTTGATTCAAATTTATATCTGGCTAATGCCATGAATTACTTAAGGGCACTGATGACCTCGAAGTTGAGCGCCCTTAAACCAAACCAAACTAAACCAAACCAAGAGCAATCATCCATGCCATCTGCCCGGCATTGCCAGCACTATACACCTCAAAGATGACAAGGAAATGGAATGAACGGAAATGGTGGAAAGAAAACCATGTTATGAAATAATGCACTCCAGCATACGGCTCAGTAATATGGAGAAACCACCCATGCTAGAGTGCGCGGCCACGGGGATCGAACCCGCGACCTCCCGAATGCGGGCCACACACGTTACCGCCTGAGCCATCCCGCTCAGTTTGTATACCCCATAGCCACTATAATAAAATTATTTGCAAGAAAGGCTGTACGTTCTAGAGAAATACCATTTTGTAATACTAGCAAAACTTCCAGAAATTTTAAGATACAGACGGAATAATGGGAACAAAACTGTCAGGGCACCCCAAGTAAAGTATGTTTTGACAAGACTGAAAATTAAGGTACAGGTGCAGTTATTTTGTTGAAAATTTGGTCTCATTTTTGCTATGGAAACCTATGATACATTTGTTAAAAGCTGGCACTCCAAAACTATTTTGGTGGCATTTGAAACGAATACATTCTATTAGTATATTGATATGTATTTATGTACTTAGCTATTTTCCAACAATATTGTCGTTGAACTTGGGCATATCATCTTCTGTCAAAGCTCTACATTGAGCACACATGGTATTTTAAGCACGTGTATTTACGGTACTGAAGGTATCCAGATATTACAAAAGTCTCGAAAATGTAACCGTTAAAGCTTTAAAAATGGGACGGGGCTGAAAGGAAAATAGCTTCTCCATCATGACTATATTGCAGAATATTTATTTATTCTGTTGGGTAGAAGCAGCAAGAGTCAGACTTCCCTTAGTATTATCTTTCTGCTTGTGTGCACACTCAACGGTCCTCAAGCTGGAAAAAGCGAAAATATCAATATGCTACAAGTAGGTATAAAACAAAATATTACATGCCTATCTTACACACAGAGGACCATGTATAGAAATATACCGGAACCCAAGTCGGGAATAGAAGAGACAAAAACCAATCTATTTGAAGAATTTAATAGCCAACTCAAGTTTTGATTGGTGTTTACAAGTCAAACATTAAACCACATTAGAACGTTGTCACAAAGACTATGTACAACAAAATCACAAGCACGAAATCCTAAGATATTTTAAAATGTAGCTTAGTCTATTGAAGAAGTGGGTTACAATGTACCTGCATTAAACTTATAAAACCTTAAAGGTCGTTATGTAAAACCACAGTTACAAATTTAGGTTATGAATTTTCAAACAAACACAGTTTTGAAATCACAATTACAAAACAAGGCTGATTTACTTATAAGTAGAGAACTTGATATGGAAACATTTCCGTCTCTCCATTCATTTGTTGCACATATTAGTGTTATTCCTTCTACTTGCCAGTAGAGAAAGTAAAAATTCTTTTTTTCTTTTTTGGATTCAGGGGGTCTCAAAACATGTTTCCGGTGAAATCTGGACATAGAATTTTTGGGTAGAATACAATACTTCCCCTACTTACCTGTAGGGGAAATAAAAACCATTAGCTATACTAAGGACGTTAAGACAATTAAAGCAAGAGGTTAACTTATGAATGAAATTTAAATCTAAAAATACGTATTTACTACTTTATATTTGCTGAAGACCAAATAATTATACAAAGGACGGAAGACGAATTATAAATTAATCTACATTGTTTCCACTTACAAAACAAGTATATAATCTAAAAATATCACAAAATAAAACCTAAGTTACGACTTTTAAATGAAAATACTCAGTTCGCTCCAAAATAGTACTAGATAGGAAACCAATAGCAGAAGTATCTCACTTTTACATACTGGGATGTGATATAAGTTGTATGATAAATGACATCTGCAAATGATATGTGGTACGATAAACAGAACATTGGCAAGCAAAACCAGGAAAGAGACGAAGATAAAATAGAAAGTGATGCCAACAATTCACTGTTCTTTTTCAGTTTATGTTTTAGAATCAATACTTTACATCGAGACGTTAAATTTTAATTCATCTCATTTCTTTCTACATAGCATAAGACAAAAGAAGTCAACCTATGCTATCTCTATGTTCACATTTAATATTACAGAGGGCTTACATAGAAATACTGCCTTAAAGTTGAGGCGATATTGTTTGGAAGAAGCCTCCTAAAATATTTAAAATGTGTGTTTATAGTGGTGGCAGAAAAAGCCCCCTAGAATTTTGAATTGTTGTTACAGTGGGCAATGATATATAGATTCAATTGTCTTGTTCATGTGTTATCTGGATTGGCGTCGCGTCTAATACACCAAGTCCGAGTAAAAGCTGTGATATTACGGCGTATACGCCATAATATACAAATATTCGTGTGTAGTAGTAAGAAGGCATTAGCCTTCACACAAGAGATACATTATTTTACGACGCGGGTCACAATATAAAGAACTAATAGAACATAGAATAGTGCGTGGTCCGTGGCATCGACGGGTGAACCCCGTACGTAGGAAAGGACATTCTCGTGTGATAGTAAAAATAAACTAATTCAACAAATTAAATGTGAACTTATAATTAATCAAACCGCGTGTTGTTCCGCACCACTCCCTAGATATGTACATTTAACAGGACTACTGTGTTAGCTGTGTTAGCCCGGCAAGGAAGGATTGACGCCCCAACACCAAACAGCAAATGGTACCCTCAGGTCTCAGTGAGGTAAGCTCCACGTAAGAAGAAGAGGAACGTTACAAATTGGAAACTACCTGGTCAACAGTCCACCAAGCAGCATCGTTACAAATGTCGCATCAACGTGTGGCTATTAAGAATAAATAAAGCATCGTTACAAAGTGATCAAGAAAAGTAATTCTAAGTACAAAATTCAAAACTGTTCTTGTAAAAAGTGTGCCACTTGGGTTGGACTTGAAATATTCTCGATTCACGTGTTGGAAAGTTGAGTGATTTAAGTGCTGTTTAAAACGGAGTTGAAACAGATAATGCTGATCCATGATGCGAGGTGTTTATATCGTCTATTGTTATCCTGACTAGGTCCAGCACGAACTTTGGAGGTGCTATTGCTCCGCACGGTATATAGCCACCACGAAACACACATCCATTTCCAGCTTTTTGGGATCTGATGTGGGCTTTTAAGCAGGATGTGTTTTCTGGAGTAACAGAATGAAGGGTTGAGGCACTCCCGGCAATTTGGTGACTGGGGGATTGCCAGCCGGAGGGGGTGCCGGAGGGGGCGATAGGACGGCAGTCTGGTACGTAAAGAGCTAGACTGGTAAGTGATAAATAATCCTCCTACTTCCTAATGGATCTCCCGCTCTTCCTCCACTGCAGCCTGTTACTTGTACTGCCTGTATTACACAATAATAGGCAAGCTCACATCTGCTTCAAGTTCCTGGTCCACTAAGCCATTCTTTGCCTAAGTTATTTTCAGATCAGAAGGTTCTGCAAAGTATAATGCAGACAACATAGGTATAATTACTAGTCACCAGCTCGTACCTGGCTTTGTCCGTGATTCGACAATGTCTCCTGTAACTTTTACACTTGAGTTGCACTTGTCCAATAGCCTTGTATTTCTTTGGAGACATTTAAAAACAAAGAACTAAACTCTTACGATTCTATAAAGAAGAAAAGACAAGCAAAATAAAACACGGAGAAGACACCATGCAAATGCATTGTCCAGCACTCACAGACACTACAGGAGGAAAACTCAGTTGAGAAAACCGTGTGAATGTAATACATTATAACGGGTGATCCAAAAGACTCCGAACCGTGTGCGTTGTGTTTGGCTGTACGCGTCCTCAGGGCTCGTCGCCGACTGCCGCTGTCATAGGACAGCGTGGATGAAAGCATGCAACATTTTTAAAACTACTTTTAAAGGCTTTAATTCTTCTTAATAAGTACTACAACTTCATTAACTGAATGTTTTGGCCTTCTCCACAATTTTCTTCCATTCAATGCGATCTTTTGTCAGGTTTACCCAATTTATCTTCATATTTTTTAAATCTTAGTGTACGTCATCACTCCATCTGTTTTTAGGTTTGCCCCTTTTTCTAGATTCGAGAGGCTTCCAAGTGTATATTTTTTTAACTGTTCTCTCATTTGACATTCTATACAAATATCCGAACCATCTAAGTCTCTGTGCTGTAATGAAATTAATAATTGTTCATTTTATTCTTTTATTTAACTCCTCATTTCTCAGAGTCCTCCATTGTCCTCTGTCTTTAATTGGTCCAAAAATTCTTGTCTTTCTTTCAAATATTGATAAGTTTTGCTTTTGTGATTGTTTCAATGCCCATGTTTCAGAGCCATATGTGACTTTAGGTTTTATGATTTGTGTTATAGATTCTTAATTTTCACTTACTTTTGAATAAGTTATTATACATGAAATATGCTTTATTACCGTGAATCACTCGCCCTTTCACCTCTTCCTCTATAGTTATCACTATTTATTACAGACCCGAGGTATTTAAATGATTTTACAGCTTTTATTACGTTGTTGTTTATTATTAAATTTTCCAACTTCTTTGGTCCTTTAGAACATTTTAGAAATTTTGTTTTTTCCATGTTTATCAAGAGTCCGAACGGGGCAGACTCCTCCTGTAACTTTTGAAATGTTTCTATTGCTGGTTTTTTTTTTTCTAGCAATAATAAGAATGCCATCTGCATAAGCTATACATTGTTTTAACCTGTATACAATGTTACCTCTAGTTTATTCAAAACTGAATCCATTACAATATTAAATAGTGTGGCAGGCAAAGGATCTCCTTGTTTCACACCTGTTACAACATTGAATTGTTCACTTAGGTGATTATTTTCACTCTTGCAACATTATTAGCTAAAGTTATCGCAATTAATCTTATTAGCTTTCCAGGCACGTTATACATTTTTAAACAATCTAATACTTTACTTCTGTTAACCCTGTCAAAAACTTCTATATAATCTACAAATATGATAAGTATAGTGATGTTATACTTGTAACATTTTCAATTATAAAGGCTTTAATTACCAATGTTATTACAGGAGATACCGAAACTGTTCACCGTCGTTGTCCATGCATTTTTAGCACCTCTTTAGGAAACTATCCATCACTCGCCGTAGTTCACGGTGATAAATGTTGAAAATTTCCTGACGGATATTTTGTTTTAATTATTTCAGGGTGTGTGGGTTTGTCTTGTACACTTTGTTACCCTAGAGACAGAAATCGTAGATCACATGGAAATCATTCTATAAATCGCTCTTTGGCGAATTGACTGATTTAAAACATACGAATCATAAATAAATACACGCTGTGCAGTAGATGAGCCACAATACACTTTGTGGCTAAGTGTAGGGCAAAATAATAAAGCACACTGGTAATAACTCAATCACATATCATCGTCAGCTCAATACTGTACTTTCAGAGCAGAAAAAAACAAGTCACCCGCATGACCTTGTTTACAGCAACTGCGTTATCCTGTTTCTGTGTACTCAGTGGAAGAACACCGCATAGCGGTTCGGATGTTTTTGGTTCTCTCTGTATAAGAAATGTATAGCTTAAAACCCTTCACCTTGAAAAAATACATATATGTGCCGAATTTCACGGTGATCGGTCCAGCGATGTAGGTATTACGTAAAATAAAAGTGAATAGAGAAAACCGTGTGAATATAATACGTTGCATAGCAAAATATATACCACAGAAACCCTCTCCCTGAAAAAAATATACAGGATGGAAGTGAAATGATCCGCCAGACTTTAACAGCGAATTTCTCTTGTTGTGAATAAACAAGAAAGTCTAATACCAAAACGCTGAAAAGTTTATAGTTTTCTAGAAAAAAATATTTTTATCAAAAAAGTTTATCACCACCTGGCTGAATTATTATAGATTGAAGGTGCTTGCTTTATGGCTATATTCATAGAAAATTGAATAAACGACGTTTTCCTTTGGCTTATTTCAATAAATTCAACGGTTTTTGTGTAAATTAAATTTAAAAAACCCACAATTTGTTGCCTTCTTAATTCTGGTAGAAGTGGCAACATGGCATCAACTGTGTTTAGTCTCTTCGCATGTCCGTGTAGATCACTCAATGTTTACTTAATCCTATGCTTTTTTTTTTTTTTTTTGTCGAAGCCGCAAAAGATGTGAAGCCTGGCTACATGTATTGGATACTTGCTCTAAACCCTTATTCCGAATTAATCGCAATGTTACTCCATAAATTGTTATTGCTAATAAATGTTAGTTATTAAAAGTATGGCCATTTTTTGTTTCTAAAGCTACCACGTAAATAATGGTTAGTCCGTGACTGTGGAATTCACTGAGTGCGAAAACCTTGTCAGAGTTATTTACCTACATTTCTGGAAATATTTTGATGTCTTTCGCACATACTCAAGCGCACAAATCTTGTAAGAAATTTCCTGTTGAAAATTTCACTAACTCGAATTCTTTGGCGCTCAGAAGGTACTTGTTAAAACGTATTGGACTAACTGCTGGAAGTGAAAGCGCTTCTAAAAACTTGTGCGTCACATCTTGCTTGCATAAAGCGCATTAGTCCCATTTTAAATGGGGTATATCAAAAATTAAAGCTAATTGCACATTTACCGAGTCAAACGTGTAAACAATTGCATATACATTTTGTTTAAACATGTCGCAGTGGAGCGTAAATTTACATTACAAATTATGCTTTCCTAAAAGTTTATCAACTACTAGTGTCACATTCTTAAATTCAATACGGCATAACGGTATTACTAACCCAAGTGGTGAATGCTTTATACATTCGCCTTACAGACGATATGAAAACTGCACGTGTTCACATGTGTCAGTGTTAGAAACAAGCTACCTTACTATTTATTGTGAACATGAATATCGTGTTAGGTTTCTACCATTCGGTAAATAAAGTGAATAAAGCTACTCGCTTTTCCTCAGCGTGCATGCACAGTAAGTATGGGCTTAGCGTGTATTCGTTTCATTTCAAATGAATTTATGCATTTATGACTGTTTAGAGCATATTTAAAGCTTATTTTCTTAATGTTTCTATCATATTTGTAATTCCCTAATGGATGCAATACAATTACTATCGGAAGTTAGCAAAGAACTTTGCGCAGCGTTTAAAAGAAGAATCCAATTCCAAGTATGGTCTTTATCTCATCATGGCATAAACCCCTCAAATAGAGTAGACCAAATATTCAAGCCTTTAAATGTACCAATTAAAATATCTGTAATTTGGCGGAAATATAAGATTTGAGGTAATATTTTCATACGGACAATCAGCCATAACCTTACTTTTCACGTAATTTTCTGGTGTCTGGCGCACCGCAACAAAATATTTGAATTCAATACACGGCTAACGTTAATTAAATGTCTTTTATAGAGCATTAAAATAGTTCATTGATCTGGTGTTAGAACCTGGGTACCCGATCAACAGGTTGCACCACGTTGCCACACACTCTCACCTTCAAACGCGATTATGTAATTAATAGTGCATTTAATTAAATAAAACTTATTGGAGTTTTTTGTTGGTTTGCATCCACTCTCTCACCTCCTCCAATCTGGCGGATTATTTCACTTCAACCCTGCATATACGTGCCAAACTTCATGGTGATTGGTTGAGCTGTGTATATGATATGTAAAAGAAAAGTGAGTAGAGTAAAGCGTGTGATTGTTACGTTACATAATAAATGGATATGTAGAAACCTTCTCCATAAAAAAATGCATATGTTCCGAATTTCGCGGTGATGGGTCAAGGCGAGTAGAGAAAACCATGGGAATGTTACGTTGCATAATAAAATGAATAGTATATAAACGATCTCCAAGAAAAAATTACACAAACGTGCCGAACTTTGAGGTATTGTTCAATCGATTTAGGAGCACATAGATGACATACATTCCTTTTTATATAGTTAGGTATATAGACTAGCTGAGGCATTTAAAATATTACACAATACATTTAAACAGTTAATTAAAAATCTCAGGACACTATAAGCATAATATGAGGAGTATGGATTTGAAAAGAAATAATGAACTTAATTTTGGCATTTATAGAAAGTCAACACATACTGATAGTTATAGATAAATAAAAGCTTTAACCCTCCAGGAAATGTTTCTTTAGCCAGAATTTTTACCCATCCTCCCTAGAGTCTAGAAGTCTTATGAAAGAGCGTGTAAATTGTGTGTGAATTTAGAGTTGATGAAGAAAACAAAACATAAACAAACCCAAATTACACAGATAGTAAAGCATTGTCATTGTCAATGAGCAGTTGTTTCAAATGAAAAACCGCCGATATGGCACCAGATGTTCAAGGCGGATATAAATGGAGCAAAAGGAAAGGGGGAAAAAATAACCAAAGGTCAATACGAAAATGACCATTTTTATTAAAACGTTTATTAACAACTGCTCCACATCTTTTTGCTTATTCCAAACTATACAGCATCAAAGGACAAAAAACAAGTTTTCAATTAAGTATAGTAGACAAATGTTTCCTTTTTTATGTGGTCTGAAAATCGCTTCAGGTAACAAACATAAATGCGTCATCCAACTGTATGATCACACGGCAATATGAAGCACAAAGGAACAAGGAAAAATGAATAAATGTCTGTCTTAACTAATTTAAATCCAAATGACATGCACAACAAATGCATTCAGTTCTACTTGTAATTTAACAGCATATAAACGAATAGGTTATTTCACACCAACCCTTCCAGAATACATTTTTACTTTGTCTACTATGCATAATAAATAGGTGGGGTATTGTATTTGACCCAAAAATTCGATGTTGAGATTTCACCGGGAATATATGTTTTGAGGGCCCTGAATAAATAAATAAAAAAAAAAAAGCATTTTTGGAAAAAAAGTCAGGGTGTGTATGTGTGTCTATGTGTCTGTGTGTGAGCAACGATAACTCAAAAACGAAAAGACGGTTAAAACCAAAGTTGGTATTTAAGTTTAATATTTTTCAAAAATGCGACACGAAGATTTTAAAGAAAATTCCTCCACCCAAAACTACCCTTTAAGTGCATAATTTTTCGATATTTTGTTTTTATGACTAACGATTTTGTTTAAAATGTTTGAGATATTTTTATAGCAAATGAAATGCATATTTTGAATTTTCTGGCTATAGCCTGTTTACATATACCACACATATATATGTGCGCCGTCGTAAAGTAGGTGACTGCCTGATTTTGAATGATTCTCTTAGCGCACTTCAGAGCTTTCGTGAGCTGTACAACTCCCTTCCTACTGTACAAAGTATCCAGGATGCCCTCCATGTTTTTATCATGGTGTCCTGGGTATATCCTATTGTGGCAAAATCCATCCAGTTACTTTTCTAACGCTTTATTCTCCTTCCAAAGCATTGTACAACAATTCAGTTCTCTTTCATTGACGTTAACACGGTCTTTAGTCTTTCACGATATTACCACTCATGATTGTTTCTTCTCGCAATCTTGACTCAGCCCTTTCAGTTTATTTTTTCACTTTCTCTGTCTCTGCTAATTTATATCTGGCTATTGCTATGGATTTTAACGGCACTGATGATCTAGAAGTTGAGGTCCCTTAAACCCACAAACCACCATCTGTCTCTGCTGACAATATAATAACCCGATGCTTGTTAATCTACTTTACTTCTATGCGACGTACCACACACACAGCTGTCTCGTACTCGCTGACACATGGCCAACTCATGTCTGTAACTGTAACTCTTTTGCTGTTTATTGCCTTCTTATAAGCGGGGATGACGTCACACGGACCTTTCTTCAAAGACGCCGTCCATGACGTAGTCAGATCTTTCTCGAAGGCTCTGGAGAAAGCCGCTTTTGTTTGTGCCGCTCTGATTGTTAGTCACGTAAACAGAAATAGTCGCGCGAGGCCACCTGACCTTGGACGCCTTTGTTTGCTCGACAGCCTGGTGTGTGGTGTGAAGTAGCTTAGCTCCGACAGTCCTTTGGTTTGCGCCGCACCCGGCGTCACACTTATACTGATAGGAACAGAGACACACGCGCACACACATGCACAAAACACACATACAGACACAAACACGCACGCGTATATTTTTTTAAGTACATGGCCGGCCGTGAAAGCCTATGTTTATTGTAGTTTCCTCGGCAACATAACCTTCACGGAGATTTTTCCATTAAGAAGTTACAATCATCATTGTTAGTGTATGGACCTTAGAGTGGAAAATAATAACGTAATGCCACAGTAGCCGTTGTGTGATATATCGACGTAGGAAGCACACATATGCACCTCACCTAATAGACATGTATATAATTAGTCCTCCAATAAATCCCCTTCAGGGCAGTGTCTTTCATTTGTCATTTGTGATTTCTTAAGTTATCTACCAAGTTTCTATTTGGGTTGGCGGATTTCTGTTCTTTACAAGATAATCGTGTGCACTTGATCTCACTTTAGAAATAATTTAGTGTGTTTACGAGGTTATTTGAGTGTAATTATTAATATATGCATTGGATGTAGTATTACTTATTTTATTTGTGGCAAAAATAAGGCTTAAGTTGTTGCAGCATATACTTTGCTTGTATTTCTATGAACAGACCACCGTTTGTAAACAAAATCACATATTGAATTACTCTGTTTTGGAGTGCCGAAAAGAAAGGTCACTACCTTAACCTTATGCAAATCCAAGAACAAAATCAATGGGGAAACATACTTGCATGGAGGTTAATGAATAAGTCAACTTTAAACTCATTTTTTCTCGATACAATGTTTTATTTTCTCATATTGAAAATTTATATTATCCCACAAAAAATCTAGCTAGAAATCTAAAATTATTATACAATATAGTTCAGAATATGGGTACTAAAATGTCTGATTGGCATTTTTATGTTAGTTATAATTTTTTAACAAATATAGTATAATAATGTGCTGTTTTTATATTTTTATACCTTGCGGTATCAACATTTTTAAGAAAAACTACTCATGTGATGATTTTCATCCTTTAATTTGTTACAAAGGTAATAAGAGATGTAATTTTAAAAAATCAACATTGTACTTCAACATGTCTTGGAGGAGATAGACTTCGATTATACCTAATACCATTAATATTGTCGCCCATCGCATTATTGTCGGCACTACCCCAAAGGAGCCGAAGGGAAGAGACAGAGAATGGCCGCATTGTTGGGGCGCTTGCCGAAAGAGAGAAAGGGATAGAGACTTCTGGAATTTTCTGCTTTGTATTTGACCGCAATAATAACTGAACTTTCCTGAAGTTTCCAGAATAGTGCCTGGGAGATATAAATAGCGGTAAAGTGTGAGAAGGGACAGTTTTTGTGTTACTAATTCGGGCCGTGCTGTTGGTGAATCGTAAAAGACTTTCTTGCTGTTGCAACGAGTGTAAAAAGTTACTGTTTACGGAAATAAAAGTGTTTCTTTATCTCGACTACATCTGTCTTCTTTACTTTACACCCACCAAAGTGACAATATAAATTAATTTATCAAGAATGTGATTAGATATTTGAATGAAATTTGGTATGCAAATCTTGTGAGTTGGTGGAAATGCGTATGCAAAAAATTAACATTTAACTTCTATACTTTGGAAAATGTTTTTCACTTTGGTGTACCCTTCCCTATGGCTCCAGCGGATTGAGCGTTTTCTTCTCTTTTTTTCCCAATACATTTAATGGAGTCTTGGTCTTTAATCTACATTAGTAACTTTATGAATGTTATAAATGTACGTATTTGAATGTGTGTAATTTTGATCTGCAGTTCTATGCTCTACCATTGAGATATATTCCAAGGTAACTCTAGGCTTCAGAGTGTTCGTACAATATTCCTTGGAGTTCTAGAGAACGAGAAATTCAGAAGAAATAACTTGAAGTTCAGTAACTTCCCAGGATTTGGCGGGATTCAAGAAAGTCCTCCACCCCAGACTATCTTTGACAAGCAACGGTTTTGGAACACTATGGCTCTAATGTTTAACATACTCTTATGACAAATGAAAGATGTTAAATTTTCTGGAATATCTTCAGAAGTCCTGTGCACTCTGGGTGACTTTAGTATATCTCCTAAACAGTAAGAGAGAGAGAGAGATAAATTCCTATAACGTAAAAATGGAGATCATCTTAAAACACACCATTTATGTCAATGCTTTTTGTTTTTCGTGGAGCGAACCATTGCGGAGATATTATTATTTGTCTGAATTTTGGAGTACTTCAACTTTACTCAAATGGGAAGTTTAGGCTACCCTTTGTACGGAATATTATTAAAAATTTTGACTTTCTAAAGACAGCTGTAGCAATTTTGATTAAAATAGCGTATATTTAAGATATTTTAATGATAAATGCTGTGTAGATTTATCTTGAATTTTCGGGTAACGTCCTCTAAAGTCCTCTGCACTGTGGGCGACTTTTGCATATATGCCAAACCGTAAGAGATAGACATAATCTTACTGCACAAAAGATATAGATCTTGTTAGAACACACGATTTATATCAAATGCTTTGTGTGTGGAGTGAACTATTTCGGAGATTTCCTTGTTATATCTCTGAATTTTCCAATAGTTAGTCTTTACTCAAATTGAAAGTGTTAGCATTGCAAAGAGAACGGAATGTTAAAGTGAGCAGCTCTTTAAGGATTTAACTATCACATGAAGCCTTTTGTATTCTCCTATTCCCCTTGAACCTACAAGGGAATTGGCAATAAGATAATATCTATAAATGTTTATCTCGACTGACATTAAGTGCATAGAGGAATATATTTTTACTTTCTCTGCTGGTAAATAGGGGAAGTATTGTATTCCACCCAAAAATTCGATGTCGAGACTTCACCGGAAATATATGTTTTGAGGCCCCCTGAATAAAAAAAAACCACATTTTTAGAAAAAGGTCCGTGTGTGTGTGTGTCTGTTTGTCAGTCTGTGGACAGCATAACTCAAAAATGAAAAGTCCGTTAAAAACCAAAATTGGTATTTGAGTTTAATGTCTTTCAAGGATGCGACACAAAGATTTTGAAGAAAATAGCCCCACCCTAAGCTACCCTTTACATGGAAAATTTTTCGAAAATTTTGATTTTCTTGAAAATGGCTCTAACGATTTTGATTAAAATGTCATATGTTTGAGATATTTTTATGACAAATGAAATGTATATCTTGAATTTTCTGGCTATAGCCCCTGTAGTCGTATTTACTTTGGACGACTTTTGCATAACTGGTAAACCGTTAGAGATAGACCAAATTATACTACACAAAAATGTAGATCTTGCTAAAATACACAATTTATGTCTCAATAAATTTTCTTGTAGGGTGAACCATTTCGGAGATATTCCTTGTTATGTGTGTGAGTTTCGGAAAACTTAGAACTTTAGCGAAATGCAACAACGTAGTTCATTTTTTTTATGAGAACGGAATCTCAAAGGTAAAAAAGATTTGACTTTCGCACAAGGCCTTCTGTATTCTAATATTCCCCTTGCACCTACAAGGACATAAGCAGTAAGATAATTTGTACGAATGTTTATCTTAACTAACATGGAGATATAGGAATAAGAGTTTGTTAGAATGGTTAGTACAAGAGTAGAGATAGTCAAGTGAGTGCAACACATCATATTTTTTGGAATAGTTTGTACAAGAGTAGAGAGTAGATGGAACACATCACATTTTCAGTTTGGCTGTCATGGAAGTATTTCAGTAATAGCTCAAGGTTTAAATCTGGCCTGTATGAAATATTTCCGTTTACACATGTGACGGGTGGAGAAGATACATAGGATAAATTCTTCTGTAAAATTCACAGACGTAACGATCATTTCCAAACAGCACTAATGCTAAGAAAATTTATGAAAGAGATAAAACCTTTGAGAAATCCAGAAGCGTTCATCTTGAGGACACGAAGCAAGAAGACGAGATAGATAAGAATAAAACTCTACATTCCCTCCAGAAGCTCTCGAGATTACAGGAATAGAAGGAAAGAGAAGGGGTTGAATGCGACAGAATTCATTTACGGACTTAACTGATACCTCCTGCCACTGCAACTGAATACTACGCTCACACAAGTTTTCCGAGGGAGGAGTGTGAAAAAGGACCCCAGGCAAACAGAAATGTAATTTGAAAAGGATACTTGTAGGACCGAATAAGAAACTGGCGGCGAACCTCGCTTATCTACCGGATCCTCACAAGCAACTGATTTCAATTACACGCTCTGTTTGAAATAAACTTGCCCCGAGATTTCTTGCACAAGTTAATGAATCCAAAGAGCTTAATGAACTGTTCCTGAGCTCCATTGTTACATATTTACAACTCTAATAGCAGTGTTCATCCTATAAACCTGGGTTCTCGACCTTTTCCAGTGATGTTCAACAGAGGATATTACTCGTAGATAAAACAAATTTTACGAGGATCTAAATGAACACTTTATAACAACCAACTCAGCTTCCAGCACAGTACTCTTTACCACGCTTACATCATTTCATAATCGCACCTCAGTAGAACCTAGTAATGACTGACACAAAATTTAATGGCGTGTGGCAGGAGGAGCTGGTCAAAACAACATCCAATCAGAGACTTGTTACGCCTAACGGTTTTATACAGTTAAATACACTGTGAAATGACTCTGTAAAGTCGGTTATATAAAAATAATGTGTCCATAATAGTATATTATGTAGTAATTAAGACGGGAGTATATATTAGGAAACGAGCGAAGTTAGTTGAAATATTGTAAAATATTTTACACTCATCAGGGACAATGACATACGTATTGCATCAGCTGATATTTGGGGTTCTGCGCAGGCGTTAAAGGATTGATGCGTTTCCAGCACGTCACAGCTGTATTATGAAAATGCTAACCTTGGAATGCTAGGTAACATTGAAAAACAGATGGCAAATTTATTATATTATCACACGAAACTTTAGTTCATGTATGTTATTTATTGTGCAATTAGTGAAATTAATTTGCGGGACTGTGCTGAGTGAAACATTCTTGGAAGTTGATGCTGTATTGAGGTTAATTTGTGTTTTATGTTTGTCCGACATTTTAGGGTTTTCTAAACTAGCTCTAGTTGCGTTTCGAGAATTAATGGATATTGCGCTTTGCCATTGCTGCATGGGAATTTTCTAATTGTCCTTTAATGATAATTGAACTGTCCGGTTGGATGAAGACCAATTCTTTAATGAAAGTTTGAATTTAAGGAGGTCCATTAAAAGATCGCTATCAGAGTTATAATTAATAAATTTGTGTATGATCGAGCATAACATTTATTTACACAACAGGAGAGAAAATAGTATTGGATAGCTATCAGCCGTCATTAAATTTTGTGTTTGCCATAGTTACGATATTGCCTCCTTTTATTGCTTACTGTCCCCCTTTTATTCCTATCCTTTTGCAAATGCCCACTCAGCTATTTAGCAGATCAGTTTCTATACATTTTGAAACATTGACATGGGCATTTTCTCGGGACGGAGCCATGGGGGAAATCCTGTTTCACCTTTCCGCAATGTCGTGGGTAAATAGAGGCATCCTCTGAACTACTTTTTCATTTAATTTGCATTGTTATTAGGGGAATAAATGAGCTTAAGTTATCTGCAGGCATTATCTGCTTAATTATTTGTATCCTAAATAACATACCAGACAACGTCGGTTGTCTGAGAAAAAATGGCCCTGTTTGAATGACCCCTAACATTCGCAAGTTTCTTGCAGAGCTTCTGAATTACCCTATTCAAGTTTTTTTACGATCGAAACTAAACTTTCCTATTATTTGTGTGCAGTATCACGCAGAAATCTTTATGGTGCTGTAAAATTCACTGTTTTAGTTGTAGTGGAAATGTAACATATTTGTTGTTCGTAAAACAAATTATGTATTTTAATGGATCTTAACTTGAGATCTGCTACTGGCAAGAGATCTTGTACTTGACAGTATCAGAATTTTGCTATAAGTAATATGAGAGTTAATTGCAACATACTGACATTTTAATATGACCAAATATGATTCATACCCTTAAGCTAATTCGTCGATGAACTCTAGTCCAAAAGTGACAAAAACATCGTTTTTCTATATATTAGAGATTAGTTTGTTTATAGGTGCTTTCTAGTTTCATATTCCGCTTGCAAATTTCGATAGCTATCATGTTTATAAAGTAATTTTATTAAGTACTTATAAAATTGCGCATTCACGTTGCTTAACACAACAGTTTTCAAATGCTTTCTTTAAAACTAATTTCCAACATCTTGCAAATTTATACACACAATGTACACCTCAACCAGTTTTTGACGTTTTCAGTATTGGTGTAGAAGAATTCAACAGAGAAACGACTTGGATTTGTATATAATCGTTACTGATTTATAAATCGCTTACAGTAAAAAATTAGGAAGAGCATTATTTGAGAATTTTTATGACCAAACTAATGAACGTTTTGCAAAAAAAGCACAATTCAGATTTTTGTTATGCTTCAATTGCATAAATTAAACGTTGACCCAGAGCACCGACAGTGGTTGTGTTGTTCCAAAAGCGACAGAAGAAACATCACAGAGAATCGTAAATAAGCGAGCAATAAAACGATTATAAAATGTTGCATTGCTGACTTTTTTTTGCAAACGTTAATTGAAAGTTTAATTTGCTCCTGTCATTTGCCACTAAGCACTCTGGGAAATCTCCCCTTGAGCTCAGTTGTCTGTCTATGTGTACGCCTGATACAAATGGATAGACTCACTCGCCTAAACATTGATGAAAACAGCTTCTGTATTTTCTAAAGCAGTCGATTCGTTTGAAACGGAATGGCTTTATGTCGAGTTGAACAAGAAGTCTTTCTGGCTAAATACTCAGGAGTTCCCGGCCGGTTTCTGAAGTCGTGTTTGCACGTTGTCATCGCTGGTTATTGTTCCTACTCCCTCGGCCCAACCCTTTTTACTACCATGTTGCTCTTGCTACTTTGTTAATTAATCATTCGTTATATCCGCTCGACTTGAGTAGTACAAATGAACACAGTTTTCGTGCCTGGTTTGTTTTCCTCGCGACGGCCACGTCATATCTACTTTGCATGCCTTCCGCTAGTCTGCGCTGCAAGCTAGTTTCGCTAATGTACTTGGCAATGGAATTCAATAAACAAATGTTTTAACACACTCTGTACTAATTAATGGAATTACGTTGCATTAGTCTAATTAAAAGAGCAAAACCGAACTACTTCATGGAGGTTTATGTATTTTTAGACAAAATTAAGTAGTTATTTAATCAAAATATTAACTCATATCTTATATACTACATTTACATCACTTTATCAACTGTGCCTCCAGTACTGCACCCCATCAATGACGCCTGCAGTGGGCAGAGGTGGCGGACGCAGTGACTGGGTGGCAAGTCTTGGCTCTTCATGCACTGTTGCACTGGGGTTTAGTTAGCTTATCTAGCCTATTTAAATGAGCAATTCTTGTATATAAATATATTCCACGCAACTTGGAAACGGCTCTAACGATTTTGATCAAATTCTGTATTCAGATAGGATGTTGTATATTAGTTTATCTATACAGGTGTCATTCAACCGCGATTTTACGCGTAACAGTCACAATTACTCCAAACCTTATTTTGGGTATAATCTGTAAATGGGCCGATTTCAACAAACAAGCGGGGATATTAAAGGTCTTCACAGAGCTTTCAGAAAACCTAAAGTTGACTTAGCTATCTTAGTCTACGCGTAACAGTCACAATTAGTCGACACCTTATTTTGGCCATAATTTCTCTGAAAATGGGCCAATTTCAACAAACAAGCCAGGATATTGAAGATCTCATCACGGAAACGGCTCCAACATTTAGGATGAAACTTTATATTTAGTTAATATTTTCCTTCTCAAGTTTATCTAAATAAGTATCTTAAAAAAAACAGGATTAAAAAAAGGGAAAGTAAAAGAAAAGCCGAGCGAAGCTCGGTCGCCCAGGTACAAACATGCATATCTGATTCTGCTCGTGGGATTATCACATAACTTTCTCTACTCTTGCACAAACTGTTCTTACAAACGTCCTTTCCTCTTTCTACTTCATTTTAATCTAGATGAACATTTGTAAAAATTATCTTATTACTAATTTTCTTGAAGGAGCAAGGGGGATACAGTAAGCTTTAAGCGATAATCAAATGTTTTAAGAGTGGTCGCTGTATGATGACTTTGAAATTCGGTTCTCTTTGCATGATTAAGAGATAAATGAATGACGACCTCTCATTTGAGGAGGGCCTGTAAGTATTACAAAATCCTGACAAATAAAGGATATCTCTGAAACAATTCACTCCACAAAAATCGTTTGACATGACTATACACTTTTTGTATAGTCAGGTTTGTCTTTTACAGTTTACCAGTTTACTCTTGGTGAGTTTTGCAGAGCTGGTAAATCGTAAGAGATAAACCAAAACTTACAATACAAAAATGTTGATCTCATTAAAACACACTAGTGTCAAAATGCATTTTTTTGTGGAGTTAATCATTTCTGAGATATTTCTTGCTATTTGTGTGAGTTCTGCAATACTTAAGCTTTTCTCATGTGGAAGGTCGTGTTCACTTTTTACCTCTTGGCCTTGCAGAGAGAACGGAATTTCAAAGCTTTAAAAGATTTGACTATTGCTCAAACCCTACTGAATTTCCAAATTCCCCTTGCACCTACAAGAAAATTAGCAATAAGTTAATTTCTGCAAATGTTTACATCGACTAACATGAAGAAGAAGAGTACGAGAGTGAATAAAGGTATGTAGGTGGAACACAGAATTTTTTCCATAGACACAAAAAAAAAAGTTAAGTAAATTATTGATGCACACCCTTTAGCCAAATATAAGCCCTTATTTTTCATGTATACAGATGATTCGTGTTCCTTCAGAATGGTTCTACCTTATCCATTCTGTGTTTCCTATGAACTTTTTAATTGGATTATCACCGGAGGGGTCTCAGATGGCTTAGTTGAGAGTATGAGGCTGATAGACCCAGCAAATGAGAGAGTTCTGTCAGGAGACGGAAGGGGTAGATGTTTGGGTCGAATGTACCCACTGGGAGAACTTGAGCTGAAGAGTGCTCCTCAGAAGTTTCTAATTTCAAATAGGAGTTGATTGCCGCCATGGGACCTGTTTGCGGACCACACGAACTGGCAGAATATGGACACTTTACTAGCCAAAGTGCTTAATGTATTTCCCCTGCTCTCGTCCACAGTATTTACCTTCTCACCAAGCTTCTTTTAAACATCTGATGTTCAAGAGATTACAAGACCTTTTTAGACATTACTGCTTGAAGATCATCCTAGACGTTGTTCAGGAAAAACATTTATTTTTACCCCGTTCATTTTAATCCCATATATCCCCCCAAAAAAGAAAAGAACACCGACAGTGCTTAGTATGTTGGATAGGAATAAGTATTTACTTATGTATTTACTTACACACCAAACAGTCTGCACATAAGGGATTATGTGAAGTTATAGAGAAATTCCTGTGAATGTAACATGCGGCATGTTTTAAATATTGGATTTGTAATTTTTCATTCATGTTCGAAATTGAGGTGTCACGTAGATTTGCCGGTGAATGAAATGGTGGATTTGGTAGCAAAGGCAGCAACCAGAGAACCCAGTTACTCTTGTTACTTTGGAAGACTTTAGGCTTGAAGGAGCCTCCTCTGGGCCTCTATGTCCGCTGTGCAACAATCTTTTATCGGTCCGTCACGTGCTGCTAGGGTGCGTTTCCCTAGGGCACCTTCTAGACTATCTTTAACTGCTGGCCAGGCTTACAGAGCTCTTGGTGGACGACAAACATGCGGTCGAAACGGGTGTTAAATTTGTTGTAGAGATAAACATGAACTTGTAAATGTAATACTTTAGATAGAATTTTTATACTCTTTTGACGTCTTTGTAACCATGATTTAATTCTGGCTTTTGCCTCTATTTTCTATATTTATGTACATATATTGGTTTCGTTTTCACTAGTAACTTTATTGCACATTAAAGTTGATATCCGACTTTTGCTATGAACTGCTTTTTAAGAGCGCTGATGGCCGAGTAGTTGAGCGCCCTTAAAGTTACATCTCTTCCTCCTCCAAATGGAAGAGGATGCTGCGGTCCTTCACCTGCTCGTGTATTTAGTTCATTCTACCTCTACAGGAAAAGATCCGAATCACAGTTTTTTGGAATGTTGATGAACTGTTGTTTCGCTCACCAAATGTCAAATCCGGTGTGTGCATCGACTCGTAGAGGGGTTTACCAATCTGCACAACCAAACGGAAGTTCTTCTGGTCATTGATGCTCTATTGGTGAACCGCTGCTCCCCTGGGGGCCTGCTACAATGGACTCAGACAAAAGCAACTGCCGATCAAAGCTTTGACGAAAAAAGTCCTGCAGCATTCCACTGATTCAGCTCGCTCTGGGCAAAGGATCATCACAAGCCATTTGCTTAATCATGCGTTTGGAAATTATGTTACAGATTATTGGTTTTTCACACCGAGTGAGCAATTTCCATGAAATTAACTTTCAGCTTTGATTGTGTTTATGAGAAGTTTTACACTGCCAATGATTAAAGCTTTTTTTTCCTTTGTCATGACATATACGGTAAATCGAATTTGTTCCTTTTTATATTGTGATTATGGTCACGTTCAGATGATAGGATTTGTCGTCGATAACCGTGTCAGAAGAATTGAAACAAACGACAAACGATTTTAACACGAAAATGAAGTGAAATCCCCTCAAATACATTATTTGGACTTTTACAAAGAATCTGTGGTAAACTAGAGGCTAGAGATGATATTCTTATGCGTTGGATAATTATATCAGAGAAAAATGTCAGCCAAATTCTTCATTTAAATGAAGACAATTCTATTCTATTTCACATATACGAAGATTCTGTGATAATGAAAATCAGGTCTCGGCGAAAAAGAAAGAAATGATAGATTTGACTAAGATACCTACAAATTCTCTTCATTTAGGCTTTACGAAGAGTCGCGAGACCATATCCTTATGCGATCGTCAATCGTGTCAAGGAATATTAAAAAAAATGAGCGATGATTTCAGTAAGATACTTACAAATCCAAAATTATTTAGCCTTTACGCAGAATCTATCATACTAGACACCACGAGAAGGAAAACAGTTTTTATGAACATGTCCCATAGTCTTTTGTTTTCTCGTTGGGAGCTGTTAAACACAGAGGTACAGTCATAACATACAAAACTCATAATAAATGCTCTAAATGTCATCCTCTTGTTTCTAGGCATGCCTGCACTTGTTGGATCATGGACTGTGGTACCCTTTCAGAAACTCTGGGATGGTGTCGAATGGTTTCGCAGACTTCCACGACACGTTGATGAAGAGTTTCTGCATATAGGATGGCTGATCCATAAACCAGTAGTTTAATGTGACCCCTGAGATAAAAATCCTAATGACTGAGGTCCAGAGAACGTGCAGACCGTGGAAATGGTCGTCCTCTGCCTATCCATCGATCAGAGTAGATCTGATAGCCATGCAGTCCCGTGTCCATTAGCATTCGCGCGACCATACATAAAACTCATGTTTTGTTGTTCACGAAATGGTTAACTGGCCATGGTTGAGCAAACCATGTGCAGTTAACTCTCTACATGCACACAATTGAAACGCAGAAGACACTAATGACAAATGACAAACGTAAACAAGTCTCCATGGCAACACTTCGCCATCTACCGTATCTAGAATGAGTAGATGAGTACATAGAGAAATGAAGTGAGGTTGAACTCCGAAGGCCGTTGAACACACACTTTCATTAAGACATGAATAACGAGAAAACAAAGGATTATGGGACATATCTTCATATGAATGCGTTTTCTTCTTGTGGTGTAGGGAACCCCAAGTTTGTAAAAGTATTTCTGATACATCCTGTACTTGTGAATCTTGTAGTGTAAATCATTATCACATATAAGCTATATCACATCCAGGATACTTACAATTTTGCACCTGCTTGATTATGTTTTGTTCTTTCACTATTATTTTCGCTCTTCCTGGCTGTTTTCCTGAAAATGCCATCACTTTCGTTTTATTTTCTGCAAGTTTTGGAACATAAACCTGTAATACTCTATCCAACATATATATGGCCTTCTGTAAATTATTTTCTATTAAATAAAGATTGTGTACATATAGTAATACACTGTTTTGTGTTTCGATGTAATTGTATTTCTTCTACATTACAATGACATGTTTATATGTTGTTAGCTAATGCTGGATTTCTGACAGTGAAGTCATTAATCCTCTTGCTCTCCAATACTTTTCACTGATGAATTGAAGAGAGCAATAGCAGTAATAGTAACCGCTTTTTAGAGAGCACCATATTTTTATGTTTTGGCGGTCACATTGCTCTCTCACAACTCCCAGAATGTCTGGAGGACCACACCTGTCGTTGGTTTACGGGTCTCATCGACCTGACCGGGAGAGTTATCAAAATAAATTCACCGACTATATCCTCTGACCACTAATCAGAGGACGTATTACATGCCATGACAGGTCAGCATGTTAGGGGTTAAGATTTTATAGAGAAATGGAGAGGTTGGATAAATAAAGACTCCATAGCCCTCGGGAACCCTAATAGCATCGGGGTCGGAAGAGAGCAAGAGATGGCCAAGGTAAGGCCAGATAGGAAAGCTACAGTGAGGAGCAAAACACCAGTAAGTGGAAGTAATGTTCTGCTCAGCTTGGGTACCTTGTGGTCGCCATTCACATATCCATAACATCAATGAGGATTTAAAATTTTAGATATATCTTTCTATGCTTTTTGACACATTTACTACCGTGTTTCACATCTGGCTATTGCCACTGTTTTTTACTTTTTGCATATATTTTCCTTGTTAATGGTATTTTTATTTTTGAGTGAAATTTATATCTGGCTACTGCCATGAATCTGTTAAGGGCGCTGATGACCTCGAAGTTGAGCACCCTTAAACCATTAAACCAAACCAAAAGTCAATAAGAGTCAGTGCTAAACTACACCACAGTCATATACCTCTGTTTACTAAATTAGGTTTAGAAGGGAAGCCTTGTGCCTTGTTAAGCAGGTGGTTGGTTCCAGGAATGGAATTGAATCAAGGACCTCCCGATGGAGCTGCCTTCATAACTGGCATAAACTCGTAACCATTAGTGGGATTACCTATGATACTGTCACCTTTCATTAATGGGAAACACGTCGTCAAAGGGTTGTAAACCTACAGCCCTGTAACTTCTAAAAGGGGAAAGTGTTTTATAGCGAGGGTAAGAGAAATGTTATTTCAGTGACAGTGTTCGGTAACCGTTATCTGCTTATGAAGTTGAACAACAGATGTGGCAGGGGAAAAAAGGGAAAGGATGGTATCACAGGAAGCCTTTGTTGACAAGAAGCTGTCACAACTTCCATCGCGTTTCCGCACCAAGCAAATAATATCTGTGACGAAGCAAAAACCACTCGAAAAAAAAACCTGCCCTTCAACATTACATCACCGGTTTCTGAAATTAGATTTTTCCTTTCGCGTATGAACGTTAAAGAAAAACCACCGTGTGTCAAAATGTCACGTTTCTCTTCCTTTGATATCAGAATATTGTCGTGCGGTTTTAATGCATATAATGAAGCCTGCAATAATTGCAGGGAGAATTTCCGGAGTACTGAACTAACAAGCATTTCAGAAACATGTAAAATTATAGTTAGTGAATAGCATAAACACATCTTGAAAGTAGCCTATATAGTTTTGTTCATAGGTCTGACACAAAAGTAGTGTAATAAAAACTCAAATTTCTCTACTTGCTATAGTTTATTATACTAAATATTTTTAGACAGTTGATAGTAACATTCGGCCCTTTAGCAGTTCAAGACAGTGTTAGAAGTATAAAACTGCAGCTGCAGTTATAAGAGTTTGATAAGTAAAATGCGTTATATACTAAAGTTAATTCATTGGTAGTTAGTTCTGTGTTAATTGTGTCATTCGTGTGAACTCCAGTAATAACTACTCAGATTCTCAAAATGTATGTATGGGTTTGGAAATTTAACGTGTAGAGCACTCACTATATGATGTAAATTGCCCTATGGTAAATATTTTTTAACTAAATATGAATGAATGAATAGATTTATGCTCAAAAACAATACAATTAAACCAACTTACAACAAAATAAATACAAAATGCATATCTACAATACCCTTACTTTCAATTTTACAATATTTTTCCTACATTATGTGAGTTGCTAATTTTATTCTTTGGCCCACCAAACATTCTAACTCCGTGGTTATTAATTATAGTACACTCGAATATGGTTTTATGAACAAATGTTGGGTGGGGGGGGGGGGTAGTCCTCTCCGTCACCCCATCGCCGACCCGATTGCTTCCTAGTTTAGGCACTCAATTTTAAGGGAACGCGGAAGTGATATTTTAGCCTGTTTGGTCAAAAAAATCAGTTTTTGGATTTTTGTTCCAGAAAATGCACCATGCCGTAAAAAGTATATCTGTGAAGTTTTAATCCCCTAGGGATGAGGCAACACATTTTTGAAGTGGTGTGCTTCTGCCTGTGTCTTTTAAATGGTCGCGGCTACACCTTTCAATTCAACTTTAAACTCATTTTTATTTTCTCTACTGGTAAGTAGGGGAAGTATTGTATTCCACCCAAAAATTCGATTTCGAGATTTCACCGGAAACATATGTTTTGAGGCCCCCTGAATAAAAAAAAATTAAAAAAAAACCTTTTTAGAAAAAGGTTTTAGAAAAACGAAAAGTCGGTTAAAAACCAAAGTTGGTATTTCATTTTAATGTCTTTCAAGGATACGACACGAAGATTTTGAAGAAAATAGCCCCACCCTAAACTACCTTTACATGGAAAATGTTTCGAAAATTTTGATTTTCTTGAAAATGGCTCTAACGATTTTGATTAAAATGTCATATGTTTGAGATATTTTTATGACAAATGAAATGTATATCTTGAATTTCCTGGCTATAGCCCCTGTAGTCGTATTTACTATGGACGACTTTTGCATAACTGGTAAACCGTTAGAGATAGACCAAATCACAATATACTAAAAATGTATATTTTGCTAAAATACACAATTTATGTCTGAATAAATTTTCTTGTAGGGTGAACCATTTCGGAGATATCCTTGTTATGTGTGTTGGTTTCAGAAAACTTAGAACTTTCGTGAAATGGATCATCGCTGTTCATTTTTTTATATGTTAAGTGTGCAAAGACAACAAAATCTCAAAGCTTTAAAACATTTGACTATCGCACAAAGCCTACTGTATTCTAATATTCCCCTTGCATCTACAAGGAAATAAGCAATAAGTTAAGTTGTACAAATGTTTATCTTAACTAACACGAAGAAGATATAGGAATAAGAGTTTGTAAGAATGGTTAGTACAAGAGTAGAGAAAGTCATGTGAGTGCAGCACATCAGATTTTTCTGTTACTTTCTCATATTCAAAATCTATCTTCTCCCACAAAGATCTAGCTAGTGATCTAAACCTTTTTCCAATATAGCTAAAAATCTGCGTAGCAAAATGCCCGTTTGTAATTTTGATATTGATTATAGTGTTTTTTTAAAGGTTAATATAATGCGCTGTTTTTATAAATTTTTCACACTGCGGAATCAAAATTTTTTTTGATTAATTTATATCAATATATCCTTCGTTTAATTTGTTACAAGGGATGTAATTAAAAAAAATCAACTCAGTTGTTGAACGTCTATTGGAGCAGATACCAATTTGATATAAATCAGTCAATACAATATAATGACGACGTTGGAATGAAATTTGGTACACACATTTCTGTAGTTGCATGTAATGCCTGCGGGGATTAAACCCAGACCTACCATAGTCTGTGTCCTAACAAGCTCGGCCACTCGTGTTAGTATTTCAGTACGAGTAGTCTTTATTTACCGGGGCATAGGACACCAAATAACACAAATCTCTGGGTTCGCCCTTTTGCCTCACCCGAAATACGAAAGCGACAGCATGTACGCGTACAAAGCCTTAGCTCTGCCAACCAACGTGCTACAGCCTGCTGCGTCTGACATTTACACATAAAATAGACCACGTGTAGGCCCTATTAAGAGTTCACTGCCGAATCATGAAACCCAGAAGCCACCCCTAAATAACTGTAACCGTTCCCCTTTACCCTTCTTCAGCTACATGCACCCATGTACACAAACACGTGGCCCTTGCGGGAACTTGTGCTCAAAGGCAGAAAAGCAAAAAGCCTTTGAAAAGTTTTGAACCGCCATGACAAGGCGGGAGTGTGACGTCCCTTGCTGGAAGTGAAGTTGGACTGGAAAGATTATCTCGTACACATTTCCATTCCATGACGCGGAGGTGGGGGGAGCTTTTGAAGTTTATGGAGCCCCCATGTTGGCGGACGGCAAAAATAATAACAGCGATGAACGAGGGCAGAGTACGCACCTAGACGCGATGGCGGCTCCCGCATCGTCAACAACTCAAAAAGCGTTGAGTAAATAACAGTTTTTCACTATGGCAAACAATAATGCACAGAAGTTGGACGTTTGAAAGCGAAAGTGGTTCCGGAGTTCAATGATGGTCTCCGCATCGTACTGAACTACAGATATTGACTAAAAAGAAGTGCGAAATCACATTCACCAGAACCAAGGGAAATGGCGCCGCGGCAACGCGTTAGCGCGCTTCTGGAAGGTCTCGGGTTCCATTCCGTAGTTTCCATTCGTCACTTAGGCGAATGGTGCCTATTCCACGGTTTCCTTTCATTCACTTCCTCTTGTCAACTTCCAGATCCGGTTGTCAGCACCGTGGTTCGAGCAGCTGCGGGCAAATGGCACGGTTGCTTGCGCTCTGTAAACTCTTCTCCCTTGGTCCCACTTGTGGTAGCTGTGTGCCGCTGCCCGGGTCGTAAGGGTGAGGATTTTCAGATGCTGTGGCAGTGGCCTTCGTCGCCCTATGCTAGGTTTGTGGTCTCCCTTCACCTCATCGTCTCCCTCCCAGGCGGATGGTAGCCTGCAATAGATCAGTGCTGGGTCGCAGTAGTGAGGTGTCCCCCTCCGTTTCAGTATCACATACATCGTGACTTTCTCTAGTCATCCCGTGCAAGTTATTCCTTCACTCATTTTTCTGCTTCATATTAAACATTTGCAAAATGGTTTTCTTGTAAGTAGAATGCAACAAGGGAAATAGAGCTATCTTATGCGATAGTCCAGTCTTTAAAAGCTGGTGGCTGTGTAATAGCTTTGACATTCCATATTTATCACGTTTCATATCTGGTTATTGCTACTGTTTTTTACTTTTTTATATATATTTTCCTTGTTGGTAGTATTTTTATTTTTGAGTGAAATTTATATCTGGCTATTGCCATGAATCTTTTAAGGTCGCTGATGACCTAAAAGTTGAGCGCCCTTAAACCTACAAAACCACAAAACGCTAGTGGTTCTTTATACTGGGCATGCAAAGAGGATGAATTTCTAAGTCACCACACAGAAACTACGAGTAGTTTTAAAGAATTTATCTCTTAAGCCTACTGTATTCCGTATTCCCCATATTGCTATTTTATCTACAAGGAAATAAGCAATAAAATAATTTCTATAGCTGTTCATCTCAATTAACATTTAAGTATATACAAGAATAAGCTTTTTAGGTGTATACTGTTGAAGAATTGATAGAGAATGTCAAGGGCATGTAACTCATTAGATGTTTAAAAATATTTTTCAAGTGCCAATATTATACTTAGAATGATAAAATGTACATTAAAATATAAAAGAAATAGTGCGCAAAGAAATCTCTTTTTACATTTCACCCTGTCTTATTAATGAAATATTTCAGCTTCTAAAATAGAGTTGGTAAAAATTGACAACGTGGGTACCTCTCCGTTTTTTCTCCCACCATTCGCTTTGGCTTAGTGGCGTGGCTGTGGATCGTAAAGGTGATTGGCACTGGCTAATGCGGTACGTTTGCAACTGATTTTTACCTTTGTAAACTTTTCTTGTTGCTAGTACTTCTATTTTTTGAGTGAAATTTATATCTGGCTATTGCCATAAATCTTTTAAGGGCGCTGATGACCTAGAAGTTGAGCGCCCTTAAACCAAACCAAACCAAGGTACGTTTGCACCTCTGAGTTTCGCAACACTGCCGGGCGTTAACCTGTCAAATGCTCCCAGTATTCTTCCTTGTTCCTATATCTATTACGTCACCAGCGAAGGGTAACAAGGAAGGGGACAACGTGACCGCCATGTTTCCCCTCAATGACATAGCACTACTCTAAAATAATGCACAATAGAAAAAGGCCAAGATAATTTGATAAACTACGAAGCCCATACCTAATGAATAGTAATAACTATGCTGATACTGATTAAAAACCACAACTGCTCAGTTCTAATGACCATAGAATAATGTGTAATTAACGTGTTAGAATAATCATTATATGCATTTATTGCAGGAAGGCAACTACGCTAATTAGTTTAATTTAACAAAAGCTTTGCGAGACAAAGGTGTATATTCCATCGTATTATATAATAATTTTTCGCTCATTATATTGATGTTAATCACGTAATTAGATTTGTTATGTGCGTATATTCCATAATTACGTAACGCATTTTGATTGTTTAATACATTAATTTATGTTCAGCAAACAGCGTAATGTACATACATACCACGGTTTGTTCCTCAATTCACGTATCATTACACGTACATTAAAATAATATTCTAATCAAAATGAGTATTTATACATAGGTTTTATAGGGGTTTGGAAAAGACATTTCACAGAGCACATCGGAAGAGATTTCTGAAGATTCTAATGCAAATTTGTGCGAAATTTAAAGAGAGAAGACACCTAAGTTATTCCATTGAGCAGAGAGTCAAGACTCACGATATGAGAAAATAATATTAGTGTGTTTATATACTCTGGGGTTGCGGTAATTGGGGAAAAGTATGTATCAGAGCAACACATTAGTTCTTAGTTTTACATAACTGTATCGTATGCCATGAAGTTACGGTACACAAGACGAATTTAGTAATATGCACTGTTTGGGGCCATCACTTTCTATTTGCCTTACGGGGCCTCGCAAGGGATGCAGTATAAATACCTACTGACCAGTGAAGCTTTGCGATACTGGGCTAGAGGCGTGGCGCTGTAATGAGCACAAGGATAGGTAGGAGAGAGGGAAGGATATATACATCTTGCTTCGTAGAAAAGTCACATTTTAGTTTTATTTACATTTATCTCCAAATTCTTTAGTCTAATATGGAAAAGCTTGCAATAAAATCATTTATCGGATTAAACTATTCCGTGTTATGAGAAAAGCTTTAATTTTATCCTTAGAAACACAGAAACCTTTAAAGTTTTATAGGAAACATAATGCAATATTATACAAAAAACTGACGTGTTGCACTTTCTCTATTCTGGTACTAACCATTCTTACAAACTCTCGTTCCTATATCTTTGTGTTGAGTTAAAAATTTACAGAAATCATCTTGTGTCATTTTCCTGTAGGTGCAAGGGGAATATGCAAATAGGCTTTGAGCGATAGTCAAATGTTTTAAAGCTTTGGGATTCCATTCTCTTTGCACGGTTAGCATATAAAAATGAACAACGATGTTGCATTTGACGAAAGTTTGTTTTCCGAAACTGACACAAATGACAAGGAGTGCCTCCGAAATGGATCACTCTACAAAAAAAATGTATTTGGACATAGATTGTTTTAGCGAGATCTACATTTTTTGTTCAGTACTATTTGGTCTGTTTCTTACGATTTACAAGTGACTCAAAAGTCATCCAGAGTAAACAGGACTACAAGTTCTATAGCAATAAAATTCAAAATAGACATCTCATTTGTCATAAAAATATCTTGAACATGTCATTTTAATAAAAATCTTTTAGAGCTATTTTCAAGAAAATCAAAATATTGAAACATTTTCCTTGTAAGGGTAGTTTAGGGTGGAGCAATTCCCTTCAAAATCTTCGTATCGCACACTTGAAAGACATTAAACTTAAATATCCACTTTAGTTTTTAACCGACTTTTCGTTTTTGAGTTATGCTGTCCACAGACCGACAGATAAAGTGACACACTGAAACACACACACACGCACGCACACGCACGCACGCACGCACACACACACACACACATACACACACACACACACACACACCTTTTTCTAAAAAATGTTTTTTTTTTTTATTCATCGAATTTGTGTGGAATATATACTTCCTCTACTTACTATACGCAATAAAGTAAAAGTATAAAAAAATTTAATACAAATTTTGCCTATAATTATACTGGTATTAAAATTCGTATCGAGTCTGAGAACCTTTTGTTGGTTCGCCACGTGCTGCTGGAGTGTTGCTCTCTAGCGCACCTTCGAGATTCTCTGCAGCTGCCTGCCAGACTTGCAGAAGTCCTAGCGGACGGCAAAACAGCGGTTGATAGAGTTTTTAATTTTTTAGGGGAGTGAAATATCAATTTGATGATTTCAAATTTTAGTTATCTGTTTATGCTCTTGAATATACTTATCACCTTGTTTCATATCTGGCTATTGCAACTGTTTTTTACCTTTTGTGTTTATTTTTCTTGCTAGTATTTTTATTTTTGAGTAAAATTTTTATCTGGCTATTGCCATGAATCTTTTAAGGGCGCTGATGACCTCGAAGTTGAGCGCCCTTAAGCCAAACCAAAACAAAAAAAATCGTATCGAAGTAGCTTTAAACATGTGACTATTACGTTACCTTATAATACAGTTGCTGCTTTGGAATGGAGGGTTATCTTCTAAACATATGCAATAAACCGCCCTTCTTGGATGGCATTAACATAAGTTACATTTCTATGAATATGCACAACTTCTGAAATTTGCCATAGTCCATAGATTAATAATCTGGCCACGTGTAGCTTTTGATACATACGGCATGGTGGGAACCATGCAACAGTTGAGTAACGAGCCGTCAGAAATAATCGATACTTCTCTTTCATAACTACGTGGTTAATAACTATGTCCAGGCAGTATTTTGAATAGTAATGTTATTGGAAAGGGGTAAAGAGAGGGAAAGGAGGGGAACCTAGGAAGGTCTCGTTAAATAATGACACCCTTGCATTTTACTAATTTCGCTTTCTGTACCTTTACCATTGTTAACAAGTTTAAACCTTAAACAAATGTTTATATGTTAGGAAAACTAATCTTTAGTTCTGTTATAAGCATCCTCTGATATCAGTCAATTTTTAATATAGTGAAATTTAATTTTATTATGATATTTAGGTACTAAAAATTCGCATCTTAGGAGAAATACATGGATAAATATGGAGGTTCTGCATATATCGAGTCCATTTTCTGCTTGAGATTTAGAAGTTCAATAAGAGTCCATTCTATCTTTGAATTGTATTATTATTATTATTATTATTATTATTATTATTATTATTATTATTATTATTATTATTATTATTATTATTATCATTACTATATATTAATATTATTAATTATAATAACAATAATAATAACAGCAACAATAATAACAATAACAGCAATAATAATAATAATAATAATAATAATAATAATAATAATAATAATAATAATCCATGGCCCTTTCCAGACCAAGGCATACCGCCTAACCGCTGCGTCCCCCAACTCTGCGCATCACAGGCCTCATGAGTCGGGCGCAGTACCAGAGGATGGTACATGGTCAGTGCCCCATTCCTTCCCGGCCGTATCCGTTACTTCTCGATCAATAGCTCCTCAATTGGCCACTCAGAGACCTACCGAGGCTGAGTGCACCCCGGATCAGATCTCCTAGTGAGAGAATACCTCCACGTCGGTACCGGGAGTCGAACCCACTTGGTAAGCAGCACCTCTATCATCGAGCTAAGGAAACGACTTTGAATTTCTAAAAAGAACCGCACATTATCTGAATGGATGAAGTAAATGATAAAGTTTTGGTGTTGCAAAAATGTAAGCTCGGATGAGGGCAAAATACTGCTTTAGTATTTATACATTTTCTTAAATACCAAAGTTTAATTTTTATTCTGGCTAGCATTGCAAATGCTTTATTAATACGTTGTCGTTAATATGGCTATCCTGGGAGGTATCCAGGTAGATTCTCTGTACTCCCGGGAAATGTTTGAAAGGTATTTTAACACATAATAAATATATATTACATGTATAATCCATGTCTATATAAAGGGGGAATTTATGCCCAAAAATCCCTGGAATTCTCCTATGCAAAGATTTTAAGGCACACATCAGAAAATTGATCATAAGAGTCTCTATGCACATGAACATGTAGGAGAAGGAAAGAGACATACCTGGGTATTTAATGGAATAATGTGTCAGATTGTTAGAAAAAAAATGGAATTCAAAACTTCCGTGAAAATGCAGTCACGCTACATAAAAAGCCAATTTAATCCTTAATTTATGAATTTGCACATTTTTATTAGGATGAGAAATCATACGCTTCTCCGAATTAGCCGCCACTGCAGGGATTTTAAAGGATAAACCGTGAAGCGTGGAATGGCAGGGTATTTGTATAAATAATGAACACTGCGCTGCATTTCAAAATGGCTTGTCCTGAAACGTATCCTGTCAACTCGCGAGAAGCTGTCAGATCAGTTGATGGTGAAATATTTGTGGCTACACCAGAAAACTTCCACCTGAGTTCAGGACTAGACCACGTCTGATAAAATAGTTACCAGGATATGAATCCGTGTTCGCGTCACGGTTAAGAATAGCCAGAAGGTTTCCTTGATATCTTCGGCGAATTAGAGCAGGGATGTGTTGAAGATTAGGGGCGTGACCTTTTTCAGATACATTATCAATCTTCAGTACTGAAGCGGTATTTTATTTTTAATTTGTTATATATGTGTCGAGGGTAGTAATGACGTCGAGGTGCACTGGTTTAAATATCGGCTACCTCAGTCAGTTGAGCATTATGCTATTAATCTCAGGGAGGAGGGTTCGAGCCCCACGTTGGGCGCCATATGAAGCGCTATTTCATTTTAATTGATATATGTATTTTTATCGAGGCTAGTAATGGCGTGAAGGTGCACTTTTTTAACTGATTTAAATATCGACCACAGCGTAGCTTCAGTCAGAGAGCTAGATGACTTCTTATATCTCGGGCACGGCATTAGATCGATGCTAATTTTTCGTGCGCAATGATTCGCCTTGTGTCGTCTTTGATGTGTTTTTATTTCTTTTTATTGTAGTTTAACACAAAAATATAACTAACACAATTCGTATGCCATGATGTTCCCTTTTTTCGTTTTTAACAAGTCACAGTACCTAATGTTATCCATCATTGCACTTGATAAAGGTCCATTTTTCTATGCAGCTATTGATTTAACAAGTGATCAGCTTCTTCATGCCTCTGTTTTGCCTGTTATAATTTTCTAGGGATTAGAAAAGAAACTACTTCAGTACACATGCCATTAAAGTGCATGAATCATTATTGATGAACATGTGTGTATTGTAGGTCTGTGTGTGAGTATTCTTGTTTCTTTTTGTCAAAAATGAAACGTTAGATAAATATAAAACTTATTATTCACCAGTTGGCTCCGCGGTAATGTGGCTTGCTCCGGAAGGTTGAAACTATGTATGATTCATACATAAACGAAGGCTTTCACGGCCGGAGTCATACTTAGTAAAAAAATGCTTCCGAGCTAAGAGGCCGTGGTCCACTGGGCTCCTTCACTCCTCTCCCATTGGAGAGGATTCCTTAGTTTCTTTGTATGTTCGTCGTGTGTTCTTTCGTGGCGTAATAATTTAGTATGCTTCCATTTTTACCTTTGATTCTCAGGCAGCATCTTAATTCCTTACCTTTTTGCTGCTTGTTGTTCCGGGTTCTAACTCAATCTATATTTGCATGAAAACTACAGGCGTTGCCGACTGAAAAGTTATTATCTTATACGCAATGACAAGACTTGAACTTTATGTATCATTGGCCCTTTTATCCTCGTTACTCTAATTTGCAATGATTTATAGCACTCTGAAATTACCGATGCACTTGTGAAGATTTCAGACACACTGCGTCTTTTTCCCATTTTTTTAAGCGTTGTCATTTTTCTGTAGCATAAGAATTTCTGCCCAAACTCTATATTTTACATTTTCTTATAAGGGCTTACAAAGGAAAACTGCCTCTAGGGCTAGGCTTCGATTCCTGGAGCTGAGGAATCTCATTATGGGTTATTTTGTGGTTTTCTAGCACGAATATTCTTTGCCCTCATTTCCTATCATTTCGCAACTAGTGCACACATTACTATAAAGGCAGATATTTTTGTACTAAAATTGGAGATGATGTTGGTTAATTGTAAACTTACATTTTTCTATTATCTGTTCACCAGGTTTGTTTTTACTGACCGTTATAAACAATGCGTATATTATCTTCATGCACTAAATAAATTATTTAGAGTAGTGAATAAAGCTATTTTAACCCTCCAATGCTAACTCTACATGTTCAATACATTTTTGTGTGAATTTGTGTTAACAATGTGATAATCTAGATTTATTATAGTCTGTTGTTATTCTTTGCTCATCTCTTTGTTAGAGTCCATGACTCACTTCCATATGTCATGGTTGGCCTTGACATTGTTTTATAAAATTTAAGGAGTGTTTCCTTTCTAACTTTGATTTTATGTGCTCTATAAATTGTTCCATTAAAGTAATTAAATCTTTCCCCTTCTTTTGGTGTGTCCATTTCTGTCATAAATGATACTGTAGTTTCTAACAAGTTGAATGAGTGTACTCTTCCTATTTTCTGCTCATTTATTATTATTATTACTATTATTATCACTATCACTATCATTATTATTACTATTATTATTTTTTTCCTGGGAATTGGCTTCTGGCACCTAAAAGCCACACATTTGGTTTATTTGGGAACATTAGTAAGTTATATTGATTAGTTGTTATCGATAAAGTATGAGCAGCTATTTGGAGTGTATTTTCACTATTAGCAATCACAATTTGATCATCAGCAAACAGTAATGTCATAGAGAATTTTATTTGGTTAAAATCTTAAGTATAGAAGTTTAATATGTTTATCCAATGTCTCAGTATGTCGTCAATATAAATATTAAATAGAATTGGAGAGAAATTGCATCCTTGTCTTACACCCAATTTTATCTTAGTCTTAAAGTTTTCGTTATCTATAATGGTCATTTCTGGTTCTTGGTACATGCTTTTTACTACTTTTATTATATGAGATGTCCCTCATCTGGTATCACCCATAGCTTTTCTCACTATTTCTCTGTTTCTCAATCTCTTATGTCATGTTGAATGCAGCACAAACCCGAACATACAAACAGCTGACTAGGTGTAAATTGCATGCGCAGTCCACCATATTGTTACGTTTCTGATACTTATTGGCTATTTTCATGATGTTGAATGAAACAATTAGATGCAACTCAATCGAGATGGATACAAACAGGTATAAAAAAGTAGGATAGAAATTGTATGCAACAAAACTGTATGAACTCATGTCAACACAATGCACTTTTATTGTATACAATGCTTTTGACCTTTTGGAACGTGGACCATGTGCATTATAAACATCGGACCATGCGACCCATAAAATGTGCAACTTGAAGTAACGGAAGATTACGTCAAGAACCACTAGAGTCAAGCAGATAACACTAAAATATTATAAATGTTTTTATGGTATCGTATTAACGGAGAGAATCAAATGAGATATGTGTGAATAAAATGTATGAGCCATAAATGGGGTCTCCGGATATACTTAAATCATCTATCCGCCCACATACCTCTTTATCTCTCTCTCTCCTTCCCTCTAGGGTATCGATCTTGCAACAGTTCTATCTGTCTAGCCCTGTGTTTGGTGAAATGACTTCAAAATGAACAGTTTAGTGAATAACATATTTCACATTCATCTAATTTTTGAAGATACAAGGCAAAATTACTATCACCATTTAAACCATCCTGGAATCAAATAGTCTGGGTTATCTAAGCGAAACACGTTGTAGAACTATTGCTTAACATATCAGTGGTATCAAATATAAAGATCGAATCTATGATGTACATCCTGAATTTATAGATAATTCCCATTGATCTGGAGCACAACAAACGATATCCAAAAGCATAATATGGGAACACACACACACGCACACACACACACACACACACACACACGCGCGCGCGCGCGCACACACACACACACGCACACACAGGATGAAAGTGAAATGATCCACCAGATTTTAACAGCAAATTTCTCATGTTGTAACAAGAAAATATATCAAAATGTTGAAAAGTTTATAGTTTTCAAGAAAAAAATATTTTTATCAAAAATATTTATCATCACATTGATGGCAATTTAAATTCTAAAGTGTATTTACGCCTTGTACTGAATGAAATAATTCCTGCCTGTGCTACTTTATTCCATGGGGAAAGAGGAGGAATTCAAAATTACATCTTATTCCAGCAAGATGGTGCCCCTGCACAATATGGAAGGCAAGTGGTCAATTACCTAAGTCATACATTTCCAGGAAGATGGATTGGCAGAAGAGGAAGAATTGAATGGCCACCAAGATCTCCTGACCTGAACCCCTTACTTTGTTTGTGGGGATATTTCAAGTGGAGGGTTTACAAGGACTGATCAAGAGATCTTGAAGAGTTTAAAGTGAAGAATTGGGCAAGAAATGCAGCTGATCAGGCGAACAGTGTTGCTAGAAATATTTACTAATTTCAAAGCCACACTTTGATATGGTTTGGCAATAAATGGAAGCCATTTTGAGCACCATTTTTGAGTGATTTTATTTTTGATTCAAATTAATATCTGGCTATTGCCATGAATTTTTTAAGGGCGCTGATAACCTAGAAGTTGAGCGCCCTCAAACCCACAAAAAAGACAATAGTATTAGCAAGAATAGTTTATAAAATAGATACCAAAATAATTACGACTTAGTTATCCATGTAGTAAGTAGAGAAGGTACCGGATTCCACCCAAAAATTCTAAAATATTTCACCTTAAAAAGCGTTTCGAGGCTCCCAGATTATCAAATGAAATATTTTCATAACAAGAGTTTGAGAGTGTGTGTTTGCGTGAGTGTTTCATATTAGTATGTGTGTGTTTGAGAAAAGCATAATCTACACTTGGTCTTTGAGCATCTTAAAGGAATAAGTAACCAAGATTTCCAAGAAATTCTCCAAACACGAAACTACCCTTTCTAAGGGAAGATGTTCTTTAAGATTTTCTCAAAACTAGTTCAAACAATGATGATTAAGACATTTGCATGCCAAATAAAATGTATACGTACTTTGAATTTTCTTCGAATAACATGTGAAGTTCTGTTCAAAGTGAATGCCATTGGTGTCGTTTTGAATGTTTTCACAAGTGGAAAGTCGCTGTATGCGGGTTTTTGTCCGGTGGTCATACAAATGACAATTTCAAAGCCATCACAGAGGTACTCACTTTTTAAAAATCTGACTATCGCTTGAGGCTCTATTTGCTCTCTCTCGTTTTAGGAAACAAAGTTTTAAAAGTGCAATGAAAGTTTATCTTGATTAACAATAAGAACATGCAAGAATTACCTGTAGAGAGTTTCTAGTTTGGAAAAGAGTAAAAAGACAAAAACTATGCAAATGCAACACTTCATATTGTACTTCTTTCTTCAACACTATAGAGTGAACCACTCTGGCGGAAGTGACATTCCATTACTGACACGTGAAATGTTTCACGTCTCTACTGAGAATGAGTGCACAGTAGTCATACAGAATACTTAACAACCTATCTAATGCAGCCATGCCTTATCACTTCTAGTTTTTATATGGCAAAGGCTGGGAACTTGAAACTCATACAGTCAACACAAACTAATGAAGGACAGGTTAGTTGGTTTGGTATAAGAGCGCTCATCTTCGAGGTCATCAGCGCCGATAAAAGATTCATGGCAATAGCCAGATATAAATTTCACTCAAAAATAAAAATACTAGCAACAAGGAAAATATACACAGAAAGGTAAACAGTAGCAATACCCAGATTTAAAAGCAAGGTGATAAATTTGTCAAAAAGCATAAAAAGAGATACCTGAAACTTTAAATCCTCAAATTGATGCTACACTGTGCTATAAACTTAAAAACTATCAACTGCTGTTTTGTTATCCGCCAAGACACCTGCAAGCATCTACAGAGGATCTCGAAGGTGCGCTTGAGAGGAACACTCTAGCAGCACGTGGCGAACTGACAAAAGGTTGTCACACAGCGGACATAGAGGCGCAGGGTCACTTTTAAATAGGTAACAGTGCGAAAAATTGCAGTGCCCTATTCTTAATCGAGCCAAACTAACCTCCTCGCGACGAGATGTGCGACAGGAAGTTACCCAGTTTATCGGAAGTTCTTTCACTTCTCTAAGCTTATTACCGCGGAGAGCTGACCACTCTTCGTGCCAGGACGACAGCACCGCTCTCCGCACTTGCAAACGCAACTGGTGAGGGAAATAGGACGATAGCTGGAGAGAAGATTGCGGTCCTTTCCAGCCTTCAAGATGGGAATAACGGTGGCCTCCCGGCAATTTTCTGGGAGTATACTGTCAACCCAAACACGATTATAGACTTCGAGCAGGAATGCCTTACCTTCAGGAGAGAGCTGTTGTAACATTTGTACATGAACACCGTCCGGCCCTGGTGCTGATAATCGCGAAGATTGAAAACAGTGTTCTAGCTCCACCATGGTGAAAGGGGGATTGTAATCTACCTTTCAATACGTTTGGCAGTGCTTTCGCTCAGGTGTCTAGCTCGGTAAGCTACTCCCGAGTTCCTTCCAATTAAAACTCAGGTGGAATCTCATGGCTTCGCGTTTCGGTCTAGCAATTCGGGTATTTCAGCTAATACGAGTACTTAATGATAAAATTCGCTCATGAACTTAAAATGTATACTTCCACACCTTGTAAAGATTTCAGCTTGATTCTTAAATAATAATGTATTATGAACTAGGCAGTAATCACTAGCGGGCTAGGGCTTTTTAATGCAATTCATACCCAGAGTCAGAACTTTGGACAATCAAATGAGAGAAATGGATTGGATTTTTCATTTCCGTTACTTCACAACGAAAACTAGAATGAGACCTGCACGTTGAATGTAGTACAGTTAGAGTTCCGAAACTCATAATTTAGTTGTGATGATTTGAAAGTTTCTAAAAGCACAATATCCTCTTTTCTGCAGTAGTTTATATTAAAATCCGTCGTGGCAGATGTACGTTCGTTCAGTCGACTGACACTGACCCACTGCATTTCTGCCTCACTTCCACTATGGCTATTCTCATCTGTTACATGGAAACGATATAAAACATTCGAGTGCCAGTTGAAATATACAACAGAAGCGCAGATGAATTTTATACGAGCTTCCTGTCTGGTATTGCTGGAGATGCAGTGTATGGAGAGAGAGAGAGAGAGAGAGAGAGAGAGAGAGAGAGAGAGAGAGAGAGAGAGAGAGAGAGAGGGAAGGAAGGACGGAGAAGTTTTCTACTTCTTTTTTTTTCAGCTCGCTTTTAAACTGGCTCGATTGACTGTCAAAGCACAATGTTTAGTTATTTCACTGTTATTAAAACATGCATTATACTCGATAGGAAATAGAAGTATTGTATTCCAAAATGTTGATATGAACACATATTGTTAACTTGTATTACAGTGTGTTTTGATGTTAAATCTTCTGCCAATTTGACACTTGAGAGATAGACACATAGTTTGGTTCGTTTGTAGGTTTAAGGGCTTTCAACTGCTAGGTCATCAGCGCCCTTAAAAGATTCATGGCAATAGCCAGATATAAATTTCACTCAAACATAAAAATACTAGATATAAGAAAAATATACACAAAAGGTAAAAAACAGTGGCAATAGCCAGATATGAAACAAAGTGATAATTATGTCAAAAAGCATAAAGAGATACTTAAAATTTTAAATCATCAAATTGATATTGCACTCCGCTAAAAACTTAAAAATTCTATCAACAGCTGTTTTGTCGTCCGCTAAGACCTCTGCAAGTCTGACAGGCAGCTGCAGAGAATCCCGAAGGTATGCTAGGGAGCAACACACTAGCATCACGTGGCGAACTGACAAAAGGTTGTCACACAGCGGACATAGAGGGGCAGGGCAAAACATAAAGGAGGTCCAAGACTACAGGGAACTCGTGACAGCGTGTATGCAATCGAACAGCGCGATACCATCGTAGTGTCTAGAAGCTTCTTGCTTTCTGCTGAGTCATTGGGCACATGCGCATGGAAAGAACTCAAAAGAGGTTACGTTTCGCCGGTTCCAGTACAAATAGAGCAGATAGTGAGCAGTTCAGTCAATTTTTGGTGTCAGAATTGAGTGAGTGATAGAGTTAAGTTGTTTTAGTCGTCGTGCACAATTATGGTTACGAGAGTGCATCGACCAGCCGGTCAGCGAGTAGTGTCGTCGAGCGATTGTATCGTGATAGTAAGAGACAGTGAAACTGGAGAAAGACATTGAAAGACTGACAAGGATTTTCGAAACAATTGTGAATTGTAATAGTAGAGAACACTATAAACTGTGTTAGCAACGAGTAGGAAATAGTGCATTTGTAGAAAAAGTAAACAGACTTCGAAGTCAAATGGAAACACAAGTTCTTGTGTTCCTAGTAAAAACAAAGCACTGTATTTGCTATGCCAAAAGAAGATGTTTGTAACGCAGTCACCATCACGTAATCACAAAACTAATACATGATGATTCTACTCGGTTTCGCCTTGAAAGTTATGTACCTTGTTTATAGAGATATTTGTATACGTAAACACAGAGCCGAAAACCTGAGGTGATGGGGTATGTGGAGGGGGTAAATTCTTAAAGCCATTCATGTCACCCCTCTTCCCCATGCCTATGGATTTTATAAGGGCGCTGATGACCTAGAAGTTGAGCGCCCTTAAACCCACAAATCCATCCATCCTTTCCCCATGCATGATGTAAATCCATGAAGAAGAGGTGGCCTTCTTATGGAACGAAACAGCAGCAGTTTTTATTTAAAGTCGCAGATCTTTTCAAAAACTTACTGGGCAATAGAGTAACAAGAATATTGATACACATCAGGTTTCCATACACTTGAGGATGAACGAAGACGAAAAGAATAAACATCTGGTGTGGTGGTTGGCAGCGCTTTCAGTCATGAAAAGACCCAAGAATTAAAGTGTTCTGAAGAAGGGGAACTGGCTTTACTGAAGGAAGAGGTGGGGATTTAAGGAGCTGCTTTTCAAGTGCAGCCAACCGTATGGTGTATTGCAGAGGATCCGGTACCGTCCATACATTTCAAGGATGTCCCGGACTGGAGACAAATTGTACTCACTTCTTCCAGCTTCTTGAAAACCTGCCTTGTATGCTGCAAAGAAAAGGTTTGGCGTGACAAATTGTTAAGTCGATCATCTAAGGACAGCAAGATCTGATAGGCACTTGATATACCAATTTGTGAATTTCTTTGGGTAATGTGACAGATGTTTTACGATTTTAAATGGTTCTTTGTTGTGTTACAGGAATGGTAAACGAGTGAACATCATTGGCAATGAGCAGTTATTCCAAACGTAAAGCCGCTGATACTGAGATAAATTGGAGCGGAAAAAAGGACAGTAAAAGAAAACATCTCCATTTCACGTGCTGCTAGAATGTTGCTCTCTAGCACACCTTCGGGATTCTCTGCAGGTGCCTGCAGACTTGCAAAGGTCTTAGCGGATGATAAAACAGCGGTTGATTAAGTTTTTAGTGGAGTGCAATAACCAACATCTCCATCTCTCTCTCTCTCTCTCTCTCTCTCTCTCTCTGGCTGTCTCTCTCTCTCTACAGGCTTGCAGAGGTCCTAGCGGACGACAAAACAGCGGTTGATACAGTTTTTAATTTTTTAGCGCAGTGCAATATAAATTTGAGGATTTAAAATTTTTAATTATCTGTTTCTGATTTTGGACATATTTATCACCTTGTTTTATATCTGGCTATTGCCACTGCTTTTTACCTTTGTATATTTTTCTTGTTGCTAGTATTTTTATTTTTTGAGTGAAATTTATATCTGGCTATTGCCATGAGTCTGTTAAGGGCGCTAATGACCTAGAAGTTGAGCGCCCTTAAACCAAATCCTATCCTATCCTATCTCTCTCTCTATAAGAATACAAAACCTTAAGGCGTAATGTTTGTACCCATCACTTCGTGAACTTTAATTTTAATTTTCTTTTCTGGTACTTTTTAAACACAAATGCTTTATTTTCAGGGGCCTCAAAAATGTATTTGCAGTGAAATATCGACATCAAAGTTTGGGTAGAACACATATTCCTCTTACCTCCCATAGATAGATCACAGAAAAACAAAAAGGTGTTTCATGAAAAACAAAAACAAATGTATTCGACGTCTTTCAAATGCACACGCCTGCCTTGACGATTTTCACACAAATCCTCCTGTCTATCTTTAGAACCTTGTGTTCTCTGCAGCGTTTTCCTGAAAGCTAGTGCAAACAGTTGAATGTAAATAAGCGCTGTGATAAACTTGGCAGGTCCGGTCCATTTTAGAGTTTCCGAATGCTCGGATTGCACGCAACAACGCCATTTAAAAATATATGCAAATATGCAAGGACAGCCTTTAACAGGTAGCAGTTGAACCAGTTTATCATTTCTGCCTCGTAAAAAATAATATTCACTTTATGGTCTTTGTAGTCCTATTCCTCTTGGGTCTGTTGTTTCTACCAGCAGTTGCAAAGCTATTTTGACTGAGGTTACAACTCTGGTAACAATCAGTATATCGTGAGTGTTGTTCTTCCTCTTATTATTTATTACATGTTATAACATGTAAGCGAATACATTTTTCAAAACAATTTTATTGCTGGTTGGTTGGTTTGGCTTAAGGGCGCCCAACTTCGAGGTCATCAGTGCCCTTAAAAGATCCGTGCCAATAGCCAGGTACAAATTTCATTCAAAAATAAAAATACCAGCAACAAGAAAAATATACACAAAAAGTAAAATAGTGGCAATAGCCAGATATGACACAAGGTGATAAATATGTCCAAAAGCATAAAGAGATATCTAAAATTTTAAATCCTCAAATTGATATTGCACTCCACTAAAAGCTTAAAAACTATCAACCGCTGTTTTGTCGTCCGCCAAGACCTCTGCAAGTCTGGCAGGCAGCTGCAGAGAATCCCTAAGGTACGCTAGAGAGCAACACTCTAGCAGCACGTGACGAGCTGATAAAAGATTGTCACACAGCGGACATAGAGGCGCAGGGTTCCTTTTAAATAGGTAACCATGCGAAAAATTGTAGTGCCCTATTCTTAATCAAGCCAAACTAACCTCCTCGCGACGAGATGTGCGACAGGAAGTTACCCAGTTTATCGGAAGTTCTTTCGCTTCTCTAAGCTTATTAAGCTATAACTTAATCCTACGACAAGACCCGCTCAGTATCGGAACTTTTTCATACTATTTTAGTTGTGTCAGTACTATCTAATTGATGCTAAAGCTCCTGTGCTAGTTTCTGCAAGCTCTTTAGGTTGATATGCATCTGTAAACTTCCCTCACTATATATTTAAGGTGGAAATTAACGTCGTATCCCTAAACCACTGCGGATAAAGGAGTCCCTTAATGATGAACCTTAGATAGGAAATGTGATGCTGTAGTTAAAGAGATATCGGAGTGAACGGGCAGAAGTCAAATGGGTTACCTTTGGTACATTAATAGAAGTTTGCTCAATAGAGATAAGTAAATTTCGTACATTTAGTCTGGGTTACCACAATCAGGTTATTTAAAGTACTAACAGGAGGTAGTTTCCCTGTAATTTTGAACTTTGAAATCTTCTTCTTCAAGGGATATTACGATATTACAACAAGCATTTCTACCGTAGTGTAGTCATACCATGTATGCCCTTCAGTTTCCATATTAAATACAGCAAACTCTGTTCTTTTTACTTCCTGCACCTCGATAAGTATGTCCCTTATTGATAACATGCGAAAAAAGGGCACTAACAGTAATATCGGTCTGGGAGACCAACATGACGAAATTTTTCATTTTATGTCCACTATGTAATAATTTGAAAGCTCGATAAATTATTAATGCTAGTATTTTTATTCCGTTTACATCATATCTTACAATAAATTACAACATAAAAAAGCAGTCTTTGTGAAAAAATGGCGCTAACAGTAACATCTCTCTGAGAGAGTAAGATGACAAAAGTTTGCGTATTTCGTCCACTTTATTGAATCTCGAAAATGAATAATTTAAAAGCTTGATAAATTAACACTTATATTTCGATTCAGTTTACATCATATCTTGAAGAAATTACGCAAAAGCTACAAAAATCGAATATTAGTATACTAGGTACCTTTACAGTAATATCCGCCTGTGAAACGATGTGGCTTACGAGTATATACTTATAAAACACACTATTACGGAACTAAAACAGCGACGTACATGCAATTCAATGTTTAACTCTCAACCAAACCACAGCTGAAATATAAGATCAAATTAACATTGCAAATGCGCTCACTATACGTTGAGAAATGGTATATCTGCCTGAGAGACGGATGTTACCATCTAAGGGATATATTCACCGAGCAAGATGGCTCCGCAGGAACGTGAGAGATCGCTTTTGTGAGGTCGTAGGTTCGATTCCCATGGCCGACCTTCCTAACCCATGGGTATTTTCGGGGGTTTCCCCGCCTCACCAGGCGAATGTTGGGAAGGATGATTACACCTCTTGAATTTTCTGTACTTCCATTGCGTTTCATTAATTATTTCACCCTCCTTCATCCCGTTGGTTCTGCCAGAGTCGCAAGTGTTAGCGAAGGCGTTAGGTGCAGTTTGGCAGGGCTGATATGTGCACAGGAACTCTTTCCGTTACTCGTCTGTGGGATTCGGGTGGAAAAGGACCCCGCGCCTAGATCCCCCCTCAGGATTTCTATATATTTCCTTAAGATCTCTCTTAATTTAGCATTACAAAATGAGTGGAATCAATACTTAAATGAGTCCATGAATATTAGGAAAATAAAGTTCTGCACTAAAGTCACTCCAACAAAGACTAAGATGCAAATGTACCATGAAAGCACATGAATGTAACTGTGGATTTATACTTAATAGGAAATATTTTACACTTCATGGTGCCAACAACTATTTCTACCAACCAAAACAATACAATTAGTTCAGTTACCGGTTGTTTACCTACCGCGGACTCTAATAATTCATAGGAAGGTATTTATGTTAGCGTAAGAGTTCAAGCTCAGAATTTTAAGGCAAGGAAGTGACATACGCCAGAAAATTTAGCGTTTACGTAAAAGAAACAATGTATTCAAATAATGGGGAGCCACAAAACAATGAATTAATGAAATAACTTTTAGGGAAACATTTTGTGTGTAAATGTAATTAACTAAAGGGAAGAAAGTTAGAAAGCACTACACGCAAGGATTTTAACAACACTAACAAGTTGGAAGAAACTTTAAATTAACTGTAGATAAATATGATACAACATCATGCTAACGTTCCGAATCACGTTAAGTTAATTATACTGTCTTCATTACGTTTTTAATAGTGTGCAATGGAAAGTTAGGTAAATTATTTCATTAAAAGTTGAAATTAACATAATAGAACACATCAACGCTACTACATATAATTGTATTAAAGGATGATGGAAATAAGTCCACTGAAATTGCTTTGAATAATCCAAAAATACGAAGGAAATTATTTGAGGTAACTTAAGAAAAGATATACATTATTTTTACATGACCTTCTCTACCCAGTTTTTTTTACTCCATTCTATAGATTATTCCTGCAATTGCTTATTTTTTTATATATATTTCATGTGCAGAAAGAATTTCTTTGCACGTTAATCGTTCAGGAAGCTGAAGTAATTATCAATTATTCAAAAGTAAGTCCCTGTAAGACAACGCACAAAATAAAGAACTTAAAACTATATGATAAACTTTTGGAACATTCAAAACAATAGTGCCAAGCATTTCGAAAATGGCTGATGCTATAAAATGCATATTTACACAAAAAGAGTGCTTTAAAGAAATCTAAAATTTTTGTGTTGCTTTTCTTAATTTTTTTATGTTTCAGATAATCTCAAAACATGTATTTTCGGTGAAATTCTTGTATCCAATCCATTTACTTTTCTATTCCCCATGTGCGTGATAGAGAAAATACTACTTGATAAACTTGGAGGAACTGATATATCAGGTATAATATCCCTTCAGTTGGAATAAAATATAAGCATCATGCTTTCTCAAGCTGCATGAACCCGCGAGATAAAAACGAGGAATGCTTCTACTGCACTGTGCTTGATTAAGCATCTGTTATTGCTTCGCAGCCCGCACTGATACTTAGGTGGCCATTAAACTATAAAGTCAATTAGCCCTTTGTGAATAAGCAAAGTTTATACAACCTTCTAGTTGTGTTATGGTTTCGGGAAGTAACATATCGACAGTTTGAGTTTACAGTGGTCTAAACATGCCCAGATTGAAAAGTAGTGCAAGTTACTGTGTACAAGAATATCTTGGGGAATTCAAAAGCATTTTCAGCTGTGACGGTAAAATCCTGTATTTCACCATGTGGTAAAGCTATGACAGACAAACGTTTCGCAAGCAGCCCAATATTTAACTCTCAACAAACATAAGGCAGTTAATTCATGCTTTAAATAAATCTTCTGCTGATGCAGCTCAAACTTAAAAGAAAATGCAAGGAATTGCTCGAAAATAATAGTGTATTTAACATAATGTGTAAAATGTCTAAAATTTCAAATTGGATGGTCAACATGAAGAAATTAATGAAGAGAGTGTGAGTGACATTCCATATTATAATTACGCTAGGCTTACTTCTTGTGGGCTGGAGCGATCATTTTCGAAAATCAATACACTTCATCTTTCGGGATGAAATATTTGAGGAAGCATTGGTCGTATATCGTAACCCGATAGTACATGGCGATGTCTTCCAGTTAAAATGTCAGACGAGTACCATATTCGAGGCGTCTTTTTAAAGTAAGTACCGTTTAAATATTTTGCCACTGCAGCGCTACGGTCGAGATTCTGAGTATGCGCAATGTTCATTCATTAGGAAGCCAGAAGCAATTAGGAGCCACCGTAACTTTGTTTTTCTCCCATTGTTTGAGCGTTTCGAAATGTACACAACAATCGAACGACCCGCCGACTGTGAAGTCAGAGCAGTGATTCGTTTTTGAATACGTTAGTAAACACTTGTGCAGAGCTTATGGGGAAACAATGATTGACAATGCCCGGCCACAGACGGCCTAAACTCAAGATCTGATCTTATCATTTGATTGAGAAGAATTTGACCATCCTCCTTACAGTCCAATTTGTCATCAAGGGATTTTCATCTGTTTCTTCATTTGAAGAAATTACTTTGTGGAAAACAGTTCAACCATGATGATAAAAAAAGAAGTGCAAACTTGACTTACATCAAAGGCGGCATCATTGTTTGATAAAGGCTACCAAAGAACCGGTTTCCCGTTACGGTAAGTGACTAACTAAATGTAGAAGTGAAAGGTGTAAGGTTATGAATGCTAATAAAATATTTGGAAAATAAATGTTATTTTTTAAAAAAGATTATCGGTACTTTAAAAATACGCCTCGTACATTTAAATTTATTCAGCCATTCAGATCTTTAAAAAAATATTTAATTTCTTTCGGCACATATTTGTAACATTTTCAGCACATAAAACATAAATACATTTGAAGTTTCTGGCACCTAACACCCCAAGCCTTAATCATAACAATCTCAACGCCCTGTATACAAGCTTATTGAAACATTAATTAATAGCGGCCAACTAAAAATAATCGTAAAATAACGAAGCTCGCATCTGCTTATACCTAAAATATTCTGTGCAGCTGCCTGCCAGACTTGCAGAGGTCTTAGCGGACGACAAAACAGCGGTTGATAGAGTTTTTAATTTTTTAGCGGAGTGCAATATCGATTTGAGGATTTAAAATTTTAGTTATTCCTTTATGCTTTTGGACATACTTATCACCTTGTTTCATATCTGGCTAATGCCACTGTTTTTTACCTTTTGTGTTTATATATATTGAATTAACGTCCTCCAACATTGTGTCATATCGGACGAATGAATGAAATGAAATGGGTGAAATGATGCTCAAATGAGCCCGAGGTCCACGGAGCTGTAAGTTACCCGACATTCGTCTTCTCAGGGTAGGAAAACCTCGGAAAAAACCTTACCCGGATAACTTACACTAGGCGAGATTCGAACTCGCGACTTCTTGAACGTGAGGCAGACACGCTAACCATCACGCTACCGAGGCGGGCTATTTTTTCTTGTTGCTAGTATTTTTATTTTTAAGTAAAATTTATATCTGGCTATTGCCATGAATCTTTTAAGGGCGCTGATGACCTAGAAGTTGAGCGCCCTTAAACCAAACCAACCTAAAAGATTCTCACGTGCGATTGGTACATATTCAATGACGTAAGTGTTTGGGGTTTTGGTAAACAAGTGAAAGCAATTTAGCAACCCAGTTTGTCGCTGTAGATCTCTCCTGCTCGCCGCAGTTCAGTTGCTGACATTCCCTTATATCTATGACAGCTTCTACATGCTACGGGCCCTTTGTTATAACAAGTGAAGGTCTATATATCGATGTTTCGTGCGTGCCGAGCATTAAGGTTGTTGCGCAGTGCAGCCATGTCAGTTCTGCCAAGGAGGTGAGAACGTGCTCTCCCATCCAGTCACAGGATTAATCTGCAGAAAGTGGTTTGGGGAGCATGGGATGATTGAATCTGGGAGGAAGTGTAGAATCGGGATAAGGTTAGTGAAAACAAAATATAAAGAAGATGACGACAAACCGTAAAGTCTCGTGGAAGGATGTGCCATACAACAAATTGAACGTTTGAAATAAAGAACTTGCCAAACTCAGGTTAATAACAGCACTAAGCCGGGATATAGCTTCTATCTCTCGGGGCGAACCAATTTGTTTGGGCTTTATCCTTATAGAAAGGAAGTTTGGCTTTACTTCTTCCAGCGACGGAAAGTCGATAGTCTCGATATTCTGCAGCAACTAAACTTGTGTAATAAAATCTCATTAATCCTCAATACATGTGCCTACTCTGATCATAAAGTTTCTGCATTTATCTCTATTGTTATAGTAACAAAACGGCAATTAAAACGAATGTCACTTCTGTCACCAGTGATACAAATGAAAAAACTCAGTATGGTTACTCTTCTATCAATTTATTGTCTTCTATACTTTTACCACAAATACACAACTTTCTTCTCGTCGTTAACACGGTCTACTGTCCATCGAACTATCGCAATTCAGAAATTTTAATTCTCAAACCTTGCCCAGTTCTTTTAGTGTCATTATTCCCTTTCACTGTCTCTCGTACACTAATTACAACGGTACAATCACTCGCGACGCCTGTTGAATCTTCTTCCGGCGTACCAACACGACGACACACACAGCTGTCTCACACTCAGCGACACACTGACCGACTCATGTCCGCAAGTCAACTCAAACTCACACCTCTACGCACGGCTCTTCTCTAAATTCCTTATATATTGGGGATGACGTCACACGGACCTTCCTCGAGATGCACACACAGCTGTCTCACACTCCGTGACACACTGACCGACTCATTTCAATTCTTAAAACTCACACCTCTATCCACTGCTCTGCTCTTCTCTGGCGTCCTTATATACTAGGAATGATGTCACACGGACCTTCCTTTAGTTACACATACACCACAGACACACACGCACCGAAATGACGTAACTATAATCGCTCCACACTTAGATCCACACCCGATGTAAACACAAGCCGTCAACAACTAACCCGCGATACGCCGGAAACCGAAGCACACCATAAAATATAGTACCTTAAATATTGGCGATTTTCTGTGAGTTTTCAAGATGTACGATAACCCTGATAAAGATTGCTTGAATATAACGCGATATTAGCGCTATTCCTAAAACTCCCGAGTAAATATCGCTCTGTTGCATCATAAACACAAAGCATGAGTCCAAGTGGCTTTTGTTTGTGTTAGTCGCAGATGATATGAACATCAGGTTATCGCGGAGGGATACAAGGTATGGAACTAAGGCTGGATGGAGTATAGAAGTCTCGCTAACGTTCTCGAAACCCCTTTTGTTCCTTAGTGTCAATTTTTGACAGTCGCGTACTGAGCAGCCGCATGAGCGTCATTGGCCAGAGCCCGTACATCCTTTGTTGTGCACCGATCCCGATGTTAAATCATTATAACAGAGAAAATTTAAAAGCGAACTTTATTCATGGACGCTCTTTACCTGCTGTTTTCAGCGTGAGACTCTACGTATAATGCACATGAGAGATCAAATTTGCTCAGAGGCCTTTCTGCTTGAAGTTCTGCTATGTACCATAAATCTACGACACTGCACCGTCGGCTTTACTTCCCTTCCAAGGGAAGCCATGTTAAGGATTTTTACGCCTGAAAATAAAATCCAACACCCTTCATTTGGTTTGAATCTGAACCTCGAGAACCAAAGACTGGCTACCATGTTACCCTTGGACCACGAAGGAGAATTCTAACCTTGGTTACTTTTACGGTTTTCTCACGTCGGTAGGCAAATGCTGGGTTGGTTCCTCTTTTACCACGAATTTGTTGTCCGTCTTTTCCTGTCTCCAGCATTCCTTTCACCTGCTTCAAAGTTGTTTTCATATGTATATCAGCATATCTAGATATATGTCTGTATGTACGTCTCATTTATTTATGTATGTACGTATGTATGTATGTATGTATGTCTCATTTATTTATTTATTTATTCTATATAGTTACATGCCCCGTTACCTTGGTAATATTACGTGTGTTATTTGCATTGTTCTTTTACAATTTTTCACACAATATATCCAAATTGCAATATAAATATAATTACAGAATATCTAATCCTTTCTCTGTCCGACTAGGATTATTAGCAATCTCTTCCATAACTTTGGAAAGTATCCAGTTTTAGGACAGGTGTTGTACAGCTCAGTGAAGAGAAGTAGAAAACGTTGACAAAATCGCAGGAAAACATCGGTTTTTCTTTTTTTAATCTACTGCTCTACTCGCTGGCGCTGTCCACAGTTGTGTAATTCTTCTAATAACATTTTAACGAAAGGCATGTTGCTATGACATTCGTATTCCAGGTTTTCCGAATATCCATGCATATTCTTTTAGTCCACTGACAATAATTACAAAAATAGAGAAAATCTTCTGAAGGTGACGAATTAGTGAAATGTTGATAAAACATACATGGAAAGGAAACCATGGAAGATAAGAAGCCATTCCAGCAATTCGAACAAGTAAAACCATGAAAACTCCAAGATATGAGTGTTCGGTCGACGAAATCGAACCCGGGAGCTCCTGAATGGGAGCCTCAAGCGTTGCCGCAAAGCCCTCTCGCTCGATGAATTTCTATAATTGGCAGTTCTTTTGGCAGTCGGATTGCAGAAGCCCGAGACTTAGAAGGGTGGTAATAAAGAGAACGGGGCCCGATAGTTAAGCCAATCCCATGATAGATTGACGAGGCAGATGTGACAGCGATTTTATAAGCAGCTCTACTTAGCTGTTATCTCTTAGTGACAGTACGTGTGGGGAAGATTCTTTGTCCCATTTTGGCTCCAAAGCACCCTTCCCCTTTATGATCCAAGCCGTGTTGTAGTTCGGGGATTTATTCGAGTAGGGGCGTTCCCCGACTTCCGTAAGCTTTATCTATTACGATTTATGGCGTGAATACAACTACTACTTGTTTGGGTTGCTTCGCATCTTGTTGTGGTCTATGTTGCTCATGTTGCTTTGCTCCCTGTTTCTCTTCGTCTTCATTCCTCTTCTATCCTAAACACTTCCATTTTTATCCATTCACTGTACTCTAGTGAGTCAACTCCGCGATAACAGGGAGGCCCGTACAAAATACGTATAATAAAGCAAAGGAAAAGAATAGCACAGTTAGAACTATTTTAAATATGCGATATACAGGCTGTTAAATTTATACGTGCAGATCTTATGACTTTTAATCAAGGACAGTGTTATAAACAATATTAAATCAATACGTGCTTCATTTGCGAACATATAATTTTACTTATTAAGGTTAGTTTGGTTCGATTTTCTCGCATAGTTACCTATTTAAAAGGGACTCTGCCCCTCTATGTCCGCTGTGTGAGAACCTTTTGTCAGTTCACCACGTGCTGCTAGTGTTGCTCTCTAGCGCACCTTCGAGTTTCCCTGCAGCTGCCTGGCAGGCTTGCAGAGGTCTTAGCGGACGACAAAACAGCGGTTGATAGAGATTTTAAGTTTTTTGCGGTTGTAATATCAATTTGAGGATTTAAAATGTTAGATATTTGTTTATGATTTTTGACATATCTATTACCTTGTTTTATATCTGACTATTGCCACTGTTTTTAACGTTTATGTGTATATTTTCCTTATTATGAGTGATTTTATTTTTGATTGAAATTTATATCTGACTATTGCCATGAATTTTTTAAGGTCGCTGATGACTAGAAGTTAAGCGTCCTTAAAAAAAATAATATAACCCCAGTTTACACCAAGTCTATCGTTTCCTCTTGTTATATTTAGAATACGAAAAATGCATAAATGTTATTAATATTAGTCTGTAAAGATACTCTGCTACTCCCTGGAGTAAGTCAGCGATATAGCAGTTTTGAGCGTGTAAAATATCGCAGTGACAACTTGTAATGCAGATGTAGACCGTAAAGAAAACGAGAAACGTCAGGATTAACGCGAAACGACGCAAAAGGCAGAATATAAAGACGTGGCGGCGGGCGACAAAGAGAAGAAAAAAGACAGTGACGCCAGCAAAACTGTGGGCTTGGTGGATTTTCCAGAGGCGGAAAGAAGTACTGTAGCTCTTCCTTTTGAAAGCGTGGGGCAATGGCGGCAGATTAACACCGTGTTACCCTCAACAAACGTCAAAGAACAAGAAAAGACTACTGCCTCCCTTTTATTCCTTTCATTCATCTGGAACATTTTTATTTCTATTGTGCTGTCTTTGGACCCTCTGTTCCTCCCTAATGTTTCTCGATTTACTACTGCTAGCTAATTCCTTTTACTTTCCTTACAACGTATAGTATGGAAAGTATTTCTTTTCACCCAAAATTTATGATAAACTGGGTAACTTCCTGTCGCACATCTCGCCGCAAGGAGGTTAGTTTGGCTCGATTAAGAATAGGGCACTGCAATTTTTGGCATGGTTACCTGCCCCTCTATGTCCGCTGTGTGTGAACCTTTTGTCTGTTCGACACGTGCTAATAGACTGTTCCTCTCTAGCGCACCTTCGAGATTCTCTGCAGCTGCCTGCCAGGCTTGCACAGGTCTTAGCGGACGACAAAACAGCGGTTGATAAGAGTTTTTAAGTTTTTAGCGGATTGCAATATCAATTTGATGATTTAAAATTTTAGTTATCTGTTTATGCTTTTTGACATATTTATCACCGTGTTTTATATCTGGCTATTGCCCCTGTTTTTTACTTTTTGTGTACATTAATATTCTTGCTAGTATTTTTATTTTTGAGTAAATTTATATCTGGCTATTGCCATGAATGTTTTAAGGGCGCTGATGACCTAGATGTTGAGCGCCCTTAAACCTACAAAACCAAATCACCCAAAATTTCGATGTTGAGGTTTCACCGGATATATATATATATATTAGGCTCTCTGAATTCTCAGAAGGTAGTTTTAGAAACAGGTTCGTATGTATCTGTGGTGCGTGCGTGTGTATGTGTGTGTGTTCAATATCATAACTTGAAAACGAAAAGTCTGTTTAAAGCAAAAGTTGGTATTAAAGTTTAATATCCTTCACGGCTGCGACACAAAGATTTTGAAGAAAATTGCTTCACCCTAAACTACCCATTGCATGGAAAACTCTTCGACTGTTTTTATTTTCTCAAAAATAGCTCTAACCATTTTGATTACAATGCCATATATTGAAGAAATTTGTGTGGCAAATGAAACGTATATTTTAAATTTTCTAGTCCTGTTTACTCTTCATAATTTTTGTATATCTGGTATATATAATCTTACTATACAAAAAATGTAGATCTCGTTATGCCCAAATGCGAGTGAACCATTTTGGATACTTGTTATTTGTGTGAGCGTTGCTATACCAAATTTTCTCAAATATAAGGTCGTTATTCGCTTTTTATGTGTTTGCCGTGCAAGCAGAACGGAATTTGGAAGTTTTGGTTATCCCTCAGAGCCTACTGTATCCCCATATATCAATAAAATCAGCAATAACTTCTGCAAATGTTTATCTCGACTAACATGAAGAAGATAGGAATAATTGTGTGTAAAAATAGTACAAGACTAGAGAATGTCCTGCGAGTGTGATATAACATTTGTTTGATAGTGTTTAACGGCCACTTTTATTACATGCGGCACCGCAGGTGGAGACACTGATGATACATGAACCTTCGAGATTCTCTGCAGCTTCCTGCAAGACTTGCAGAGGTCTTAGCGGAGGACAAAACAGGGCAGATAAGAGTTTTTAAGTTTTTAGGTTTTTAAGTTATATCAATGAGGATTTAAAATTTTAGATATCTCTTTATGCTTTTTGAGATATTTATCACCTTGTTTCATATCTGGCTATTCCAACTGTTTTGTAGTTTGTGTATATTTTCCTTGTTGCAAGTATTTTTATTTTTGAGTGAAATCGCCATGAATCTTTTAAGGGCGCTGATGACCTCGAAGTTGAGCGCCCTTAAACCAAACCATAACATAATAAATAGTAGGGTTTAAGGGCCCGTCGACAGCTAGGTTATTAGAGAGCATATATCTTGCGCGCGCGCGCGCGCGCTGATGACCACGAAGTTGAGCGCCCTTAAACCTACATTCCTTCCTTCCTTCTTCCTCTTTCGCAAAGGTTGGGCAATGCTGCTATATACTCCGGAACACAAGTGCGCCGTATTTTACGCTGGCAACGATTAGTAATTGTTTTGACGCTGACTGTTCTGTTTAATTATACAGTGCCAGTTTCTGTGTAACAGAACAACGAGGTTTATTTCCACTGCAGTGGAAGTTGCAGAAACAAAACAGAAAAGCTACTGTATAACATGCATCTTGAAATTAGTAGAGGAAAGCTACTCCTGTTGTAATATTCTACTTGCAAATGGCGTGGAAGCTCCGGTACATATTATGTATGTTCTCCCCGTACAGACTATATACCCAGATACTTTCAGAGGTGTGCAACTTGCAATGTTTTCTTTTTCTGTTTGTTATTCCTGTATATTCCGCAAAAACATATACACCACTCTAATATGATTCTCCCGCCAAAAGAAGGAAAAACATTTTACGAACTAAAATATTCCTCCTTCTATGCCATGCATTGGCTTAATTACTCCTCTGTACAAATAAATGCCATTTATTTTTGCATGGCTCGTAGCCAGGCCAGTTCAAAAACATTAAAAATAACAAGCACTTCGCATAATGTTAAAGGAGTGGGTGCTTTTCATATAACATGAACTTTTTAGTTTCTACTCTGTTTAAAATTTCCGCAGGGGTATTTTAAGTTTTATGTTCATTATAGGTAAATGTAGACTTAAAAAATCTGATGTGTTGCACTCACATGACTTTCTCTACTCTTGTACTAACCATTCTTACAAACTCTTATTCCTATATCTTCTTCGCGTTAGTTAAGATAAACATTTGTACAACTTATTGCTTATTTCCTTGTAGGTGCAAGGGGAATGTTAGAATACAGTAGGCTTTGTGCGATAGTCAGATGTTTGAGATTCTGTTGTCTTTGCACACTTAACATATAAAAAAATGAACAACGATGATCCATTTGACGAAAGCTCTAAGTTTTCCGAAACTCACAGTCATAACAAGGAATATCTCCGAAATGGTTAACCCTACAACAAAATTTATTGAGACATAAATTGTGTATTTTAGCAAGATCTACATTTTTGTATAGTACAATTTGGTCTATCTCTAACGGTTTACCAGTTATGCAAAAGTCGTCCAGAGTAAATACGACTACAGGGGCTATAGCCAGAAAATTCGAGATATACATTTCATTTGTCATAAAATATCTCAAACATATGATATTTTAATCAAAATCGTTAGAGCCATTTTCAATAAAATCAAACTTTTCGAAACATTTTCCATGTAAAGGGTAGTTGAGCGTGGGGCTATTTTCTTCAAAATCTTCGTGTCGCATCCTTGAAAGACATTAAACTTAAATATCAAGTTTGTTTTTTAACCGACTTTTCGTTTTTGAGTTATGCTGTCCACAGACTGACACACAGACACACACGGACCTTTTTCTAAAAATGATTTTTTTTTTTTTTTTTTGATTCAGGGGGCCTTGAAACATATTTCCGGTGAAATCTCGACATCGAATTTTTGGGTGGAATACAATTCTTCCCCGACTTACCAGTAGAGAAAGCAAAAAAAAAAATAGTCTGAAAATTAAGCCTCCCCAACTCAATGTTATCGAAAGTCTATAACGTATAATATATACGGGGAGAACAAACAAGGTCCAATCGGGGTGCGTGGTGCATTGCCTGTCAGCCTTCTCGGCGCTCGTTGCCGTCTGCCGCTATCATAGAAAGGCGCGAATGAAACCATGCCAGATTTTAAAAACGACTTTTAAAGGCTCTACTTGCCGATTTTATGAAAGGAGTTCACGTTAAGAAAAAAATGCTGGTAATTTCCCGGCTGATATTTTGCTTTAATTTTTCCAGGATGCGTGCATTTGTCCTATACACTTTATGATTTAAGTTAACCCAGATAGAGAAATCGCTTATTCGAGCTTGGAGAAACCTTGCTCCGCTAATGGCGAACCACACCAAATTTTTGGTCATAAGCAACAGACAGGGAGCATTATTTTGCCTTTTTACTTTCTCTACTGGTAGTAGGGGAAGTATTGTATTCCACCCAAAAACTCGATGTCGAGATTTCACCGGAAATATATGTTTAGAGACCCCCTGAATCCAAAAAAAGAATTTTTAGAAAAAGGTCCGTGCGTGTGTGTGTGTGTGTGTGTGTGTGTGTGTGTGTGTGTGTGTGTGTGTGTGTGTGTGTGTGTGTGTGTGTGTGTGTGTGTGTGTGTGTGTGTGTGTGTGCGCGCGTCTGTGGACAGCATAACTAAAAAACGAAAAGTCGGTTAAACCTAAAGCTGGTATTTAAGTTTAATATCTTTCAAGGATGCAACACGAGGATTTTGAAGAAAATAGCTCCACCCTAAACTACCCTTTACGTTGAAAATTTTGATTTTCTTGAAAATGGCTCTAGCAATTTTGATTAAAATGCCATATGTTTGGGATATTTTTATCGCAAAGGAAATGCATATTTTCAATTTTCTGGCTAAAGCCTATGTAGTCTCGTTTACTCTGGATGAGTTTTGAATAACTCGTAAACCGTAAGAGATAGACAAAATCTTACTACACAAGAAATGTTGATCTTGCTAAATTACACAATTAATGTCTCAATTTTATTTGTAGAGTGAACCATTTCGGAGATATTCCTTGTTTTGTGTGTCACTTTTGGAAAACTTAGAACTTTCGTACAATGGAACATCGTTTTTTATATGTTAAGCGAGCAATGAGAACGGGATCTCAAAGCTTTAAAAGATTTGACTATCGCTCAAAGCCTACTGTATTCTAATATTCCCCTTGTACCTACAAGGAAATAAACAATAAGGTAACTTCTGCAAACGTTTATCTCAACTAACACGAACTAACAGTAAGTGTCTCTAAGAATGATTAGTTCAGGAGTAGAGAAAGTCATGTGAGTCCAACACATCAGATTTTTTAAAAAATATCTCAACAGCTCATCTTTCTACGAGAACAACTGGAAGTGTGTTTCAGGACAGAATTATTAGTAGAGATGTGTGGGCCCCTTCGGTCCCTCCACCTAACACCCTGCGATTTCTGCATCTGGAGTAACTTAAAACGTAAAATGGACAAGACAAATTCAGACACTCAGGAAGATTTAATACAAAATATGCAACAGAAAATTGCCAGCATTTCTCAACGTGAACTACGGCGAGTGATGGATAGTTTCCTAAAGCAGTGCCAGAAACTTATGGACAACGACGGGGGCCAGTATCAGCGTCTCCTTTCATAAAATTGATTAGTAAAGCCAAAGTGATTGGGTGGGTGCGTGCCTATGTATGTACATATGTGCGCGTGTCTGTGTGCCTGCGTGCGGACGTGTGGGCGCGCGGGCATGTGTATGTGCGTGTGTGTATGTACATATGTATACAGGATTGGTTACAGGTCCCACATCCCGTGAATAGCTTCAGAAGCATGAAACTCGCTTGACAGAGACAATCATATGCAGAGAAATCAAAATTATGTTAATGATTTTTGCCACTTCCGGTTTAACCGGAAATGACTGCAAATTCTTTATTTTATATCAAATTCCCGAAACATTTTTACAGATTCGGATGGTACTGTTTCAATAGCTCTTCAACAAGTATACACAAATGGATAACTGTGCAATTAATGCTAAAAACAAAAGTGTAGGTTAATTATTTTGCTTGGATATGAACAAACCAGAGTGACACAAACAATCAAAAAAACATGTTTCAGAGATATAAACAAAGGTCAGTCATATAGCACAATAAGAAAGGCTAAACTCCGTTAAGCCCACACCCTTGTATTTTCATTTAACAGTAGTGAATTGCACAGCATTGTCGACAAGGGCACTTGTTGGAAAGTTATTTAAGAGCATTGTTTGAACCTGTAAAACAATATATAGCGTTCTTCAATTTAAAATAAAGTTGCAGTCACCTCCGACTAAACTGGAAATAGTAAAACTCAGTGATAGTTTTTGACTTCCCTGTACATGGTTAGCTGCATGCACCGTGTTTTCTATTAATCAGCCACATGATTAAACAATTATTTAGGTAGTGTTGGACTTCTCATTAATCCTGAATATCATTTGCCCCACGACTTACACAGAAGATGGATGAGGTATTATATACAACCCAAAATTTGACACCGAGATTTCACAGGAAAACTCTGTGTTGAGGAACTATGATTAAATAAGGTATATTTTTAGAGGAAAGAAAACCTCAGTATAGGTGTGCTTTTGAACAGTATAACTGAAAAATCTGATGTGTTGCACTCACATGACTTTCTCTACTCTTGTACTAACCATTCTTACAAACTCTTATTCCTATATCTTCTTCGTGTTAGTTGAGATAAACATTTGTACAAATTAGCTTATTGTTTATTTCCTTGTAGGTGCAAGGGGAATATTGGAATACAGTAGGCTTTGTGCGATAGTCAAATCTTTTAAAGCTTTGAGATTCCGTTCTCTTTGCACACGTAACATATAAAAAAAATGAACAACGATGACCCATTTCACGAAAGCTCTGTTTTCCGAAACTCACACACATAACAAGAAATATCTCCGATATGGTTCACCCTACAAGAAAATTTATTGGAACATAAATTGTGTATTTTAGCAAGATTACATTTTTTTGTATTGTATGATTCGGTCTATTTCTAACGGTTTACCAGTTATGCAAAAGACGTCCAGAGTAAATACGGCTACAGGGAGTATAACCAGAAAATTCAAGATATACATTTCATTTGTTATAAAAATATCTCAAACATATGGCATTTTAATCAAAATCGTTAGAGCCATTTTCAAGAAAATAAAAATTTTCGAAAAATTTTCCATGTAAAGGGTAGTTTAGGTTGGGACTATTTTCTTCAAAATCTTCGTGTCACATCCTTGAACGACATTAAACTTAAATACCAACTTTGGTTTTTAACCGACTTTTCGTTTTTGAGTTATGCTGTCCACAGACTGACAGACTGACACACAGACACACACACGGACCTTTTTCTAAAAATGCTTTTTTTTTTATTCAGGGGGCCTCAAAACATATATTTTCGGTGAAATCTCGACATCGAATTTTTGGGTGGAATACAATACTTCCCCTACTTACCAGTAGAGAAAGTAAAAATGAAGTTCAGATACTAGATTCGGTATTTACGTTAAGCATTCTCCGAAGATGTAGGAAGATTTCCATTAAACTCTCAACCAAAGTTTCCCATATGTGGAAAATGTTTTGAAATTTATGTTCTCAAAACTGGCGTTTTGTATACAGGATTTTGTAAACAGCGGCGGTGCACTGTGGATTCAATGGGTCTTTGGCTGAAACAATTGCACAATCAGCCAAAGACCTATTGGACCTATTCTCGAGCACCGGTGTTTACAAGATACTGTGTACGTACGGTGAAACTTATATAGGTACAACAACAGGTAACATAAAAACCCTTATTGTTGAACATAAAAGTTGTCTCGGGCAGCCATGCAGACCATGCCCTTTTGGGTAAACAATCACGTTCGACAATACACAAGTTCTTGTAAATGCCAAACAGTGTTAACCTAGAATGACCAGAGAAGCCATAGACATACACAGATGTTAAGGGCATAAGGGCAGATATTTTGATAAATCCCACATTAATATATATCTACCTGGAGGATCCACTTATTTGGGCCACTGAAGAATGCCATTCATGGAAGACATTTCGAAGACGACTAAGAGGTGATTCACGTAGTGAAAACCCGGCACCGCAGGCAGAGTAAAGATTTCTCCCGCCAGGGAATACATGCTCCCGTGTCTCTCTGTTGAAAGACCGTGGGACTTGAAGGCGATTAGGAAAAAATCTGATGTGTTGCACTCACGAGTTTCTCTACTCATGTACTAACCTTCTTACAAACCCTTATTCCTATATCTTCCTATAATATCTTATTTCCTTGTAGGTGCAAGGGGAATATGAGAATACAGTAGTCTTTGAGCGACAGTCAAATCTTTCAAAGCTTTGAAATTACGTTCTCTTTGTACGGTTAACATATAAAAATGTGAACAATGTTGTTGATGTTGAGGAAAGTTAAAGTTCTCCGAAACTGGCACAAATAACAAGGAATATCTACGAAATGGTTCACTCTACAAAAACATTTATTGGGACATCAATTGTGTGTTAGCGAGATACACATTTTGGTGCAGTAAGATTTTTTCTATCTCATACGGCTTAGGTGTTATTTAAAAGTCATCCAGAGTAAACAGGTTTACATAGGCTATAGCCAGAAAATTCAAAATATACATTTCGTTTTTCATAAAAATATCTCAAACATATGACATTTTAATCAAAATCGTTAGAGCCATTTTCAAGAAAATCATGTAAAGGGTAGTTTAGGTTGGAGCAATTTTCTTCAAAATCTTCGTGTCGCATCCTTGAAAGACATTAAACTTAAGTGCCAATTTTGGTTTTTAACCGACTTTTCATTTTTTATTTATGCTGTCCACAAACACACACGCACTCCCCCCCCCCCCACACACACACACACCCACACACACACCCACACACACACACAGACACACCTTTTCCTAAAAATATTTTTTCCTTTTGGATTCAGGGGGCCTCAAAGCATATTTCCGGTGAAATCTCGACATTGAATTTTTGGGTGGAACACAATACTTCCTCTACTTCACTATACGTAGTAGACAAAGTAATAAAGTGATCAGACAAAACACTTTCATATATGTAAAGTTCAATTTTGTAGAATACTTTTGAAGAAGAAAATTGGGGCATTATTTATGAGGCAACCGTCGTAAATTTGCATGTACATCTCGCTAAAGAACACAGTTTCTTTTTATTTGTGAAATTAACCGTTTCCGAGATATTTATTGATGTGCGTTTCGATGTTAAAACGCCCATGCCTTGGTCAAAAGAGAAACTGTTATTCTTCCTCCCCCCACCACTCGGTCACGCCATCTCTAAATATTTGACTATCGCTTAAGCCTACTGTATTACCTTGTACCCATTGCATGTACAAGATAAAGGTATTTCTAAAACATTTATCTCAACATTCGCTACAGTATGTAGAGAAAGGCATATGAATTTAGCACATCACATACTGTTTACTGTGCTTTTCAAATGGCAAGGAGTTTGCCTTGAGTGCCTCCAGCCCAGCAACCAACCGGAGTCCCATTGTGTTGCCATATTGCTTTCCCCTTAAGTGGGAATTGACGCGCGCCAAGGAATACAAAAAGAGTGGGGGTAATGAACTTGCAACGCTATGCACGTAAATGTATCTCATTGGCTGCAGATCAGAATTCTTCCCATTTGAAAAGCACAGTTGTACCGTTTTCTAGTCTAGAAAGGGGAACTGAAAGGAATGCTTTAGTATCGTGTAAGCACACTAATGAAATCTCACAACAAAGTTTTAGAAACTGCTACAGAAAAACAAAATAATGAAAACTTTGGTATAAAAGCTTCTGTTTTCTACGGAGGATCAGTTGGACTACATAATCCTTCTCTTCTTACTTTAGCGGGTTGCATCCTTCGCTTGTTTCTCGACTGAAGAAACATTAGCAGCAAATTTTCGGTAGCGCCAAGATGCGGTGCCGGATTAATGATAATGTCTCCAAGAATGTCTCGCTTTTTTGTCCCTTCTTCTCACTCTAGCAACATTATTGTCTTCCTCACTGACACACAAAGAGCACTCAAGTGAAGTAATTGAACCAGCACTTAGGACGCTTTTATTCCACTTGTACGTTTCCTTTTATATCACCACTATTTTGTTATCAAACACTTCCATTCTTGCTTTCCCCTCTTTCTATCTCTTCCTCTTCTCAGTTTCGTCTTCCTATTCCATTCACAGAATTTACCGTATTCACCCAAAATGCAATATAAAGCTTTAGATATCCTTTGAGTAACATAGAATCATTTTTTAAAAAATGTCGATGCAATGAACAGTATCAACGAGAGTGAGAACGTGAGTTAGTGAGTGTATAGGGAGTGAGTGAGTGGGGTTTAAAGGGCTATCACGAAGTCATTGTCTAGAGTGTTGCTCTCAAGCGCACCTTCGGGATTCTCTGCAGCTGCCTGCCAGACTTGCAGAGGTCCTAGCGGACGACAACAGCGGTTGATAGAGTTTTTAATTTTTTAGCGGAGCGCAATATCAATTTGAGGATTCAAAAATTTTAGTTACTGTTTATGCTTTTGGACATATTTATCACCTTGTTTCATATCTGGCTATTGCCACTGTTTTTTTTACCTTTTGTGTATATTTTCTTGTTGCTAGTATTTTTATTTTTGAGTAAACTTTATATCTGACTGTTGCCATGAATCTTTTAAGGGCGCTGATGACCTCGAAGTTGAGCACCCTTAAACCAAACGAAAACGAGGTCAATGTTGCATGCACACCAGATTTTACTATTTCATTTCGTACACTTTTTACCACCTACATGAAGACTTTCAAGAAACTCCCCATCCCAAACTAGTCAATTGCCTGGAAAATCTTATCTGTTTCTGATTTTGGACATATTTATCACCTTGTTTCATATCTGGCTATTGCCACTGCTTTTTACCTTTGTATATTTTTCTTGTTGCTAGTATTTTTATTTTTTGAGTGAAATTTATATCTGGCTATTGCCATGAGTCTATTAAGGGCGCTGATGACCTAGAAGTTGAGCGCCCTTAAACCAAATCCAATTCCAGCCTGGAAAATCTTTAGAAAATTGCTCCACCCTAAACTACCCTTTACATTGTTATTTCACATGCATTAGTTCGATGGATCCCACACAGCACCCCGGTTAGTCTACGAAAGATGAGAATCTGGTATGCATTGTATTTGAGCGCGTCAAATATTACCCTGGATTGCACATGATAATCGCCATGGCAGTAGGCAACCCTTGAAGCCGAAATTGCGCTTTAATTCAATTTACAAACGTAATGGTATTTTAGACAGACGAAGGCTCTGCGTGTTATGAAAAATTGGTTTAAGGGACATAAGGTCTCCATACTAAAGTACAGTTCAAAAGCATATAGTTCGTTTACTGACAGGAGATTCCGTTTCCAGCAGATTTTAGAAACATTTTCTTCGTGTATATGTACACAACTGATTAAACACCTCTGCCTCTTTCTCTCTCTTTCCATCTCTTTTTAAATCTCTCTCTTTCTCGCTTTCCTTCTCTATGCCTCTGCCTCTTTCTCTCTGTCGTTCTCTTTCCTTCTTTCTTTTTTCCTTCTTATTAATGTTTAGATTGTACAGGGGTATTAAAAAAGAAGTAAACTTTTAAATCCTGTGAAACAAAACCTAAGCGTGATATTGACATAACTTTTACGGTGTTATGTTGGGAAACTCAGGAAATCTGCATTGGTAATAATTGTCACTGTGGTTGGAGAAGCAAAAATGGCGAATCCCAAGGAAGAAAAAGAAAAAAGAAAAGTTGAGCTAGAACTTGTTAAAACAAATTATGTGTTGTCAAATTATATTTCAGTTTTTCTTTTGGGAATTTGTCAAAGATAGAATTTTTGTTTCTCTACTGCCATATAATTCAGAAGACACGAAGGAACGTATTATAAGAGTTGTAGCAGGATGAACTTGATTATCGTTTTCATATGTCTTGTAGCAAAGGGATCACACATTGAGCATTTTGTGAATTCACAAATTAAACTTCAAAATTTCGTCTACTAGACCGTGTAAACACTTTCATTGATCAGTAATAGTCATGGATTCACAAATTGAAAGTGTCTATTTCTTTGGTAATAACCCTGTATAGTAATAATAAAGTAACGAATTTTTAACGTAATTATTTAATGAATTTGCACTCCTATAAGGATTAAAGGAAAATGTCTAGATTGCTCTACAATAAGTTCATAAGGGACATAGGTGGAGATAAATGAATTTAATTTGAAATTCGAAGATAAAAGAGTGCGTAACTGTGTAACTGAAACGGCGAAACTATCACAATCTGGCAACCCTGCATCCAGAGATGATTTTGATGTTGCTCCTGAAGCAAGTAGGGTGAGACAGCTGAAGATCACCTGCCTTCATCAAATTAACCCGAATTTGCCAGTAATAAACGGCCTGGAGCACGGAGGTAATGGTGTACCCGACTCGTGTTTAACATAGGGCGGGACACACCGACCACAGAAACACGTGTTGTAATCTTGCCACGGCAGAACATCGTCATAAATCAGAATATTCCTACCCCACACACACGACATTAATTAACGTGGCAGGTGCCGTCCAGTCAAACACCCTCCAAACAAGACGAATGTAGATTGATCTCTACATGTCTTAGATCCCCCACTGTGTGACAACGTACTGCACTTAGCAGAAAATGGTTCAAACGACCCGAGAGGGGTCAAACATAACCTCAACCTGAAGGAAATATAGCTACACCGTTTCCCGTTTGTAAGACATATCTTAGTTATTTACTACCAAGGGTATGGTACTACTGTTTATCCTCTGATCCTGGCTTTATATATTACCTCACAACATTATAATGTACAGGGTGGAAAGTACTACTTCGGCCATCAGGGATTCTACATGATGAGCGTAACAAATATGTCCAACACAATTATTACCAACAAAGAGCCATTTCACGGAAAATAAAATAATTTGCGTCAAATATGTGGGGACAACTAGCTTCTTGACGAATGGATATAAATGGTTTATTATTTCACTAACTTTCGCATAACCATTGTGTGCAATATGTTGTAATGTACTTCTACCTTAATTCGAATTAATTTATCCACAATTTAATGTTAACTTGAGTTTGGAAAACTGTCTTAGAAATTAAACTTTGCATTGCCTTACATTAAATGCATTACAGAATTGTTTTTACAATTAGTGAAATAATAAACCATTTACCTATATTCATTCGTTAAGAAGTTAGATGTCTCTAAACATTTGAAACAATTTTTTTCCCGCAAAATGGTTCTTTATTGACAATTATTGTATTGGACATATTTATTACACTCATCATCTAGAATCCCTGGTTAACGTATGGCCGAAGCAGTATCATCCACCCTGTATATGGCGGGGAAAAACTGTGCAAAGTAGAAAGGCAATGTCAAAATAATCAGAGGTTAGGGGCATATTTTTCTTCTTTTTTCATTGCATATATAAACTTCCTCCTACTTCTTCCCAACAGCGGTTGATAGAGTTAAGTTTTTAGCGGAGTGTAATATCACTTTGAGGATTTAAAATTTTAGATATTTCTTTTTATGTTTTTTTGACATATTTATCGCCTTGTTTTATATCTGGCTATTGCCACTGTTTTTTACGTTTATGTGTATATTTTCTTTGTTGCTAGTAATTTTATTTTTGATTGAAATTTATATCTGGCTATTGCCATGAATTTTTTAAGGGCGCTGATGACCTAGAAGTTGAGTGCCCTTAAACCCACAAACCAACAAACCACCACGAATATCACATGCGGGTCCCTGGGATCGAACCCTTTGTGATAGGTGAACGGTCTAACTTTTCGGCCACGGTGCCACCAAGAATCTCAATATCAGAGCAAAAAATCCGTGTTTCAATACTGAGTGGGACCTTTAATTTTTTTCAATCAGTTTCTCAATAAGTTCTCAATAAGTTATGTCAGAGTTAATGTCAACATTTAGATTTTAAAGAATATGAATTAAAATTAAATGTCCCAAAATACAGGGGTATTAGCGTATTTGAGAGCCTATTGACTGTTTCTCTAAGTCCTAAAGCATCAGTTATAATGAAATTCGATATTCAACAATGACCTAGAAGATGGAATTTTCCAATTTCTTTATTATTAATGAGGAGGAGCGCAAAATATGGTCAATAAGGGACAAGTTCGCAGAGAAATGCACTAAGTACTTTTTAATAGTATAAGCGCTTCCAAAGAGGCGTTCCTTGTGCATCAGAGGGGAACAAAAAATAAAGAAGATTCCACAGCAGGAGATGAGAATCCGCGCAGGAAATGAGAAAGTATTTTTATGAAACAGCGCTCTGCACAAATTCTAAGGAAGAATGCAAGGAATGTATTCCATTACGGTGAAAGCCTTTCTCTGAGTTCTGTCAAAGGATTTAAAAAACGTGCGATAGAAGTACCAGAATTGGTTCGAGACGCGAGTACAAATCGTTTAAAGGAGATTCCAAAACTATTCCAACTGAAAAGCGAACAACTTCACAAAGTTGCGAGCGCGAGAGACAAAAGTTGCAGTTGGAAAGAATAAAAGATCAACAGCGTACCAACATTTTCAAAAGCAGCTCTCTCTAGAAGGGTAGTTTAAGGGCTGCCACAGGTTCAGTTTCTAAATATTCCATTTTTTCTCTAATTATTTTCAAAATAAAACTGATTAAAAAGTAGAGCGTTTATCTGCTTTAAAGATTTAACCAAAGCATTTGATTGAGTGGGACTAAATTATGTTGTAAGAATATGAACCAAAAGAAGGTAGATGCTTGAAAATATTATAGAGTTAAAAATATAAGTTAAATATGACAACAAATACTACAGTGCTACAATAAGTACAAGAGAAAAAATTAACTGATGATGTGGATTGCACGAAGAGCGTAAAACAAGATGATTCCCTCAATCCAATATTATTTAAGCCATTTGTCGATAAGGTAGTAAATAGTTCGAAAAATCTTGAAGTGCAATTGGTAGGAAATAAAAAGATTAACACAGTTCTTCACGCAGATGATGCTGTTTGTATAGATACGAAAGAGAAGATCTTCAAATATTGCTACACAGTGAAAATAAAAGAACAATACCTATAGCATGAAACTTTCAACAACAAAAAATTAAAAAGAAATTAATAAAAATATCCAAAAAGCTTGGGATGTACAAATGAAAATAACAGGCAAAATCACTGAGCAAATAATGCAGTTCCTTAAGTGTTGGGCAAAAGCATTCCACACATTCAAGATCCTCGCGCGCATCAAAACACAGGGCAAATACAACGGGAACGTTCTTTTGATGTCACGAGGGAAAACCGGACATGGATTATTGCAAGCATATCTTCATGCTGCCATTGTTGCACGTCACGAGGTCAGAAGGAGCGCTGTGGTGTTTGGCTCGCAAATGTACAGGGAGCAGTCCTTATCTCGCGACATTTGATAAGCGCTCGGTGAGTAATCTCTTTAACCCTAGCAGTACTAATGGGGGCTTACTTTATCCCAACCTTCTGTAATTCTCTAAATTGTGTCTTAATTTTTGGATTAAAGGCAAAGTTTTCATTGTTGGCCTTTCTGAGAAACAATGAAATGTTACGGTAGCCACCATCGGTATAACGTGGCTCATGAAAAAAAGTAAAAAGTAAATGACAAGATATACCCAATTTTAAAATAAATTTGTTTTGAAAATTGCTGACATTTTGTTACCAGTGATGGTCATAAGGTACACCCCCCCCCCCCCCCGCCGGTGGTAGTGTAAGTTCTGTAACAATGGTTGACATAATATCTAATGCGATTCAAGTGAAAAAGCAAAACAGCAGCGTTAAATGTTACCTTTATAAACATTAGGAGATATAATATCCAATTTTAAGTGTTAGCATTGTTACGGTTGTTATACCACAAAAAAATCTAATGGAGACCAATTTCTGGAGGGAAGTGACTGATATTTAGATTCGATTCCAGATGCTGCCAAACGCCATATTGATGTATCCTTCCAAATCCCCCCCCCCCCCCCTCTACCCTTCTAATATCTCTATAGGGTTAAAAAAAAAGAAAAAGAAACAAATGACCTACAAGAACTTCGTTTTGCGAGTTTGAACATTTGAAAACAGCAGTAGTAGTGGTATTTATGTTGCTTTTGTACTTAATATTACATTAATTGCAGAGCACAATGCCTTGAGTCTGAAGATCCGACAAAAACTGAGTGTCTCTCTCCCTCTCTTGCATCTACAAACACATGAATGAGGAAATACAAAATATGTTTAAATAATATTTACACAAAATCTTATCCCTTAGGCCACGTACCTCCCTTAAGTATATGTCCAATTTTGCTAGGATCATAATCATTTGTATAACCTTTCTTGGACCTTTCATTATTTACACAAATATTTACACTTGAAAGATCACTTTCCTGCTGGTACGATAACTTCTTTTAAGAACTTACCACACTTTCTTCATTACAAGCACATGGTTTTGTAGAAGCACGTGAACTTTCAACACATTTATCACTAGTAAATTGATTCCTGTGGAAGTTTTGTTTTCTAAATAATTTACGAGGCATTGTAACTAACTCGTGAGAAACCAAAACAAAGATAAGTCAAAATACTTTTGTTTACTACATTAGAGAAAGACAAAGAAGCATCATGACACTACATTGTAGTCAGTGACAGCAAAACAAAATTTACCACGTGATTTTATCAACTTAGAAAGCAAAGAAACTTTAGAATCAAGTAGGTGAGTGAGTGAGTGAGTGAGTGGGGTTTAAGGGCCCGTCGACAGCTAGGTCATTTGGGCCTTTAGAATCAAAAAGGGGGTGTGGCACTTACTGAGTTAAAGGGACACGCTCCATGTTTAAAACGTTATTAAATACCTTAAAATGAAATCGGAACACTATAATAGTATGTATTTTCTTAAACTAGAAACACACGAGAATTTGCATATATAAAAACCTAAAAAAGAATGTAAATTTTGATCATATTGAGTACCATGTTTTCTTACTGTAGCGAAATGCAGGGACAGGAAATTCGGAGGATGTGGAAATCCTCAGCATTCGCCTGGCGACCCGGGGAAACTTCCGGGAAAAACCAATGGATCAGGAAGGTTGGCCATGGGGATCGAATCCGCGACCTCCTGAATACGGGCCTGAGTCTGAGCCATCCCGCTCGGTATGACGAACTTAACCCACTGATGAAGGGTACAAGGAGATTCAAATGAGGAAATGGTCAGAATCTCCTCTGAAATTGGCATTTGTTTCCGAAATTCAGCTGTCATGTTTCAATGCATTATAATGAAGGTACATTAGGCAGCTTGAGTGGTAGAAATGAAATTCTAAAGAAAATAAGATTCTCTCTTACATCTCAAGGTGTACAAGAAGTGGGTTGATTCATCCTTTGTCAAGTCCAATTTCTTTCTCGGTTCTAAAGAACGGTATTAATGAACTCGTTATTCAAATAAAGTTCTCAATGGAACACAACTGTTCTTCCGTTTCGCTTCCCTTCCACCTGTCTCCAGAACGGTCCTGTGTGCACGTTTTCTTGAATATTTAACGAACACGTAAAACGCGAACTTTTAGGAAAGAACTTCTACCTCTACATCAGTTCTTCTCCTTGTCTTGCATTACGTCGAGAAGCGAGAGTAGCTCGTGAGGGGAAAAGAGGAAATCCGGCAACATTCAGATGCATCACTTGGCTGATTCCTTGACTGACTAAGGCATGTACAGTTACCCCAGAAAGCATTCGTGTCTACTGTAAAAATTCAAGTAGCCAAATTAAAACGGATTTTTTTTTTCATTATGCTCACTTAAACAGTAATGTCACATCACCACTACAATACATTTTAAATTAAAATTTTTTTAAACAAATTACAACTTTGATTAGACAATATTATAAAATTTAATGTCTTTTACAGGCTTAATTATTTTATGTTAGACTGCTGAATCCTCAAAATCACCGAGAGGTCAGCAGAAGTCGATAATAACCGTTGTAAAAAGTAAACTAACTATATGCTGAACTGTGAAAATGAAGTGACAGTGGTCACATGTACTACCTGACAAAACGACCAAGCGTATTGACCTAGGTTGATAGAGTGCTGGCTTTTTTTTTTTTAAATATCAGTACTTTATTATCAGCATGCTCCATTACAGTGCGTAATATTACATGCATTGAAATACATAGCTTGATTTACATTTTGAACAGTGTTCACTTATTAGTTTTTCACAATTGAATTGATTTTATAAAAGTGTTGAATGCCTTTAGGTGGTTGTGTGTAAGTTGTTCACAAGTCGCTGGCCAATCTCTCTGGTTTTCCCTAATTTCTCGAATTAGTGAACTTCTCTGTTGCTTGGTGTCTGCACATTCATAGATCAGATGATTCACAGTTTGCTGTCCTCTGCCGCAGGTACACGTTGGGTCATCTATAATCTGAAATCTATGAAGGTATGATTTGGTTCTTCCGTGTCCAGAAATAAATGCTGTGAACTCAGGAGTTGGAGGTATTGCAATCTTCAATCTCTTTTTTATTGATGGGAAGAAAGATTTTGTTATTGCACCTTTTGTTGAAATATTCCACCGATCTTGCCATTCCTGTATTCCTTTTTCTTTGATTTCTGTAACTATAGCTGTTTTTGGAGTTCTACTATGTATTATTTCTAAGATATCATCGCTGGCAGCTTGTTTTGCCAAGTTATCAGCCAATTCGTTTTCAGCAATGTCTGTGTGCTTTGACCGAGCTGAAATGTACAACCCACTGATTTTGTTCAACAGCGCGTATTGTTTTTAGAAGTTGGCTATGATCCTATTTTGTTTTTTTATTGTCCTTTAACAAGCATAGTGTTATTTTACTGTCTGTATAGACTACTGCTCTTTTTTCTACGTAGATTTTGTCTTGTATTGTTTGAAGTTCCTCTAAGGATTTTAAAATGGCTGTTTGCTCAGCTTAATTATTGGAACATTTCCCTTCCAGACGGTATTTAAACTAACAAATTGGAGCTTTTTCCTTCAATATTACAGCTGCTGCTCCCACCTTATCATTTGTTTTGCTACTATCTGTGAATATTCTTATGCGATACGCTCTTACTGCCTCTGATTCTTCTATGGTTACCGCTTCAGCTGGGTGAGGCTAGTCTGAAAGTTCTAGCGGTGCGTCATATTGTTTTTCTGCGTGAATGGCTCTATGAAGTTTTGCTTTTCCGGCAATTGTTAAGTCTAATGGCTGTATTCCGGCTATGACGCAAGATGCATCATATGATACTGTTCTGTAGGCTGGTTATCTGTTTACTAGAACAACGAAATACAAAGGCGTACATTAACGCAATACAAATGGATAATCGCTCTCGCCTGTCATGTTGCTGTCCTGAAGACATGATTGTATCTCAACACATTGATTCGCAGTGTCTGTGTGATAGGCTCGCGTAAACAAATCTGCAGTTTCACATTCTTTTCGAGACGCCTCATGGGCTTGTCACCTAGTAGGCTGGGGATCCTTTGCAAGAAGGTGTGTATGAGTAACTGAATATGTTCAATATGTGGCCTTGTGTACCTGATCACGACGAATTAGATGTTTTATGGGGTAACTGAAACTAGATGAAGAATTTCATGTAGCTTCCATTGCTTAGGTATTTCATACCGAGGAAATGTTGGAAGTCGTGATGAAAAACCTTGAATTCAGCCAGTATTGAAGAGTAGTAATTTCTCTAGCTACTTTATCAGTTTTCTCATTTCTGGATATGCCTATGTGATATGACATCAATGCCAGTTCCACACGTTTATTATATATATATTTGTCTGCATTAAAGAGTTTCTGCAGATGTCACAGCTGTAGAAGAGCAAGAATTGCGCTCATGGAAGTAAAGATAACAAAACAGCTGTTTTCATTACAGGAGTCCAGGAGCAAGTTCAAGTCGCCTGGGTTAACCCAGGCTGATGGTACAGGGGCCACGGTACCTATCCGTTTAGTACTGATTTGACGACAACGACGACGAGCTGCTGACTGAGGTTCAGTCCGATGGGTTTTTGCTGCGTACCTATCCCCAATAGGGTTTAAACACAAATAGGACAATATATTGGGATGGGTATTTAAGGGTGGCGTTGTTTGGTTTTAGATTAGTGTTACACTGAAGGAAGCTGTTTTGCCCCTTGACAAGTGACTCACAGAAGGCAGCAATGTCTACATTCTGACCGAAGAAAAAAGTTTAAAGGTGAAGTTTTAAGATTTTTAATTTAGAATTTTGTTAAGGGTTGAATTTCGAACCGAACAACTCTTTTTGGGACTATAATTGGAGTTTAGCTTTCGCTGCTGTTGGATTAACTCCTTGGTTATGGGGTATGCCCACAAGCCATGCAGCGAACCCTGTACGACCTAAAGCGGCGTATTCTGGGGTCATAGTCCCCAAGAGACCTAACCAGGGCGCTTTCATGAGTTGGTAACTTGTCGTAGAATTTTGCTGCCCGGCGCCTAATTTCATCCTCTACGTATGGAAGAGATGAGGCTTCGTGAAGTAGTCTCACGGGGAAAGGTATGGGAACAGAAAAGATGGACCGGAGTCCCCTATTCTGCGCCCTTTGGAGCTACAGGAGCCAACCACCTGCTGCCATGGCCCACACTTCATAGACGTAAGGCATGAGGGGGAATATAAGAGCCCGGAAGAAGTGTAATTTCAGGCGGACTGGCATCTCGGACCTCAGCATAGGGTACAGAGAGGCAATAGCCCCCTGCGTCCTCGCCGTGAGGTCTCTGATGAGCCCGCGGAAAGTTAGACCCCTATCCAGTTTAACTCCTAGGTAGGTGATGGAGTCTCTCCATTCGATTCTTTGACCTCGAAGTTGGAAAGTGGGGCAGTCTGCGGGGATGTGGCGCCTCGTGAAGAGGATGGCGTGGCTCTTGTCCGGATTAACGGACATTCGCCATCGCCGGCACCACTCCTGGACGAGGCAGAGGTGTTATACATAACATAGATTACATACAGGTGTTATTGAACTACACCGAAATAACTCGAGAGATTGTAGATGTTACTGGTATAAGTAATATATCCATATAATATATTCATTTTATAATGTTTAACTCCTAGGTAGGTGATGGAGTCTCTCCATTCGATTCTTTGACCTCGAAGTTGGAAAGTGGGGCAGTCTGCGGGGATGTGGCGCCTCGTGAAGAGGATGGCGTGGCTCTTGTCCGGATTAACGGACATTCGCCATCGCCGGCACCACTCCTGGACGAGGCAGAGGTGTTATACATAACATAGATTACATACAGGTGTTATTGAACTACACCGAAATAACTCGAGAGATTGTAGATGTTACTGGTATAAGTAATATATCCATATAATATATTCATTTTATAATCCCCTTTAATATGTATTATTACCTGGACACCGGAAGGCACAAGAGGATCGACTAAGTAATATTTATTATTGCAATCTTTTCTGTGTTTATCTTTCATCTTGCCTTTTTTACTTAGCATTTATTATATAGCCTTTATGTTCTTTTTACTATTAAATCTTATTTCTCTTTATTTCATTTTCATAATTGTTTTATAGCTCTCTTTATATTTCCTATCAGGTTTTCATCTCGCTCTTCCACCTTTAGTTGATCATTGCTTAGCTTTTATTTTCAAAGAATCACTTCAAGTGAATCAGGTTTGACTAGCGTTAGGCAGCTCAAACGTTGATGTGGCCAGCATTATGGAGTAAATATGCAGTGTTTGGATGTGCAAATAGCAAGCTTTTTGTGGTAGGAATGTACCTCCAGCCCTATGCATTTGGAAAGCATCTGCAGATACTTTATTAATGTGGATGAATCCGTTATTTACTTTTCACAAACATCTCCTGTGCTTCCTCAGTTTACACTGAATTTCCACGCTCCAGTACACAGTAATAAACATTAAACACCAATGTGAGTTCCTTGCCTTGAAAGTAAATGACCTGTACCATTGCCAGATCTCACCTCATTATCTAAAACCGGGAAGCTGCGGGGAGGTTTCTGATTGCCTAATTGGAACATTTCAAGTGTGCTTTCTAATTAACCAACGTACTGGAAATTGAAGTAGCCCTCCAGATGTTAATTTCATTAAGTTCTTTTCTGAAGAAAGACGCATTTCGCAAAGCACAGTGTGCTGGATTTTCTAGCAGGAAAATACTCTTGCGAGAGGTTTTCCATTATTTCCAGTGCAGCTTGCTAAGATATTACATTGGTGAGCTGCTGCCCGAAGAACAAAGTAACAGTAAAATGAGTTAATGGAATGTTTGCAGGGAGAACTTCAGTAGGATTGCAGAGCAGTGTGGTTTTTAGGCGTGTTTGTAAGTTTGTGGGCTACGGCCAACAATCGTCAAGAATATTACTGGCTTCTGAAAATATTTCTGAAACAAGAAAGGCATCTGAAGAAGGCTGTAATAGATTTGTTGATCCAATGTGATTGCTGTTCACATGAATATGCGATGTGAACCAAGGTAATATATAGATAATTTGGACATCATTCCAGTATACTTCAGGATAAACTGGGCACCACCAATAAACTGCGCGAATATTTCTGCTATTGACTTATTTTAAGCAGTCTACAAACTTGCAACGTATTTAACTGCATTTCGGGCTTCAGATATGCATGGGTTGGAGGATTTTTGTAAACTGTTCCATTGATGAATCTAAAAGGAATGTAATCTGTTGCTATTTTCTCAGGCACAGTGTGGACATGTGCAAATGTACAGTATCTTATAGGTGTTTGGGGCTATAAATTAAAATATTTAAAAGAACAATGTATAATGAAGGAAGTGGTGTATATAAGAATATATTGTGAGAAAACGTTGCATTTTGGGTGGAATGCAATACTTCCCCGAGGAAGTAGAAAAAGTAGAGAACGTAATAGGGTTTCGCAAGTGCCTATAGTTGAAAATATTGTCATCAAAACATCCAATTTCAACATAAATCTCTCAGATTTAAAGAATTCGTATTCGTCATCTACAGAAAAGAGAGCACTGGAGGCTGAAAGAGAAGAGAAAGCAAGCTGAAGCAGAATGGCAAGCGGTGAAAATTTTACGCCTCGCTTATTTCCTATTCTTATTTCATTTTACTTTACAGCAGTGTGAGATAAAACGACATTGAGGCTATAGGTTTCCAAAATGCTTTTGCATATGCTGTGTACTGAACAATTCTTGGATAAAGAGCTTTTCATTCTCACAAGTGTAGACTGCCTACAACCATCCATGTTTCCATGTTCCTTATTCCTTTACTTCACTCTAAAGCTCTTATGCTTGGATTACAAATGGGCTTTTTCCGTTGAAACCAGTGGTTGTTTTATTACTTTCTCTACTACGTTTAGTGTCACGAGAAGGTTAGTTTGGCTCGATTAAGAATAGGGCACTGAAATTTTTCGCATGGTTACCTGTTTAAAAGGGACCCTGCCCCTCTATGTCCGCTGTGTGACAACCTTTTGTCAGTTCGCCACGTGCTGCTAGAGTGCTCTCTAGCGCACCTTCGAGATTCTCTGCAGCTGCCTGCCAGACTTGCAGAGGTCTTAGCGGATGACAAAACAGCGGTTGATAGAGTTTTTAATTTTTTAGCGCAGTGCAATGTCAATTTGAGGATTTAAAATTTTACTCACCTGTTTATGCTTTTGGACATATTTATCACCTTGTTTCATATTTATTGCCACTGTTTTTTACTTTTTGTGTGCATTTTTTTTCTTTTTTCTTTCTTTTATTTATTTATTTATTTTTTTTTTTTTGTTGCTAGTATTTTTATTTTTGAGTAAAATTTATATCTGGCTATTGCCATGAATCTTTTAGGGGTGCTATGACCTCGAAGTTGAGCGCCCTTAAACCAAACCAACAACTACTATTACGTTTAGTAAAGTAGAGCAAGTTTTGTATTCCATCTAAAAATTCGATGTCAAGATTTCACCAGAAATATACGTTTTGAGGCCCCCTGAATCCAAGAAAGCATTTTTAGAAAACGGTCCGCGTATGTCTCTATGCCTGTGTGTCTAACTCAAAAACGAAAAGTCGGTTAAAAACCAAAGTTGGTATTTAAGTTTGTCTCTCAGGGATCCAACACGAAGATTTTGAAGAAAATTGCATCACTCTAAACTACCCTTTTAATGAAACATTTTTCGAAAATTTTTATTTCCTTTAAAATGGCTCTAACGATTTTGATTAAAATGCCACATGTTTGAAATATTTTTATGACAACTAAAATGTACATCTTGAATTTTCTGGCTATAGCCCACAAAGTCCTATGTACTCTGGATGAGTTTGCATAACTGCTAAACCTTAAGAAATATACCAAATCTTACAAAAAAAATGTAGGTCTTGCTAATATACACAATTTATGTCTAAATACATTTCGGAGATATTCCTCGTTGTATAAATTTCGGAGAACTTGTGCTTCTCAAATGGACCACCTCTGTTCATTTTTTATATGTTAACCGGACAAAGAGAACGGAATTTGAAAGCTTTAAAAGATTTGACTATCGCTCAAAGTCTACTGTATTCCCATATTTCCGTTGCACATGCAAGAAACCGAGCAATAAGATAATTTCTGCAAATGTTTATTTCAACTACCACGAAGAAGATATAGTAATAAGGGTTTGTAAAAGTGGTTTTTACAAGAGTAGAGAAAGTCATATGAGAGGCAGACATCACATTTTCTCTTAATAGTTTCTGTCTGCCTACATTCAGTTCAGTTACCTAGTGCTTTAAAAAAATCTGTGTTGCATTCATACGGCTTTCTCTGCTCATGCGCAAATTATTTTTAGAAACCTTGTTATTCTGTTTTCCTATCTACTCGAAATAAACATTACCAGGTAATTATTTATTTATGCCAACAAACTTACTGCTGGTAGTTTTTAAACACATCAGCAGTGTGTGGGAAATGTTTGAGAGGTAGAATTAGAACTAAAACCACTGCCTACACACGGTATGTGTGTTTAAAAACATCAGCAGTTTGTTGGCATAAATAAATAATAATTACCGTCTAAAGCTTATTTAATCCCGGGATGTAAAGTATTTATCTCTGATGTGAGATTCCCTTTGTGGTCTACCGGGAGAAATACCAATTTGTTGGAGAATTCAATGTCATATTGGCAAGTTGTCACAGTAGCACAGTGGCTAAATTAGCGGAAGGCCTGTGGTTCAAATCCCGGATGTGGTATTGACCTTTTTAGTTCCAATTCTACCTTTCAAACATTACCAGGTATTGTCTTATGTATTTCCTTCAATGAACTAAGTATTTGAAAATTGAAAACAATGACAAGGGATATCTTGGAATATATATTTGACACAAATTATTTTTTTTTCTACAAAATGACTCTTTATTGACAAGAATTTTATTGGACATACTTGTTACACTCATATAGAGTGTATGGTCGAAGCAATGTCTTCCATCCTGTATATATAGAATTAACGTCATTCAGCCGGTTCATATTGCATGATGAATGAAATCAGTGAAATATGTCTAAATTTACCCGGGGCCACTAGAGTGTTGAGTTACGTAACATTAATTTTTCAGGATAATAGGAGAATTCCGGAAAAATGATTTATCCAAGTAACTCGCACTAACCGAAATAAGAAATCGAATCTCTATAAGCACGAGTCAAAAATGGTACTCCGACACTATGGAGGTGAGCTGAAAAGATCTATTTCACTTACGCTGTGTCTTTTAACAACATCTAACGTTTTTACTTCCTCTACTACATTTAGTAAAAGACGGGAAGTATTGTATTCCACCCGAAAATTCAATGTCGAGATTTCACCGGAAATATGTTTTGAGGCCCCCTGAATAATAAAGCGTGTGTGAAAGTAAAAACTTGTAATTAGTATGCCAGTATAGAATTTGCAAAGTTGCGAATATTTTGTCCACGTCACGAATCATAAAAATGTTGCACGTATCTTGAATAAACGAGCATCTTTGTTAGCAGAACTGCCTGGGGCAACATTTAACCAATAGTTGGGCAAACGTAATGGCTGTGTGTGTAGTTTACCTGCGGTAGAGGAAGAAATTTTATTTCATCAATTTGATACTGAGATTTACAGGATGTGCAGAGACAAGTAAGGGAACAGTGGAATCTCCTAATCCGTCTTCCATTCATCATTTTGCTCTAGTAGAGTGGAGCAAGAAATTCATCAGAGAACTTCAGACCATCTAATATTTATCTGGATTATCCCATACATAAAATATGAATTTAAGTACTACATTGCAAAGATTTGGCCAGAAAATATTGATTCTATAAAAAATTGCAGAAAACATATTAATTTCGATTAGTGTAATTCAACCTACTCCGCATTGCCAACTAAGGAAAACCAAACCCAAGGTTGACCTGTATTTTAATCTTCTCTTATAACAGAAAACCAGTTTTTAACCGCAACATTTCTTTGGAAAAATACATTAATTATTAAAAAATTGTTGAAACACAGTTGTCAAATGGAGATGAAGCACTACTATTATGATTGTGATGTGTAACGAACTGTTTTTCAGCAACTTAGGGGATGCGGTTGGCGACAATGACTAAACAGAAGAATAATCTAACGATAATTTGTACAAAACAAAACAATATCCAAGTGATAATTCGCATGTGATAATTTAACGCCTCTATGTAAGAACAATATATCAAAATAAGTTTAAACATACAGTGCTTTGCGTTAGCCGTTAGATTTTTTAATATTAAGATTAGATTAAGAAGGGGAGGTTTTGTTTAAAACGTTTGTCACAACTTCGACGAGGCTGAACTTATTAACCTTTCTGAACGATGCTGCTCAATATGCACATATACACGGGCCTTTTTTAATTTCTCTACTATGTATAGTAAGTAGGGGAAGTATTGTATTCGATCCAAAATTTCTACGTCTGTTTTGTGGCCCCCTAAATCAAAAAAAGAAACAGTGATAGGAAAAGGTAGGTGTGTGTGTGTGTGTGTGTGTGTGTGTGTGTGTGTGTGTGTGTGTGTGTGTGTGTGTGTGTGTGTGTGTGTGTGTGTGTGTGTGTGTGTGTGTGTGTGTGTGCGCGCGCGCGCGCGCCTGTGAACAGTATAGCTCACAAACGAAAGGTCGAGCACAAACCAAATTTGGTATTTAAGTTTAATATCCTTAGCCGATGCTACAGGAAGATTTTCAAGAAAATTCCTTCCTTTACATGGGCAATTTATAAAAAAATGTTGATTTTTCTGTATAATGGCTCGAACGACTTTGATTAAAACCCCGTATGTTTAAGGTATTTTTATGCCAAATGAAATGTATATTTTATATTTTCTGGTTACAGCCTGTGTAGTCCTGTTCATTCTTGATGACTTTTTGCACAACTGGTAAACTTTAAGACAGACCAAATCTTACTGTAGATCTCGTTAAAACTCAAGTTATGTCCAAAAGCACTTTTTTGGTTCAGTGAACCATTACAGAGATATTCTTTATTATTTATCTGAGTTTTAGAATACAAACGTTTCTGATATGGAAGGTCGCTATTCACCTTTTTATCTCCTAGCCCTGTAAAGAGAACGGAATTTCAAAGCCTTCATACTCCGTCTAGATTTAAAAGATGTTACTATGGCTCAAAGCCTATTTCCATATTTATCTTGTAGCAGCAATAAGATAATTTCCACAAATGTTTATCTCGACTAACATGAAGAAGATAGAGGAACAAGAGTTTGTTAAGAATAGTAGAAGAGTAAAGAAAGTCATGATCCTTTTTCGGTTCAGAGAGCCCCAAGCAAGTATTTCAGGTGAAATCTCGACATCATATTTCCTCTAACTACTATACGCAGTAAACAAAAAGTAATACAAAGAACTGAATTCCTCTACTCTGCAGACAAAGCTGAAATTTCAATAGAACCCAACATCCACAATGCCACATTACAAATCACACTTGAATTAATATAAATTGTACACATGGTGTTTACTCACAGGAATCGAAAACCCCTCGGGGAAATAACTTCATTATTCTGTGGTTGTTCATGTTATTAATTCCGGTAAGCATGGAGAATAGTAATTTATGGAATGAATAACAGGCATGCAGAGAATAACAATGGCAGATAGTATCAGCATAACTCATGGCCAGTTTCAATGGAATAAACATGCAAGTCTAAGTTGTCAACACGAATAAAGAGATTGTTATTTTTTATTTTCTCTACAATACATGGTAGATAAAGAAGTTATTCATTCCGTTTAAAAATCTGATACCAAGATTTCAATGAAGTACATGTTTTGAAACCCCCTGAATCTAAAAAACGTCTGATGTGTTGCACTCACATGACTTTCTCTACTCTTGTACTAAATTCTTACACACTCTTATTGTTTTCATAAAACTCATTCGGTTTTCCAAATAGCACTTCCATTTTTACTGCAGAGCTTTATGCAATTTATCGAGCCGTTTTGTATGTTCGCCGTCGTAAATTAGGTGACTGTCTGATTTTGAGCGATTCCCTTAGTGCACTGCAGAGCCTGTCAGTTGTACAACCCCCACCCTATTGTACAACGTATCCAGGATGCCCTCCATGTTTTACACGCTTCTGGCGTTGACGTGGTGTGTGCATGGATTCCCGGTCACGTAGGTTTGCCGGGGAATGAAATGGCAGATTTAGCAGCAAAGACGGCAACTACAGAACCCAGTATTACCATCTCACCTGTTACTTCGGAAGACTTTAGGCTTGAAGTGCGGAGAGCGGTGCTGTCGTCCTGGCACGACGAGTGGTCAACTCTCCGCGGTAATAAGCTTAGAGAAGTGAAAGAACTTCCGATAAACTGGGTAACTTCCTGTCGCACATCTCGTCGCGAGGAGGTTAGTTTGGCTCGATTAAGAATAGGGCACCGCAATTTTTCGCATGGTTACCTATTTAAAAGGGACCCTGCGCCTCTATGTCCGCTGTGTGACAACCTTTTGTCAGTTCGCCACGTGTTGCTAGAGTGTTGCTCTCTAGCGCACCTTTGGGATTCTCTGCAGCTGCCTGCCAGACTTGCAGAGGTCCTAGCGGACGACAAAACAGCGGTTGATAGAGTTTTTAATTTTTTAACGGAGTGCAATATCAATTTGAGGATTTAAATTGTTTTAATTATCTGTTTCTGCTTTTGGACGTATTTATCACCTTGTTTCATATCTGGCTATTGCCACTGCCTTTTGCCTTTGTAAACTTTTCTTGTTGCTAGTATTTTTATTTTTTGAGTGAAATTGATATCTGGCTATTGCCATGAATCTTTTAAGGGCGCTGATGACCTAGAAGTTGAGCGCCCTTAAACCAAACCAAACCAAATCTACTCTTGTACTAAATTCTTACACACTCTTATTGCTCTATCATGTTCATGTTAGTTGACATAAACATATACAGAAATTGCTTTATTGCATACTTGCTTGTAGATGCGAGGGGAATACGAGAATGCAGTAGACCTTGAACGATACTCAAATATTTTAAAGCTGGTCGCTAAATGAAGGCTTTCAATTTTCGTTTTCTTTGCACGACCAAGGCACAAAAAAGCAAATAACAACCTTCCATTTAAAAAGTATTAAATATTGCAAAACTCACAAATAACAAGGAATATCTTCAAACTGTTTTACTTCACAACAAATGTATTCGGGTATAACTTGTGTGTTTTAACGAGATCTAAATTTTGTATAGTAAGATTTGGTCTACCTCTTAAGGTTTTCCAGTTATGGAAATATCTTTAAGAGTAACAGCTACCTAATCTACATGGCTATAGATAGAAAATTCAAAATATTCATTTCTTTCGTCATAAAAATATCTAAAACATTTTAACAAAATCGTTAGCGCCATTTTTGAGAAAAAGAAAATTTTAGAAAAATTTTCTTTGAAAAGAGTAGAGGGTAGTTCAGGGCGGAGGAATTTCCTTCAAAATCTTCCAGTTGCATCCTTGAAGGATATTAAACTTATTGGTTTTTAATAGACGTTTCGTTTTTGAGTTATGCTGTCAGAGACAGACACACACAAGGACCTTTTCCTAAAACTGCCTTTTTTGGGTTCGCGGGGGTGGGGGGGAGAGATATTTCCGGTGAAATGTTGACGTATAAATTTTGGATCGAAGAGAATACTTCCCCTACTTACTATACGTAGTAGAGAAAGTTAAAAAAAAAAAAAAAAAAAAAAAAAAAAAAAAAAAAAAAAAAAAAAACCATTTCTAGACAGACACACCCATAGACATTGAGGCGTACGCAAACGAGCGCACGGACCTATTTCTAAAACTGATTTTTTGATTTGCATGTATCTCCAATGAAATGTCGGTATCGAAATTTTGGGATGAATACAATAAGTATTTCCCCTATTTAGAAAACGTACATTTGTGTGTGCGTACCGGTGTCCTTTTTTGTGTGTCTATGAACAGCATAACTTAAAAAGAAAATGCGGGTGAAATAGCAAACTTGGTATTTAAGTTAAGCATCTTTAAAGGACGTGACACAAACAGTTTTAGGAAAATCCCACCGCCGCAAAATACCCCCTTCATGGAAAAATTTTGATGAAACTGCCATATGGTTAAGATATTTGTACAACAAATGAATGCGTGTCTTGAATTTTCTGAAACTAGCCTCTGAAGTCTTGTTCATTCTGGATAACCTTTGCATAATCAGTAAACCGTAAGACAGACAAAATCTTACTACATAAAAAATGGGTAGTTCTCTTACCTCAGTTACATTTTTGAGAGAATCATGTTCAATATATTGCTTGTTATTTAATTTTCAAATATTACACTTTTTTTTCAAATTGGTCATTGTTTTTATGGCCTGGTAAAGCAACAACAATGCAATGTCAAAGCCTTGAGATAGCGACCAGCTCTTAAAATATGTGATTATCGTTTGCACATTATAGTTTGCACAACAGTGAGTACAGAAAATCGTATGAGTACACACATCAGATTTTTCAATTATGTGGCTGTAAGATTTGCCAACATTTTTTAGTACAACACCCTTCCCATCTTTTTCCCCCTATACCTCTTTTTCCTCTAAGAGAAAGTTAACTGTATGCAAGCCCAAAATGCTATGTCGAGATTTCAACGAAAATGAATTTTCTGAGACTTCACAGCTCAAAAAGAGCCTTTTTAAACAGCCAAGGGTAAAAAAATTGCTTTTAACGGATATCAGTTAAAATAAGACAATTATGCTACTGAATTGTGTAAGATTATAACAGGGCAGGATTACCAACTTTGATTTCTGGGCGTGTGTGAAGATTTAAGATACGTGTAGGTTTTGTTGATTGTTGATTTATGACGGAAACTTTTAATATAGAAGTGATGAAATCTGAAGAAACATCAGAAAGGTTACAGGCCGGAAGCGGGTAATGTAGGAACTGCTGCAAAAAAAGTGAAACAAAGTGTGCGAACAAGTTTCTTGAACGGTGCAACGTAAGAAACATACAAACTAATAATCGTGAGCATTTTCTGTTAGCATATTTTGAAGATTACGCCGAAGAATGGAATATTCAACACTGGATAAATCACTCTGTGGTGAAACTGTGTCTCGCTGTTGAGGCCAACAATGAGTACAACCCAACAATATCGTTAAAATGGATACCAGAAGCTTAGAAGTCCAATTATTCGCATAACATGTATGTTTTCTTCTAGCTGTTTGAGTTGTCAACATTGATGCTGCTAAGGAACAAGTGATGATCACAGCCACGCTAAGCACTACATACGAAATAGATACAAAGGGTCTAATTCATACTTTATAATTTGTCTATAAATATTGAAGACTTTTTAAAACATGATAAATGTTCAAAAAATTTCTGCTCCCAGGATAAAATCCAGCTTTTAAATATGGTGTCCTAAATAACTGCCAATTTTTAAAAAATCCCCAGGTGTCTGTTTCTTATTTAGATTCTTATTAGCAGAATTATCAAGTTCAATCAATTAATTGCAGATATGTGGATAACTTATGTTTGTTTGCGGACATTTCTATCATATGCACTATACTGTAAAAACACCAGAGGAAAATGTATTACTTATCAGCTGTTTGAAAGCAGTATTAGGTACAAGTGATATTAGGCACAGGTATTCATAGGGCCACACCAAAGTCGAAAAGGAATCATTTCAGGACGAATAAAAATATTGCGACGCAGAGAACAGATTTCAGAACAGGTATCTATGCAGTGTGTGACCATAAGCATATGTCTTAGGATAATTTTATCTGTAAAGAAACAATCTATGTAGGGAGTAATGGGAGAACGCTATTGGAATTGTATGATGGTTTTGATTTGGAATTGTGAACAGTGACGTTGCTGAAGTATAGGAAATGTCGCATTACATCAGCTTAATTTTTAATGTTTATGTAACATATTTCATAACATTTTATTTAGAACATCTATTTTCAAATGATACCGTATCTATGCAATATCTAAATGTATTCAACCCAAAACTCGAGCCACCTGGAAATACAGGTTATTGATTGATTCAGGAACATTCAGGACTTCACAGACCTATGTTCAGGGTGGCCTCAATTTTTATTTTATTTATTTTTTTAGTTATTTTTTGTCGATGGTTCTGACAATTCTAATTAAATACTGCGTGTTTGAGCTACCTACATGCGAATAAAACAAACATGTTGAATTTTGTATGCTGAGCCTGTGAAGTCTTCTTTACATTAGGTAATTGAGTTTCATGTAGCCTATATAAAAAAGGTTAAACCTTGGTATATACAATTCCGCGTGTGACTGACATTTACACTACATTTTCTTCTTAAAATGTCTGTCTAATGGTCAATATAGGTGTAAAAATGTTATTTTAACGACATATGATGACAGAGAATACATTGGCGGTTGTGATAGGGAATATAAAAACCATAAACAGTGAAACAATTATTTAATAATGAGCGCTAAACTTTTCGTGACTAACTGACCTACAGTTGACAAAAATGTCAGTCACGAAAAGTTCAGCGCTCATTATTAAATAATTGTTTCACTTTTTAAGGTTTTTATATTCCCTATCACAACCGCCAATGTATTCTCTGTCATCATATGTCGTTAAAATAACATTTTTACACCTATATTGACCATCAGACAGACATTTTAAGAAGAAAATGTAGTGTAAATGTCAGCTAGTCACACGCGGAAAATATACCAACCTGGCTGCCGACCGTGAGCAAGGAGAGGTAAGACAGTCATTCAACTTCGCGACATGGGGACATGATATTGTGACGTTGGGTTCGGTGCGCAACAATGGTCGGATGGGGCCAAACTACTTCACATCACATGCCGGGCCGGCGATATTACTATCAGGCTGCCTTGCGCGTCTGCTGTGTGTACGTGAATGTTAACAACCGAAGCGGCAGAACGTTCTTGAGACTTGTGGGTCATTTCTGGAGCGTGTGTATGTGTGTGTGTGTGTGTGTGTGTGTGTGTGTGTGTGTGTGTGTGTGTGTGTGTGTAAGAATCGGAACGTGTGACGTCATCCCCAGTATATAAGGAGGAAAAGAGCAGTTTAATTGAGAATTAGAATTGAGTTACGGATATGAGTCGGTGTGTGTAAATGCAAGACAGCTCTGTGTGTCTGTGGGTGTGCGTGTGTGTGTGTGTGTGTGTGTGTGTCGTGTTAGTACGTCATAGGAAGACTCAGGAAGACTGAGTGATTGTAACGTCATAATTAGAACATGAGAGACAGAGGAAGTGAAAAAAGACACTAAAAGCACTGAGCAAGGCTACTATGAGAAGTAAAAGAAAAAGTGAGTTGTGATAGAACAAAAGACTGCACGCTCTGTTAATGACGCGAAGAAACCTGGTATTTGTGGTGAAATTTTATGAGATACTAAAGTGATAGAAAAGTAACCAGCCTGGAGTTTGTACTTCTCATATCCCCTCCGAAGGAGTGTCGCCTTGTCGTGGCGGAGGGGCTCAGTACCTGAGCCAGACGGCCTACTAAGTGTCATTTTGATTACTGGTAGGCAAGAGGTGAGGGGAAGCAAAGAGCATTCCAAACGGGTAGATGGGACTCGTTAGTCTTGGTTGACGACTCATCTAGGAGAAGAGGACTCCGAAATCAAACTCCCCCAGGGGCTCCTACTATGGTAGGTACGGGTTTGGCGTACCCGGGGCCCCGAGCCATACTCTCGATTGGGTTCCTCCAAGAGGTGAGAAAGCACATGCCAAACGCCCAATCAACTTTGGTCCACTTCTGTGTTTGACCTCCCACCTGTTACCTCCCTGTACACAGTCTGATGGATAACCTACGCGCGGGTGACGCAAGGGGTGACTGGGTAATCGCGTAAGTCCCAGCCCCTGGTTATCATGTAGGATCTGTGTGCGTATCCGCTGATAAAGGTCAGTCCCGGGGAGGGGCCATTGCATGAGCTGATGCACTCCTGAAGGCGATTGGGTCCCTCTGTCTATGCATTGGGAGGTGAGACCCTAGGGTGAGCAAGGTCCAGGCCAGGACTCTCACCTAAGCCGGGGTGGCGCCCAGGATGTGAGCATGCCATCGGAGACATTTGCAATGGTGGAGGATTAAAGCGCCATGAGTTCACAAAAAACTCAAAATAAACAAAAATACCTGAAGTCAAGTGTAAAGGAAGTAGTCGAGTCCTGTGGTCCTCGCTACTTAGTCATTTCGAGAACTGAGGAAGGAAAAAAGTTTCTTTCGGTGAGTCCATTTGTAATCCAGAAGGGCCTGGATAAGATAGCTGGTCCAGTGAAATCATGCACTAGATCGCGTAATGGCACGCTTCTAGTAGAAGCGCATTCAGCAGAACAGGCAGCTAAAATACAGAAAGCAAACCTGTTGGCCAGCTATCCAATACGTGTTGACCTACATAAGACGTTGAACTCGTCACGCGGTGTCGTCAATACCCGCGCATTAGACGGACTCAGTGTTGAAGAGATTAAGGAAAACCTAGAAGATCAAGGTGTTACCTGTGTGTATCGGGTTCATCGCAAAGAAAGCGGTGAATTGAAGCCTACTCGTACCCTGTTCCTGACCTTTGATCGGGTAGATCTCCCTCAAAGAATTAGGGCAGGATACGAAGCTATAGAAGTAAGGCCATACATCCCGAACCCAATCCGGTGCTTTAAGTGTAACCATTTTGGACACACAAGTGAACTGTGTAACAGAACGGCTTCTTGCGTCAACTGCGGAGGCGTCCTTCACGACGCTCCATGTTCATTGCCTCCCAGTTGTGTGAACTGCAGCGGCGAACATCCAGCCAATTCGCGAGAGTGCCCCCGGTTTATAGAGGAAAGGGCGATCCAGGAAATCCGAGTCAAAGAGAAGGTGTCCTTCTCAGAAGCTCGGAAACTCCTGCGTATCCGACAGCCCCCCCTTCCAAAGTCCGGTACCTATCGCTCTGTTGTAGCTAGGCCGGCAGAGAAGCGGGAAATCGCTACACAAACCAGCGATCAAACCGGGGCCACAATTTCACAAAAAATTATCGTAGCAAGAACAGTTCCAAAGCCTTCAACATCTACAGGTAAATCTACGTCTCCTACCAAGTCCATAAAGGAAAAGAACACATCTACAAGGTCACCGTCTAAATTGCCAGTCTACAACAATGGCAAGAATGAGCCCGTTGTTTATGTTACATCACCGAAGAAATTTAAGAAACAATATGTAAGAACTGACTTCCTCAAAGAAGAAAACGTGTCTGTTCCCACTCAACCAAAGGGAAAGAAGAGCCAGCGTTCATCCCCCCGAAGATCCTCTTCTGAGGATTCCTCCGGGATGGACACAGACCGGCAGCTTTCATCTTCGCCGGTATCCACGAGCAATCGGTTCGAGGCTCTCGAACCGAAATTTGCTATGGGAATACGCACCTCCTCGGTAGAGGAGATGCAAGAAGATCCTGCCTATACTGGGAGAAACCCAGTGAAAAAGAGGCAGGATAAATGTGAAAAGAGTGTGAGCCCAAAAGATCACAAAAGGGCTAAATTGAACCGACCACCGCCTACTACAAGGTAATACACTGTTACCTTGCAATATTTATCCCACACACATACTAATATGGCTATCTTACATTGGAACATACGTGGCATTCGAACTCAAAGGCCAGAACTTGAGCTCTTGCTCAAAGAAAACGAACCTCTGGTCGCATGTTTGCAAGAGACTAAGCTGCGTCCTCAAGACGCTTTCCATCTAAGGCGATACACCCCAGTACGGTGTGATGTTACACCAGAAGAGGGTGTTCCGGCACATGGCGGCGCTATGATACTTGTGAGAGATGACATTTATATGCAATCTGTACCAATACAGTCTGATATCCAATCAGTTGCAATAAGTATTGTACTGCCAGACATCCGTTTCACCATCTGCAATATATATTTGCCTCCGTCCCATGACCTCTCGCACATTGATTTAGAAGATCTAGTTTCCCAGTTGCCAACACCGTTTCTGTTGGTGGGAGACTTCAATGCGCACCACCCACTTTGGGGTTCAAGTCGCGCTTGTGCGAGAGGTAAACTCATTTCCGATTTCTTGGACAGTCACAACCTAGCTCTCCTCAACACTGGAGAGCCTACATTCATTTCGGACTCCCACAGCACCTTCTCACACCTTGATCTTGCAGTTTGTTCACCTCAGTTGGCAGTCTCCTTACAATGGAATGTCATCTCTGATTTACACTCTAGTGACCACTTCCCATGTCTTATTAGTCTCTTGACGCAACATACATATTCCACACGAATGCCCAGATGGCGTTTGGACCATGCCAACTGGAACCTTTACACCCAGTTGGCTGTCTTTACGTACAACGAGCACGACTCAGTGAATAATTTGGCGCAGCATCTCACGGAGACTATTCTCTCTGCTGCTGAACAATCGATTCCGCGGTCGACTACACACCCTCGTCGATTTCCCGTCCCCTGGTGGACGGAAGAATGTCGGAATGCCATTCGTGCTCGAAGGCGTGCACTTAGGGTTTTCCAACGTCACCCTACTTTGGAAAACCTAATCGAATACAAGAAAATGCGCGCGAGGTCCAGACAAGTCATTAAGGATAGCAAAAAGTCATCATGGAGCAAATTTGTAGCTTCATTTAACCGACACACACCTTCCTCGGTTGTGTGGGATAGATTAAGGCGTGTTGCAAAAAAAACGACCCAAATACCAATAGCGGGACTAAAAACAGCCACAGGAGCTGTTGTTGATTCATTTGAAGTGGCCAATACCTTTGGCAGTGCTTTCGCACAAGTGTCTAGCTCGGAAAACTACTCCCCTGAGTTCCTTCCAATTAAAACTCAGGTGGAATCTCAAGGCTTCTCGTTTCGTTCTAGAAACGCAGAAGATTACAATCGCCTTTTCACCATGGCAGAGCTGGAGCATTCCCTGAAATCTTCGCGATGTTCAGCACCAGGACCGGACGGTATTCATGTACAAATGTTACAACGGCTCTCTCCTGAAGGTAAGGCATTCCTGCTCGAGGTCTATAATCGTGTTTGGGTTGACAGTATACTCCCAGAAAATTGGCGGGAGGCCACCGTTATTCCCATCTTGAAGGCTGGGAAGGACCGTCATCTTCCCTCCAGCTATCGTCCTATTTCCCTCACCAGTTGCGTTTGCAAGGTGATGGAACGCATGATCAATGGACGATTGGTATGGTGGTTAGAAAGTCGTAACCTACTGACTAACATCCAGTGTGGTTTTCGACGACGCCGTTCAACTGTTGACCATCTTGTGTCAATATCGACACAGATAATGGACGGGTTTATGAAGAACTGTCAAACCGTTGGCATATTTTTCGATCTTGAGAAGGCTTATGATACGTGCTGGCGAGCAGGGATTCTACGTTCCCTGTATGCCTGGAACATACGTGGACGCCTACCACTTTTCATTCAGGAGTTTATGAAGGACCGCTTTTTCCGAGTAAGGGTCGACTCGGTTTTTTCTAATTCTTTTGTTCAGGAAGAGGGAGTACCTCAGGGTTCGGTGCTAAGTGTCACGCTCTTTGCTATAGCAATTAACTCCATCTGGAAATGTGTTCCACCTGGAGTTTCGTCATGCCTATTCGTAGACGACTTCGCTGTCTATTGCACTTCTCAGCGCACGGCGTTCTTACAACGGCGCCTGCAGCAATGTTTGGACAACCTTAGAGAATGGAGCATGAAAAACGGCTTCCGTTTCTCAACTGAGAAGTCAATCTGCGTTAATTTCTGGCGCCGTAGGAGACGATTACCACCTTCGCTCCGATTTGGTCCAGATGAACTTCCCTTCGCAGAAGAGACGCGCTTCCTGGGTTTGATCTTGGACAGGAAGCTTAGTTGGTCGTCGCATATTGCACAGCTAAGAGCGAGATGTGACCGTTCCCTAAATATTATGCGAGTACTGAATGGCAAATCGTGGGGAGCGGATCGAACAATTTTGTTGCGAATATATCGCGCATTGGTCCGATCCAAGCTAGACTATGGGTGTATTGTTTATTCGTCAGCACGGCCATCTGTGCTGAGAAGATTAGACGTGGTCCATAATAGGGGCATCCGCATTGCAACAGGAGCTTTTCCAACAAGCCCAGTGGTGAGCCTTTACGCCGAGTCCGCAGAAGCTCCTCTGCAATATCGGCGTGAGATTCTCTTGGCAAATTATGGTTGTGCGCTTAGATGTATGCCTAAGCACCCAACGTTCGCCTCTTTTTTCACCACCACGCTAAGAGAACGATATAGAAATAGCACCCTTAATCCAAAGCCTGCGGGGTTCCGTTTCCAAGAGCTCCTAGTGAAGCTTGGAGTGGAACTGCCTGTGATGTTCGCCAAGGGCGAGAGACTTTACCCCCCTTGGCTATCTGGTACGCCCCATGTAGATCTTGGGATGACCATACACCAGAAGTCCACGATGCCTATTTCAAGTATCCGCACGTGTTTCTTAGAATTTTTGTCAGGCTACTCTGACCGTAAATATATTTACACCGATGGATCAAAGAACACCAACGGTGTTGGATGTGCTTATGTTTATGGAACCGAACCATATACATTCGGTTTTCCAAATAGCACTTCCATTTTTACTGCAGAGCTTTATGCAATCTATCGAGCCGTTTTGTATGTTCGCCGTCGTAAATTAGGTGACTGCCTGATTTTGAGCGATTCCCTTAGTGCACTGCAGAGCCTTTGTCAGTTGTACAACCCGCACCCTATTGTACAACGTATCCAGGATGCCCTCCATGTTTTACACGCTTCTGGCGTTGACGTGGTGTGTGCATGGATTCCTGGTCACGTAGGTTTGCCTGGGAATGAAAAGGCAGATTTAGCAGCAAAGACGGCAACTACAGAACCCAGAATTATCATCTCACGTGTTACTTCGGAAGACTTCAGGCTTGAAGTGCGGAGAGCGGTGCTGTCGTCCTGGCACGACGAGTGGTCAGCTCTCCGCGGTAATAAGCTTAGAGAAGTGAAAGAACTTCCGATAAACTGGGTAACTTCCTGTCGCACATCTCGTCGCGAGGAGGTTAGTTTGGCTCGATTAAGAATAGGGCACTGCAATTTTTCGCACGGTTACCTATTTAAAAGGGACCCTGCGCCTCTATGTCCGCTGTGTGACAACGGTTTGTCGGTTCGCCACGTGCTCCTAGAGTGTTGTTCTCTAGCGCACCTTCGGGATTCTCTGCAGCTGCCTGCCAGACTTGCAGAGGTCCTAGCGGACGACAAAACAGCGGTTGATAGAGTTTTTAATTTTTTAGCGCAGTGCAATATAAATTTGAGGATTTAAAATTTAAGATTTAAAATTTTTAATTATCTGTTTCTGATTTTGGACATATTTATCACCTTGTTTCATATCTGGCTATTGCCACTGCTTTTTACCTTTGTATATTTTTCTTGTTGCTAGTATTTTTATTTTTTGAGTGAAATTTATATCTGGCTATTGCCATGAGTCTGTTAAGGGCGCTGATGACCTAGAAGTTGAGCGCCCTTAAACCAAATCCAATCCAATCCATACTTCTCATATGTTTCCCAGAGCTGGAATATTGGTTTCTTCTTGTCATGCAGACCGCTATCTATCGTAGCTCTTCAAATACACCACTATGCTGATTAGTCATATGAATAAAAAATTCGCATCCAAATGGGCTTGCCTCTGGTGCGGAGCGGCCCCAGGTCGTGAAGACCGCATAACTAGCCGGGAGGGATCGGGATGCTGACCACCCTCCAGTATTGCACCCCACCAATAACGCCTGTAGTGGGCCGAGGTGAGGGACGCAGCGGCTGGGCGGTAAGGCTTGGCTCTTCATGGATTTTTGTGCCGGGGCTTAGTTTTAGTTTAGCATCCAAATGGGTGAAGTCGAACCTACGTACTAATTCACAATACCACAGCGTTAGACAGAAACCTATATAGGTATAGTAGCATGCTACTCAATATTTATCCTCCCCCACCCTCCCCTCAAAAAGAAAACAACCACACTTTATATGGAAATCATTGTCAGTGTTTGATAAACTTGCTCTCTGTTTAATTCTGAAAGGAGTTTGACAATTTCTTTATTATTCATTCGACATATAAATAACAGTTTTATTTTCGTATCGTACAAAGTCATATTTGGAACCCTATTAGAAGTACATATACATTAGGAAACGGAGGTAACACCTAGCACCTCGTTGCACGATTGCTTGTTTGTGTATACACAACCGGTAGGACGGGGAAGGCTCGACTACAGTTGTGGCTCGGAATCCACCCTCTCGCGGAACTGAGAAGTTCCAGATCGCAAGCCTCTGCGCCGTTGGTCCGCCTTCGACCAACACAAGCCCAGAGTTATCCTTTAATGTGAAACAGTGAAAGGAAATCGGAAAGAGGAAAACCGTGGGAGAAAGCACCATCCCAAAATTCGTCTTGCTGACCAAGAAAATGTCTTTGAGCAGAGTGGGTAGCCACCGGGATATCCCGAATGCGAGCCTCACACGTTACCGAGGATGCATCTCGTCCAGTAAGCGACTCTCAACAATGGGTGTAAAAGTACTGTTAGTGTTATAAGTTGGCTTTTTCACTAATTCATTACGCATAAACCAAACAGAAAAACCTAGTTCGTCACAGAAATGTTTACATAGTGGAAGTAACCTTTGATCCCAAGTGCACTGAAGGAGTACTACTCCTGCCTGTAGATAAGAGTTTTCCAGCCTGTAGATAAGACAGGAAGAAGCTTCTTGGAAGAGTAGGAACTCTTACGGATTTTATCTTAATCTTAATGGCTGTCCCATGCATTTACCACGAGCAGGCCGAAATCCTCCACTCAGTCTTTCCTTAAAGAAGCCCATTAAGATTTCTTGATGTCATGCATTTATCACCCATAACGACACTGCTTCACTTTTAGAGCTTACTCAAGACTTTGGAAAATACAACGGTGACCTCACGAGCTCTTTTACCACGTGCTAAGGTTTTGTGTAGGAAATCAAGACGCAGAAATAAAAATTGCTTGTGAGCATTAGTAATACTCAAACAGAAAACGTAAGGTAGTTTGCTATCAAAAACCAAGATTCCCAAATAAAATATGTGAATGTTAGTAAAAAATAATTTTTAAACAGTTGATAGGAAAAGATGGCCTTTTAACACTCCGATAATGCCAACTTCGGTTTCTTACGGAATGTGACCATAACCTACGCCAAGAATCTCAGGTGTGCAATACTGAACATATTGAAATTTTACAAGCAGCGGTGAGAGTGACATTTGAATTATTACCCAAAAAATCAAGAAACCAGCACACATTGCATACAGCAGGTTTGTGGACTGGTGCACGGTAAAAAGCATACAAAACATCTGATGTGTTGCACTCACATGACTTTCTCTACCCTTGTACTACTTCTTATAAGCTTATTCCTATATCTTCTTCGTGTTAGTTGAGATAAACATTCTCAGAAATTATTGCTTATTTTCTTGTAGGTACAAGGGAAATATGAGGATACAGTAGGCTTTGGGCGATAGTCAAATCTTTTGAAGCTTTCACATTCCGTCCTCTTTGCACGGTTAACATAAAAAATTGAATAACGATGTTCCATTTGACAGAAGTAAAACACATAAATAACTGCATATTTTCGAAATGGTTCACTTTATAGAAAAATGTATTTAGACATAAATTGTGCATTTTAGCAAACGCTACATTTTTGTACAGTACCATTTTGTCTATCTCTTACGTTTTACCAGTTATGCAAAACCAATCCAGAGTAAATACGACTACAGGAGCTATAGCCAGAAAACTCAAGATATACATTTCATTTGTCATAAAGATATCAGAAACAAATAGCATTTTAATTAAAATCGTTAGAGCCATTTTCAAGAGGATCAACATTTTCTAAAAATTGTCCATGTTAAGGGTAGTTTAGGTGAAGCAATTTCCTTCAAAATCTTCGCGCCGCATTCTTGAAAGACATTAAACTTAAATACTAACGATTTTGATCAATCAATATATATAGTGTATTTATATGACAAATGAACTGTATATTTTGAATTTTCTGGCTATATCCTATGTATTCCTGATTACTCTGGATGACTTGAATAACAAAAAAATGTAGATCTCGCTAAAACGCATAATTTATGTCCACTTTTTTTTTTTTTTTTTTTTTTTTTTTTTTTTTTTTTTTTTTTTTTACAGTGAACCATTTCAGTGATATTCCTCGTTATTTCTGTCGGTTTCGGGAAACTTAACTTTCTTGAAATGGAACATCGTTGTTCATTTCTTTATGTTAAGCGCGCAAAGGGAACGGAATGTCAAAGCTTTAAATGACTTAACTATCGCTCAAAGCCTACTGTATTCTAATGTTCCCCTTGTACCTACAAGGAAATAAACAGTAAGATAATTTGTACAAATGTTTATCTCAACTAACACGAAGAAGATATAGGAATAAGAGTTTGCAAGAATGGTTAGTACAAGCGTAGAGAAAGTCATGTGATTGCAACACATCAGATTTTTATACTTTATGTAGCATTTATATCCAAGAATACATCAAATTTGTATATTTTATACACCATGATGATTTGCACTTATTTTAAAAAAGAAAAGAGAGTTCAAATTTTGGTTATCTTTGGCCATTATGTCAATTTACAGGACAGTGCTTAAACAAATTTAGGTACTCAAAATCTGAACCGTGTTCACGATGACATAACGGTACGTTTACAGAATCATGCATACGTTGCAACTGCTACTCTGCTATAGAGGAGGAGTAGGGAATCTGCTTGCCATTATATCGTTTACCTATAAAACTGTTTTTGTCGTCTAGTTTTAGTTTTCATTTTAAAACTACAGCTTACACAGAGAGTTTTAATTTCAAATGCTGTTTTATTTTTGTTGCTTGTGCTCGCACATTTAAAATCGGCAATGCAGCGAAACCTAAGTGGTAAAAATGAAAAAGAAAAACAAATTAAAAACACTGAACAACCTTTTCTAGCTGCTGTTCTAAAACGTAAAGTTCTTATGACCTATCTAGGACCTCCGTATTTACTGAGTGTTTCTGAAGAAGTAACCCGTTGCCCTACGAGTATATTAAGGTATTCTGGCTCTGAGAAATGGCCGAAAAATTATCAAATTGACGATTTTTAGGTTTATGCATACAAATGTTCTCCAAACATACGCCTCATGGTTCGGCAGTGAAATTTTTTTAGATTTTGTATTTTAAAGTCTTGTGCAGGGTTTTAAATGCCATGTACGCTGCATTAAAACGCCCCTCTTCTGCAGTAAAGGCAGTATTTAAACAATACATGGGCCGAAAAGGGCTCAAAAGCAACCAAATTATGCGAAAAGTAGTGGCTATGAATCTGAGGAGATAGACTACTAGACAAAAGAAGGAAGGTGTGACATACAGCAAGACAGTTTTAGGCCAAACGGGTAATCTGATTTATGATCATGATGCATGTGTGTAGAAAAATTGGTTTTTCTCAACTTTATATTTTTAATGCCCTATTTTCTCCACGTGCATTGAATCTTGTGCTATGCTCCTATTTTACCAGCATGTTCTCCATTTATGTGATTTAAAGTGGTTTCCAAATCTGTAGGCTTAAATCCACAAAAAGTTTTTAAATATACTTTCAATGTCCATCAAAGCAAAGAAATTAAGTATTGAAAAAGTAATTATTTTTTCTTCCTGCCAAATATAGATGCTGTTTGTTGCGCAAATAGAGTTTATAAAGTAATAAAACTCTTGTAATACTTTAGTTTTTTATGCGCATGGAATATTTTCAATATTATATTTTTGAACTTGGAATAAATTGAATGATTATTCCCTCAAAACTGTAAACATTGTTTTCGAATTTTGTGTGGTAGTTTATAACACAAACACACCTAAGTGTGCAAACCATTGATTTAAGACCTATAAAAACACAAAGTTCAAAATTTAGTCCCAGGGTTCGTTAACGTTCGTTCGTTGTGTTATACGTTTAAATTCAGAACTATGTAGTTTGGTAAATTTTTTTATATTTATAATTCAATACTATTTATCGTTATTTAATGCACTAAATACGTGTAATTTAAGAGGATTCCTTCTGTTACCTGTAGTACATACATTTCACAAAATATAAGCAAAATATGAATCATATGAGGAAAGGATAAAGAGAATAAGAATAAGAATTACAATTTGCATAAAATAAAACTTCTTCAATAAGAAAAAACAATTAATATAGTTTGGTTTAAGGGCGCTCAACTTCGAGGTCATCAGCGCCCTACAATTAATATAAATTTTCTAGAAGTTAATTTAATAACAAATTAAACCTGCTACTCTTTCTTTGGATGTAGTAATTTTAAAAACTGTTACAAACTGCATATGTGTTCATAACAAATAAAGTGTATATTTTGAATGCTCAGAGCATAATCTCCGAAGTCTTCATTAGTCTGAATGATTCTTAAATGGGAGCATTTTCTTTTCTTTTCTTTTACCAACTATGCAAAAGTCATCAAGGACTACATAGGCTATAGCCAGAAAATTCAAAACATGCAATTTCATTTGCTATAAAAATATTTTAAATATGTGAATTTAAATCAAAATCGTTACAGCCATTTTCGAGAAAATCAAAATGTTCTATGATTTTCTCATCTAAAGGGTAGTTTAGAGTGGAGGAGTTTTCTTCAAAATCTTCGATTTTTCGTCTTTGAGTTATGCTGTTCATAAACATGCACAACACACACGCACGCGCGCACGCACACGGACAGACAGAGACACACACACACACACACACACACACACACACACACACACAGACGGACCTTTTTCTAAAACTGCTCTTTTATTCAAGTGGCCTCAAAACATATTTGCGGTGAAATCTTGACATCGAAGTTTTGGGTCGAACACAATACTTTCCCTATTTTACGAAATAGAGAAAGTAAAACACCAAGGTAATAAAACCTAAAGGGTACACAACAGTAAAACAAGTAGACTCACTGCCAATGATCGGTTGGATAAAATGGAACAAGCAAAGAAAAAGTGGCAAGCTGTTCCAAATTGCAGGAGTCCAGCAGACGTCTTCGACTTGAAACATATATTTTACTTTAATAGCACTAAGGTCCATAATTCCTCAGGAATCCTCAATGGCCTGGTGGTGATTTCAATTTCCTTCGCATTTCCATTACTAAATTTATAGGTGAAACATTGCCCTGATCTGGTTCCAGCTAGCCATATTTCACTTGCACGCAATATAATGCTTTCAGCATAATGTAGCTATATATTCCTTCTTTGCACTTCCTACATTCCTTTTTTCTTTCATCCGGTGTATCTTGGAATTCTAGAGACTTCCAATACATCTCCCTCGCCCTCATTTACCTTATGACTTGAAATATATTCCAACAGCATTATGATTCACAATAGCTTCCCATGTTAGCCCGTATTTCATCACGTTCTCGTTATCGTCGTCCTTCTTGATTTCCGTCCTGTTTCTGCTTGCATCTTCCGTGCGCCTTCCACACCTGTTTCTCTTTGTTCCTAAACAACTCTTTCACATCCCCCAAACTTTGTGTAAAAAGACTTGGTGATGAAGAGAATCATTATACAGACAAGAAAAGCAAGATATAACTCAAACGAAAATTTATTAAAAGGTACACATTAATGCAGATCATTACTCATTCTTGTGCAAAAGCGGTTTTGCGGTAGCCCTATACAGAACAGAAAGGAACTCAGTGCCATAAATAACCTTTTGAGAGAGAGAAAAAAAAATGGTATATAGGTTTTGACCTGTGTTTTTGAAAAATATACTTAATAATGCTACCCTCCAAAGAAGAAAAACCAAACCCTCTGATTTCTGCATCCACTGAAGTTTAGTGAGTGAGTGAGTAGTGGGGTTTACGGGCCCGTCAACAACTAGGTCATTAGGGCCCGAAGTCCTAAATAAAAACAATCAAACAAATAAAACCTCACCCCTTTAAAGCTAAAAAGTGAAAGTTAAAATACCTAAAGATGAACCTTAAAACCGCTAAAAACAGAGTTAAACAGGTAAAAAAAGGAAAATTAAAAACCGATAAAAACTACGAAAAACGTAAATTGGTTACACTGTTAAAAAAGGTAAAAACACCAATAAAACATCCTAAAAGTCTATTTCCGCCAAGATAAAAGAAACCTTACTTGCTTACCAAAATCGATACGCGCAACAAACCGCAGTACTGTATTTACAGCTACTGGGTCGTTGCCTAACACGGTGCACACTGTAAGACCCAGGCCAAAGGACTGGCGCTCACGAGCATACCGCGGACAATCAGTAAGGACATGTGCAACGGAGAGTGACTGAAGTTTATTTCCACATCTTTTTTTTTTTTGGGATTCTCTGCAGCTGCCTGCCAGACTTGCAGAGGTCCTAGCGGACGACAAAACAGCGGTTGATAGAGTTTTTAATTTTTTAGCGCAGTGCAATATAAATTTGAGGACTTAAAATTTTTAATTATCTGTTTCTGCTTTTGGACATATTTATCACCTTGTTTCATATCTGGTTATTGCCACTGCTTTTTACCTCTGTATATTTTTCTTGTTGCTAGTATTTTTATTTTTTGAGTGAAATTTATATCTGGCTATTGCCATGAGTCTGTTAAGGGCGCTGATGACCTAGAAGTTGAGCGCCCTTAAACCAAATCCAATCCAATCCAATCCACATCTTTTAGGTTATAGGTTAGACAACGCATACACTTATATTTACGTACATGCATTTCGTCTACCACCTCTAAGAAGTAGGGATAGTAAGGATAAGGTACTAGCGAGAGAGTCAAACAGTTCAGAACGGGCTGTGCGGTGTTCTGCGTGTCCGCGTCCTCTGTCGCTATCATAGAAAGACAACTTTTTAAAACTAGTTTGAAAGGCTTTAACAGTCTAAAACTTTGAGTTCAACAATAAATCACTTTTAGAATATATACTCTCACAATACAAAGTAATTTAACGAAAACCTATTTGGTATGTATTTTTGTTCACTGATTTGCAGAACATTCAAGATTTGGAGAAAGTAAGCTTTCCTCCGTCTCGTATGGTTATCTGTAGCCAAGATCATATATAATACCTTCCAAATAAAGTGGACCTCAGAGGCTCTTCCTTGATGATTCAATACATACTTTTTGTCATGTAAATATCTTAAATATATGACATTATGACACCAACCAGCCACCCGTCAGAGAAGCTTAAGGTCAAGCTACCTCACATGAGGCCCTAGAATAATGGAGCGTCGGAACAAGCACGATTATGAGCGCTTTGGAAGGCGGAGTTCGCTGTTACTTCCACGTGTATCTTGCTCTGTATTTTCTACACTCACCTTCCGGTCCCCTCTGATGAAGAACATCCATGATCTTGGTCTGGACTTTGTTTCTGCTTGCCATGTTCACTATTAGATGAATATTTATGCCCATTCTCTGGTTGTTGATGCATACTGTTATGTGGAATTTGTTATTCTCCAATGGGGGCTTTTGCGTTTCTCGTAAATGACTATTTTTAATAATTTTTGTTTATTTAATAATTTACAAACGGAGCTATGGTTACGGCATTGCAAAATTTTCTTAGCAACCGCGTAAAAACATGTTAAATAGAATTTAATATTACGGACTACTTAACTTGAAGGTGAAAACGACCTAGTTTTACATATATTGAAAACAGAACAGATTGAAGACGTAGCATACAACAGATTTAGTTTGTGTACATCTTGCGTTGGAACGAACTGAACCACAGAAGATAGAACGTTGCTGTTGTAAACTTGGAGGAATAAATAAAAGCAGGTTTTTCTATATTCTTTGCTTACATTTGATATTGCCATTTTTATAGCAGTATATTATAAAGATAATTCCACTAGTGCTCCTAAATGGCCATTCTACAAAGCTGACTACGAATTCTGCAATGTAGGTCTTAGGGTGGAGCGCCTCTGTATACTAGTTTTAACTGCTAAACATTCCATACCCCGTAAGTCTTCCCACTGCAAACTTTTACCTGTCCCCTAGTGGAACGCGAAATGTAGGGAAGCGGTTCGTTTAAGAAAGGGTGCTCTCCAGGTGCTTATGTGTCACCCTTCTCTCGACACTTAACCCATTATGCAAAACTACGCCCGAGAGCTCAAAGGATCATTCGCAACAGTAACAATGTTTGTTGGGAACGCTATGTGTCTAGTTTCGATAGCCCTATACCTACAGCTATCGTTTGGGACAAACTTGGAGGCATCGCCGGAAAGGCCCGTTTTACTCTTACCCTGGTCTCTGAATGGGCAGTGATACTGTTGTCGAAGCGCCAGCTGTTGCTGATACCCTCAGCACAACCTTTGCAGCCATCTCCAGCCCTGCCCGTTATGACCCAAGCTTTCTTCCACACAAAGCCGCGGTGGAGGCCCGCGGAATCTTCTTTGGTTTCAGCGATCACGAGAAATGCAATAGACTCTGCTCTACGTGAACTTGAGCACTAGGCATTCTGCTCCTGGGCCTGATTCAATACACGTGGTGTTCCTTCAACATCTGTCTGCCACGGAAAAGAGCTTTCTCCTCCGATTTTACAACCGCATCTGGGAAGCTGCAATCTTCCCCACCATTTAGCGGGAAAGCTCGCCTACTACCATCCAGTTACCGCCTGATTTCTCAAACTAATTGCGCATGCTCGAGGTGATTCCGGATGGTTCTGGAGGTGGTTCACGTCCGCGTTTGTTTACGGGAAGTCTCTCGAGAAAGGAAGCATTTTCCAGAGAATTCGCCGGCTCTTTCCCTGGACTAAAAAAGAGAAAGAACGGACAGAAGGGCAATTACTTTTTAAGTTTGTGGAGAAAGTTTTAGATATTTAATCCCTGCGTCGGAATTTGTTTTGTGAAGGAGCTTTTAGTGACTATCGTAGGAGCCAGTTGCTTTAGACAGAGAGATTAGTGAAACTCTGAGCAGTATTTGTGTCAAGGTTACTATTGGACAGAACAGCAGCAACTTCCATGATTGTGAGGAATTCTTTATTTTGTTAACAATAAAACAGAGAAATTTTTTTCCTGGTGATTCAGTTTTAGAAGGGAGATAAGGTGATAGGAAAAGTTACGAAATTTACCATTTGTCACTATACTTTAATCAAAAGCATTGGAGGAATTTGTGATAAAATAAAAGGCATTGATGTGGGGGGGGGGGGGGCATTTTATTTAAAACGTTTTTATCACATTTTTTACGATACTGACTCTAAATTTCAAGTTTGTAATATATATCCTTTCGTTGATTTGTGCTATTGGAAGTCAAAAGTTTTAATAGCTGAGAAAGTAAACTACGAGGTGATTCATTATGTCTATAGAATCTGCAGTCCCTTTTTAGTGTGCTGATGTATTCATAATTAAATTAGTTTACATGTTGTATTTCGGTGGTAGCTGCGTTTGTGAGCTAAATACCTTCAGAAATCTTGATCAAAGAATCAGCACTTCTCCCGAGAGGTAATAGCCTGACACAAACACAGAATATTTGCGGCTTTACGAGGACTGAAGTGGGGAGAGTGTTTACTGAAGGCAAGTATTTGAAGCGGAACTGCTGATGCTAATGGCAAAGTTTATAAATCGGCAACTTTGGGAGAAGCTGCGAAACACCAACTCGGCCATTTTGTTAATTAAAAGTTTCACTCCGCTGAGGTTTATTAGCTCGCAATTCAGTTTTATTCGGCACTCCGGCCATTTCCAATGTTGACAAACTAAACTTGCCTCTTTCAGATGTTTGCTGCCGAGTCCAAGAGCAAGAGGGGTTGATTATCTTGTCTTTTTAGCAGATGACAACGAATGATCATCGGTTTTGAGTTTAATAACTTTATGCCCGAGGCCTTAATTATTTCTTTAGAATGTTTACAAAACTGACTTAATCTCGAATCCTGCATTTTCATAGCTGCGTGTGCAACAAATATATAAGTTTGACCATTATGACACCAGAAAATGTCGCACAACATGAAAAGCTGCCTAGGGCTCTCCCGGGGCAGAGCATCGCACGTAAATCTTGTCGGCCTTTACAACCTATGGGAGGGATGAGGTGATAGACCCGAAAGGCGACCACATCCGGATGACGACGTACGACAGAGTCCCTAAAGTTTGCAGTTTAAATGCACCAGACTCCCCGGGGATCCCCTGAAGCAGGTACTGACTTCTGAAAGAACTGAATTCAATGAACGCCTTAAGCTAATAGGTTTGTTATTCACAAGCATATCTAATTGCCTTAGCTCCACTGTCGTGTACTAATTGCTTTTCCTTAACACGGAGACCTTTGTAAACTTTTCTTGTTGCTAGTATTTTTATTTTTTGAATGAAATTTATGTCTGGCTATTGCCAGGAATCTTTTAAGGGCGCTGATGACCTAGAAGTTGAGCGCCCTTAAACCAAACCAAACCAAATTAACACGCAGAGTTGTCTGACAAAAAATTGCAACTCATACTTCCTACGTTGATTTCCATATTCGAGAATGATCTATTGCAATTAATATGATTTATTTATACAATTATTCTTATCTATCAATAATTCCGGTATCATTCCCATCATAACCTCCAAGTATAGCCTATCTCTCAGCATTTAACAACAAAACTAACCTATAAATCATGGACATAGCCTAGGGTTAAATTAGGTTGCCAAAGGAAACTAATGAAATAAGTAGCAAACATTTAACACAAGTAGTAAGAATAAATTTGTTCTCATAGCAAGAAGGAGAAGTAGGCTTTGGAAGTTCTGTGTTTATGCTGAAGTCTTGTTAGTGCTCGGCTCAGGTAAATCCGACTCGTGTCGAGAGCAACGGGGCATGGTATGTTAACATCGCTACGTAAACCCAATGTTTTTATTCACCCACATGTGCGGTGAATCCTCATTCTCCTATTTACGTGTTTTGTTCCCTGGAGCCGGCAAATATTACGCACATGGAACACAATGAAGAATGGTAAGATATGATGCAGTAGGCTTCTTTTTGTTCTGCACAGGCTCATTACTTTACTTTTGCAGCATGGCTTCAGCACAAACAATTGCACAGCGAAGGGGGTTGGCCAGAGGTCGCTGTTATTGACGACTGATTCTGAAAACAGAAAAAGCTAAACGTCTTTTGTTCCTTCAACAAATACCTGTGTGTTGAATCCGGTGATTCAAAAGAAACCATTAACGGTGGAACAGTAATAACTGCAGGAAAGTTTAACCCTTTCATTATAATTAACATTTATTACAAATTCATCACTGCAAAACGAACTATGGCTGCAAGAAGCTTTTAAACTTCGAACAGTTCTCCAGCTTTACTGATTTAGAGGTTATGTTAAACTCACATACCGGGCGAGGGGGAAGTTGATACATTAATTTAAATCAGTTACAGATTTCATAATTTAAACCACAGTTTGCAAGCTCCCTTTTTTCCATGATCGTATCCTGAGGAGACAGTTTAGGTTTCTCGAGAATATAAAACAAATGCCGGCAACCTTGCAGGTTTTGTGAACCTGTGTTATCGTGGGTGTTACTTTCACTTTCAAAATCAGCTGGATACGTTTATAAATGTTACTTTCGCTTTTATTATGGAAAGTGAAACAATGAAACAAACGCTTCGTGTCTGCAACCTCGCAATAAATCCATTTGAATCTTCCTACGACGCATTTTTACTTTCTCTACTGGTAAGTAGGGGAAGTATTGTATTCCACCCAAAAATTTGATGTCGAGATTTCACCGGAAATACATGTTTTGAGGCCTCCTGAATCCAAAAAAAGCATTTTTAGAAGAAGGTCCGTGTGTCCGTGTGTGTCTGTGTGTCTATCAGTCTGTGGGCAGCATAACTCATTGGATTGGATTGGATTTGGTTTAAGGGCGCTCAACTTCTAGGTCATCAGCGCCCTTAACAGACTCATGGCAATAGCCAGATATAAATTTCACTCAAAAAATAAAAATACCAGCAACAAGAAAAAAAAATACAAAGGTAAAAAAGCAGGGCATAACTCAAACACGAAAAGTCGGTTAGAAACCAAAGTTGGTATTTAAGTTTAATGTCTTTCAAGGATGCGACAAAAAGATTTTGAAGAAAATAGCCCCACCCTAAACTACCCTTTACATGGAAATGTTTTGGAAAATTTTGATTTTCTTGAAAATGGCTCTAACGATTTTGATTAAAATGTCACATGTTTGAGATATTATTATGACAAATGAAATGTATATCTTGAATTTTCTGGCTATAGCTCATGTAGTCGTATTTACTCTGGACGAATTTTGCATAATTGGTAAACCGTTAGAGATAGACAAAATCTTGCTGTACAAAAAGTGTAGATCTTGCTAAAATACACAATTTATGTCTCAATAAAATTTCTTGTAGGATGAACCATTTCGGAGATATTCCTTGTTATGTGTGGGAGTTTCAGAAAACAGAACTTTAGCGAAATGCAACAACGTTGTTCATTTTTTTATATGTTAATCATGCAAAGAGAACGGAATCTCAAAGGTCAAAAAGATTTGACTGTCGCACAAAGCCTGCTGTATTCTAATATCTCCCTTGCACCTACAAGGAAATTAGCAATAAGATAATTTGTACGAACGTTTATCTTAACTAACATGGAGATATAGGAATAAGAGTTTGTTAGAATGGTTAGTGCAAGAGTAGAGAAAGTCATGTGAGTGCAACACATCAGATTTTTTAAACCTAAGCTTACACTCTGTAGATAATCAGCTCGTTGAAGATTAAACTTAAATACGTTTTACAATTGATACTGCTAATATGTGGTCAACCAAAACGTCTTTTTAACATGCAAACTCAAAACATCTAGGTCCTTATTGGACGCTGAAGGCAATCTTTACAGTTTACACTGTATTAGGGTAGACTACTGCTAAACCAGCTGTACCTTTTGTTTCGCCAAAACATTACATCAGTTTCATCGTGTTTGGATTAAGAGACACCTGAGAAAGAAAGCCAATAGTCAGCCTTGGGGGCTTACTTTGGACAGTAAATAACGAAAACCTTGGTTTGAGTCTAGCTATATTCAAACTTCTATATTATTACGATAGGCTCAAGTAGGTACTTCTATTTTTTTTTTTTTTTTTTTTTTTTTTGCCTTTCATTTTGACCCCGCCCCCCTCTTTAAGCCCTTTATTGATTCTTAAGATGGGGTTAAAATAAGTATATCATGAAAAAACTCCACTTCTTTCTCTTCCGAATTAAATTGGAAATAATTCAAAATGTATTATAAAGTATGTTTTTGGTTGATATTACCATTTTAACCCTTATTTTCTCCACTTGTTTTCTTCACATAAAAGTCCTTTATTTCAAAACCATTTGGCAGAATTGCGTGAAACTTGTTCCTGGTGTATCTAGATGCATGCTCCTTAATGTAAACCATCAACTTTTCATAATATTTATACAGATTATGTAAAAAAAAAAAAAAAAAAAAAAAAAAAAAGTAAATATGCTAAAACATATTGTGACTTTGGTGGGTGTAAAGTAAAGAAGACAGATGTAGTCGAGATAAAGAAACACTTTTATTTCCGTAAACAGTAACTTGGTACACTCGTTGCAACAGCAAGAAAATCTTTACCGATTCACGAACAGCACGGCTCCGAATTAGTAACACAAAAACTGTCCCTTCTCACACTTTACCACTATTTATATCTCCCAGGCACTATTCTGGAAACTTCAGGAAGGTTCAGTTATTATTGCGGTGAAATACAAAGCAGAAAATTCCAGAAGTCTCTATCCCTTTCTCTCTTTCGGCAAGCGCCCCAACAATGCGGCCATTCTCTGACTCTTCCCTTCGGCTCCTTTGCAGTAGTGCCGACAATAATGCGAAGGTCGACAATATATTTTGAAGTTTCAGGAATAAAAAATTTTAATTTAAAGGCAACTCAAAAAAGAGATTTGTTGTTCAAATTAATTTTGAGCGTGCTTTAAATATATTGTACAAGTATGATATCTCTAACGTGGGGGATTAAGTGAAAATGGTAATTAAAAGCACAAATATGTATAATTATAACAAGTAATTAAGATAATTTGTAATGACAGAAATGTGAAATTTAAACATAACTATTTTGCCTGATTAATAGATAGCTCAATATTATGTCAGTTAAGTTACATTAAGATTATCTGAATAATTCAGAAGCTACAAATTTTAAAAGAATAGTTATGGGAAAGCGATTACTTCAATGATTAACGCCCCCTTAAATGTTTTCTATCGATTTTGTATTTAATCAGACAAATATTATTCTCTCAATATTATTTTGCTTAAAATGAAAAAAACAGATGCTTCATCCCGGTATTTTTGCTTGGTCATGAACTATGCCAACCGTTTACTTTCAATGGGTCCACCCTTTCCCTCACCATACGGTAACATCAAAGCGAGAATTCGAAACCATACTGAATTTCAGACTACGAGTGGCACAAAGTGGAAGTATGTTGTTTGTAAGGTGAGTGGTGCAGATGAGAGAGACTGCCCTGTCTCACCCTCATCACTCCCCTTACAGAGAACTTCAAATTCCTCGTATCACTCGTAGCCTGCAATTCAGTTATACCTCACCTTTGACATTGAAACAATCAGTTTTTGTCAAAACGTTCAGTGTTATGAAACTTATGCAGGCAAGAACAGATAGCCATAAGGTCATACACACTTGCAAAATTATGACAAATATGTAAAATTACTCCTGTTAGAACAATAAATTGAGTCTTGAAGGATATTGCAAGTGCATTGCGCTGTTTAAATCCCCGAACTATTTTTCTAATATCAGAAATCTTTTCTTTTTAATGCTCAACGAATAACAAGTCGTTCTACAAATGTATTGAATGTCTTTTTGTTAAAATGAACAACAAAGATGTCACGATTAGAAGTAGCAAAATATACGTACCCAATTCAATCCTGATAACCCTAAATTTATGTATTCTGCAGCCTGGGTTCCTTTTTCTAACAACTTTTTTAAAAATATTTTTACACACCCTGCTCTACCAGCAACTAGAAATGTTTTATGTACACATGATTCAGTAGTTGAGAACCACGTGGCATTCATTGAGTAGATAGAGTAGATCGACAAATACTGTGGAAGATACTACGTAGATAACAAAGGATACCCATTACATTCGCAGAAGCTCACTCCGAGTTCATCTTAAAATATAAGAACAGTAATTATAAATGAAGGAAGATAATCACAAACAATTATTACAAAGCAAGGTTGAAAACAAAGAAGTGGTCTTTTCCACTGTTTCTTAATATTTATCTGGATAATATCCTTGAAGAATGAGAAGCTATAGCACGTAAATGACTCGAAATAGGACTAAAGGAAATTTGGTGAAGAAAATGCCTATGCATGAAATTAACGTCATTTGTAAAAGGAATAATTTGATAAATTCCAAATTAAAAAAAAAATCGCGTTCTCCAGGCAGACAGTAGAAAAGAAAAAATATAGGAATACATCACACTCCAATACAACAAACAAATATCTAGGTTAAGACGTAATGCATGAAGAAGATACAAATATAGATACAAATCTGCATAAACTCTAAGCGATTTGCGAAAGTACTATATTTGAAACTCAAATATGACTTTAAAATACACATTTGATAGTATTTTTAAGTGTTAATGTTCAGATTTACATATTTTGGGGAAAAATCATACTTTAGCTAAGTTTTGCTATCTGTGCAATGCTGATAATGTAAACAAAAAGGAAAGTAATGAATAGAAAAGGTGTGTGTGTGCGCGCGTGCGCGTGTATGTGTGAAATGGGGGAAAAGGTGCAAAAACCATTGAACTTCTACAGATTCCTCCGGGTGGACATAATTCAAAAACTCAAAATCGGTTAAATACCAACTTTGGTACTTATTTATGCCTAGCTTATTCAAATGATGTGACAGGAAGATGTTAAACAAATTACCGAATCCCAAACCACCCTTTACATGGGAAAAGTATCAAGTTTGTTTTGCTCAAAAGTGGGTCTAACAATGTTCACTAAAGTACACGTTTAAGATGAATACGGTAAATTAAGCACACACACGCATGCACAAACACACGCACACACACAGACACACACACACACTCCCACCCAGGCACGCGCACACATATGTGGGCATTGAAATCCTCTTTATTCTGAATGACTTTTGCATAACTGAAAAACCGTAAGGGATAAATTCTACATTTTTGTGGAGCAAGACTTGTGTACTTAATTTATCTAGCGCACCTTCGAGATTCTCTGCAGCTGCCTGCCAGACTTGCAGAGGTCTTGGTGGATGACAAAACAGCGGTTGATAGAGTTTTTAAGTTATTAGCGCAGTGCAGCATCAATTTGAGGATTTAAAATTTTAGTTATCTCTTTATGATTTTTGACATATTTATCAGCTTGTTTCATATTTGGTTACTACCACTGTTTTTTTACTCTTTTGTGTATATTTTCCTTGTTGCTAGTATTTTTAGTTTTGAGTGGTATTTATATATGGCTATTGCCATGAATCTTTTAAAGGTGCTGATGACCTCGAAGTTGAGCATCCTTAAACAAAACCAACCAATCCTCTTAATTTATAAACCATACGTTTTCTTTTACGAGAAATTTATTGTAGTTGTTGGTTCAAATGCTTGTTGCACTTTTTTCAAATAGAAATTTGTTACTCGTTTTGTCCCCTGGTAATGCAAAGCGAACTGAATTTCAAAGCCATCACATAGCGATCGGCTCTTAAAATATTTGATTGCTGCTTAAGCCAATCCTCTATTCTCTTTTCTACAAATATTTACCTGAATTAATATATGAAGTTGATAGAAGAATATGCTTTTGTAAGAGTAATTTGTTGGGGAATGGGTAGAGGGGTAGAGAAAGCCATATGATTCTAACACCCTATATGTTAGTCTCTAGTCTGTACCGCTAAGGCTGGTCATCTCTATCAACATTTAAGGTATGTTTCATACTCAAATTGCCTTACAATATCCACCCCCCCCCCCAAATGGAGAACTGCAGATGAAAAAATAAACGTTGGAGGTGATCATCAGAAGCTGTATCTAACTCGCAATTTATTACCAATTTCCATGTTCAACTCTATCCAATCGTTTTATCATTTCGTTCGCATATACTGAAAACAGTAATGGGAATAAACTGCAACCTTGTCGGATACCTTGATTTATTGATTATTTCCATTCTGTTTGATTGTTTCCTACAAATACTAATACATAAATGTCAAAGTACGATGTATAGGTTGCATTTATTAATTGCTTTCGAGTATCATTTATCATACATTCAATTCTTTCTGTTAACCTTTTATCCTAGTTGCATTACGTTTCTACATGTTCTACTGCGTATAGCATTACACCCCCAAAAAATATTGATCCCAAGGTCGCGGGTTCAAAACCGGTCCAGACCGATGGTTTTTAAGTGTGCTTAAAAATGACAGCACGACAGTCCATGTCAGTACATTTACTGGCATGTAAAAGAACTCCTGTGGGACGAAATTCCGGCACACCGGCAACGCTGTGATCCTGGCAATTGACAGCGTGTTAAGTAATAACATATTTACGCCTAAAAATGCAATATCGAGATTTCGCTTGTAATATGTTTTCGGACTCCCTGAATCTAAAAATGGCACATTTAGAAAAAGGTCTGTGAGAATGTGTGTGTGTGTGTGTGTGTGTGTGTGTGTGTGTGTGTGTGAGTTTATCTGTGTGTGAACAACTCAAACGAAAAGTCGGTTAAATACTAAACTTAGTAATTATTATTTATGCCAAAAAGCTTACTGCTGGTGTTTTTAAACACAAAAGCCGTGTGTGGGCAATTTTTTAGAGGTGTAATCAGGATTGAAAAATACAATGCTATAGCCGGGATTTGAACCACGGATCTTCCGCATCGAGCGGCTACTTTAGCCACTAACCTACCATGGCCAACTTGCCATACATTAAATTCCCCAGCTGATTCGACTTTTTCCCGGTTAGACCACAACGGAATTTCGCATCAGAGATAAGTACCCCAAGGGTGACTTACAATTGTAAGTACTTTATGTCCCGGGTTTAAGTAACCTTTAGATGGTAATTGGTAATGATGCACTCCTGAAGGCGATTGGGTCCCTTTGTCTACACTGGGAGGTGAGACCCTAGGGTGAGCAAGGTCCAGGCCAGGACTCTCACCTAAGCTGGGGTGTCGCCCAGGATGTGAGCATGCCATCGGAGACATTTGCAATGGTGGAAGTTTAAGTCGCCATGGTGCATTCCAAAACACCAAAACAAAATAAATCAAGTGTAAAGGAAGTAGTCTTGTGGTCCTTGCTACTTAACGATAGCTAGAAGTGAGGAAGGAAAGAATTTTATATCGGTTAGCCCATTAACATTTCAAAGGGTTTGGATAACATTGCTGGTTCAGTAAACTCATGCAATAGATCTCGCAATGGCTGAAGCACATGCAGCCACCCAGGCAGCTAAAATACCGAAAGCCGATATGCTAGCAAGTTATCCTATACATGTTGAGATTGAGATACATAGGACGTTGAACCCCTAGCGTGGTTTGAAGTGCGGAGATCGGTACTATCGTGCTGGCACGAAGAGTGGTCAGCTCTCTGTGGTAATAAGCTTAGAGAAGTGAAAGAATTTCCGATAAACTGGGTAACTTTCTTTCACATATTTCGTCGCGAGGAGGTTAACTTGACCCGGTTGCAAATTGGCTAATACAATTTTTAGCGTGGCTGCCTTTTTAAACGGGACCCTGCTCCTGTTCGTCCGCTGTGCGACGGTTTGTCGGTCCGTGACGTGCTGCTGGAATGTGTTTCCCTAGCGCACCTTCAAGACTCTACAGCTGCCTGCTAGACTTGCAGAGGTCTTGGCGGATGACAAACAAGAGGTTTAAAGGATTTTTAAGCATTTGGCGGAGAGTAGCACGAGAAGAATTTGAAACTTTAGGTATCTAGTTTTAATACGCTTTTGACATCTTTATCACTTTGTTTTAATTCCGACTTTTGCCACTCTGTTTTGTATATTTATTGATGTTTATTTTCCTTTTTACCAGTAATTTTTTTATTGAAATTTATATCTGGCTTTTACCAAGAATTGCCTTTTAAGGGCACTGGTGGCCATGTAGTTGACACCCTTAAAGCTACATCTCTCTCTCCCCCTCCTAGCCGACCCCGCGTGGTAGTCGGTAGGTAAAGATTCTTCTCTATGTATTTTCACATTCTTAGCAAAGCTGAATCTATTTCAGGAATTTTAGTTGCTTAGTGCTGCAGCTCTATAAAGTTCATGCTTGCCTCTTCATTACGGTCTTACTCTTTGTCCGCTGTGCGACAGCCTTTTGTCAGTCCGTCACGTGCTAGTGTTCCTCTCTGGCGAATCTTCGAAACTCTCTGCAGCTGCCTGCCAGACTTGCAGAGGTTTTGGCGGACGACAAAGCAAGCAGTGGGAAGAGTTAAATTTTTAGCGGAGAGTAACATGAGTTTGAGAATGAAATCTTTAACACTTTATTCTTTATTTTGGCTTTTGACACTGTACTTTCGTATACTTATGTATAATTATATTCCTTTTTAATGGTCATTTTATTTTTGATTGAAGTTTATATCTGGCTTTTGCCATGAAATGCCTTTTAAGGGGCTGGAAAGGACCGTCATCTTCCCTCCAGCTACCGTCCTATTTCCCTCACCAGTTGCGTTTGCAAGGTGATGGAACGCATGATCAATGGACGATTGGTATGGTGGTTAGAAAGTCGTAACCTACTGACTAACATCCAGTGTGGTTTTCGACGACGCCGTTCAACTGTTGACCATCTTGTGTCAATATCGACACAGATAATGGACGGCTTTATGAAGAACTGTCAAACTGTTGGCATATTTTTCGATCTTGAGAAGGCTTATGATACGTGCTGGCGAGCAGGGATTCTACGTTCCCTGCATGCCTGGAACATACGTGGACGCCTACCACTTTTCATTCAGGAGTTTATGAAGGACCGCTTTTTCCGAGTAAGGGTCGGCTCGGTTTTTTCTAATTCTTTTGTTCAGGAGGAGGGAGTACCTCAGGGTTCGGTGCTAAGTGTCACGCTCTTTGCTATAGCAATTAACTCCATCTGGAAATGTGTTCCACCTGGAGTTTCGTCATGCCTATTCGTAGACGACTTCGCTGTCTATTGCACTTCTCATCGCACGGCGTTCTTACAACGGCGCCTGCAGCAATGTTTGGACAACCTTAGAGAATGGAGCGTGAGAAACGGCTTCCGTTTCTCAACTGAGAAGACAATCTGCGTTAATTTCTGGCGCCGTAGGAGACGATTACCACCTTCGCTCCGTTTTGGTCCAGATGAACTTCCCTTCGCAGAAGAGACGCGCTTCCTGGGTTTGATCTTGGACAGGAAGCTTAGTTGGTCGTCGCATATTGCACAGCTAAGAGCGAGATGTGACCGTTCCCTAAATATTATGCGAGTACTGAATGGCAAATCGTGGGGAGCGGATCGAACAACTTTGTTGCGAATATATCGCGCATTGGTCCGATCCAAGCTAGACTATGGGTGTATTGTTTATTCGTCAGCACGACCATCTGTGCTGAGAAGATTAGACGTGGTCCATAATAGGGGCATCCGCATTGCAACAGGAGCTTTTCCAACAAGCCCAGTGGTGAGCCTTTACGCCGAGTCCGCAGAACCTCCTCTGCAATATCGGCGTGAGATTCTCTTGGCAAATTATGGTTGTGCGCTTAGATGTATGCCTAAGCACCCAACGTTCGCTTCTTTTTTCACCAGCACGCTAAGAGAACGATATAGAAATAGCTCCCTTAATCCAAAGCCTGCGGGGTTCCGTTTCCAAGAGCTCCTAGTGAAGCTTGGAGTGGAACTGCCTGTGATGTTCGCCAAGGGCGAGAGACTTCACCCCCCTTGGCTATCTGGTACGCCCCATGTAGATCTTGGGATGACCATACACCAGAAGTCCACGATGCCTATTTCAAGTATCCGCACGTGTTTCTTAGAATTTTTGTCAGGTTACTCTGACCGTAGATACATTTACACCGATGGATCAAAGAACACCAACGGTGTTGGATGTGCTTATGTTTATGGAACCGAACCATATACATTCGGTTTTCCAAATAGCACTTCCATTTTTACTGCAGAGCTTTATGCAATTTATCGAGCCGTTTTGTATGTTCGCCGTCGTAAATTAGGTGACTGCCTGATTTTGAGCGATTCCCTTAGTGCACTGCAGAGCCTTTGTCAGTTGTACAACCCCCATCCTATTGTACAACGTATCCAGGATGCCCTCCATGTTTTATACGCTTCTGGTGTTGACGTGGTGTGTGCATGGATTCCTGGTCACGTAGGTTTGCCGGGGAATGAAATGGCAGATTTAGCAGCAAAGACGGCAACTACAGAACCCAGTATTACCATCTCACGTGTTACTTCGGAAGACTTCAGGCTTGAAGTGCGGCGAGCGGTGCTGTCGTCCTGGCACGACGAGTGGTCAGTTCTCCGCGGTAATAAGCTTAGAGAAGTGAAAGAACTTCCGATAAACTGGGTAACTTCCTGTCGCACATCTCGTCGCGAGGAGGTTAGTTTGGCTCGATTAAGAATAGGGCACTGCAATTTTTCGCACGGTTACCTATTTAAAAGGGACCCTGCACCTCTATGTCCGCTGTGTAACAACGGTTTGTCGGTTCGCCACCTGCTGCTAGAGTGTTGCTCTCTAGCGCACCTTCGGGATTCTCTGCAGCTGCCTGCCAGACTTGCAGAGGTCCTAGCGGACGACAGAACAGCGGTTGATAGAGTTTTTAATTTTTTAGCGCAGTGTAATATAAATTTGAGGATTTAAATTTTTTAATTATCTGTTTCTGCTTTTGAACAAATTTATCACCTTGTTTCATATCTGGCTATTGCCACTGCCTTTTACCTTTGTATATTTTGTTGTCTCTAGTATTTTTATTTTTTGAGTGAAATTTATATCTGGCTATTGCCATGAATCTTTTAAGGGCGCTGATGACCTTGAAGTTGAGCGCCCTTAAACCAAATCCAAATCCAAATCCAGCCTTTTAAGGGGTCTGATGACTATACATTTGGGCACCCTTAAACCTACATCTCCTCCTTCTTCATTACAGCCAAATGCAATGGAATCAGGTTCAAGAGTCTCCGTTGCTACTGACCAAAGGACCCAATACCGTTAGTAAATGTTGATGATCTGTAAACCAAAGTGCAAAGGTCTTTAACAATCTGGTTAGAGTAGTGCACTAAAAGAAGGAAGAGTTGCTTTATTTTGTAAAGGCACTTGAAACTGAAGGGCACACCTTTTTGCACGCAAATGTACCTTTACAGCGGCCTCTCTGTGGCTGGAGTAATCATCTCTGATGAGGGTGAGCAGTACAGAATACAAGGTGCCGTCCCAAACAGACCTATGGCGCACAATATCTTAATGGCAAAAACGTTGTGTCGATAGGGATGGTTTACATTTAGCAAATTAGTACGCGGCCGCAGACGTGCCTGTGTACTTACACAGAATGAAGCGCTGCATTTGGGATAATTGGTGTAGTGAATACAATGAGACCATCAACGTTAATTGTGTAACAGAGATCATGTCATGGTCAGGAACCTGTTTATACCTCATGCAAAAAGATGAGGCACTGACAAAGTTATTACAACCTGTCCTTATTTATATACTCTACCTGCTTGTTTATTAATTCCCACAACTTTCAAATGTAAATAACAATGTTAATTACGTTACTTAGTGCTTCATTTATATACATTAACTTTAATTACAAGCACATTATTTATCCTGCGAATGTTTCAGCTAAACTATACAATGTTTATCTAACATTAACTTCATTGAACCAACTCCACTAATTTTTGGTTTTTAATTCTGGGAACCTGGTAGTGAAACTTGAAAGTTCCACATGCGAATGTTTCAGCTAAACTATACAATGTTTATCTAACATTAACTTCATTGAACCAACTCCACTAATTTTTGGTTTTTAATTCTGGGAACCTGGTAGTGAAACTTGAAAGTTCCACATTTCTTGATAGATTTTATTTAACTTTTTACTGTGTTTGTAGTTATGAGAATAGGTTGTACACCAAATTTCATTAAAATTGGATAATTTGTTTATGACACACACACACACACACACACACACACACACACACACACACACAGGAAGAAAAAGCATTTGGATACAACTTGTTTATCTTAACGAGAACATTTTTATATAGTACCTTTGAGATTCTCTGCGGCTGCCTGCCAGACTTGCAGAGGTCTTAGCGGATGACAAAACAGCGGTTGATAGTTTTTAATTTTTTAGCGGAGTGCAATATCAATTTGAGGATTTAAAATTTTAGTTATCTGTTTATGCTTTTGGACATATTTATCACCTTGTTTCATATCTGACTATTGCCACTGTTTTTTACTCTTTGTGTATATTTTTCTTGTTGCTAGTATTTTTATTTTTGAGTGAAATTTATATCTGCCTATTGCCATGAATCTTTTAAGGGCGCTGATGACCTAGAAGCTGAGCGCCCTTAAACCAAACCAAACCAAAATTTTCTATAGTTAAGATTTGGTCTATCTCTTAGGTTTAGTACTTATGCAAAAATCACAAACAGGACTACGTGGGAAAATTCAAAATATGCATTCCATTTGCCATAAAAATATCTTAAACATATGGCATTTTAATCAAAATCTTTTAGAACCATTTTTGAGAATATCAAAATTTTCCAACACACACACACACACACACACACACACACACACACACACACACACACACACACACACACACACACACACACGGCCCTTTTTCAAAAAAATGCTTTTTGGGGGTGGGTATTCAGGAGGTCTCAAAAAATATACTTCCTGTGAAATCTCGAGCTTGGCATTTTGGGTCGAATAAAATATATCCCCTATTTGCTGCTTTTAATTCAGGGACCTCGAAATGTGTATTTCCAGTGAAATCTTGGCATAGCATTGTTGGGTGGTATACATTACCTTCTCTACGCGACAGAGAGAGAGAGAGAGATTAATAAATACACAGTGAGTAAATCTCCTATTTGATGCTTTGACTAATGGCACTTGTATGAGACAGCTTTGGGTTCAATGTAATACAGGATTTGCCAGTCCTGTTAAGCGCAAACGGAACATTGTAACCTGAGAGAGCTGCCGTGGATGTTCTTCTTTAATAACATGGCGCCTGCAACCCCTCGCCACACCTCCCTCTACGTATACAAGGGTAACATTCAACTCCCATAACCTCTGGATTAACTCTCAATACCCTGAATCAAATTTGGGGCTCTGTCGAATTGTAATGAGCTTGGCTTTACTTTTTTACCTCCGTATTTGTTTTATCACATGCAGGATACGGAAATATTCTCACGCCCTCGTGGAAAGTTTTGCCTTGCGATGCCAAATAGAATTATGTAACAAGAGATGAAATAATGAACTTATCACAGTTGTAACATGTTACGTATCGCCTTTATTTTTTTCTGTTTTGTTTTAAAATTGTACGTATCTTTGAAGGTTACTTAGAAATTTAACAAATAATACTTTCGTAGTGTTTCGGATATGTCAAAACAATAAAATAACGGTATCAAACAGCTAAGGAGCAAGCAAGTAAGGGACCCTGCGCCTCTATGTCCGCTGTGTGACAACGTTTTGTCGGTTCGCCACGTGCTCCTAGAGTGTTGTTCTCTAGCGCACCTTCGGGATTCTCTGCAGCTGCCTGCCAGACTTGCAGAGGTCCTAGAGGACGACAAAACAGCGGTTGATAGAGTTTTTAATTTTTTAGCGCAGTGCAATATAAATTTGAGGATTTAAAATTTTTAATTATCTGTTCCTGATTTTGGACATATTTATCACCTTGTTTCATATCTGGCTATTGCCACTGCTTTTTACCTTTGTATATTTTTCTTGTTGCTAGTATTTTTATTTTTTGAGTGAAATTTATATCTGGCTATTGCCATGAGTCTGTTAAGGGCGCTGATGACCTAGAAGTTGAGCGCCCTTAAACCAATTTAAAAAAAAAAAAATAAGGAGCAAGCACAGTTTAAGGGATATAAAACTTAGTAATACTCACTATTAATTCATCTGCGTAGATCAAACAAACGACTACACAGCGCAGTGGTAGTGTGCCTGCCTCTGGCTTGGAGGATCCGAACTCGATCCCTGTACCGGCATGGGATTTCCCCCCATTAGGAAGTCTGACACGGAGTGCACTCAGCCTCGTTAGGTCCCGGAGGGGCCAATTGAGGTGGTACTTGATAAACAAGGTTGCGAAGGCCACACAAGCGGTTCGGAGGGCTCGGATTGTTGACCGCGTTCCACCCTCTAGTCTGCACCCCATAAATGACGCATTTAGTGGGCAGAGGTGGAGGACGCAGGGGCCGGACGGTAAGCCTTGGCCCGCTATGGGTTGTTGAGCTAGGGAGATATAGATCAACCTAACTAATCACAAACCATACTTTTTGCATGCAAAATGAATTTTACAAAATGTATCTGCGTATCTAATATAGTGAATATTTTAACGATATTTCAATTGTGCTATTCTCTATTTTAAAGCTTAAGATCTGATTTAGGGAAGTGACCAAAACTAGTTTTTTGCCTTCATAAATAATATTATAAATCTATTTTCAAATTAGCAAACTACTCATCTAGGTTACCTAACCCGTTTATTTTTCTTCTTCAGAAAACCTATTTTATCAACTATCAAAGAAAGTTTAATTTAAATCCCTTCCGTGGCTTCTGAAATTTCAAGGAAAATGTTTACAACCATGCTGTTAGTGAGAAATGAGATTTAAAAATTTGATATCAAATTTTTGGTAGCTTTTTACCTTTTGAATATCTTTAAACCCTTTTTTAGAAATTTTAAACTGTACCTACTCTCTCAAAGGTATCGTCTTTTCTGTTTATTACTTTAGTACAATATTGTAGCCGTTTTCATACTAGAATCGGTACAAGGTGGAAAGATAAAAGCCACGATTGTGTTGTTACATCAAATACTGCTATATCCCTGTAATTAGGAAGTTTTAAAAAATATAATGTATTAGCTACAATCACATTGACTTGACTTTTTTCCAAACTTCTATGACCTACACGAAGGTAATAAGCAAACAGTAATTTGCCTCCGCAAACCGAGATAATATGGATAATGTATCAACCATTAGCAAACACTCCATGTCATCAGTTGGGGCTCATAAAGCAATACGCAAAAGTGTGTCTGTTTCTGTTTCCATGCGCTATTTGAAAATTGTATCGCTAAATTTTCCATAAGGGTGGCTTTAATGAAAATATGGAAATGAATGTATTATGACGACAGCTGGCAGCCGCGCGCCTCAAAATGCTCAAGGTCAAGCTACCTCACACCACTAGTTGTAAATACGTGGTCCAACGTCATTGAAGCTGTCAGAACAAAGACGACTATGAGCGCGGCAAAACAAAGCGCTTCCAGACTATTCCAGAGACTTTCAACTTGCTGCTTATTTACGAGAAGTTTGAGAAAAGATGGATTTCGGGAAAAATCTGTGCTGTCATTCTCGCCTATATAAGCGAGCGGGACAGAGAGAAGCCAGTTCTTCAGAGTCGTTAAGTGTTGAACGAGACAGCTGTTAGCAGTTGGTTGTTGAATGTGTGTCAGAGACAGTGTAGATATTTAATCGTCGCGTCGGGGTTGTTATGTGAAGAAGTTTTAGCTAGTGTGATCGTCGAAGCCAGCTGTTTGTGAGACAGTAAAGGACAGTGAAAGTAGGTGCCAAGTTTACGAGGGTACAGAACAGCCGTGAGTTGCAATTTTAGGCATGATTACCTTTTTAAGACGGGCCCTGCTCCTCACTGTCCGCTGTGCGACAACGTTTCGTTGGTCCGTCACGTGCTGCTAGTGCTTCCCTAGCGCACCTTTGAAACTCTCAACAACTGCCTGTCACACTTGCGGAAGTCCTGGTGGACAATAAACAAGCGGTCGAAAGAGCTTCTTAAGTTTTTATCAGTGATAAACATGAACCTAAGAATTTAGAACTTTAGATATCGAAATTTCATGCTTTATCGACCTCTTTTTTACTTAGTTTTTTATTAAGGGATATTCCACAATACAATGGGTTTCCTTTATCCCAAAACGATGTTCTACCTCCATAAGTCCCTGTCCATAGCATCTTCCTCCTTTAACCCTCTTCTCTCCATACTCCTTTTCACCTCATGCATCCAGCACTCCCTAGGTTTCCCCCTTCTTCTTTTCCCTTCTACTTGTCAATTGAGAATTTTATAGGGTATTCGGTGCTCTGATATTCTAAGCACATGTCCATACTATTTTAAGTATCTTTCTTCTACAATTTCTAAATTATTATTTTTTTTTAATTTATTTAGAGTCGCTTTAACAATTAAGTCATACCACGACTATTCTATATAATACAGCGGTATACAATGAACTTGATACAATTATTTAACCAAAATCATGAAAATACTAATCAACAAATCAGTACAACGAAAATATCCTTCATATTATATTTTATATGTAAGTCCGTACTTTTGAGAAATGATAATACCCTTCTTTTTTGTTTTTGTCAATTAGCGTAATTTCCCTTATTCTATTATCTTTCATTATCTTTCCTGGATTTTCATGCTGTCTCCAAAAATACATTTCTGATATCCCTTAAATAAATTCCTTTTCTATATAAATCCGTTTCTTATACATTTTTAATTCTGTCTTTTGCCTCCTTTTTGGTTTATTTATGTATATTTGCTCTTTGGCAGTATATTTATTTTATATTGAAATTTATTTCTGGCTTTTGACCTGATCCATTTTATTAGCGCGCTGATGATCATGTAATTGATTGATTTGTGGGTTTAAGGGCGCTCAACTTCAAGGTCATCAGCGCCCTTATAAAATTCATGGCAATAGCCAGGTATAAACTTGAATCAAAACTAAAATTACTAGCAACAAAGAAAATAAACACATAAACGTAGAAAACAGTGGCACTAGACGGATTTAAAACAAGGTAATACATATGTCAAAAGGCATAAAGAAAAATCTAAAATGTTTAAATCCTCATAAAACTCAAAAACTCTATCAACCGCTGTTTTGTCGTCCGCTAAGATCTCTGCAAGTCTGGCAGGCAGCTGCAGAGAATCCCGAAGGTGCGCTAGAGAGCAATACTCTAGCAGCAGATGATCATGTAGTTGAGTGCTCTTACACCATCTCTCTGTCTCTCTAGACCCAAATGATCTCGTTGTCGACGGGCCCTTAAACCTCACATACTCACTGTCTCTGTAAGCTGCAAGGTCTGGAATCGTAAGGTGTGTTAGCGATAAAGCAAAGATAACTGTGTTTTTGTGCTTCAGTTTACAAGATGCATAAAGTGACAAGAAAAATGTTACTGGCCTTTGTCACCTTGGTGTCAGAAGTGGGATTTATCATATTGTTATTTTGCCACAGTATTACCTCCTAACGACTGAACTAGAAGCAATGCTTCGCTTGGTAAGTAGGGTCCTGATTCCCACACAGAAGCTAAACAGTATTGCCACGCGGCCCGATGCGATCGTTAAAGCTTGCACTGGAGCAGTTGCTCACCTTTAACTCAGCTGGAGCGCAGAAAACACAAGCTGTCACTCGCCTCTGTGAGTTTGTTATTATGCAGTGATTGCTTTACGTGGTCATAGTTGCGGTTAATGAAGCGTATTCAGGATCGGCAGCAAATTCTGCTCGAGTAGTGGAAGAGCCTTCTTGACCTCCTCCATGTTTTTTAAGGGCATCGCACCACGCGCCACTTTTTTTTTTCCAACCCCACTTTCGTTAATGGGCCATGTGACGCTTCGTATGCAAAACAAGTTCTTGCTGAAGAAGCAGGATCATTACTGCTGCACTAAAATGTCTAACTCGAGCTAGATTTATGATTACATGCGTGGGGTAACATACCTGCCTCCATTAACGAGTAAAAAACCAAATTATCACGCTCAAGAATTTATGAAGTGCTGAAAATGCATGACGAAGTGAGGAGTGATACTAAAAACGGTTGAAAAAAACAAACACTTATAGAGACGCCATTCCAGTAAATGCAGCTATTTTTGCATACAGACAATAAAGCTGTTACCTGTTAAATTTGTGCTGCAGATGTTTTGTATTGGATCATTAACAACAGCGATGTCCAAACTTGTCTCTTTGGAGACGCTTACGTAATTAGCTGCTATTCACCCCCCTCCTCTTTCAGACGATCAGTTCCAGTGACAGACACAAACAGGCGCTTCCATGGCAATTTCTAAGACATAACTTGAATTTCCTGGGAATGTCCTCAGAAGATGTGTTCATTCTGGATGATTTTTGCACAAATGGTGAACAGTAAGAGACACACAAAGCCTTACTAAACAAACAATGTAGATCTCATTAAAACACACTATTTATGTCACACACTTTTTTTCTTTTAAGTGAACCATTTTCGAGATATTCCTTATTACTTGTTTGAATTTGCCACTACTTATACTTTTCTCAAGTAGGAATATGTTATTCGTTTTTTATCTCTTGGCCTTGCAAAGAGAACGGAATAGCAACCACTTCTGAAAACATTTCACTATTTCAATATTGCTATATTCCCCTTGACCTACAAGAAATTAGCAATAAGATAATTTCTGAAACTACCTATGTCGATTAAAATGCAGTAAATAGGGAAATAAACATTTGCAAGAATAGTGTGTAAGCCTAGCTCTACATATATTTCAGAAGAGTTTCTCCAAATTGAATTACATTAAAAGTCTGTATGGCCATATGTTACGCGACGATCAGTTGGATCTAATACCCCTATGCACTTCGAGTTTGTCGCCTAATATTAACAGACTTCTTAAACGCAAACACTATTAGACAACTCAGTAATGAACAGAATGACTGAAAGAGGTCGAAGTTTGACATTAAACTGTTTTCCAGTCACACACACATAGTAACACACACACCTATCCACCTACACACCTATCCACCCACACACCTATCCACCCCCCCCCACCCACACACACACTTTTTCAAAACATGCTGTTTGTTGAATTCACCGTTGTATTATCTTATTATTAATTATAATTTTGTTCCTAGTGGGGCTATCAAGCAAATACTTTTATTTTTTTAACTAAAAAACATTTAGATTGCTGATATTTTTGGTCCGGTGCCTGAACTGTCACAGTGCGTCTTCTATATGTTCTAAACTTAGATAATTGATACAGTTTGATAAAATATTCCTATTAATTTTAATACCTTCTGAAACTTTTGTCTTTCGCCTAACATGACACTGCTCATATTAAAATTTAAAAACCTGTTGTAATGAAGATGATAGACCCAAATACTCATATGGGTACGGTGCATTTCTAAACATAACTTAAAGTATTACAAAATTAATTTTGGGAAGCTGATTTTCAAAATTTTATTAATATCTACATGTAATACAAAACATAACTGCGTTTATTAACCATGCCAATTACGGTACTTACGTATGTAATTTGCAGATAACTGGGCCCCTTACCTGGAATAAATTAAAGGAAAAAAACATTAGTTAACATTCAAGAGAAATTTTAATTAGAATAGTTTGCCCAAACCGTAACATAGCAAATAAAATAGATGAATGAAGCTTCTGGTGTGAAACAATCTTACTTTTACGGCTGCTCACAAATGATTTTTTTTTTAGCGCAGAGGAAAATCTTACAAAGACGCCTCAGGCCAGTTGTATTCCCGCCAACTAAAAAACCTCTGCGAGGACCTCTCAGATTCTTCTTAGAACAGCCCAAACGGCATTACTTCAAGAAGAAGATGGTCATAAGATGGTGATTATTAGTCAACTGTAGTGTCGAAGGTCGTCCATTTCTCGGCGCTTGCGAGATGGGATATCGTGAGCTAATTTTCTGTCTTCCAGGGAGTAGCAGAGGTTAACATTCGGGAGACGACTTTTTCAGGTGTAAAGATGCCCAGTTTAGATTCAGCCTAATGACGTTGCTGTCGACATCGTATGTAATCAAAAAAGGTGTGTTCTACGTTATCAGCGACACCATAAGATCCATAGCTGCGTTCCCTCTGTTGATGTTATCCTGCGGTAAACGTATGAAAGAGTGTCTAGGAGGGCCAGGGGCAATAGGAGAGAGATGCAAACCTCGGCGACCGTGACGGCTAAGGACTGCCATTAGTACCTAGTAGACGCTGGGAGCGGGCATGGTTGAGCAGCTGATATTTGGGGTAGTTAAAAGTGCCCAAGCTATGGCCTCGCTGGATGCACGTAATACAATAAGGGTCATTGGTGCAAGCCGCAGCCAAATGACCCTCTTTCCTGCACTTCAGACAGACAGCACCTCGGTTAGATCCATTGCATTTGTTGGTGCGATGACCAAATTCTTGACAGCGAAAGCAGCGGGGAATGGTAACCTGTCCCTGGGTCTTACAGGAGCACCAACCAATACGGACGTATCCAAGTTTAAGGAGTTTAAGTGTGACATCCGTGTGCACAGCGATGGTGGCAATCTGTCCTTCAGTCGTCGTCGGCCTCATAGACTTCACCTGAATGATTGCAACATCCATGCCAAGAGCGCATTAGAGGGCCCCCTGCACCTCTAAAGGAGTAGTCACCGCATCAATCCCATGAACGTGGAAGAGTTTTAGGTTACCAACAGGACAATGGGACTTAAGCGGCTACAGCCGAGCGTAAGGATTGTTGTCGCCTCCTTAGATAGTCAAAAGCATTTCCTCTCCACGAGTCTTCTGGATGGTTTGCACCTGAACTCCGAGACTCTCCAAGTTCACTTGTTGTTTGACCTCCTTCAAAAGGTCGGAATAGGTACGCGGTCCAGGAGAAACAATGATAGTCCCGGTGTCCTGACGCGTCGAGGTAAGCCAGGATAGTGAACCAGGTGGAGGTTTACTGGGCCCAACCCTCTGAGGTCGAGGGGATGTAGAACTACAGTAACACCAGAGGTCATGAACACAGTTTCTTTAGAGCAATAAGGTCACATCCGGCGGGCAATGGAAAGTGAATCTTCCATCTCCCGTGCTCCCACGCCAGGTTGCGTAAGCGGGAGAGTCAGTCAACTAGCAGCCTGGTGTTATCACCTTCCTCTAGGGACTGCGAAGAGGTAAGTTTGAAGATGAAGCGCTCTGATGTCTGAAACCCTCCGGCCACTGGAATTTTTGTGGTGGAGGTAAGATGGGTCACGCCGGTGTACTCCGCATCATGGTCTTGAAGCTACAAGTGCTCCGGGAAGCGCTCCCTGATACGGCGTGCAATGCCAGAGTTCATGGCCGAATCAGTGGTGAAGACGCCAAGGCCGCCGTCTGTACTCGCCAGAAGGGGATTATATCGTATATTCGTTTTCCACACTTTGAAACACATCAGTTGGCCAAGTCTCAGCCAGTAGTTGCGGCAGAAGGGCAATATCAATTCCTTCCAAATCGGCGCGAATGTCTGCGACACTGCGGGAGCCCGAAGGCATGGTGTAGGGAAGGGACACCGCTGGTTCCTTTTGAGTGCTCACCGATGGAGAAGTGCTAGACAGTTTTCAACTTGGACTTCAGCATCGAGGGATACTCCCGCATAAGCCAAGCGCTAAGATACTCAGCGATGTATTGGACTCCCTGAATCTTTGTTTTGATTATAGCCTTAGTGTTCACGTGAACACTAATTAGATCCACTAGTCCAGACGCTACTGTAGAAAGCTCGGTGACCATTTGGGACAAGGTCCCATCAGATTCGGAAATTGAACGTTCCCGTTTCAGGCCTCCTGTGCGTCGGGTAATGCTGGTGGTCGGCGAAATCTCCATCATGGTAGAAGACGAGCTATCGCAAGTACGTACAGATGCGGCAAGGGGCTCTAAAAGAGTTTTATCAGTCCCATTCGAATGACAGGTGGATGAGAGCTCATCATAGTCTATTAAGTCACACACCCTAGTAGCAGAAGGAAATACCTCAGCCTGGGGAGTCAATGAGGCTTTCATGCACTTTTCTGCTCCTCCATCCTTACTAATAAATCACAAAAATGTTTTCTCTCTGCCAATAATTCGTTAAAAACAGCTGTAGTACCACTATTTTCACTTTTATATGAGTTTAGGTTATACAGGGTGTACCAAGTAAACTGGCCTACTGATCCCAAGGTCGCGGGTTCAAACCCGGCCAAGGCCGATGGTTTTTAAGTGTGCTTAAAAACGACAGCTCCATGTCAGTAGATTTACTGGCATGTAAAAGAACTCCTGCGGGACGAAATTCCGGCACACCGGCGACGCTGATGTGATCCTGGCAATTGACAGCGTCGTTAAACAAAAAAACAGTTAAACAAGTCTGTTCTGCAGCATTCACAAATTTTAAAAGAAATATTTAAGATAGAGATGAAAACTTGTGCTAACACTTCCACAGCTTAATAACACTATGTTTAAATACTTAAACCACTTATTAAATAAAATTAAACACTATAACCTGAGTTTGAAGTAATAATAGTGGTAGTGGTGGTGGTGGTGGCGGTAATAGTGGTAGTATTACAAACATTAATTAAGGCTTGCAAGGGAAATTACAATTTCTAGAATAATATGACTGATCTTCCCAAAGCATAACATTCCAAATAAAATAGTGGAATAAAACTTGTAATGTGAAAATCTTATTTTTTGACTGCTCTCAAATGATTGACATTCAATAATAACAATAACAACAATAATAAAATAATAACAATATAATAATAATAATAATAATAATAATAATAATAATAATAATAATAATAATAATAATAATAATAATAATAATAATAATAATAATAATAATAATAATAATAATAATAATAATAATAATAATAATAATAATAATAATAATAAATAAATAATAAGTAATAAGCTATATTATATTTATCATTAGTGCTGTTTTTAATAATGATAAATGTTTCGCAAGAATGTTTATTACACATTTTATTCTGTACACATAACAATACAGAAAGTAAAAATCAGATAAGACACTGAAGATAGCCATGCATTAATCTGGTTTTAGAGAAGGAAACAACTGCAGAAGTTGCCACTCTGGTCAAGGAAAGTTTCACCAAGTACTTAATGGGATATTCTGACACACGACAGCTAACTTCCCCAGCTAATCCTTTATTAATGTGTACATACAAGCCTGAAACACCAAAAGGGTGGGAAATCGCTTCCTTAATGTTTGCAACTTCCTAGTTCACTCACGTGTACAGGTAAATCTAACGTTAAGTCCTAGGGATAGAATGCACCGAGTGGCTTTCATATAATTGGGTTATGTATGTGTCATACTTGGGAGTTACTTGATCAATGTCCGGTGACTGATCGCCCTGCCCTTGGGTTTTTTCGTGGTTTTCCATGGTCGTTTTCTATAATGTGATTCACCTACTGCCACAATTTTTTTTCACTCACTCCCTTTTAATCCATCTCCTTGTTCCAGATAAGCTTTTAGATTTGCAGAGGTCCTGGCGCAAAATAAACAAGCGGTTGAAAGGGTTTTGAAGTTTTTAGCAAATATAGACATAAAAATGTATGCGTTTTCAACAGTTTTGTATCTTTCTTTTAATTCTGGTTTTTGCCTCTTTTTTGCCTCTTTGTTTTCCATTTTACTGGTAGGTACTTTTATTTCATATTTAACCTGCACTCCCCCTCCCCTATATAGGCTTTCAGCTTTTGCAGCGTGAGGCAGTGCCACAGAGAAAGTGAGACAGTGAGGCAGGGGGGCAAATGCAGATGCTTCCTCTGGGGTTGGTCAAGTCCTCGAGCTGAACTCAATGACCTTTGTGCGTCTCTGTTGTCGTCTGCTAGCGGCCTGTGGTCTGATGTGTAGTTTTTTCCTCTTCAACCCATCCTTCTGAGAGCCGGTAGCTATAATGGATCAATGTAGGTCTAAGCAAGGTGTCCCCCCTCTGTTGTGTAACCTTTGAGTAATCGTAACCTTTCACTGCCCTTCGCCAAGAAGGTTGAGACCACCCCACTGATGATGTTCACCGCAGACATGGATGAAACATCTGGACATCAAATTGCCAGCAGAGCACGGCTTATCAGCCCAGAAGAATCTACTATTCATTACCCTAACCCTATTACCTGAAAATAATTTGCAGATTCGAAACTCTGGGAAAATACTCCAACTAAAAAGGAGAGAAAACTAAATCTATACTAAGGTTGCCAATCCTGGCAAGCGAGTCAAATTTACATAGAAACACTCTGGGCGTTTCCCAGGTTCACCTACACTTCTAAGTGATCAATCATCTTTGACGTGTATAATTAACTTTCTTTGTAGTGACTTGGTGTAAACTTAATACAAAAGAATCGACCTCAGTTCCGAACTTGACGGCTGAAGCACGATGGATGGTGCCCCAGAAGCATCTCCGCTGCAAAACTAACAGCTAAAAGTTGTACCTATTGAGTTAGGGCATCCCTGACAAAACAGAACATTGTCTAGATATATAACCATAACACTAGAAACTATTTTTATGAAACCTTATGTTTCCATTTACTATAAAGATGTACGAAATAACACAAAAGGCTTTATTATAAACTTAAGAGCTAGAACTCCTTTAATGTCTTTGAATGAGCAGTAAAAATAAGAAAAAGAAAAATATTCTAAAAGAAGATTTAGGAAATAAAACTGGCTTATAACTAATTGCTTTTGTTCAACATATTCATTTTTATATACGTATACAATTGCAATATGTGTTTCTTATATGTATTATACCTACGGTGGTTTAGCTTGTCTGTAGGACCATACAACTACAAGATCTCTTCCATCACGCCAGTTGGGGGCACGGGGTAGAAAAATGTTTTTCGTGCAGAAATGTCCGAAGTCTATTCATACTTGCCTAACACTGATGGGATAGAAGCTGCCGAATTTTCTCCCACCTTTCCCAGAACAACGGACATAGAGGGGGTGCGTATCTGCGTCTCTTTTCAACATATCTTTCTCTTTCTTTAGGCCAGAGACAAGATAAACTACACAGGCTTTAATGTGACGTCGGGCCTGGATGAGAAAGGACTGTCGGGGACAGCACTTACCAGGCCGGCGAGCAAATAAAGGCACCCAACGTCAGGCTGCCTCGTGTGACTGTTTGTGTGTACATGACTAACTATAGGCACAGCGCGTATCAAAGGCGCTCACAGTCAAGATGAGCAAACACCTGACAAAAATCAGAACGGCAGCGGTTTTCTCCAGATGATTCGAGAGGTGTATGGTGGCCGGTTTGTTTGAAGAAGCTTGCGAAAGATCTGTGTGACGCCATATCCATTATATAAGGAGGCGAGGAAATAGAGTTAGCGAGTTACAGACATGCGTAGGTGAGCGTTTCAGTGAGTGCGAGACAGATCTGTGTGGGTGGTACTGTCGTCATGAAAGATGCCTCGCGTTGAAGCGAAGACATTTTAACGAGTGTCGAGTGATTGTATCATAGGAGTTAGTCTAGAAAGAAGTAAAAGGACTGAGCCAATCAATGCTCTGAGAAGAAAACAGTTGAGAGTATAATATCAGGAAAGACTGTAGACTGTGTTAACGTCAGTAGAAGAGAACTGTGCTTTTGTGAAAAAGTTTTGGAAGAAAATTAGGTGACAGAAAAATAACTGGACGGCACTGAGATTTATTACTCTGTGACTTGTTAAATTCTTAGAATGCTTTTTCTTTCGCTACTCTGGCTGATAACTGGTTTTCCTCAACATGGAACTTATTTTTTAAAAAAATTGGAAAATACGAGTATGCTATATGTATCAAGCATTAATCTCAATATATCATAAATAGTTGTTGCAATTATACAATTCTTATCTCTCTGTAAATTCATTATAAAAGTACTAAAGTTACCAGTAAATAATTCTGGTATTATGCTGTTGCTCGTAAGAATTGCTTTTCTTCTGTACATCCTACAAAAGTTATACAAAATATGAAAAGAAAATAAGAAACAAGAGGATGTTGGAAAAGAATAAACTCATATTCCAGACAGGTTTTTATTCTCCGTGTCAAAGCATTAGATGTAAGTAAAGAAGACGGACTTTTGAATGAACCTGGCCCGGAAAGTAAAGCATTCAGAGAATTCTTTGCAGAGAGAGCATTAGTTCCGCTACGTTTCTTGCTTGTCTACGACCGTTGTAAACCAAACATTTCTCTGGCTAGGTGTGTCGCGACATTTAATTACGGCGACAATATACGTGCTGCAGAGGAAATGAAACGTTGGGGTTTGTTTGCATTGCGGTAGTTTTGAAGAACATTTACGCTGGTGTTCGCTGAAGCAGACTCCCGTTTGACGACCTAGAGTGATGATAGTTAACTGGGAAATTGCTAGCAGTTAGCTCTGAAACCTGTAATTGTGTCGTTTTGTCCCTACAGCGTCTCGGATGAAACAGATTTGCCGAGCTCGCCTAGACCTCTCCGGAGATTTTAATGAAATACAAAGCATAAAATTTACGTGTTTAGTAAGGGCATCTTCAGAGGTTGTGTCTAATAAATTGGTAATACGCAGGTTGTCTACTTTATGAGTCGATCCGTCTGTTTTACTCCTGTCCGCTCGTCTCTGTTCTGCTTATTGGAGTAATCCACCAACCGATGCATTCACACTGCTCAGATTATGCACTTATATATAATAATAGCAAAATTCATTTCTAAACTAAACCCTAGCGCAAGAGCCCGTGAAGGGCCAAGGCTTGCCGCCCAACCGCTGCGTCCCCCACCTCTGCCCACTACAGGCAGATTGTCACTAAAATAACTGTTCATTTGTCACTCCTTTTACGTTTGGTTTCCATATGAAGAATCGCAAGTCCTTTAAATTACCACATGTCGTTATTTCCCCTCACATTATGACGTCATTAGGCACAGAAATCACACTTTTGCGTGTCCTTAACACTGTCACGCATTTGCATTTTCAAACACAGTCACGCATGTTTAACTTTTTCGTAGAGTTCAAAGATCTTAACATTCATTTTTATTGCGATAAAACGCAGTCGATGTGAATGAAAAATAGCGGCAGGATAACGACTTTGTGCAACTGCGTTCATTAGGAACTTGAGGGAATAAGTACATAGTTTTGAATGCTTTTAGTTTTACGTCTTTTAAGCTTGATAGAGGAAATCGAGTGATGAATGAATGCAAGAACCTCGAATAAACCTTATCCAGATAAATCGCCCTAATTGAAATTCGGACTGGGTATGTCTTGAACGTGTGGCAACATGTGCTACCTCCACACCATGGGGATGAGCTAAATATACCATACATATTTAGGAAAACAAAGAAAAGAAATCTTGCTGCATATGTACCCACTGGGAAACGAAGTTTGGACGACCAGCAAAAAGAGCTATGCAGCAAATAAAGGAGCAACAGGGTTAAGAGCTTGAAGAGGAAGAAGAGATAGAGGAAGAAGAATAGTTCACAAAGTCCCCACACAGCAGTGGTAAACTTGCCCATTCCTAAACTTTCGACTCTGAAAGATTGAAATGAAGGTGAAATGAAATGGAGGGACTGCAAATTCGGGGGCATTTCCCTGGTGACCCGGGTCAGGAAGGTCGGCCTCGGGAACCGAGCTGCCGGTCTGGGTGGTTCAGTTGGTTAGACGCTGGCCTACTGATCCCAAGATTACGGGTTCAAATCCGGCCCAGACAGGAGTGTGCTTAAAAGCGAGAGCTCCATGTCAGTAGATTTACTGGCATGTAAAAGAACTCCTGCGGGACGAAACTCGGGCACACCATTTACGCTGATGTGATCCTGGAAATTGACAGTGTCGTTAAAAAAATCGGGGATCGAATCCATGACCTCCAGAATGCTCCAAAATGCAATTGACAGTGACATTAAATAAAACAAAATCGGGGATCGAACCCATGACCTCCAGAATGCGAGCATCTCACATTACCGCGGAGCCATCCCACTCGGTAGGATTGACTATTAAGATCCTCTAGGTTACTAGAAAAAATTTCAAAAAAGAAAAAAGAAATTGTAATATACTTTTAAGAATTTAAACTGTTCTAGTGATTTTCTTTCTAAAGCAAACTTTGAGCATATCTGCGCCTCTCCCCAGAATGTTATGCTTCTAGTTTTCTTCGACATCATCTTAAACTTAAATGTGCAATGCCGTAAAGAAACATTCCAATACAATAACCTAAACCAATATCTATTCTCAAACCTGAGGTAAGACCTGAGGCAAATGTTTCCTGTCTGTAGAAAGTCACTCACGTCAACAAAACCTGCTTGCGAGGATGTGGTTCACATTAATGTTGTGGGTAAATGTTTTCATGCGGAACACTACTGCAAATAAATCCTTAAAAGTATCTACCTCAGTGAAAAGACCAGCCGTTATATGCTCTAGAACGACATGACTCTGGCACCCGAATGTCGTGTCTTCAGGGAGAAATGTGAAATATTGCAATGAACAACTAGATCAATGGTTGTTACCGAGACGTTTAGTGGAAGATGTATGAACCATCTATCTACTATCTACCATCTAGTCTATCCCCGTAACGGTGCAGTCTATCCCCATTACTTGTTAATATGTATATGGACGATATTCTTATAGAAGTAAAGGGAAAACTACTTCAATATGAATATGTTGCTCTTTGCAGATTACCTAATAATTACAGAAATAAATGAAGATGATTTACTAATAGATGTACATGAACTAAGAGAAACATTACAAAAATATGGACTCAGATCTCAATAAATAAAACAAAGGTAACACCATTCCGTGGTAAACATTCACCCCGATCAAAAATAATCTTAAACAATAATACGCTAGAACAAAGAAATAAATTACTTAGGATGCAACAGAACTTAATAATAATAATAATAATAGTAATAATAATAATAGTAATAATAATAATAGTAATAATAATAATAATAGTAATAATAATAATAATAGTAATAATAATAGTAATAATAATAATAATAATAATAATAATAATAATAATAATAATAATAATAATAATAATAATAATAATAATAATAATAATAATAATAATAATAATAATAATAATAATAATAATAATAATAGTAATAGTAATAGTAATAGTAATAGTAATAATAATAATAATAATAATAATAATAATAATAATAATAATAATAATAATAATAATAATAATAATAATAATAATAATAATAATAATAATAATAATAATAATAATAATAATAATAATAATAATAATAATAATAATAATAATAATAATAATAATAATAATAATAATAATAATAAAAGTCGGATGTGTTGCACTCACATGACTCTCTAATCTTGTACTAACCATTCTTACAAACTCTTATTCCTATATCTTCTTCGTGTTAGTTAATATAAAAATTTTTACAACTTATCTTATTGCTTATTTCCTTGTAGGTGTAAGGGGAATATGAGAATACAGTAGAATTTGTGCGATAGTCAAATCTTTTAAAGCTTAGAGATTCCTTTCTCTTTGCACACTTAACATATAAAAAAATGAACGATGTTCCATTTCACGAAAGTTTTGTTTTCCGAAACTCACACACACAAGGAATGTCTCAGAAATGGTTCACTCTACAAGAAAATTTATTGAGACATAAATTGTGTATTTTAGCAAGATCTACATTTTGATGTAGTATGATTTGGTCTATCTCTAACGGTTTACCAGTTATGCAAAAGTCGTCCAGAGTAAGTACGACTACAGCGGCTATAGCCACAAAATTCAAGATATACATTTCATGTCATCAAAATATGCCAAACATAAGACATTTTAATCAAAATCGTTAGAGCCATTTTCAAGAAAATAAACATTTTCGAAAAATTTTCCATGTAAAGGGTAGTTTAGTGCGAGACAACTTTCTTCAAAGTCTTCGTGTCGCATGCTTGAAAGACATTAAACTTAAATACCAAATTTGGTTTTTATCCGACTTTTGGTCTTTGAGTCATGCTGTCCATAGACACACTGACGCGCGCGCGCACGCGCACACGCACGCACACACACACACACACACACACACACACGCACGCACACACACACAGACCTTTTTAAAAAACTAAAACCTCAGGCCGTAAAAATTAAATAATTGCATAGACGCACGTATACTGACAAAAAACAGACAAGAATTCTTAGAATTTAGAAAATCACAGAATACAGCTCTTTTAGAAGTGAAAAGAAAGCTCAGGATTGATGGGGTAGTCATGAAGTATCGGGAATTCTGTTGATAAATAGGGGCGTAGTTATTTTGCACCATAGTGAAAGGGTGGGGGGGGGGGGGGAGGAATTCAAGAGAAAAGACCAATAACAGTTTCAAGAACTTTAACCTTTATAGATCAATAAGTTATACATTTAGTAACATGAATGATTTGTCGGCCTAGTGGACCTTTAAACAAAATAGGAGGCGCAACCCCGGACAGAAATACAGGTGAAAAACAATGATGTCCCATTACCCCATTCAACTCCAACAAACGAGGAGTTGGGCAGTATTCGAGCCCATCTGAAAGTGCCCACATGATTCACGTGCACATCTTATGGGTTACAAGAATTACTTCCCTAAACCTTTAATTCATCCGCGCTAGGAGCCATTTCCCAGGCAAACCATTGTAAAATACATGCCTTGAGCCTTAGTGAAAACTAACAACATGGAACCACTTACCTTGTGCACCAAGAAAGGAGAGACACACAACTGGCTGTCTCCTCCGCGGTAAGTCCGAGAGGAACCCAAGAAAAACACTAGCGCTTCCCAGCGGGAAGAACCCGAGTCCCGAAACAAAAGGCATGCTTCCATAAAACAACCGAAGTGCGATCAGCACAATTTCTAAAATTCATGTTATAGAAGATATTTTATTATGATAGACAAATCGACGGTCCGTGGCACCTAAAACCTGCCATCGGGTTAAGACGGTTTGGCGGTAGCCGCAAAAGGATTCTCCGCTTAGCATTTCAGAGACTCGCAGCTACTTACGTTTCACGTTGTTTAAACGGCAATAGTTATTTTTAACTATAAAATGTTTGATAATTCGTAAGTTAGTAGATATTATATTTCAATACTTATCGTTTCTAGTGCTAAGATTCAAAAATAGTTTAATTCTTTACTCTCAAGTGTCGGTAACTTGCTTCAAATAGATCACTTTTTAGCGTCCATTAATTTACTTGCCAACCTAACTGATTTTGTCCACTCTCACCCCACCCATACATACCCTGAGAGAAATATCCCATAGCTTACCACTGTAACAGCCGGAAGCAGATGCACCTTAGACGAAGATACTGGAGAAATGTTAGAAACATAATTACAAAAACTTAAAAACTTCCATGTGATATTGCACCCACCGTGCATGCAAATTTAAATACCACCTTTTGCTATTTAAATTTTTGAAAGGGCAAAACTTGAATCGGATCCTATTTTTACAAGAATCGGGGAATTTTGTTTAGAAAAGACTTAGTAGTAATATTATTAATGTTAGTTTTTTTTTTTTTTTTTTCAAATATTTAAAATTCAGTATTAAGTATTCTTATAACAAATAGAATGTTAAGATACAGCTCAAAAGCTTTGGGAAAAACTTATATGCCTATTCCAAATCTTTTCAAAATTAGCTATGGTGATTTTAGATAACATGTCATAGTTTGGAAATAATGACATCTAGAAACGTTTTGCCTTAGATGAATGACAGCCTTGGAATACGCACTCGTATCATCAAATGAAGTTTCATAAGCATCATACTAAGTTCTGTAAGACGGTTTCTTCGAGGAATCAACTCATATTGGTATTATGAACTACCAGCACATTTACTCCTGCAATGTTTAGAAGGTTAAAGCCACGTACATCAACTTCAAAACAGTGCTACGCTATAACTCCCATGGTAGAAAAAAAATCTAAAAATATACATCGCCTTGAATATACCGCTCCCAACATTGTTTGCTTTGTATTTCTACTTCTACATGAGAAGGCTACTATATTTTTTCCTGTTTTGCTTAGATTAGTTGTTTGAGCAGTTAAGCCTGTTTATTAAGTTCAGCTAATTCAAAAGCAACCTGTTTCTTCAACTTGGTTAATTCAAACTGGGAACTATACTTCTTTCGCCCCAGCCGCATTTCCTACTCGCATAATGCGGTTCTACTGCTCTTAAGAAGCTCGCTATTGAAATGCCTAACATGTTTTCCAAGGGGAAAGGCTCTACCCCCAAACCCTCCCAACTCCCGCTGGTTGCGAGGCACGTCCATCAGTGGCGTAGCTAAGGTTCTGCCCCCCCCCCTCCTGCAAACAAATGTTGAGGGCCCTACTTAGTAATAAGGTTTGGCTCGATTAAGAATACGGCACTGCAATTTTTCGCAAGCTTACCTATTTAAAAGGGACCCTGTCCCTCTATGTCTGCTGTGAGACAACCTTTTGTCAGTTCGTCACGTGCTGCTAGTGTTGCTCTCTAGCGCACCTTCGGGATTCTCTGCAGCTGCTTGCCAGACTTGAAGAGGTCTTAGCGGACAACAAAACAGCGGTTGATAGAGTTTGAGTTTTTAGCGGATCGTAAATTTTAGATATTTAAAACATACTTTTTGACAAATTTATCAACTTGTTTCATATCTGGCTATTGCCACTGTTTTTTACTTTTTGTTTATATTTTTCTTGTTGCTAGTATTTTTATTTTTGAGTGAAATTTATATCTGGCTGATAACCTACAAGTTGAGCGGCCTTAAACCCAAGAAACAACTTAGTAATAAGGTTTAAAAATGGAGACATTAAAATATTGCATATTTACCTACTCACATAGAATAGTATTAAAGTGAAGTAAACTCACCTAAAGATGAACTCTTTTTGGAGCAAACAACATAGTGAATTGCTAAAATAACATTTTTCCTAAATAAACAATATACACTTGCTAAACTCATAATGCCCATTGGTGGAACAAAATCGTTACCTATCAATATTCTGGCTAACTCAAGCAAACTTCTACATATTTGGGGTACCTCAGATATCATTCAGAAACTAATAATATTGAAAAACTGGTTAGAACAGCAGATATTGACTTATGTTTATACCTTATGATCACATTCTAAAATAAACCAATTTACTGAGCAATCGACTACGTTTTGACATAATTGTTGGGCTTTTATAACAACCATATTGAATAAAATACCCTGCTTTAAAGAATTTCTCTATAGGATTGTGACTTGAGGGCAGACAGACTTGGAGGTAATCTTGTTTCACACTTTTAAGCAAGATAGGATAGGCAACGCTTGCATGGGACAGTCCTTTTGTAGGTATGTGATCAGTAAACTGCATCTGTTACAGCGCTTCTTTCTATCGACTTTCCATGGTTGAATTGAACATAACATGTCCTTTTAAAGAAAAGTATTGAAAGCAGAACGCTTCCACCCTCCGCGCCGTGTGGTCTGCGGGGCTGTTATTTACGCTACTGAATGTCAACACCTCTAATGAATTCATACGTGTCTTTCTCCTGTTCACAAAACCTATAAGAAGAGAAACCAAAATGCCCCTGAAAGTTTTTTTCTGAAAACAACTTATTTTCCTCACTTTTCGACATGTAGGGTAAACCTAGCCAATTTCGTGATGCTAAGGATTAACCATGTAATAAAGATAATGCACATGTTAAAAATCTGATGTGTTGCACTCACGTGACTTTTTCTAGTCTTGTACTAACCATTCTTACAAACTCGTATTCATATATCTTCGTGTTAGTTAAGATAAACATTTCTACAACTTATCTTATTGCTTATTTCCTTGTAGGTGCAAGGGGAATGTTAGAATACAGTAGGCTTTGTGCGATAGTCAAATGTATTAAAGCCTTGAGATTCTGTTGTCTTTGCACATTTAACATATACAAAAATGAACAACGATGATCCATGTCACGAAAGTTCTAAGTTTTCCGAAACTCACACACATAACAAGGAATATCTCCGAAATGGTTCACCCTACAAGAAAATTTATTTGGACATAAATTCTGTATTTTAGCAAGATATACATTTTTTGTACAGTATGATTTGGTCTATCTCTAACGGTTTACCAGTTATGCAAAAGTCGTCCAGAGCAAATACTACTACAGAAGCTATAGCCAGAAAATTCAAGATACACATTTCATTTGCCATAAAAGTATTTCAAACATATGACATTTTAATCAAAATCGTTAGAGCCATTTTCAAGAAAATCAAAACTTTCGAAAAATTTTCCATGTAAAGGGTAGTTTAGGGTGGCGCTATTTTCTTCAAAATCTTTGTGTCACATCCTTGAAAGACATTAAACTTAAATACCAACTTTGGTTTTTAACCGACTTTTCGTTTTTGAGCTATGCTGTTCATAGACTGACACACAGACTGACACACACGGACCTTTTTCTAAAAATGTTTTTTTTTTTTTTTTTTTTTTTTTTTGATTCAGGGGGCCTCAAAACTTATATTTCCAGTGAAATCTCGACGTCGAATTTTTGGGTGGAATACAATACTTTCCCTACTTACCAGTAGAGAAAGTACAAAACTGGTTTATTAGTACTTATCTTACTAATGCAGCACTAACAGAACACCATAAAGCTAATAACCGCTAACAATCTACATAAATCAGAAATTTATTAGCTTAGAAAATATAAAAGTCTATATATTGTACCTTATTTCGTGACGTCTAGCAAATTCCGTGAACGTTACTGTCAAGTTTCAGCTCGAAAAGTATATCAACATCTAAAAATCACAAAAGAGCGCTGATGCATGGAGTAAACAAACGAACGCATGTGGAGTTTCATGTTTGAGATACCGCGCCTTATTTCCAGTACTGATGGTGTGAATCATCAGCTGATAAAATCATATATTTCCTTTATCACATTACACCCTCCTTATCGCGGAAGAAGGAATATCTATGTATACATTTTAAAAACCTTCTTGTATGTTTGGTAGGTATATTTCATCAGTGTCTCGGGCGGCGCCGTGGCCGAGCGGTTAGCGCGCTCGCCTACCACCTAGGCGGCCCGGGTTCGATCCCAGGGAACCGCATGTGGTATTCGTGGTGGACGAAGCGGCGTCAGGGCGGGTTTTCTCCGGGTACTCCGGTTTCCCCCGCCATCTCATTCCACCGGTGCTCCATCTTCATGTATCATCAGTGTCACCGCCTGCGGTGCCGTAGTAGTAAAAGCGGGCGTTAAACACTACAACAACAACAACAACAACAATCAGTGTCTCGTATTTTTAGACTCTATTTAAAAAACAAAAGCCCCCTAGCCTGCGCAACCGCAGGCTAGAGGGCTCCTGTATCTTTTTACTTCGGTATTCCGAACTATTTGCGCATCTTTATTGGTTCCTCAATTACAGTGCTGCAATAATTTATATGACAGGAATGAATATACTAATACATACATGTCTACACATAATCTAATTAAATGTTATCCCCCCCAGTTAATTTCATATTTATTCCAGGAATTCAGTGCTACATACAGTTTTAAATATGCAATATAATTACATTACCAATTCATATATTAAGGATATATAACCTAATTACATTTCACATAAGTTATTATATAGCTACATGTTATGCCCCAGTTGATTTATCTTTATTGAACAATACCACAATTTATACAATTTATACAATTATTAATCTAAACTAATGTTTAACCTACGTCCTAACTAAGTTTGTTTCTGCTTTTGGACGCATTTATCACCTTGTTTCATATCTGGCTATTGCCACTGCCTGTTGGCTTTGTAAACTTTTCTTGTTGCTAGTATTTTTATTTTTTGAATGAAATTTATATCTGGCTATTGCCATGAATCTTTTAAGGGCGCTGATGACCTAGAAGTTGAGCGCCCTTAAACCAAACCAAACCAAACCAAACCTAACTAAGTTTATAACTACGAATGTCATGTCCAGTAGATCCAATCAGGTGAATGTCAAATCCAGTGTTGTCTTCTCTGTGGTCATGGATTTCTTCTAAATTTTGCTGCCTCTCTTGTGGATACGGAGTTCGCTAGTTTATCCAGCCACGTCCACAGTCTTCGCCGACGTACCACCGAGTAGATAGTTCTGTCCTGTAGGTATGAGAGGGCCGTAGCCCTCCCACTCGTCCGCAGCGGACATTCCCATAGCGCATGTTCGGGCGTATCTACGGCATCACAGCAACAATTACCGCTCTCCCTCAGACCAAACCGCACGAGATACGCACCATAGGGTCCATGTCCCGTGATGTAGTGGATCAATCCTTTTGAAGGCTTGAAGTATCTCATGCGGAGTCGCTCATCAACATCTGGGAAAATGTCATAGGTTCTCCTACCCGTGGTGCTCGTCTCCCATTCATGTTGCGATTCACTGATAAGTCGTTCTCTAATATCTAGTTCATCTTGTACTGGAGCTCCTGCAATTTGTGCAGCTCGCACCGGGTGTTGATGGCGAAGCCTAACAGATGTTGGTGTGCATCCATCTTATCCTTTTCCACAGAAGGTAAATGGTCCTCGGATGGGGCCGTGGTGTCCATCAACATTCAACACTTCCTTCCTAGTCTTCTTGGATATCGATCTCGCCTTCTTGTTTGTCATTCCACTAATCTGGTGTTTGTCAGCTGCTTCTTGTGTCACTCTATGCTGCTGGTCAGTTGAAGAGCTATCAGATACAGATGGTGCTACTTCTCGGTTTTGGTTGTCTTCTTGAGTGACATCTGTTGTAACCAGATTGTTCGCTAACGCCAAGTTAACCTTGGGCTTCTCTATGTCTCCAACCGCCATATTCTGCTTTTTACCTTTGTATATTTTTCTTGTTGCTAGTATTTTTATTTTTTGAGTGAAATTTATATCTGACTATTGCCATGAGTCTGTTAAGGGCGCTGATGACCTAGAAGTTGAGCGCCCTTAAACCAAATCCAATCCAAACCGCCATATTAACTGCTGACCCCTGAACATCTCTGGGTTCAGATGTCGCCCTCTTGGCTCTTCTGGCCTTTCTGGTACCACTACTTGGTGTATCAGGCTTTTGGTTCATCGTTCTCATCACAATTACACTGTAAGTCTATTCTTTGGTGAGTCTCCTTTGCATCTAATGACTGCACATCATCATCATCATCATCATCATCATCATCATCATCATCATCATCATCATCCATACATACATACCACAATTTATATTAAACTTTATAAATAACTTGATATTTCCACTTTAATTCAATTTAGGTTAGTTGTAGATCCTGGTAACTAAGCAAAGAGCTTCATATAAACAAAGTCTGGTTTACAACACTCACAAATTTTACAAACTAACCGTATTAGGAATCAAAACCAGTTCTGCTAACACTGTCACAGCTTCATATTACTGTATTTTAAACACTAAAACACTTAATAAACTAAATTAATCACCATAAACCGAGTTGCACGGATATAACTGCACAGCCCATAACCTACTACGTCTACATACTCCATAGACTCTATTGGAAGATCTTTATTTTTATGTGCTAAAGCATGTGCTAAGAAGTAAAAAATATGTGCTAAAACAAAATATTTTTGAGATCTGAATGGCCGAGCTAATACGAACGTACGTGGTACTTACCGGACATTATTCTTGGAAGGGATCATCAAGTAGCGTAGAGTTACAGTATACGACCACATGTTCCTCTCTAGCGCTCCTTCGAGATTCTCTGCAGCTGCCTGCCAGACTTGCAGTGGTCTTAGCGGACGACAAAACAGCGGTTGGTAGAGTTTTTAAGTTTTTAGCGGAGTGCAATATCAATTTGAGGATTTAAAATTTTAGTTATCTGTTTATGCTTTTTGACATATACATCACCTTTTTTCATATCTGGCTATTGCAAGCTTTTTTAAATACTTTTTGTGTATACTTTTCTTGTTGCTAGTATTTTTATTTTTGAGTGAAATGTATATCTGGCTATTGCCATGAATCTTTTAAGGGCGCTGATGACCTAGAAGTTGAGCGCCCCTAAACAAAACCAAACCATCTAGCGCACCTTCGAGACTCTCTGCAGCTGCCTGCCAGCCTTGCAGAGGTCTTAGCGGACGACAAAACAACGGTTGATAGAGTCTCTAAGTTTTTAGCGGAGTGCAATATCAATCTGAGGATTTAAAATTTTAGTTATCTGTTTATGCTTTTTGACATATTTATCACCTTGTTTTATATCTGGCTATTGCCACTGTTGCTTATCTTTTTGTGTATATTTTCCTTGTTGCTAGTAATTTTATTTTTCATTCAAATTTATATCTGATTATTGCCATGCATTTTATAAGGGCGCTGATGACCTAGAAGTTGAGCGCCCTTAAACCCACAAATCCATCCATCTATTTCACTTCCCTAAGCTGATTATACTAACTCTGGCTTTTGCCCCTCTGTTTTTTATATTTTTTTCTTTTTTAGTACTACATAATTTTGTTTTATATTGAAGTTTATATATGGCTTTTGCTGTGGACCTTTTTTTAAGAGCTGAGACTATCGAAACTGGGTCGTATGGCTGCAGGGGAATTAACGTATACTTTTTTCTTTATTATTGCTCCAGTTGCCTCGACTTCGCTGCAGTCATGGCTTAAAGATTCTTTGCTATTCTCACGGCGATGGTCTCTGAAACGCAACAGTTTCTTTTATATAACACTATATAATTTAAATTATTTTATTTTTTAATATTTTAGGCTTGAAAATAACACTGATTTATATATCACCGCTCGATACTTTCGCTTTTCCACAAACTTTAGCTAGTTACTTCCAAATGTTCTTCTGCTCGGAAAAATATTCGTTGCAACTATGGGGAAAAAGTGAAGCACGATTTCTTGTTGCCTATGTTTCATTGCCTTTTAACGTAGATGCTTTAGAGGGCTTATACAAGAAGCGGTTTAAGGGCGCTGATGACCAAATAGTTGACGCCCTTAAACCTACATCTCTGTTCCTTGTATTTCTGTACTAAATTGAATTGGATTGGTATTTAGAGATAGTAATTGATAGTAATAGCTCTGCGGCTAATTTAGCGAAAAATAGACGATTTTTACGAATGTATTATCAGTTGTTAAATTTTATCCAATAAATTTTATCAGATAACGGTTCACCACGTGCTGCTGGAGTGTTGCTCTCTAGCGCACCTTCGGGATTCTCTGCAGCTGCCTGCCAGACTTGCAGAGGTCCTAGTGGACGACAAAACAGCAGTTGATAGAGTTTTTAATTTTTTAGCGGAGTGCAATATCAATTTGAGGATTTAAAATTTTAATTATGTGTTTCTACTTTTCGACGTATTTATCACCTTGTTTCATATCTGGCTATTGCCACTGTTTTTTACCTTTGTATATTTTTCTTGTTGCTAGTATTTTTATTTTTGAGTGAAATTTCTATCTGGCTATTGCCATTAATCTTTTAAGGGCGCTGATGACCTAGAAGTTCAGCGCCCTTAAACCAAACCAAACAAAAACAATTTATCCAATAACGAGAGTGATCCCGTGTTAGTTATTGATTTATTCAGACGACCTTAAAACAGGTATTTTCGGTGAAATTTATAGAATACAATATCTTCTCTACCTAGTAGATACGTGACGGAGAAAGTAAAGGCGTAAAGGAAAACAGAGACGCTTTCAAACTAGACTCTCAAACGCCAGTTAGGACCGCAAAATGAAGGATAGAATTAAAACGTACCGGGGATTCGAACCACGTACGGCATACAACGGCACATCCTCTGCACGTTTCCAATTTAGTACGGAAATCAATAGCCGCAGCTCTTGGGAATGAGGCTTGAGAGAAGAGCCCAAACGCTCTTGACCCTTCTGGGCACTATGGGTGGCTGTTCGGATCAAAAAACCTCTTTTCGAGACAATGGAACGACGCTACAGCACACGTCCCAACAAAAGCAGGAAAGAGACAGCACGATGTAAAGTCAAGGATGGCGGTAGTGAATAAAGAAATGAAGGAGGATCCAATATCTTGCCCCTCTTCCTTTATCTTCCTTTTTAACATACAAGAAATCTCTTACATTTTTGAAACAGCGTTCTTCGTTTCGTTTCATCTTAATATTCACAAATGTTAGTTTTGTTTTGCCTGCCAGTGATGTATGTGGCATCAATTCATCCTTGTCTGTGATGCGATTGCTGCTTTAGCATCATTTGCCTGCCTCAACGGAAAATATCTCCCTAGAAATACACAAAGAAAACGAAAGCAGAAAAGAATGAGATCACAAAAGAAACAAAAGAGCAAACTGCAGCTGAAGGTTAAAGTATGTACTATACAAATGTACAGTTACATTCAAAAACTCTTGGAAAATCACGAATAGGTACTAAGATATAAGGAACCAGCTTCATTAAGGTTATCAAGAAAACAATGATGCTAGATGTCGCATATTACAGGAAAAAATTAGTTACTGGTATAATAATTATAATAATCATAATTTTGATACGAATATTGAATAATTTAATTTTACATATGCGTTGTTTAGTAGTTTCGTGAGTATGATGCTGGTATGTATGAAATGTTATATTTTGTGTTTTTCTTTTACTGTATTCGTTTGACATTACTCCAATACTATATGTTTATCGGATACGCTTTTCGAAATTTGCATTAGCTCAAGAAGAAAATGACGTTTGTGTCTCAATGGAGTATATTATTTGTTAGGAAAATTTGCAAACGTTCTCAGAGGAAAAAATCATCACTGTGACCTTTGCATTTACCATACAGTATGCATTTGCTCATACCAGAACGAAAGACACACTTTTTCATGTCACTTCGTATTAGAAAATTGCTCTTATTTGATGACATCAACGACTCAGATTGATTCGCGAGAAAGTAAATCTGAATTTCGTCGTCTTATAGTGCTCGCCCTCAATACCGTCTTCCTTCAGAGACAAAAACTCTTCTGAATATACTGCAACACCGTAGTTCGTTTCTTTTCATCTTAATATTCACAAATGTAGCCGAGTTTTGTTTTGCAATGAGAAGCAGCCAGTGAAGAACTTGCCATCAATTCATCCTTGTCTGCGATACGATTGCTATCTCAGCATCATTTGGCTGCGTCAACGGCAAAAGTCTCCCTCGAAATATAAGGCAACAGGGGAAAATGCATGAAGAACAAGAGCAGAAAAGAAACAATGAGATCACAGAAGGAACAAAGAAGCAAACTGCGACTGAGCATGTACAAAATATCAGACTGCAAAGAAGCCTTACATGGTACAAAGAACGCATATGAACAAAGAATTCTGAGAACAATTTCTCAAGTAGCTGTGACGACAAGAAAGTACTAACTGGAAACTTCATTTATGATGTTAGCTTAGTTTAACATTGAAATTGTTTAGCAGCCGGATACTCCATTTAGGCAAGACTGAATAACAGTTGAAATGCTCTGACAGGCTCAACCAATTGCTCAGACAGAAGGCAATATAATTCTGCCCTATATTTGTTTTTTCCAAGTGGATAAGCGAATAATGATGGATTATATTTTGCCTTGAATTTCTGTGTTTATCACTTTCTCCCATTTTGTTTCCTTTCATCTCGCAGGGAAGTCGGTGGTGTACAGCATACGCGGCGAATGTGCATTCAGAGAGACAAGTTTATTTTTTCGTTCTCTCCGGTATGGAACCCTCCCCACGAATCTGTCAAAGAACAGGGAGAACATCGAAGGGAGGCAATTTTACCTTATAATCTATGAGCGAGATATGGCTTTAGAAAAGGCAGGTCTTGCTGTGATTGCATTTTACAATGATGCAATTCCTTGACAAAAGAAAGGAATACAACTTGCCAATATTTATAGTATTTGTAGATTATGTCAAAGCCTTCGATAAAGTAAAAAAGAAATATAATATTGGATATATAATAAATCAGTGAGGCTTACCAAGTCACCTAAGAGCAATTCAAAGCCTGCACGCTGGAACAACAATAAAAATAAAATATGTAAACAGTCAACTGCCAATATACAGATCAATCAAAGAGTGAGACAAGGGTGTCCCTTAGGACCCGCTCTGTTTAATTTATATACTGACGTCATAAGTAAATGGAGTTGGTAGTAGAAAATTACATACACTCCTTTTTGCAGATGATCGGGCAGTTATAGTAACTGACAAGGACAGGTTACAGACAGACATTTTTCAATTAGAAAAAGTTTCTGCTAAATATAATCTACAAATATCGTCAAGAAAAATTAAGGTAGTGGCATTACATGGAAAGAATCCAATCAGAGCCAAAATAGGAGTTAATTTTTAACAAAGCAAGTAAATGATTTTAACTATTTAGGAATTTTCTTAGAAAATGATAGGACAAAAGATTTTAACAGAAAATTAAATCTGTTTCAAAATATCTATGATACAATTAAAAGAACATTACGGAAGAAAACCACTAGGGAAATTCTCAAGTTTTATAAAGTTTTAGCTATACCTGTTTTGATGTATGGCTCGGAATGTTTGACTCTTAATAGAAGCATGCTAAGAAGATGGAAGCAGCAGAAATGCAGCTTCTTCACTCTCTCAGATAAGAAAAGGAATGAAGATATCAGCTTAGTAACAAGAATAGGAAAAAAAAAAAAAAAAAAAAAAAAAAAATCTTTATCAAGTAGCTCCTCAACTGGCCCCTGAGGGACCTAACAAGTCTAAGCGCACCTACTTCTTTACCTGATTACTCTCCCCTTATGTAGGACTTACACCCTCTAAGAGTTAAAGTAATGCCTAGAATCAGATGCCTGTCGGGGAGCAGACGAACCTATGGGCCGGACAGAGTGAAGACCTGGAAGCGGATGGTCAGCCAAGCACCAGGTATAATTGTGAGGAACAGGATGAAATGAAACGCAGGCAAAATGGATGAATGGAAAGTTGATGATGGAGAAGTTGGTGGAACAAATGGCGGAGGAAATCGAAGAGTCCGGAGAAAACTCGTCCAGTTGATGCTTCGTCCACACGAATACCTCATTCGGGTCCCTGAGATAGAACCCCGACCACCTAGGTGGTAGGCGAAAGGTCTAACGGCCGCACCGTGGACGAGTGGTTAGACCATTCGCTTCTCACCAAAGCGGCCCGGGTTCGATCCCAGGCAACCGCATGTGGGATTTGTGGTGGACGAAGCGGCGCTGGAGCGGGTTTCCTCCGGGTTCTCCGGTTTCCCCCGCCATCTCATCCCACCGGAGCTCCATCTTCATTCCATGTATCATCAGTGTCGCCTGTGGTGCCGTATGTAGCGAAAGCAGGCGCTAAAAGCTACAAAAAAAAATTGTCTAACCACTCAGCCACTGCACCGCCCGCTTAGTGCACCACGTAACAAGAATGAACAATATGGAAATAAATGGTTTGAATGAATGAATAAATAAATGAAGACAGGTTGTCTCGTATGATCCTAAATTATAATAGAGTGAGCAACTATTCGTACTCTGGAGCCGGAACAGATGAGATATGCGTATCTAAAGTATACCCCCTTATGATTATAGAGTATATAGCATTTAGTGAAAATGTACCACTTTCATGAAACGACGCAACAGTTTTCCTGTTTGAAGCCTACGCATCACTCGGATGAACAGTAATTTTCGTGCATTGGTAATCAAATAGTGTGAAATGCGTAAAAAGCCTCGAGTGCGGAGTAAACTTACAAAACAGCCCACATGTTTGCTATAATATAACACTTGCTACGTTGGAATTTCAACTCCCCTACCAATTTTGTGTAGCCAGCAAGCGAGCCCGGGCGACAGAACCTGCTTGGGATGCACTCCCACACTGTGATCTTATCTCCGTTCCTGTGCCATTTCCTGGGACTGCACAATACGCAATATGCCTACGTGCAGGGGCGTGCCCCCTCCCCCCATACACCTGGCTGGCCCGACACATTGTCCCCTCGGTACACGTGTCGCGGAACTATACTGCTTTCCACAGTGCGACACCGCTTTCCAACATTCAATTTTTCCTGTAGCTCTAAGGAAAATGGTTCATATTATTTCATTTTATTTTTTTATGCTTTTTGACATATTTATCACCTTGTTTTATATCTGGCTATTGCCAGATGTTTATATTTTCTTTGTTGTTAGTAATTTTATTTTTCATTCAAATTTATATGAATTTTTTTAAGTGCGGTGATGACCTAGAAGTTGAGCGCCCTTAAACCCACAAACCACCAACCACATTCATATTATTTTGTACCTGCTATTAGATGAAACTATTTCGATTGGCAATGCATCACTGAGAATAAAAAGCACAGACAAAATCTAAGAGCACTTTCTCTACTTTGCACTATTCTTAAAAATTCTTCATGTTATTCGAGATAAACATTTGTAGAAATTATCTTATTACTGATTTTCTTCTAGGTGCAAGGGCAATGTGGAGATACAGTAGGCTTTGAGCTTTAAAGCTTCGAAATTCCGTTCCCTTTGTACGGCTAAGAGATAAAAAGATGAATAACGACCTCCCATTTGAGAAAAGTTTAAGTATTGCAAAATTCACACCAATAATAATAATAATAATAATAATAATAATAATAATAATAATAATAATACTAATACTAATAATAATAATAATAATACTAATACTAATACTAATAATAATAATAATAATAATAATAATAATAATAATAATAACAATAACAATAATAATAATAATAACAATAACAATAACAATAACAATAACAATAACAATAATAATAACAATAATAATAATAATAATAATAATAATAATAATAACAATAACAATAACAATAACAATAACAATAATAATAACAATAACAATAATAATAATAATAATAATAATAATAATAATAATAACAATAATAACAATAATAACAACAATAATAACAATAATAATAGTAACAATAATAATAATAATAATAATAATAATAATAATAATAACAATAATAATAATAACAATAACAATAATAATAATAACAATAACAATAATAATAACAATAACAATAACAATAACAATAACAATAACAATAATAATAATAATAATAATAATAATAATAATAATAATAATAATAATAATAATAATAATAATAATAATAATAATAATAATAATAATAATAATAATAATAATAATAATAATAATAATATAAAAATAATATCACCGAAATGATTCACTCCACAAAAAATGCATTTGAATATAACTTGTGTCTGAACGAGATCTCATTTTTTGTATAGTAAGTGTTTGTCCCTCTAACGCTTTAACGGTTATGAAAAAAAATCAAAATGTTCGGAAAGTTTTCTATTCAAGGGATGGAGTTTTTTCTTAAAAATCTTGGTGTCGCGTCCTTTAAAGATATCAAACTTAAATACCAACTTTAGTGTTAACCTACTTTCGCTATTTGAGTTATGCTATTGACGCGCGCAAGCACACACACACACACACACACACACACACACACACACACACACACACACACACACACGTGCGCGCGTACGCACATTTTTGTAAAAATGTTTTATTTTTTATTCAAGGGATCTGAATACAAATATTTCCGGTGAAATCTCGGCATCGAATTTTTGGGTCGAATACAATACTTTCTCTACTTTCTCTACATAGTAGAGTCTATATAGTAGAGAAAGTAGAAATGCGAAATTTCCTTCTGAGTGCTTTGAATGTTTTTCTGTATATCCATATAAAATGTATACTGCACACCACAATTTTAACAGTCTGTCCGAAGCCGTTAACATTTTTTTGTTCTTTTTTTTTTTTCTTTAATTAACATGTTATAGGTACAAGATAAAGTGTAACAAAAACAAAAAAATGTCACCTCTTTTACCAAATGTCCCTGATGCATTGGCTTAAACTCACATATATTAATTTTGGAACTCATAGGAACTGAGATGTTAATAAGTTACTTAAAAATTGATAATTACGGAATTGGAATCTTTTTCTCGTCAGATCAAAAATTAATTCTGCTGCAGTTACAGGTATGATATTAAAAACTTACTCCAACGAGTGTCTGTAAACTAATTTTGTAAACACTATGCGGTAGAGGGTTAAAAAGTTGGTGCAATTTTCTTAAATATTCTATAGCGTAGGTATAAAACAAAAATTTTGCAGAAGTACCAGAATATTTAACTGGTTATATGGTCTTTTCTTTCTGTAAATAAAAAATAAGAAATTATTTGGAATTAATTTGGGTGCTAACTGCTTCAAGAAGTCTTTTCTGAGATTATTGTTTACTCTTTCTAAAGCTGACATTTGTGTTGATATAGTGTTTCGTTGGTATCAAGTCCACTCCTAAGCAAACACCAAATTTAGATTCTCTTTTAATAAATTTAGGAGGCATTAATCAATGATTTATGTTTGTATTATAAATAATTTCGTTTAGTTATTATTTCTAATTTATTTAGTGTTTTTACTCAGCTTTTCAGAATAATTGTTCTTCTATACCAGTCGTGTTAAACGTATGTTGGAAAGTTAAATCAGACTTGACAAATCCAATGCCACGATCCGGACTTGAACCATAGATCTCTGGCTTTCCATGCTGGATAGCCGTAAGGGTATCAAATTCTGTCACCTAATTCAACTTTCCAAATAACAATTATGTTTAACGTAAAATGGATATAGTTTTGTAGCATACAACTAGTATAGAAACCGAACGCAATGGCTCAGGGAGTAATGCTTAGAGCTGGGTTCAAGCGCAGTGACCAATGTAACTACTCTGTTCTCGGTATAGGGAAGGCGCTGTGGTCTCCTTTAGGCACAGGTAATTGCGTACCGCTGCCCGGGTCGTAACGTTCGCTTCGACGCACTTTCTGGACAACGGTGAGAAGCATTGGGTGACTCAACTGTTAGAACTTCCGCACTGCTTCGCCGCTCTGTGCCGGAGTTAGGGTCTAGCTTCACCTCCCAGGGCGGTGGTAGCCTGCAGTAAATGCTCATCGGATCGTAGTAGGCGAGGTGTCCCCCTCCGTTCTAATACCTCATACATCAGTCGATCATCAGACAATAGATTTCCCTTGAAGACAATGAGTTTTCAAGTCTCTTGGAAGCAGAGATTTTGGTAGACCACACAAGAGATCACTTGACATTGGAGATAGGCGCATGAGGATGATTATGATGATGATGACGAGGAAGAGTAGAAGAGTCACCATAGATGAAGATGAACGAACTATTTTGTTGTGAGATATTGTTCACTTGCTTGAGATTAGAAGATTCTGAACATCCTTTGTTATACTTTTGCTCCTCTAAGACAGAAATTTCGTCTCGGATTTTCTTGTTTTACGGCACGATTCCGGGAGGCAATATGTGCACGGTGGTAGACACACAAGAACAGAAGGGGGAGATACCGCAGCCGATATTAAGGGAGCTGAATCGTACGTGAGAAAGTCCGTGATATTACTGCGGTTGTCCAGTAGCTCGCTTGGATACAGCTGCTTCCAAACAGGGTATGTGCCAACACTCTACTCTGTTTCCAGCTTCTACACTTCATGGGATGCACTCTTCCATATCTTAATATTATACATCAACAACTAACCTTAATTATGTCAATAATAGTTTTCCTTTATTTTATATAACATATTTTATTAGCTTTTAATTCTAGCTTTTTAGTTAAAATTTAGCATTCAGTTCACTTATACAGGGTGGAAGTGAAATCAGACTTTAACAGCGAATTTCTCATGTTATGAATAACAAGAAAGTCTGATACCAAAATGTTGAAAAGTTTATAGTTTTCTAGGGAAAAAAAAAAAAACATTTTTATCAAAGATTACCATCACCTGCTGAATTATTATTGATTGAAGGTTCTTGATTTATGGCTATATTCATAGAAAATTGGATCGACAACTTTCTCCTTTGGCGTATTTCAATAGGTTCAACAGTTTTTGTGTAGATTAGATTTAAAAGAACCCACAATTTGTTGCCTTTTTGTTGCAATAAATTGTGGGTTTTCAAAATTTAATTCTGGTGGATCATTTCACTTCCATCCTGTATATAGATGAATACATTACATTACATTACATAAGTATACATTGTATACTTATCGTAAGAGAACTGTATCATGTGTGTTGCCGGATGCAGTTTGGGACATTGATACGTCGCGTTAATGTGAGTCTTGAAGTGAAACAGTTTCAGTGAGCGATGAGTGATTGTATTGTCAAAGCGAGCTGTTTGTGAGACAGAGCAAAGAAAGAAAGAAAAGAGTGTTTGAAGGTTATGAGAAGGCAAGACAGTTGTGAGTTGTAATACCACGAAGAACTGCAGATTCTGCAAAAGAGAGCTGTGCCTTTGTGCCTTGTACTTCAGATTACAAGAAAATAAAGTGATAGAAAAGGTAAATGGACTGACGTCATTTTGTTACACTGGTGTCAGAAGTGCGATTTGTCGAATTGGTATTTTATTACAATATTAATCAATAAATCATGTCCTGAATGTTGCTGTCATGCTTATTCTGAAACTAGATAAGTATTGCGTATACACTCCTATTTATATGTAGGAGCGATATAGTCCATTAGGGAGATCTAATGTGAATTCGCAACGTTAGGCAACTTACACATAAAAAACTTTGTATTAAGGCCTATAACTTACAGAAGAAGCAGACCGAGCATGGAATTAAGGAAGGAGATGAAATATGTACACATTATCTCGCATCAGGACATGGAAATGGAAATATTAAGGTTTATTTCATTCAGTTTACCATAACTTTTAAGCCAGGCCGTTAGTCTGTCCAAATGAGATAGCCTTTGAGTGAAGATGAATATTTTTTGTTACTCGTGAATTCTGTCGCAATAATGATGTAATCCATTTTGTAACATTTAGCTTTAACGAACATATCTTTTATCGCCGTACTGCATTAAATAAATTACTCGCAGCTAAATTAAATTATTGTGAAAGCAATTCTCTCTTTCCATGACGGGTGATTTTTCACAGCGCCCAGTGAATTAAATCCGTAACGCGTCGCACGTACAAAACTGACAAAAAAGATGAAAGACGACAGACGCATTGAGACATTAAATTACTATGGGATATCACGGATTTTCACGTCATCTTTCACAATTAGAGAAGAGAGTGACGCCATTTAGAAATTAAAAAAAAAAAAAAAAAAAAAAAAAAAAAAAAAAAAAGGAAAAAGGAAGTTAGCGAGTGATGTGCCACAAACAATGTACCAAGCTCCGGGGCAAAAGCAAAAATTGGGAGGAAAAAAACGTGCTCTATGAACTCGTCCTCACCGAGGATATACGGGGTGAACCAACCGCCTCTCACTTCGTTTTCTATCACAAAAGGCAGATAAGCAATTATGTTACACCCAAAATTTCTACACGTAGGTTCTAGCGGAAATATATGTTTTAGAACCTCTTCAATATTTCCCAAAGATTAGAAAAATGTGCATTGTGTACGAAAAGCACACTGAAATACCAAATTTTGGAAAAATACCTAACTTCGTGTTTCAATTGATACTTTTGAAACACCTACCTACTCCAATTGCCTTATTTTAGCTGGTGAGCTGTTCCTGAAATTATGATTTCCTAAGAACTTCCATAATGGTCTTGTTTAAAGCGTTCATAGTGATTTCCCATTTGAAAGGTCCAGGAAAGGGAAGAGCTAAGTCCATTTTTTCGATTTTTGAGTTTTCACCAACGTATAAAAATATGGGATAGACCTAATATTTTCTATTATAATAAGTGGGGAAAAAACTCATACTGTAAATGCACTTTGAAGAAGAGCTGTACAGGGAAACAAAGCTCAGTCCATATCTGAGAAATAAAAGGCTTATGCCATTAAATTGGTTACAGTAGAAAGGTTTGACACCATAAAAGCAACATTTCCAATAAGAGGACGTTCTTGCTTGGAATGTGATAAAACAGAAAGGCTGGATAGAAGTGTTCATATCAGCTTAATCAAAGCCTCCAGCATTTGATGTTGTTGAAGCAAGATCTAGAAATCTGATGTGCTGCACTCATGCGATTTTCTCTACTCTTGTACTAACCATTCTTACAAACTCTTACTCCTTTATCTTCTTCGTGTTATTTGAGATAAAGCATTTGCAGAAATTATGTAATTGCTTATTTCCTTAGGTGCAAGGGGAATATTAGAATACAGCAGGATTTTACCGATAGTCAAATCTTTTAAAGCTTTGAGATTCCGTTCTCTTTACACGCTTAACATAAAAAATGAACAACGATGTTGGATTTGACTAAAGTTGAAGTTTTCAGAAACTGAAAAATAACAAGGAATATCTCCGAAATGGTTCACTCTACAAAAAAATTTATTGGGACATAAGTTGTCTATTTTAGCGAGATCTACATTTTTTGCACAGTAAGATTTGATCTATCTCTTACGGTTTACAAGTTATTCAAAAGTCATCCGGAGTAAACAGGACTACATAGGGTATAGCTAGAAAATTGAAACTATTCATTTAATTTGTCATAAAAATATCTTAAACATATGTAATTTTAATCAAAATTGTTAGATATTTTCAAGAAGATAAAAATTTTCGAAAAGTTTTCCATGTATAGGGCAGTTTAGGGGGGGGGGGGCTATTTGCTTCAAAATCTTCGTGTCGCATCCTTGAAGCACATCAAACTTAAATATCAGTTTTAGTTTTTAACCAACTTCTTGTTTTTAGTTATGCTGTCCACAGATGTACGCACGCGCGCACACACACACACACACACACACACACACAAACACACAAACACACATACATACACACACAGGCAGACTTTTTTTTTTAAATGACTTTTCAGAGGACCTCTAAACACACATTTATAAATATGTCGATATCGAGATTGGTTTTGGCAAAAATACTTGCCAATGTAGGTGTAAGTGAAGAAAAGCTAAAATGAACTTTTCACGCACGATCGCGATAGACAACTTATTTCTATAGCGTGGGCACTGTTGATTCAACCTGTATAACATTGAGTTGACTTTAAAATAAATCCTTAGAATACAAATGGCTCACTATAATGAAAATTTACGGTGCAGTTTATGGAAAGGAAGTAGATGGTGGATCGTTAGTATTCATCAATCAACCATATTACTCTTGAAACGTTTTTGTTTTAACAATGGCCATAAACTGCGCTTCAAACAAATGACTGCAGGAGCGTTAATAAAGGCGGAGGTAGAAGTAATTATATGGACAATAACTTTTGCAATATTTGATGTCTGTTTTTTATAGCATGACATTTCCAGACAGGGATCAGATAATGAATGAGATTCATTATTCGAGTATTCAGGCTTTTGCAGCTCTGTCTATGTAACTATGCCATATTGAGTAACTAAAGTTTTTTGCGGCACTTAACGGTAATTATATTTGAAATTTCATCTAAATTATCTAGTCTTAAGCCTAACCAAAAAGACCTTTCTAGTACTCAAAAGTGGATCCAAGTATCATTTTGGATCAAGACCGTTTCTGTCAGTGGAAAAATGTTTTGCTTACGCATGTTCTTTTAACCATTTCGATTGTCAGTAACTGATTCTATATTAGGCGTGAGACAATGCTTAAATTTGCTCAGGGGTCTCTGAGATTCTTTTACATGCCGTAAATCTACGATACGTGACCACTGACTTTACTTCCCTTCCGAAGGAACGTTGCTAAGGATTTTTTACTCCCGAAAAAAAATCCATCACCTTCCACCACATTTGAACCCGTGACCTAGGGAACCAGAGTCATCAAGCAGCTTTCTTTACTGCTTCCTGTTGATGCACCAGTTTGAAGCAATATTACTTCTCGTCGATGTAAACTCCGAAGCAAAATCACACATTGTTGTCCGTTAATCTCTTTGAGTCGACACTGCTCTTCGCGCTTAACAAGCTCTAGAAGCTTCTTTGAAACTGCCCTTTTGCGTTTGATGGAAGCGATGAGGATTCTCTCTCCGGGTTTGCATGGGTGGTTTCGCAAGGCTGACAGATTTTTTAATATAGCGACTTTTAATAAAGAATCGATTTTTTAAAATTCTTTTTACTGGAGATATTGCCGACCAACATATATACAGGATGGAAGGGAAGTCATTACATTAATTTAAACCAGTGATAGATCTCGGTATTTGTAACACATTTTGTATCTTACGTTTTTGTCTCTGACCATTTCCTACGGAGATATTTTAGTTTTATTGAAAACAAGCTGGCAACACTGCAGATTTCACTTTCACTAGATCAGTACATAAACAAACACGCATCACGTCGTAATAAAGAAGTATATCTGAATTCTCCAGTAAAGTATACTATGACCTAACCTCACAATTTAAGGATATTGTTTATGACAGCAAAAGAATAAGCAATGAACCAAATGGTTCACCCACTACTGTCAACTACTGTAGGTGACATGGTTGCTTGTATCGAAAGAAATGTATGTTCAACTTTCAACATATGATAACATGAGGGGAAAATGAATAAAACTAAAACATAGTGGTTTTATACGGCTTCCACAAATTATTTAAAATGGACAATGGTTAATCTTCACAAATATTTGATGTGTTTTTCATCTGAATAGCCAAAAACATCACATAATGAAACTCAGCGGGCTGGTTCTGAAAAACAACGTCCCAAAAATCAAGTTTATCTTCTTTGATCCTTTGCATTCAAAACCCTTTCTTCCTCTTTTGCCAAACAAGGTCTTCGATCGTTTCAAAGCCATCGCTTTGCTAAGCCAGGGCAAAGAATCCTTACTGTAAAAAACTGACTTTTAAGAGGCTTTTGTGATTCCTGAATATATTTTTCCCCTTTTTCCCATCCCTCAAAATAACTTTCCTTTTCAGAAAGAGATTAATATTAAAATTTGAGAGAGCTGAATGCAGAAAAAGCTGCAGCCTCACGTAGGCCGGGTAAACAGCAGGCATGTGACCAAGAAGGTTCGGTCTTGAAGGAGCTAAACAGCAAGAAAAGTTGAGCCCAGAATGAATTATGGGGGAAAGAAAAGGCGCTAGCAAGGAAAACGAGACAAAGTGATGTTTTCTTCTTTGGTTTTAAATCAGAGCGGCGCAGTCGGCGGTGGAGAGGGCAGGAAATTCAATTTTCGCCTACCACAAAGGAGTATTTTGCCAAAACAGTGGAGTTGGAGCGGGCTATATTTTATTTCCTGTGTCTGGCGCCCTGTTATGCATGGAGGAAAAACAGAATATGCACAGCATCACTCTACTGGCAATAACTAAGCGGTCGTCATGTACTGACATCTGACGGCTTTCCTTTTCAGTTTAATTTCGTCACGACTGGAGATTGGTGGAATATGGATTTTTTTTTTTTTGGGGGGGAGCAAGTTTAAGAGCGATCAACTACTTAGTCATCAGCACCCCTAAAAATGGTTCATGGCAAAATCCAGAGACAGATTTCAGTATAAAAGTAATGGTAAAAAACAAATATATTCAAATATACAAAAAAGACGCAAAAGGCAGAATTAATACAAAGTTACAAACAGGTCAAAAGATTATAACATTTCGATATCTGAAGCTTTAAATTCTCAAGTTATGTTCACCTCTGCTAAAATTACAAAACCCTATCGACGCTTGTTTATCGTCCACCAGTACCTCTGTAAGACTGACAGGCAGCTGCAGAGCGTTTCGAAGTAGTGCTAGGGGGAAAAAAAAAACTCTAGCAGCACGTGACCAACGACAAATTGTCGCACAGCGGATACAGAGGAGCAGGGTCCCGTTTAAAAGGGTAGCCATATGTAAAATTGCAGTGGCCAATACCCAACTGAGCCAAAATCACCCTCCAGGGGACTACTACGGTGGGTACGATTTCGTCTAACCCGGGGTCCCGAGCCATACTCTCGATTGGGTTCCTCTAAGGGGTGAGAGAGCATCTGCTAAACACTCAATCAACTTTGATCCACTCTTGTGTTTGAACTCCCACCTGAAACCTGTACACAGTCTGATGGATAACCTACGCGCAGGTGGTACACAGGTGGATGGGATGATGCAAGGGGTGACTGGGTAACCATGTAATTCCCAACCCCTGGTTATCATGTACTAACTGTATTTGTATCCGCTCATAACGGTCAACCCTGGGAGCGGCCATTGCATGAGCTGAATCACTCTCGAAGGCGATTTGCTACTTTGGTTACCTAGATCTTGGGATGACCGTACACTGGAAGTCCACGATACCTGGTAGTAGTATCCGCACGTGTTTTTTAGAATCTTTGTCAGACTACACAGACCGACGGTTCATTTACACCGATGGATCAAAGAACACCAGCGGTGTTGTATGTATTCTGTAATTCCCTTGCACCTATAAGGAAATAAACAAGAGAGTTTCTACGAATGTTTATCTCAACTAACACGAAGAAGATATAGGAAGAAGAGTTTGTATAGAATGGTTAGTACTACAGTAGAGAAAGTTGTGTGAGTGTAATGCATCAGATATTTTATATTTGTATCTTCTTTTTGAAGTACGATATACTGAAACCCAAGTAATTAAAGGATTTCACTTATTCAATAACATTGTTATATATAACAACTTTGCATCTTAGATGATCTTTTCCTTCAAATGCCATTTTGTTTTTGTACATGAAATAATTATGTTCCTTGCCTACTTTTTCTAATTTATTTGCAGTTCTTTGGAGATTATGTGTGTGTGTTTTTTTTTTTTTTCGCTTTATTAATCAGTATGCCCCATTATAGAGTAATATTACATGCATTGTTCATATCATTTGTCATCTATTTACAATCACATAATGTATGTCTTAAATGCTTAGTTTGTCAATATGGTTATTCCTAAGTTCTGTACCTAATGTTTTAACAAGAGTATATACATTTATATACTTACAAATTAATTGTGTGGATATGTTTGCAGAACTGTCACAAGTGTTGAGCTGATGGGTGGTAACTGGCCACATTCCTCCATTTTTATGTATATCTGCAATGAGTGTGTGTGTGTGTGCGTGTGTGTGTGTGTGTGTGTGTGTGTGTGTGTGTGTGTGTGTGTGTGTGTTACCTATTTAAAAGGGACCCTGCGCCTCTGTCTGCTGTGTGACAACAGTTTGTCAGTTCGCCACGTGTTGTTGGAGTGTTGCTAGCGGTTGTCTGCCAGTCTTGCAGAGGTCTTAGCGGACAACAAAACAGCGGTTAAGAGTTTTTAATTTGAGGATTTAAAATTTTAGTTATCTCTTTATGCTTTTGGACATATTTATCACCTTGTTTCATATCTGGCTATTGCCACTGTTTTTTTACCCTTTGTGTATACTTTTCTTGTTGCTAGAATTGTTATTTTTGAGTACAATTTATATCTGGCTATTGACATGAATCTTTTAAGGGCGCTGATGACCTCGAAGTTGAGCGCCCTTAAACAAAACCAAACCAAACCAATGTGTGTGTGGATGTGTGTGTGTGTGTGTGTGTGTGTGTGTGTGTGTGTGTGTGTGTGTGTGTGTGTGTGTGTTATTGTGTGTGTGTGCGCGCGCGTATATGTGATTAGTTTTAAAGCTAGTAAGGTTTTGCCATAAATGAAACATTGAAAAAGCAGTGTGTGCCCTATGTTTGATCCAGAAATTAATCGAGATGTTGTTCTCAGTGCAATTAGCAGGTGAAGTTAGAGGCTGCCAGGAAGCTAATGGGAGCTTAGTGTTGATGGAGCTGCACCTTAAACATTGATGACAAACTCCAGGGACTTAACGGCGGAGCACAGGGTCTGCGGTTAGGTGTTTCTCAGGACCCCTTCTTGTTAACTTATTTACACGTTGCCTCCCCACGCACTCCAGCGGGCAGGCAATAGAACAGCGTCGCGACGCCGTGTCGGCGCCGCCTACACAGCCTCCCCTCCATCATCTCATTGAATCACCATGCATGCTCCAGCGCTGAGTGCGTTAAGAGAGGCGTAAAGACTACACATAATGGGAAGAAAGTAATGGTGAAATACGAGCTATTAGTGCGAAAATAAAGTTTTCATTTTCCTTACTGAGAGAGGGGGAAAAGTAATTATCTAGCCAAGGGATATGCAAATGCAGTGCTCTAAAAACAACCAAAACATCCAGTTTATAATGAAAAGTGATAAAAAGTGCTGAGAGACGGGTTAGCCCTTAGCTTCTCAACCCAAAATTGGTGGGCTCAAAACCCAGCTAGTACGGAGGAATGTCTCTAAGATTTTAACAAATACTGAGAAAAGTTAAAAAATGGTGTAATTTGTTGCACTATATGACTTGCTCCACTGGGTAACTTCCTGTCGCATATCTCGCCGCGAGGAGGTTGATTTTGGCTCCTTTAAGAATAGGGCACTGCAATTTTTCTCATGATTACCTATTTAAAAGGGACCTTGCCCCTCTATGTCCGCTATGGGACAACTTTGTGACTGTCAGTTACGTGCTGCTAGAGTGTTCATCTCTAGCACACCTTCGAGATTCTCTGCAGCTGCCTGCAGACTTGCACAGGTCTTAGCGGATGACAAAACAACGGTTGATAGAGTTTTTAAGGTTTTAGCGGAGTGTAGCATCAATTTGAAGTTTTAAAATTTTAGATATCTCTTTTTTATGCTTTTGACATATTTATCTTCTTGTTTCATATCTGGCTATTGCCACTGTTTTTTACCTTTTTGTGTCTATTTTCCTTGTTGCTAGTATTTTTACTTTTGAGTGAAATTTATATCTGGCTATTGCCATGAATCTTTTAAGGGCGCTGATGACCTAGAAGTTGAGCGCCCTTAAACCAAATCAAATTCAAATTCAAGAGCAGTTAGTGAAAAATAAACCTTTTATATCCGTTCTTCAAGAAGCTAGATGACTTACAGAGGTGGTTTTTTTTTTTCCAGCGAAACGGTTCTTTATTGAGAATTGTTTTGGATATATGTTATCTCCTGTAGAATTCCTGGTTAACGCATGGCCACCTCTATAGGTTAAGAAATGAATGTAATTGAGCATTGTGGAAAATATTGTGACATGGCTTCTCCATGTCATTAAGACTCTTTGATTTTCAAGGAGGTTGCCATGGAGACAGTTTTTATGTGTGAGAGTTTGAAAAGATTAAGAGACAGAAACTAGTAGTGTGGCTGTACTAGAAGATTGAGAAAATAAAAAGAGTTGTTAAATTTGTTACATTTGGTGTCAGAAGTGGGATGGAGGGAGATTCGGAAACCAGGATGATGGCAATGATGAAAGAATTATTTGCCAAAATGGAAACGAGAAACGACAACCTCGCTGCCGAGCTGAAAGAGATGAAGACGGAGCTATCGGCGAAAATTGACGAGCAACTGGCTGGCGTGACGGAAGGCGTGGAAGAACTCGGCGAAAAGGTGGAAGACCTCTGCCAGCACGTGGACGTCGTGGAGGACGACGGGGAACGTCTTGGCGCCCTGGTAGTAAGAGTTGACGAGAGCGTCAAAGTACTGGATGCCAGGGGCAGACGGAATAGCGCGGAGCTGGGGAGGGAGCACCTAGTGGCCGAGGCGACAGTTGCGCCCGTTTCGGATGATATGAGGGAAGACGAGCAACACGCGAGAACCGACTTGGCGTGTGACATGGGGGGACCGTCGGGGCCATCCAATCACCTGACGCATAGTGCCGTGAACGGAAGAATGGTGGACATCATCGTGGACGGCAGGATACAGGAGAGGCCGTGCCGAGCACGAGTGAACACGAGTGCAGCGGTGGACGCGACTCGCGCGGATGTGGTGGGGTTTGTTGCCGGACCCATCGGAAGCAAGGTGGCTGCGAAGGTGCGCCAGAGAGGTCGGCGGACATGGTACCCAGTGAGCCGTTTCAAAGTGCGCAGGATGGCCCGTCAACACACCAGGAAGAAGGGCAACTGGACGAGGGACCGTCAAGACCGGCGGTACTGTTGCAGAATTTCGAAGCAGGATGGCATACATCGTCCTACCTGGACCAAGGGACACTATCCAACAGCGATACCTAGGATCGTGCCCCCTGGAGAGCGAGGTCCTACTGGCCCTCAAGGTTTACAAGGATTCCCTGGCCCTCCGGGTCTGGTAGGCTTGCCTGGAATGAAAGGTGAACAGGGCAATTCTGGTCCAGCTGGAAATCCTGGAGAACCAGGACCTCCAGGTCTTGTAGGATTAACTGGGGCAAAAGGAGCAAGAGGAGAACCTGGAGCTAGGGGAGAGGCTGGACTAATGGGACCTCCAGGTAGACCAGGAGAGCCAGGACTTGCGGGCCAACCAGGAGCTATAGGGCCACCAGGACAGCAAGGAGTTCCTGGAATTAAGGGATCAGCTGGAGACACAGGGAGAGCAGGCAATCCAGGACCTCCAGGGCAAGCTGGTGCACCAGGACCTGAAGGACCTAAGGGTGACTCAGGCTCTCAAGGACAACATGGAGCTCCAGGACAACCTGGTCCACAGGGCCCTCCAGGAGACAGAGGACTTCCAGGATTACCCGGCCCAACAGGACCTGCTGGCCTCAGAGGTCAGAGAGGTGCACAAGGTGAGACAGGTCCACCAGGGAAGCCAGGCAGTGAAGGACCTCCAGGACCACAAGGTATTGCAGGACCTCTAGGACCACCGGGACCAATTGGAGAACAGGGACCAGAGGGAGCACCAGGTAAAGCAGGAACACCTGGTATTGCAGGAAGACCAGGAGATAAGGGACCTGTAGGACCTTCGGGACCTCCGGGAACTCCAGGGGCACCAGGTCTTCCAGGGCCACCTGGTCCAAATGGACCTCCAGGACCAGCAGGAGAACGGGGTCTTCGAGGAGAAACTGGACCACAGGGTGTAGAAGGGCCACAGGGAGCTAGAGGAAAGCCAGGACCTCCAGGGCCAGAGGGAGGTAAGGGTGATAGAGGAGAAGAAGGTCCAAAGGGTGCAAAAGGACACCGTGGTCTCATTGGTCTACAAGGGTTACTTGGACCTCAGGGACCTCCAGGAGACAAAGGCATGACTGGACCTCCAGGATTGTCGGGAAAAGATGGTGAACCTGGAACTAAAGGTATGCCTGGAAGAGATGGAAACCCAGGACCTCAAGGTATACAAGGACCACCAGGCCCTCGTGGACCACCAGGAGAAGAGGTTCGATGGGTTAATCCACCGGGGCGCAAGGGAGATGCCGCAGTGATAGTGCTGGTCGGGACGACCAGCTCTGAGGAGGGAGCAGTGTGACATGGCTTCTCCATGTCATTAAGACTCTTTGATTTTCAAGGAGGTTGCCATGGAGACAGTTTTTATGTGTGAGAGTTTGAAAAGATTAAGAGACAGAAACTAGTAGTGTGGCTGTACTAGAAGATTGAGAAAATAAAAAGAGTTGTTAAATTTGTTACAATATAATATAACTTTTAAAAATATCGTGCTAAGCTCAGGTTTCAGTTTAATGTTATTATGTTAATGCTCGATTTTTTATTGTGCATGACTCCATATGGAAGGAGGCTAGAATGTTACATAAATATTCTCCAGTACTTTGGGAATAGACTTAGCAAATACGTCTGTGTTTACCAGAATTGGTGGAGCAGTGAAGAGGACAGATAGGTGGGAACAAAAAGTTTGTTTCAGCATTGAAGACTAAACCCCAGAGCCGCCAATGAAAATTCGGATATGCATCTACAAAGCGGAACTCCAGCGGGCTGCAAACTCAGCAGGGACCTGATGCGGTGGAGGGAGATAAACGGATAATGTGGATCTAATCTCGAGGGGACGTGGGGCATCACAGAAGCGACCCAGGACATAATCCATGCGACCAAGGAACCAGCACGCAGAGTTCTCGCCGCATTAACAATGTAACGAAGTCGGCCGAGCACATGGTGACACATGGCCGGCCTGCACTAATGGTTTGGGAATGAGTAATGTGTACTGAAACCCTTCACCACAACCCGCCGCTAGTGATACGTAACAACATTTACTCCTCCCCGTCGTAATATAGACAAGAAACATAGATCTAATGTGCAACTTTGTGGCACCGTGCATGAAGCCACAAACCTCAATTGAGGCAGTAGCTTGGTACAAGTGTCTTTTTTTTCGGGAGAATGCATTTTTGAAATCTCCATATCTTTAAGTGCGGGGGCTGAAATTCTGAATGAGGTAAGTTTTATCAGTGTGTAGTGGCACCATTTTAAAGGCAGTAATGTAATCTATATTTTAGTGGCAGCATTTTTTTAATTTATTAAAGATCGATCAGTAGTTTCCCAATTTACAAACCAGGCAGAACAGAGAAATAAAGTGACACAAAGCAAAATAAAATTACAAATAAATACGCAGAAAATAACAGTTACATAGAAATGACAAGATGAGGTCAGCCCCAGTCGGGTCCCCCTGTGACGTACTGATCGTAATGACAAGAATCCAAGATAAGGCCAAACTGACATCTTGTTTGAAGGCAAGAGCAAGTCTTGAGGTAGATGACTGCGGATTCTGGTGGGAACTGTAGTCTGACGGCCAAGGGAATAGACGACTGCACCGGGAACTGGTGGTAACTTGCTAAAGAAGGTCTGAGCTTGATGGATGAACTCCTCAATGGTAAGGACACTTAAGTTCTCTGTGAAGAGCATTCAAGGCGATACGTAACACCTTGTTTTGGAGCCATTGAAAAAATGGAGAAAAACTGAGTTAAAGTTAAGCACCTCTGGTTTTTTTTTTTTTTTTTTTTTTTTTTTTTTTTTTTTTTTTTTTTTTTTTTTTAAGATAATGAAAGGCTCATTTGGATCACTGATTGTTCACTGATACTTTCTCAGTTTATTAAACCACAATGCACTGATCAGTGCTAAAATATTTTGATACACAATAGATTTTGTGATGTTCTGCAAATGTTTTTCTGGGTTAGACCACTGTTGCGCTGACACTTTTACTTCTGTCTTGCCATGCAAAACAGATCTTCCAGTAAATAGGTGCCATTTTTAATAAAATTAAACATGTTTTATGCATACAATTTCTTGAAAGCTTTAAAGTTCCTATTGCTAAATGGTAGGACATATTAAAGGGTATTAAACGTGTTTAATTCATATATGCTGAACATTCAGGTACCTATATCAAAAATGGAAAAGTCTCATTTTCACACACATAAGCCGTAATTATTTTCAAACTCATGCTGTTATTAAATGGTTAGGATATATTCAAAGGTAATAAAATATGTTTTATTCACTCAAGCTTTTGGATATACAATGTATACAAACTTTATCTGCTTGTCTATTGTACATAATCAGGCATATCAAAAAATCCTCCATCCCTCTCATTCTCACAGTTTTCAGTAACATTTTCAGAAACTAAACTGTTACAAAATGTATGATATACTGGTGGGACATATTTTAAAAGGTCTTTAATATCCTTAAGTTTGTTAGGATTTATAGGTCTGGGTTTTACATATTTTGGTTGTAGATTAATATTTCTAAGATCCAGGGTGTACTTATCCTTTCTTTTTTGACCTTTAACAACAGTTAAATAATCACCTTCTTCTAAATCTGAATAAGAAAACTTTACATTGTATTTCCAGGGTTGTGTAATAGAAAACTTAAAGACTGTAATGCGACTGAAAGCAACAGGACTTTTGTCTTCTGTATATTTTCTATTGGTTATTTTGTCAGAGGCTTTGCACTTACAAAGTCAGACTGCTGCATTTCAGTCACATTAAATCTCTTTTTAACTGCTTTGGTATTTCTTATGAGTTCAGCCGAATCAGCAGGTGTGTAAACATACTTTTGCATTCTCTTTTTCTTTTCTATGAGGCCAAAGTCCCTGTCACATGGCAGGTAACTGTGGCCTGAAACAAGATACTTGTGTTCAATCTCTTTACAAACTGTTTATGTATCAGTTGTAGCCAAAAACTTACAAGAGATACATTTTTGTTTTGGGCAAAACAGTTGTCAGGGTACACTATTAATTTTTCACAGTTTTGAAGAACATTCAAGGTATACTTCATTAAGCATGATATAACCTCATCTGCACCGCGTTCTGCAACATTTTCTGGCCTACATACATATTGGCACTGTCAGAAGTGCAATCATGAACACAAAAGTTGTAAGTCCAGAGTTGCCTTCTGTAAAAGACTTCACTTGTATGCAGATGAGGAGTAGGTAAAGCTTGTTGCAAATCAAAGGCTATTACCTTCACTGAAGTGTTAGCTTTCGAATAGGCTACATCACTTTGGAGATTATTGTATGCCCTCTGTGCCTTTAATTGATGCAGATCTAATTCCTGTTTCAATTTTGCTTTTTCAACCTCATCCTCAATAGCTGAAATTTTTATTTGCAGTGCATCACAAACTTTACAGGTGTCAGTAGATGGTGTGGAAAAAGCAAGATTGAACTTAGTATTGAATATCACTACAATATCACTAGAACAATGTGCTTGTTTTATCCAATCTATATGAAGCTTGTACATCACTGTTATATTGAGACCTTCAGGCAAATATTTTCTATTTGGGGCTGAGCGTCTAGAATAATGATATTCGCGCAATGGAAAGCTATCAATGTGATATACAACTAAATTGGATTGTTTTTGACTAGTTTTATTTGGTCTGTTTCCATGCTTGCCACGACCATCTGATTTTGGGGTCCCTTAGTCTGTTTCTTTTCAACTGCCCTCAAAAGTCTCCCGTTACTATAATACCATGCAATGATAGAAATGCCTGTTTACAAACTCTCTTATCACGACCCTCTATTGAAATATAGTACTCACGGCTATGCTGCCTCCTACTTTCGTCACCACTAGCACCGTATCTTTTCTTTACTTCACTCACTTTCACACATCCACTGATATATGCATTTTGCAAGCTAAAATCACACAGTTCCCAAAATTGTTTAAATAGGGCTTTACGTTCTTCTTCCGTCAGCAACTCGTAGCACTTTTGTTCACAAGCACATGGAGATCCTTGTTTGCGTTCGCTGACTTTCTTCGCTGTTCTGCCGACATATTCCTCTCCCGAATTTCTTTTCTTCTTTCTTATACTTCTACCCCACGATTCCTCACGTCTTGTGCGTTTTCTGCCACGGTTTTCCACCAATTCTGCATTATTTAGTCTATTTCACATGGACAAAAGTATTCGTACACAACCATGTTAAGAATACCATAGCAGTTATTATGTATAATAATGTTTATTGGGTATCAATTTTATTTGTAGATAATATATTGGAATGCCCACCATGCAGAAATATTGCAAATGTTCTGCTATTGTGTACAATAGAAGTATAGGAAGAGCCTCTGTTTGTTTACATGGATTAATGCCCGGACAGAAGTATTCGTACAGTTAGTTACTACCCTGTTCGACGCTCGAGTAAACAGAGTGACCCTTGTTTGGCTGGTTCAGTTGAGTAGTACACATGCCTTTTCAAAATCCATAAAGCACATACACGCTGGTCTGTTAAATTCTAATGCTTTTTTCTGAGATCTGTGTAATTATGAATATTGCATCAGTACAGGATCTATCAGGTCTAAGTCCTTTCTGGTGTTAGAATTTCTGCCAATTTCTCATGAATTAATTTGTACTCAATAGATTAATTCCTCTGTAATTTTCTAAAATCTGTTTATCCTCCGCTTTAAAAACTGATATTAAAATGCCAGCCTTCCATTCCTTTGGAATTTGTCCGCTTTCAAAAATTTTCTTTATTAGCTTTTCAAATTTTTGTAATTATATCGATTAAGATATAACACAGAAGAATACACTTTTCTGGAGGAATGGGTAGAAAAATGGGTGTAATACATAATAAATATAAGCGCATTTCTCATTGGTAGAGAAAGTTGTATGAACAGCACAAACACCCTATGCTATGTTTGTGTGACGATTTACGGTCAGTGGAGTTTCTAATGCGCCTCATGAAGCGTGAACTAAACGCGCAAGCCAAGTGTGTGTACCTAGCACTGTATTAAGTTAATTAACAACACTTATGATTGCGTATGTTTACCGCTGTGGTTATTAAAGTCGACGCTCGGATGTTTAATTATGAGCCAAGATGACGAGAAATAGAGAGCAGAAACGCGATAAAAGCCTGCAATTCCGTCAGATTTAATTCTCGTTTTAACCGTACATGGTTTGAGTGGTACTTAACTCTGTGAAATTTCCATTTCTTTGCGTATTTTATGCTCGGTCGTAACGCTGTTGATGAGATCGACTTTATACCTACTGTCGTGAACTATAGACTCGAATGACAAGATTTCTCAAAGACGAATGAGAAGACAGTTCCAACAGTAATTTCCAACTTTACGCAAGAAATTGTTCATGACAGTGCTGGTGATAGAGATTCAGACAGCGTAAAAGAAAGGAAAGAAAAATGTTTTGCATTCAAGTAAGGTTTTTGGACTCAATCTTCTTAGTTAAGCTTATTGTTGTACCTAATGATTCTATGCCACTACAGTCCATAGCTGTAGGCCACTGGAATGTTGATTTTCTTGCCACGATCGCTGTGTATCGTATAGACTAGAAATTAGAAATTTAGAACTAGTATAATTATGGGGATGTAGTTTGTGATGGATACCAGTATATATACGTAGGTTGGTGCCGGCTTCCGACGACTATTTAGAAATTTAGAAACAGTAATTTGCAGGATTAGAGAGTAATTAAAAATTAGTTATTAAATATTGGGTATTAATAAATAAGTAAAAATTAATAAAAAAATATATTTTAATGTTTTATGTTGTATGCTCAAAATGTAAGAAGCTAATTATTTGTGCTTTTGAATAAAATGTGTGCATTGATATACATACATACGTATATGTTTTTTATTCTAATTTTTTGTGTTTAAATTTTGTATATTATAAATTTTGTTGTGTAAATGTTAAGTATATATGGTTTTTGTATTGTGTTGTTATGGCCCTGGAATTTAATTGTGTTTTGTATTTTTATGGTGTTTATATATTTTATTTATTTTTATAAATTAAATAAAAATAATTGCTTATAATTTAACATTTATATTTTATTTTATTGCATAATCTGCAAACAATAAATGTTTGTGTTATAATTGTTGAAATAGTTAATAAATTTATAAATCTGGAATATAGACCCTGGATTAAGAAATTAGGTGCAGAAGTTCGAGAAGGTCGTATAACTGGCTGGAAGGGCTAGGGGCACTGACCAAGTCCCACCCTCCAGTACTGCATCCCACCAATGATGCCTGTAGTGGGCAGAGGTGGGTGACGCAGCGAATGGGCAGCAAGCCTTGACCCTTCATGGGCTGTTGTGCTGGGGAATATATATTATATTTTATTTTATTTTTGCTTATCGTAGCTCCTGCCTCTCAGTATTGCGAAAGGAATCTATCATGATAGTGTATATATAGCTTTTATCGGCTACACTTGCATTGCACAGCGCTTGTTTGACGTCATTCGAAGACGTACATTAGCCAATCTAGGAAAGAGGAAGCAAACGCAACGCCGAAGAATACTTCTGAGAGGGAGAAGGTTATAAGAAACAGGGTTTAGGTAGCACAAACTGGCCCTAGTCAGTTTATCTCTCTCGCACTTATTTGCCTTCCCTAAGGAGCGCTAGGAGGAGGCAACTTGTAAATTAACAGCGAGAAGAAAGCTGGAAGGTGTTGGCAAGGTATTCCAAGCTTGTTACTTAGCGTGGAACATCGATAACTTGAGGCAGCTTCTCCGACACCTTGGGAACTTCATACAAAGCTGAGCTTGAGGTACGCACCTCCATTCAAACCCCATCAGTATAAACTGACTAACTTCCCCAGTAAAGTGCTTTACTATCTTCTAGGCTTGCGCCCATACAATGTACATCGCCATACCAGACAAAGTGCTAAAGAGTTCCGCCATAGTACAGCCACCAAGAGGCATCGGCTTTGTTTACTTATGGACATACCACGTAGAGATGATGTTGCATTCCCAAAAATTCGATATAAAGATTTCACCGAAAATTTGCTTTGAGATTCCTGAAACCTGCCAAAATAAACATTCCCCTGCAGCTTATGGGATTTACAGGTGAACTAGTTCCTATGAATTTTCCTTTAGACTCCTCAAAATTAATATAACAAAAAATTTGCTTAATTTTTCTAAAAACGACAAAATTCCAAATTGCAAGAAGTCTGGCATTTATCAAGTTGAATGTCTAGACTGAGATAAGGTTTACATTCGTAAGAAAAAACATCATCTGGAAACCATAAGTTAGACGCTGGCCTACGGTTCCCAAGGTCGTGGGTTCAAACCCGGCCCAGGCCGATGGTTTTTAAGTGTGCTTAAAAACGACAGCTCCATGTCAGTAGATTTACTGGCATGTAAAAGAACTCCCGCGGGACAAAATTCCGGCACACCAGCGACGCTGATGTGATCCTGGCAATTGACAGCGTCGTTAAACAAGAAAATAATTTTTAATTTGGAAACCAGGAAAAAACAACATTTTAGAAACATCAAATAGAAACACAGTAATCAGCTGTGGCAAATCATTTTTGGTCACTTAGTCATGAAATAAATCCAGAGGTTAAATTATTAAAAGAATTAAACGAACCCACTGAATGGATGGTTTGGGAAAAAAATATTCATTTTGAAAAATAGGTACCATATTATGAATTTTGAAATAACTCCTATTGATTCTGTTACTAAATTCGTTTTGAGATCAGATGGCACAGAGGTCTGTTGAAACGTATGTTGGTGGTGTAATTGAGTTTAACTCAATTTTATTGAAGTGAAGCTATTGGTCTCTAAATTGTGTTATTTGTGGTTTCCCTCTGGAATTAATTGGCATTATAATAATTTAAAAACACACTAACTTCCTTCCATTCCCTGTCTCTTGCCACTCTTGCCCAATGATCACCAATCACTCCATTCATTTCACTAAATTCTTGTGTCCATTTCTGAAGTGATTCTCTGTTTGATTTTCCTCATCTTTTTCTCCCACAAAAGTGCAACTAGGCTGAGGATTTCTTAAGCGCTAATGCCAAAACGAACGGAAATTGGGTTGCACAGCAACTGGACTTCAGGCAATGCCGTCGGAGCTTCCACCCGTAGCTTCACCCCCTGTACAGTCTGTACGCATATACATTACAGCTTGTCTGCTGTCTTCAAGTGCCGATTCGGTGTCGCTTTCTCGGGCCACAGTAAAAGGTACATACGTAGTTGTATGCAAAAATACAATATACCTAAGTCACGTGAAGAGAAAATGCAGCAATATATTACAGAATTCAATCCACAGTATTATACTATTAAGTGTGGTAGAATGCAAACCGTCATTCAGAAATAAGACGGGGCAAACGCTTTAACAATGTCATAGCAGATGATATTTCCAACAGGCACAATTGAGGGGTTGAAATGAACTGGGTAAAATTATACCCTCTACCTCATATGCAAGCACACAATCTGACCATTTTGCAGTTATATGCCACATAATGATACGGGCTAATATCCCATACAAGTCAACACAATAGATAAATAAACAAATAAATAATAAATAATAAATAAATAGATAAATAAATAGATAAGTAAATAGATAGATAAATAAATAAATAAATAAATAAATAAATAAATAAATAAATAAATAAATAAATAAATAAATAAATAAATAAATAAATAAATAAATAAATAAATAAATAAATAAATAAATAAATAAATAAATAAATAAATAAATAAATAAATAAATAAATAAATAAATAAATAAATAAATAAATAAATAAATAAATAAATAAATAAATAAATAAATAAATAAATAAATAAATAAATAAATAAATAAAGAGGGGGAATTTTAATAGTTCCGCCCACCCGCATATATGCTTAACGAACTGGTCCTATTTATCTGCGGCCAGTATTGGTTAATAAACAGCTTTGAGAAAAGCTTCTATAATTTTTTTTCTGTCATCCCATGCTGAAGACCTAGTAATTAAGCGCCCATAAAGTTAAGATAATGTCAGCCCATGCACTCGTCACTAAATATCTGTAGAGATGCGGAAACAATCAGCTAATGTGATAAAATATATGTTTTGACGTACCTTTATCGATAAATAATATTGAAATCTAGGGGCAGTAATGATGTCTGAAAACCAGCTCTGCATTTACCTGAAAAGAAGAGAAATACATTACATTGTTTTTTTTTTTTTTTTTTTTTTTTTTACACAGGTTTCTTCATTTGAATGCAATCATGGTGTTTTGGACTTTGTCATGGTTATTCATTAGCATTATATATTTTATTTTGCCAAGATTGTTAGATGCTGGTTTAAACAGGTGTAAACATGACACATAGACTCCTTAACCAAAACAAATAATATAAATAATATTAACCTTCAATAATAAGAGTGCACATCTAAGGTCCCTAAAAATGTGCATTTGCTATGCACATGTGCTTTTTCGAAATATCCGTGCCCTACTTATACGTTTTAAGAAAAACCAGGTTTGAATGATACATATTAATGCTGCTACACCGAGGTACAATTCAAAACCAAAAACTGTTGCACTCTCGTGACTTTCGCTAACTTTCCTTACTCGAATCTTCTCAGTCGAGATAAACGCTTGTAGAAATTATCTTATTGTTTATTTAATACAGAATTAACTGCACCAAATGCAGCAATAGCCAAGTAAAGCTACATGTTTCCCAGCTCACTGATTAACTTTGTCTTTCTTGTGCATATTTCGATATATTATTTTCTTGTAGGTATAAGGGGAATATGAGAATGCAGTAGGCTTTAAGCGATAGTCAAGTCTTTTAAAGCTTTCAAATTACGTTCTCTTTGCACAGCCAAGGGAGATAAAAGTGAATAATGACCTTGCATTTGAGAAAATTTTAAGTATTGCAAAACTCACATAAACAACAAGGGATATCTTCGAAATTGTTCACTCCACAAAAAAAGGCATTTCCACATAAATTTGTGTTTTAGCGAGATCTACAATTATGGTTTGGTCTATCTCTTACGGTTTACCAGTTATGCAAAAGTCATTCAGAGTAAACAGGACAACATAGCCAGAAAATGCAAAATATTTTTAATCGACTTTTCAATTTTGAGTTATGCTGTTCAGACGCGCGCACGCGCGGCTCTTTTTGCTTTCTCTAGTATTAAGTAGAGGAAGTATTGTATTCAACCCAAAAATTCGATGTCGAGATTTTACTAGACATTTGTTTTCAGGGGCCCTGAATAAAAAAAAGTATTTTTAGAAAAAGGTCCGTGTGTGTGTCTATCTTGACAGCATAACTCAAAAGCGAAAAGCCGATTAAAAACCAAAGTTGGTATTTATTTCACTAAGATTTTGATCAAAATTGTTCTACCCTGAACTGCCCTTTACATGGAAAAATTTTAATTTCTTGAAAATGGCTCTAACAATTTTGATTAAAATGACAGGTTTAAGATATTTTTATGAAAAATGTATATTTTGAATTTTCTGGCTATAGTCTATGTAGTCCTGTTTACTCTGGATGACTTTTGAATAATTCGTAAACCGTTAACAAAATCTTACTGTACAACAAAATTAGATCTCGCTAAAGTACACAATTATGTCAAAATAAGTTTTTTTTTTAGAGTGAACCATTTAGGAGATATTCCTTTTTATTTGTGTCAGGTTCGGAAAACCTAAAATTTTCGTTAAATGCAACATCGCTGTTCATTTTTTATATGCTAACCTCCAAAGAGAACGGAATCTCAAATCTTTAAAAGAGTTGACTATCGCACAAAGCCTACTGTATTCTAATATTCCCCTTGCATCTACAAGGAAATAAGCAATAAGAAAATGTCTGCAAATGTTTATTTCAACTAACACGAAGAAGATATACGAATAAGAGTTAGTAAGAATGGTTAGTAAAAGAGTCGAGAAAGTCATGTGAGTGCAGCACATCATATATTCTCTTAAAACGCTTTATTTATTTTTTTTTATTGAGGGGACTTCAAAACATGTACTTCCGGCGAAATCTCAAAATCGAAATTTTGGGTTGAATACAATACCCACCCAGTTACCATGTTAGTAGAGAAATTAAAAATCTGATGTGTTGCACTCACATGACATGGTGGTGGTTTGTGGGTTTAAGGTCGCCCAAGTTGGAGGTCATCAGCGCCCTTAAAAATGCATGGCAATAGCCAGATATAAATTGGAATCAAAAATAAAATTAGGGTTTATAAGTTTTTAGCGGAGTGTAAAATCGGTTTGAGGGTTTCAAATTTTAGATCTCTTTTTATGATTTTTGACATATTTATCACTTTTTTTTTTTTTTATTTATTTATTGTTAATATACAGCATGCCCCATTACTTAGTAATATTACATGCTTTTTCTTACATCTGTATAGTTTTAGATATTACAATATGTTAATTAACAAAGTTAAAATTGTTTATAAGTTAAACTATTTGGCTGATTATATTATTTGCAATGTTCGTTATAGTTTGTCAAAATCTATATTGTTTATGAAATATATAAATTCCTTAAGGTATTTGTTTCCCAGTTCATTGTTTGTTACCGGCCACTGTCCACCTTTGTTTATAATACTTTGTTTTAGTTTTTGTCTTTCAGTATCTAATAGAGAACACTCATATATTAAGTGGTTTACATTTTGGTTCTGATTTTGACACTTACACAAGGCACTTTCCGCTATCTTGAACCGATGATAGTATTCTCTGGTTTTTCCATTGCCTGTTAATATTGCTGTAACTTGTCCATTTAATGGTATCTTCTGTTTTAGGCGTTCTTGCACCAAGGGAAAAAACATTTTGGTGGTTCTTCCTTTTGAGGTTAAGTCCCATTGTTGTTGCCAAGTATGTAGTGCTCTCTCCGCTGCTTCCTTGATGATGTAGCTTCTTGGGATCTTGTTGTAGATCATCTCTCTGTTATCTTCTTGCGCGGCTTCTTTTGCTAATTTATCTGCTAGTTCGTTACCACGTAGCCCCACGTGGGCCTTTACCCATTTTATGTGTAATGTCCATCCATTTTCTTGTAGTTTCTTAATTTTAGCCTTTATTTCTTCTATTAAGCCGTTCCGAATTTGGCTGGTCTTGAGAAGATCTACTGTAATCTGACTGTCGGTGTACACTACACCTAATTTCTCTCCTACATTGAGTTCTTTGTTACTTTCTAGCTCTATAAGAGCCTGTAGAATAGCTATCTGTTCAGCTTGATTGTTTGAGCAATGGGCGCTAAGTTGATATTTTAATTTTTTAACGGGTTCTCCATTTAGAAAAATGACTGCGGCTGCTCCAATTTTTTCGTTTATCTTACTCCCGTCAGTGTAAATTTCTGTGTTGTACTGTAAGGCTTGTTGTGCTTCTTGAACACTCATTCTATCTGCAGGATGAGGCCACTCGGTCAGTTTCGGGGCTTCTTCGACTAACGTCGGAATTCCATTTGTGCTCGTCACATGTGCGTTTTCGTGTATGTCTAGAATTTCTTGAATTCGTATATTTATTGGCTTGACTGCCGCTAAAACGCAGGACGCTTCATATGAAACTGTTCGGTAAGCTTTTGCGATTTTTATGTTCATCAATCTTTGTACTCGCTGGTATTTGAGCATATTCTTTCTTTTTAGAATAGCTTCTTTCCACACTTTCACTCCATATAACAGCATCGGAAGTATCGCACCTTTATAAATTGTTCGTAAGGCTTGTTGTCCTAAACCCCAGTTCAACTTTGCAGACTTCGCTAATGCATTTACCAGTTTTATGCATTTCTCTGAGACTTGTTTTATGTGCATATCAAATGTCATCTTGTTGTCGAACAATATACCTAGGTACTTCAACTGTTTTACTTGCTCTACGATAGAGTTGTTTATATATACTCTTATTTGACTCCTTTCTTCTTTTCTTTTCCTTGTTATAAGAATAGTTTTTGATTTACTGTTGTTGAACTGGAGTTTATATTGTTTTGCCCAATGTTCGATTTGGTGTAGATCAGCATTTGCGTACATTTCTGCTACTTCCTTATTTTCTCCTGATGTCATTAGTAATAGGTCGTCGGCAAAGGCTACTAATTTACTTCGTTTCGTATAACGTAAACTGAGTAGCGAGTTATATAAGATGTTCCAGAACCCTGGACCGCAGCAGGATCCCTGGGGGCAGCCCTTCGTCACCTCTTTTTCTACTGTGCTGTGTTTGATTGAAAGTTTGGCTAATCTGCCTCCGAAATAATTTTTAGTTAAATAATATAGGTTTTTTGGGCATTGTAAATTCCTTAAATTGTGGAGTATGCCAGGCCACCAAGCAGCGTCGAATGCACCTTTAACATCTAGGCTAGTAATTATCACACTGTTTTTCTGATCTAAATTGGTTGTTATGAACTTTTTGACTGCCAGTGCTGCGTCTACGGTGCTTCTTTGAGGGATAAATCCATAATGATTCATGTTGAGCAAATTGTTGGTGTATATATGATGATTTATTCTATTTATCATCAACTTTTCTAGTATTTTCCCTCCGATATTTAATAGACTTATTGGTCTGAACTTTGTAGCATCGTGACTTTCCTCTTTCCCTGGTTTAACAACGGGTATAATTTGCGATACTTTCCATATTTTTGGAAAGTATCCTTGACCTAGACATTTATTATAAATGGCCGTAAATGATGCAGGGAAACTGTTGAAGGCTTTAAGTATAATATTTTGAGTTATGCCATCTTCTCCTGGCGCTTTCTTGGGGTTAAACGTTTGAATAACACGAAGCACTTCTGCAGTTGTGAATTCTCTGTCATTCGGTGTATTAACTGGTTCTTCTTGCAGCCTACGCATCTCCCGTTGTTGCACTGAATCACTTTCTGGGTCATCTTCGGAAGTGAAGTGGTCTATCATACACTGAAGTGTTTCTTGGATATCGGCTGTATAGGTACCATCTGCATTTTGAATAGTTGTTAATGTAGGTTGAGTTCTTATCTTTCCAGCAGTCAGTTTGTATGCTGCGTGCCATGGGTTGCTTCCATCTTGGATGGTGCAGTATTTTTTCCACGAGTCTAACTTTTGTTTTTGTATTTGCAATTGGTATTCGCCTTTCCCTGCAATGTATAAAAGTCTCCTTTCTTCTCTGAGCTGTTGGTTATTTAGTGTCCTCTGGTATCTTCTACGTAGAGCGTTTACTCTTTTTCTTAAAATTGTTAGCTGGTCGTTCCACCATGGGACTGATTTCCTATTGGTCGATATTTTCTTCGAAGTGGACTTACGAAAAGCCCTGTCACATGCTTTTGTAAATTTGTATATTTTTCTTGTTGCTAGTATTTTTATTTTTTGAGTGAAATTTATATCTGGCTATTGCCATGAGTCTGTTAAGGGCGCTGATGACCTAGAAGTTGAGCGCCCTTAAACCAAATCCAAATTCCAAATGCTTTTGTAATGCAGGAGTTAAATCTTTCTATTATCTCTTCAGCATTATGATATTCCTTTATAATTTCACAGATTAGATAATCATTTTCCTCCAAGTTGGTTTCACTTGTCCCGCATTTAAATTCCTTATTTAGCATAGAGCTAAGGATATTATTGAACAGATTATAATTTTCTTCTTTATTAACTATGTATCTTTTCCCAGTAAACTTCTCTTTCTTGGGCTGGGTAGTATGTGTGTAAGTTTTGATGGCTCTTAGGACCTTAAATGTGATTATTTTATGGTCTGAACAACTTTCTTGCTCTCCGCATTTCCAATCGCTTATATTCATAAGTAGGCGATTGTTAGTAAGCGTCAAGTCAATCCAGCTTTTTGCCCTGCTAGTTTCGAAGGTTGGTATTCCTATGTTCTCATTGACAATATGCAGTGTCGAAGCTGTTAGAAATTCTTCTAGGATACAGCCTCTTTCATTGTTGTTTGTATCAAACCACAGGTTGCTCCTAGCATTAGTATCTGCCGATATTATTATTCCATGTCCTTTTACGTGATCTAAAATGTTTTCTATCTTCCGTATGTCTATTTCTATGTGTGATTCAATGTCAAAGTACATGCTAGACATGAAGAATTTACTGTCTCTGTACTGTATTTCCATAACAACACAATCTTCATTTGAGAGTTGACTTATTAATGTAGCATCGATATTAAAGTTATTGATTATTATGGCTGCTCTCTTTCTTCCAACTCCGCATACATAAGTTCTCATTGACTTTGGAATTCCTGCTAATTTATTATTTACAGTATATGGTTCCTGTATAAATGATATATCTATCCTGGATTCATAAATGAGTTGTACTAAATTACTCGTTGCTATTTTAGAATGTTGTAAATTCACTTGGAAGCAGTTAATACTCTGTTCAGCCATATTAGTAGTCAATATCCAGTTGGTATCTCCTCAATACTGATTGGTAGCATGGGCAGTTATTATCAAGTGCCGAGTGGTTTACGTCAATTGCACTACCTGCATTATGTTTGGAAAAATTGATACAATTGCTGCATTTAAATTCTTGTGTGCCGACTTTGCAGTCTTTCATCTTGTGACCTCCCGCACACTTCGGGCATGTTTGCTGTCCACGGCACTTCTCTGCATGGTGATTATATTTATTGCATTTGAAACAGCGGGTAACTTTGACATAGTCTTTCCAATTACATAGGTTCCAACACAGTTTTATCTTTTTGTCCATAAGTTGCTTTCTGATAGTGGAACTGATTTGCACAACTATTGTGTTATTTTTCTTTTTGTCACGAAACTGGAAAACCGGCTTTATTTCCTCTTTATGTCCCTCTATTTCCTTGTTTTGCGCCTCAAGAACTTCGGCCACATTTTCTAGTGTAATCTCCTCAGGAGCATTGAAAATTATGATCCTTGGACTTCTCTTCTCCGGGACCACCGCCTCAAGTTCATCCCCGCATTTCTCTTTTATGCTATTGCATATGACATCCAATTCTTCTTTCTCTCCGGTCTTAATTAAAACGTTCCCATTTTTCAGTGTATTCAATGCCTTGATACCCACTTTTATTGTTACTGGGTTTACCTTTGTCTTGATCAAGGTTCTAATATATTCCGCACTCTGGTTGTTCTTACTTTTAACGAACAAGTTATAATCTTTCTTCCCCTGTTCATTTAAACTGCTGTGCGCAATTTCCGAATATGTTCGCCGTTGTCCACCTGCTGTCGCCATTTCCAAGGTAATTTGAGACCGGTTAAACGTATTACTGGGCGTTCCCCTGGATTTTGATGATACAATGCAAGCTTGTGTTTTCAAAAGTTCAGTTTGTGCTGTTTTTAATTGCGTTTGTACATTTTCTAGTTGTTGATCTTTCTCAATCTGATTGCTTTTAAGTATAGCTATTGCTCTCCTTAAGTCGCCAACAGCATGTACAATGTCCTGCTTGAGGTCTTGGCGCAGGTTTTTGCTGGCTTCAGTCACATTTAATAGTACTTTAAAAGCACCTTCAATGAGGTTATCCGTTGCATCCGCCATTTTCTTCTGTCTCACGGCTTGGAAGTGTTCTGCCTTAAAACCCCGTGTTTTCACAATCTTCACAGCTAATTCTCACAACAACAATATCTATACTTACACAACTCTGGATGTTCAATGCTTAATGTGTCAAATATTCATTAAAATCAACGTAAATATCTAAATGTTCGCAATAACCTCACACAAACACGGCCTCCTTAAAGCTTTAAAATCACGACTCTTTCTTCAGGTTTTCCTAGCCAGCTATATATTAACCTAAATGCACGGCCTTCACAAGGCTTTATAATCACAATCCTTTCCAAAAACACAAACACAATTTTAAAATAATAACACCAATCCGTCAATCCCCTTTAACACCACCAATTACACAAAAACCAAATACCATGAAGATACAAATAAAATAACACTTTATGTTGAAAACGGAGCCAAAACAGCGCAATATTGCAATATTCTGATGCACGTAGCTTCTTGCACACCATCCACGTCATGCACATCAACAATGTGTATTTTTTTTTTAAATTAAGAATGCACCTTTAAGGACAGTAATCGTTACACATAATATGTTATTTACTTATGTACATGCCTGTAAACTGCAGTAATTGAGGCAAGTTGAGTCTCACACTATTCACTGTCGTCGCTAATTTGATCTTCTTCTTTGGCTGATATTTATCACCTTGTTTTATATCTGGCTATTGCCACTGTTGTTTATGTTTATGTGTATATTTTCTTTGTTATTAGTAATTTTATTTTTACTTTCTCTACTGGTAAGTAGGGGAAGTATTGTATTCCATCCAAAAATTCGATGTCGAGATTTCACCGAAAATATATGTTTTGAGGCCCCCTGAATCCAAAAAAAAAAAAAAAGCATTTTTAGAAAAAGGTCCGTGTGTGTGTGTGTGTGTGTGTGTGTGTGTGTGTGTGTGTGTGTGTGTGTGTGTGTGTGTGTGTGTGTGTGTGTGTGTGTCAGTCTGTGGACAGCATAACTGAAAAACGAAAAGTCAGTTAAAAACCAAAGTTGGTATTTAAGTTTAATGACTTTCAAGGATGCCACACGAAGATTTTGAAGAAAATTTTGATTTTCTTGAAAATGGCTCTAACGATTTTGATTAAAATGTCATATGTTTGAGATATTTTTATGACAAATGAAATATATATCTTGAATTTTCTGGCTATAGGCTCTGTAGTAATTACTCTGGACGACTTTTGCATTACTGGTAAACCGTTAGAGATAGACCAAATCATACTACTCAAAAAATGTATATCTTGCTAAAATACACAATTTATGTCTCAATACATTTTCTTGTAGGGTGAACCATTTCGCAGATATTCCTTGTTATGTGTGTGAGTTTCGCAAAACTTACAACTTTCGTGAAATGGATCATCATTGTTCATTGTTTTATGTTAAGTGTGTAAAGACAACAATCTCAAAGCTTTAAAACATTTGACAATCGCACAGAGCCTACTCCTACTGTATGCTAACATTCCCCTTGCACCTACAAGGAAATAAGCAATAAGATAAGTTGTACAAATGTTTATCTTAACTAACACGAAGAAGATATAGGAATAAGAGTTTGTAAGAATGGTTAGTACAAGAGTAGAGAAAGTCATGTGAGTGCAACACATTAGATTTTTTGATTGAAATTTATATCTGGCTATTGCCATGAATTTTTTTTTTATTTTCTCTCTGTTTTTTTAAGGGCGCTGATGACCACGAAGTTGAGTTCCCTTAAACCAAACTCTCTCTGTCCCTTACCATGTTAGTGGAGAAATTAAAAAGTTATTTCTCGTACGTGCATCACTGGGAAACAAACCCATAAACTTATATAGAGTATTTTTACATTATTTTAGAGTGAACAACGTTATCCCCGCCCGTTAGGGGGAGGAGTAATTCCGCTTAGGTAAGGCGTAACGCAACATCCATGATGATAGTCTGCCAATAAACTCTCTAACTTCATTAGCTGGCTTATTTCCGGGAGCAACCATGACCACGCCACGGGAAAACTTTTAATTAAAAGCATAAACTGCCTCGAGGGGCTGGATCAATCTCTTCAAGATCGGGGGAAACTTTCCAACCCTGTTAATTTACATTCTTTAAGTACTTACAAGTTCACCGAACCTTTGAGTAAAAAGTTGGATGCTTCTAAAGAATTCTTTTATAAGTCTATATATACCTCATTTGAATGGCAAAATAAGGGAGATACCATCTAAATTAGATTATGGAAATGTCATTAATTAAGGTGTTGTTTCAAATTCAATCTAAGCAATCGTTCAGAAAAAAAATAAGGAAAAGAAATTCCCAAGGGTTATGCTGGGAATCAAGGAAGTAGTTATTTCTGGAGAGCAGATGGGAATGAATGAGAGTTTTTTGTTATGACATCGATGAACGTAAAATGCATCATAACTTCCCAGTTTTAAATCCTAAACTTCTTGTCTTATTCTTGGACGTTTTTCATTATGGCGCACACAAACTTTAGTGTCGGCTGATGGTGACCTTCCCGTAATCAGATTATTCTCTTCCCTGTTGGGCAAATGCTTTACAGCGTGATTTCACAGCGTCTGTAATTATTATACAGCATCGCAATATATGGCAGGCCTCGGATTGGATGTTGTGTTGACTAACTCCTGTTGCTACCAGCCACAGGTGTGGCTTTTGTGTTCTCAGAGATTTTAACTTTAAAATCTGGCATTTAATATTAGCAGGATTTTCTCTACACATCAGTTTCAAAGATCCCTTATATACTGTTAATATAAAAGCTGATTATTTTATTTTCATTGCCTTATTCAGAATAGGGGTTATAGTGTAGAGGGGGACACCTCACACACTTAGGTCTAAATAGAAGTACTACGACTATCGTCCCCCAGAAGGAAGGAGTGAAGTGAAGGGACCACAGGAGAATACAGGCCACAAAGACGCTTGGAAGTCCTTAAGGATTCCACGCTCGAAGACCCTTCCCACTGCCTGCAGAGGGTAATGACCAAGAAGACCTTTAGTGACCACAGGGAAAACTCTTTTCTTTGAGTAGCATCCATACCATTTGTCCGAAACCTTCATACGTCACAAAACCTATAGCAGACACAAAATCTAACGGCGAGTGGCAGGAGGAGCTAGTCAATACAACATCCAATCAGTGGCTTGCAACGCCTTGCGGTATTGTAAGTTAGAGATGTAAAGCCTGTGCTATAGACATCCTTGTGCTTACAGAAGTATTTGCACAAGAGGAAGAGAATAATATGATCATGTAGTGGTCAGTGATCAGCCGCCATTGAATTTTGTGCCTACCATAGAAGCACATCTGAAAGATGACAATTATGGCAATAATGTGCGTATAACATTGTAGTTGAGTGGCTTCTAGCACCAATTATTAATGCATTTCACAAGCTTCACAGAAATCTATGGGGGAAATTGTTAATAAACATGAACATGATAAGGGGTAAACTTGATCGTGTCATGTTTAAATGTCAGGTTTTTTCAGGTTGTCTTTTTGATATCAACAGCATTATCATCATTATTATCATGTCTATTGTTTGCTTTAAAGTTGGGAACCATTTCGTATCGAGACAGAAGATGAAAATTTATGACATGGTCGTTTGGACCTTTAATAATCTTCTATATGCAGTTCACCTATACGCCTCATTCAAGAAGTTGCAGAGAGATTAAAAAAATGAAATTATACAGAAAGCCACTAGATATCTCAACATGTAAGAACGGTAACTATAAAAGATCTAGTGTGGTTTATAATACAATAGTTAGCAAACGTTGCGAAGAACACCTGCTGAAAAAGAAATCGGTCGACCCTCGCCAGTACGAAAGCTCTATCGCTGTAGGGAATCTCCTAAAACATGCACGGACGGACGAAGCTTCGAATACGAGGAGCAGGGAAAGAGATAAAACCATTTTTTACTCTCGGTGGCTATCCAATTTTAATGGGACGAAACGGATATCTCTGCTGGTGAATTCTCTCCCCGCCGGAATCCTCGCAGACAGAGTTACTATCTGCACGTGCGAGCGTTGCGGAATTAAAGCATCTTGCTACATAGCACTGGAGCCCTACAGAATTTCTACGAGCTTAACTACCAGTCAGTGAAGAGGATTAAAAATGAAGCGCTGATTTAGCTCAGCACTGATAACTAAATATTGTATACTTTAATACTACTATAGGAAGTAGATGTACCGGGTTTTTCTTAAATGACGCAACTCCTAGCCACGGCGTCCAAAAATCCGTTCCTAAAGTAGTAGTGGACTTGCCGGCCATTTCTAGCCCAGATAACTTAGTGATTGGAAACAATAGTTCATCCGAACTGAGACAAAAGATAAATAATCCGGGTTGTATGTGCAATAAGCAAAACAAAATTAATCTAATATACTTAAACGAGCAATGCTTATATATATATATCGTGTGTAGGTGTGTGTGTGTGTGTGTGTGTGTGGGTGTGTGTGTGTGTGTGTGTGTGTGTGTGTGTGTGTGTATTTGTGTGTAATTCGCGTGTCTTGGAAGCGGCTCTAACGATTTCGATCAAATTTTATACCCAGATGGTTTTGCTTTTTAAGTTTACCAATATACCTATGTGTCTTTCCTGAAAAAATGTTATTTTACACACAACAAAATTAATTTCTTTTTCTACAGATAATTCATACACTTTTCTGTATGTTTGAAATAGAAATGCTACGCATTACATTCACAGTTTTCTCTACTCACTTTTAGGTAACACATTCACATCTCCTTCTCTACTCACTCTTCTAAAAACAATCCATACCATCTACAGATGGACATTAATCTTGAAAAGCGCTTGACTAATCATCGCAAAATTCAGCTTTTTATGATATATTATTATACAATATATTACTTTCACATGGTTTGCTCTATTCACTTTTCTTTTATTAACACATATATCCTTTTCTACTCGCCCTTCAATACACAATTCAAACAATTTTCTAAGCCTGAAATATAAATGCAACGTATTATATCTAAATAACCCTTTTCTCAAAAAAAAAAAAAAAAAAAAAAACCCACGGTTTTACAAAAAAAAAAAAAAAAAAAAAAAAAAAAAAATAATAATAATAATAATAATAATAATAATAATAATAATAATAATAATAATAATAATAATAATAATAATAATAATAATAATAATAATAATAAAATAAAAAAAAACAAAGACGCAGAGTGAAGCTCGATCGTCCAGGGACTAAACCTTTAAATAAGCTGACTTGCTAATTATTATTTATTTATGCCAACAAACTTACTGTTGGTGTTGTTAAACACACAAGCCGTGTGTGGGCAATGTTTGAGAGGTAGAACTGGAACTGTGGTTCAAATCCCAGTTGTGGCATTGAATTTTTAAGTTCCAGTTCTACCTATCAAGCTGACTTGCTGTTTATGACGATAAAAAACTGTCTTTTAACAAAGTTATGTACAGTACACATATAGTATGTATTGTTCACAAGACGTTAAAAAATATAAACATCTTAATCACATAAAATCACATCATTTGCTAACACAGAATTAATCCACAGTGTTCTATTTTAAACACGCGTGCCGTTTGAATGAAGTACGGTCACGCAAACCCTTTATCATTAATAGTTCAGTTGGAGTGGTGTCAGGCTGACGCCATGTTTGTCAGCTGGTGCGCAGCAGCTCCCAATACAGTAGGCTTTGAGCGATAGTCAAATGTTTTAGAGCTTTCAAATTCAGTTCTCTTTGTATGGTTAACATATGAAAAAATGAACAACGATATTGCATGTGAGGAAAACTTGTTTTCCGAAACTGACACAAATAATTTAAATTTCCTGTGAAATATCGACATCGAAATGTTGGGTCGAACACAATATTTACTATACGTAGTAGAGAAAGTAAAACATATAACCAGTGTGAATTTTAACCACGCAGACTAGATCAGAAATAAAGCAGCATATCGTTTGTTGCTGTTACAGATTGTTGTCTCATTTTTGCGAATGCTGTTCTAAAGTTCGTCGCGTTCTTCGACCTGAAGTAGTATAAACGATGTAATTTAAACCCTGGTTGAAGCTCTTGACTGGGTGTGTTTCGGAGAGTTGATATGGAATTGATGGGCTGACAGGCTAACCAGCGAAGCTACAGATTCTGGAGCCGGTGTTGCCGCCCACGCATCTATCATCAAAATCCACCTTCGTAATCAGTATACGCTTCAGCAACCTTAGTTGGAGGATTATGTTATCGCACTTGTAGATCGGCTGTAATTGGCCGCGCCGGGCCGAGTGGTTAGACTCTCACCAAAGCGACCCGGGTTCCATCCCAAGTGTCCGCATGTGAGATGTGTGGTGGAAACACCGGAGCAGTGACGGGTTTTCTCCGGTTTCTCCAGTTTTCCCCGACATCATTCCACCAATTGCTCCATCATCCTTTCCTCTTCCTTCATTTCACTTCACTACTGATGTTCATCCTTTCAACCGCTTGGTCTCTTTCAGGGTCGAAATTTTCAGCAGGTGTTCGGGAGCAATATGGTGGGATAAAATGCCCTGAGTGGCTCCAACCGTGCACACTGAAGACCTTTAGCCTCGGTAGGGCCACTCTGCTAATCTGTGGGACCGGTGTACTGGTTGGTGTCAGGGACTGTAACTCGGAAAAATGTAGGGACCCTGCCCTCTGCTATGCCTGTTCTCCTGTGGTCTGGCCATCCTCCGTCTCCTCACGCCTCACCCCTCCCCCGGGGAAACCCCTTAGGGGCATAGGTACATAAGATCCCTGAGGTGCATGTGCCGATGTCCCTCTCCACGTCTGTCCTTCTACCTTCTACCTTGGCTGCAATTTCAGTTTATACATCACCTTGTGCCAGTTTTAGAGGTACTGAGTTCGTATCTCGTTAATTAAAGTTAAGGAAAGTCATAACTTTTTTTTCGGGGTGTTCCCTTATCCTGGGCAGACAATGCGAGATTACTCTAATCCCACCAAAGACATAACTTCGCGGTAACGTGCGAGGCTTGCATTCCGGGTTCTATCGCCGTCGACCCGCTACAATGACCTTGGGGTTTTTCGGGTTTTCCCTAATTGATGGGCGAATTATGAGATTTCTGATCTACAACGATTTCCTTTCCATAATTTCCCTTTCATTCCGACTCCTCATCTTTCAGATGTTCTCGGTTTTGTGGTACTGGACGCAACGGCGTGTTCCCCATGGACATGATGGAGTTCCTTTGCCTGTAGGTTGTCAATTGACCTATGAGACAATACTGGCAGTCCGACGGATCGCTAAGCAAATACTTAATTTGTATCGTAGGGTAACTAGGGCTGGGTGCACTATGACGTTAGCCGCAAAGCTTAGACTTCCATCCAACTGTTATTTCCGCAAAGGCGTATGGCTCGATTGCCTAGCAAGCAAGGAGTTCAATCTGAACGTGACACCTTCCTGTATCGGAACGTCAGATGGTGGTCTACATGGTATATGTGCCACCAAACTGCTTTCTCGCTGGATTCTTATTTGAGTGATATCAGAGGTGCATGAAAACTTTTAAGTGGGGTTCTTATCATCACCGCTGGCGTAAGACATGAATTTGTCAGCAGAGTATTGTAGCTCCCTTCTGCAAATAAACCTTTAATAGAACAGACATTGTGTGAAATGAATGGAAGTTGGTAACAGTTGCAAAAAAGATTAACACGTTTCATTGTTCGTTCCGGTTTATTTTACGCTTTTGCGTGTGACATTGCGAGACGCATTATTTAGTCTACATTTTGTAATTGGTATCGTTACTATACCTGTATGCTGGACGCCGTACTTGCTAGGCAACTTCTCCGCCACACTGTACGATGTTACCTCCTTCCCCTTAAGAGATGGACACTCACTCCAGAAAAAGCTGCCTTAAAACAATGACGTCATGATACTGAAAAGAACACTCACTCGATATTTTTCACCAGCAAATAGATTGTCGACGCCTGTTTGCCAGTGAGAAGAGATAAACAAGTTTAAGTGAAAGGAATTCGCATGGAAGGAGTGAGCAGTTAAAAGAAATGAAATGCAGTTCGCTCTATTGGAGGACCAGCCAAACGATGGCACGCTGTAAATATTGCAGAAAGATTTGCTTGTGCTGAGGCCGGCGCTTCTGCTTGGCATCATTTGGCATGCCAAGTCCATTATTCCGTAACGATTATTGCTCTGGAGAACCGTTTTAACCATGCAGAGAAAACGTTTAAGGCGGTGCACAGAGGGAATCCAATAAATGTTCCAACTGCTATCGCCTGCGGCAACCGGAATTTGCTTCTAAAGTACCAATGTACCATATCGGTGGGAGTGCTCTGCGACATTCTTTTGTTGCGGTACTCAGTAGCAGAGTAGTAGTGGTAGTACTACTACTACTACTACTACTACTACTACTACTACTACTACTACTACTACTACTACTACTACTACTACTACTACTACTACTACTACTACTAATAATAATAATAATAATAATAATAATAATAATAATAATAATAATAATAATAATAATAATAATAATAATAATAATAATAATAATAATAATAATAATAATAATAATAATGTTTGGATATTCATTCCTTAGTGAAATGTTTACTGTTCGACTCCCTTAAATAACACCAAAGGGTAAAGGGAATACATGGAGGGGGACACCTCGCACACTGCGACATCACAAAATCTGTTACGGCAAATCCACCCCCGGGAGGAAGGGATGAAGTGAGGAAACCGCAGAGTGCTATAGGGTCACAGGCAGAGAGCAGCCGGGACTCGCGGAAGTCCCTAATAAATGCTTAGATCTCTTCATCCCGGTACCAGGCCACGTCAGCTGCCACCGCCATGCGGGCCCGGTGTGTACAAGCGTCCTCACCCACGGAGGACAGCGGTCACCCAACGCCACCTAGCGTCGAGAACAGCAGTTACAATGTGCAAACTTCCGCCATCTATTCGGCATCGCTATACACCACGTGCCTGAAAGCACACCTGAAAGATGATCTGGAAAGGAATGAAGGAACTGATGGAATGGTAATCGTGGTATGGAATTAAGTACCCCAGCATTTGCCTAAGTGACAGGGGAGACCACGAAAAAACTAAGAGTGTACGGTCGCCGGGGATCGATTCCGGGACCTCCCGAATGTGAGTTGCACACGTTGCTGGGGCGGCACCGCGCTGGGTTTAAATAGAAATAACATCAGTTTATTGCCCGGGTAGGAGTCTTACACTCGCATGCTTGCATGCGATTAGGGTGTAAGTAGCCTTTTTCCCCACCAAAAAAAAAAAAAAAAAAAAATGTTTCTTTAGAAGTAATTCACAATATGATTCTAACGGGAAGCTTTGCACCTTTGATGAAGCATTCGTGAATATTATAAATTAATGATAAGGCCTTATAAGACCAAATATAGTATTCTTGAAGGCAGTGGACTTCGACGGTGGGACAATACTTCGTGCTTGGAACAGAAGAAGAGATGTAGGTTTAAGATTGCTCATCAACTCTTACAGAAAGGTTTATACTCAAGCAAAAGCAAGAGTTAAATTTGAGTATAAAATAAACATACTAGTAAAAAAGGAAAATACAGAAATAGCCCGAGCAGAACAACTGTATACCACTTCACAGACCCGCAAGATTCGCTCGGGCCATTCGTAGGTTCCTTTTCGAGAACGTTTACTTTGCGTTCGGGCACTGTATAAGGACCTGACTCATTCATCTGAGTATAGAGAACAGTGCAAGGCAATTATCTTATGCTCTCAGTAGAGCATGACATTTTACCTAGACATATTCTGAAGTGGCCTTGTTCAGAAATTAATGCGACTACTTTCCTAATTCCTGTTTTATCCAATCTCAGCAGAGTTGAAGCAACAGAGTTGCATGGACCTAAGACCAGTTTCTGGTTTGGCTTTGTTTTGGATTGGTTTACCACCTGAATTGGTGTTTTTCCCACAAGTTATGCTTATATCCAGATTTTAGCACTACGTGTACTGATTCCAAACCAACTACGGGTTTACCAGCTGAGAAATTGTCTTATTCCATAGATGTCCTGATGCCCTCGCAACCACAACATTTCCTATCGATGAAAGTAACCAAATGGAGCAAAACGTTTAGTATTTAAAGTTCAAAATTGATTCTATTGGCTCCAGATTGTTATTGCTGATATTCCCGAGAAACACTCGTACGCAGTGTTTACAAAACCAACACATTGGATACAGGCAGTGCTCCCTTAAACACGCTTTACGTAATTTATGATGTGCAAAGGCTTCATGTGTACCTAACGAGTTACGTGCATGTGAGACAAAATGTGACGTAACGATCTGTTGATATTTGAATGCAGTCGCTAAAGGGAAGCCGAAATCGATGGTGCTTAATTAAAAGGTCTTTAGTTCCAACTGTAATCAGCATAGCGGAGTATGTAAATAGTGAAAAATTGCCCATTGGACCACAATGAATATCCGAGTGACGGTATGCAAAAATAAGAGGGGAAGAAGAGTGATGAAACATTGAAATGATTACTGTCCATGGGGTCTTCAGGTGATGTAAAGCCCTGTGTTGCGGAAATGTATATTTTGTTCCATAGAGTACTTAACAACGTTTGATGCTCTCATGAGAGTTCAGGAAGCGAAACAAATTATACAAATTTATTTTATTGAAATGTGGCAGTGAATCGTAAAGGCTTAATTATGGTGGGGATATAATGTAGAAAAGGGCAAGGCAAGATAATGTGTTTGAACTACAAAAGAGGTTTTATCCCCAAGACATATGGACGACTTTTAATAATGGAATAATGTTAAAACTTGTCAATTCAATTAATCAACTTTATAATACAGGTAACCTACGAAACAGTTCGTTTGACAGACTACTTGCACGTAGGTACAATGTCAACATTCTGTATAAGAGGTAACAAAGGCAATTGAATTGAAGTCCATCCAAGAAAGTCTACTATATTAGATGCATACGTATTCCTCTGCCCTTTAAGTTTCATATAATCCTTTATTCGTGTACGATGTATCTCATAGCATAAGGAATTAATATTGTAGGGTAACAGATCGGGTATATCCGCACAAGTATCTTATAGAGTTGCCGAAGGACGTTTTTGGTTTAGACACTGAACTGTTTGGTCATAAGTGCCCTTAAACATGGATCATGGCAAAAGTCAGATGAATTTCAATATAAAATAAAAGTAGGACAGAGTGTTCCTTATCTGAGAGATGCTGCCACCTAGCAAGTCCTTCCACATGTTGCTTTGTGTCGTGGTGTAGTTCCATTGTGAGTCTATAGGATTTAGCATAAGGGTTGTGTGTACAAGAGCAAAACCCTGTTTCTTCTCCCCAAAAGTAATTTTTTTCTCACTTCAGTTGTTTGTAAATTATATTTTAGCTAGTTCACAACGATTATTTTCTGAATGTATATTAGATTCCACATTATTTGGTGAGTAAAATGAGGCTACTTTTTCATTATATTATAACCTAGCACGTAGGTTGCCATGTTTACGTTGTAGGACACACTCGTGTGCCTTGGGTCACAACAGCATCTTGTACCTTGTATCTATTGTTTATGGTACAATAGGTTTCAGCATATTTCTTGTATGTATTCAGTGCTGGAATAATAGACAAATATGCCTCGTAGGGGACATGGAAAGAAAAGGGAACCCGTAGACGCAACTACTTTGAAAGACATCCTTAAAGCAATTAATTATAATGATCCTGAAAAGAAAATGTTATATAGGCAGGCAAGGAAAGTATTCAATGCCAGTCTCTTTACTCTTACCAGACATCTAAACAAATATTTAGGTTGTGGAGATGATTTTGAATATTCAGACCCATCAAGAGACATGCATCTTCAAAACTGATTAAGAGGTAGTACATAATGGATAAATTGTAATCTCAAAACGAAGTTGAAGTGCCCATTCCCCTTCTATCTACCAACGACAACGATGGTGTAGGTGAAGAATGTATTTAGTGCAACAGTTCTAAAGAATCTGATTATACTGGAGAAAAGTGGTGTATACGCATCAAATGTGGTCGCGGACACATTATCGCTGTGCTGGGGTTGAAGGGTTGAGAGCTTACCTCTGTGACTTTTGTGCTTTTATTGTGTTTGTGCTTCATAATTAATAAGTGTTTTCTTAAATAGCTGTAAAAATAGTTCATTTGTTTTAAATATTCCTTTTAAAGTATGGTCTAGGGTATAGCATGGATGTCCTCATGTAACATGTTATTTATATATCTGATAGTTTATTTGACTGAGTTTGTTTTATCCAATTAAGATATGTTTAAAAAGCACAAAATGTCATCATACGCTTAACCAAGACCACAAGGAATATTTTAAAAGGTGGCTCAAGGTACTACACCCTCACCTACTAGTAGGAAATATACATGAACGCCCCTAAAAAAGAGGCAAAAGCCAGTTAGAAAAGTTCGAAAAAGTAGAACATTTCTAAAGTTTTAAATTGTCATGTTCATCTCCGATAAACACTTCAACCTACATCAACTTCAACCCTAAACCTACATCTTCATCATCGGGCAATTGTTCATCCCAGAGGACAAACAGCGCCACTTAAGGCCAGAAAGCCGGGTCGGTATGTGCTGATCCCTCGGCTGTCGGCAAGTACTAGCTGACAAGACCATGAGCCGTATCGGAAAGAATGTGTAACTGCCGAGTTGTTGCGGGCCTATCGCACTTACACGGCGAGTCTGTATGTATACAGCCACCCAGACTGACAGGCTATAATGAGGACAGGAAGACGGGGGGAGGGGAGAGGCTAGATACACCTGTTTAAAATGTGTTTTTGTTTGTTTAAACAAACATTATTCAACAAACAAATTGTGTCCCTAATATTTTCAATAAACGTATAATATATGTATGTGGGATTTGTGTGTTCATGAGCTCGTTTTAATCCAGCACGCAGTAATGTTAAACATTAGGTCATAGGAACATTTTGAATAATTCATAAAGCAAAATACTTAATACATAATTAGAAGATTATAGATAAATAAATCATATAAAATAATTTTATGGTTCTTTAATTTCTAGATTACATTTTTTACTAAATTAGCTTCGTGTGATATCTGACGTGCATGGCATTTGACAAGCGAACACACATTACTAGTGTTGCTAGCAACGCCTGCACTTCTTTAATGAAACTCTTAATTACAACCCCTTCCTCATATCCACTGTGCAAAGATGGAGAGGAATGTGGGCTGGGCAAAGCGAAAAGCCTTGTCATACGATAAAAGATTGCTGGCGTATTTTTAATGTCTCTAACTGTACTACGTGACAAAGCGTATCGACCTTGGTTGTCGAGCGCTGCGTTCGCTTGTTATCTTGTTTTCTACAACAGTGAAGCACTAATAACTTGGCATACAGTAATGCAACAAAACTAGATTTGTCACGCCTGCCGATATATGCCACGTTGCTGTCCTGAAGACATGATTGCACCTGAACAGAGTATATGTTTATGTTTATTCACCACTTAGATCATGTTACATGATATGGGCTTCATCAAAAAAAAAAAATTCTATACGATTTACAGAACTAATTTTACAATATTACAAATAAAATGTCAAATATTCACTTACTAAATAAAGATTTACAGAATAATGATATGTTAACAAGTTACGATGTCAAATATTCACTTACTGAATAAACAATATGTTGTAGTAGAAAGGATTTGACTTCTTTGTTAAATTTTTTTATATTAGTTATTTCTTTGATATTTGCTGGCAGTTTATTATATAATTTAATGCCTAAGTTTGTCAGGTTCTTCTGTTGAATATTTGTTCTGCATAACTGAACATGAAGGTAATTTTTCCCTCTAGTGTTATGAGAATGGATATCCATATTTGTGTCTAGTTCTCCTTGATTTCTCTTAATATGATTTGAAACTTCAGCTATAAAGATACAAGCTAGAGGTAGGATGTTATGTTTCCTAAAATTAGATCTACAGGATGTACTATTTTCTATTCCACTTAAAATTCTTATAGCTCTCTTTTGGATTATAAATATTCTTTCAAATTTTTCCCCCAGACAAGGCATTTCCCTCGTGTATAAAAACAAAAGATGAATATAACCACCTGTATACTTAAACAGTATACCACATCTGTTGTTTCTGCATTGAAAACTTCCTTGACTGCTACAATAAGCCCGAGTACTTGAATTCCACTGAAATAAATAAAGTTGAATACAGGGATCCAAAGTATTTGTTCCTGTGGAAAACATATCTTTTGGTGCCAAAGTTCAAATATATCTGACAAAATCACCCCTGCCCTACAATTATGTACAAGTTTTCAAATTACACTGTGTTGATTTTTACGTTGAGTCAGTTTGCGACATACTAAGTCGTTTTTCATTAAGTGAACTTCTTACAATGTTGGAAGTGTTAAAACCAGCTAAAATCCAAACAGTTCAGTCAATTGCACTACTTGCTTCTCCTCGGTTTCCTAATTAGATGAAAGTGGAAGAAATGCAACAAATAGATACAGAATGCAGGCTATTGCGCAATAATGATATTGCATGTGGCAGTAAGTCTACAGCGCAAGAACTTTGGAGCGAATATTTATTATTATTGTTGTTATTATTATTGTTACTGTCATAAAGATGTTACTAAGAAAATTGCCGGTTAAAAAATCTACTGTTCTCTAATGCTTTTTTCAAATAAAATAGGCTTCTACTTTGGCAGACATGGCAACATTGTAGTACGTCAAAGTATAACTTTTAACTTCTGTGTCTTGTGTTAAACTGTCCAGTGGATCTGAGATTAAATAAATTAAGATTATAAACCTGTTAAACAGTATGTTCATTTAGTTGGCAAGTTTCAGTTTAAGAGACAATCTTGTGCTTGTGACAGGTGTAACGTTTCAGGAATCCTACATCTTGAACGCTGTAACAAATTCACCCACTTACTTCTGAGAACATCCAAGTCTTATCTTGAAACTTTCTTGTGTTGGAGCTTGCCACACTAAAATCACAGGGGGTTGGAACTTCTGCTTAAGCTTTACGTCAGGGATGGGCAAGCTCCGCTTGCAATAAAGGATCTATAACCTGCAAGGCATATACAGAAAATGAATGTCACATGTGTCATAGATAAGAACGAAGTGCTGCCAACGTTAGCTTTCTTACTTCATCATATGTGTATACTCCCTTACAGTCTTTTGTCTTCAGCTGATCTACTTTCCTTTTTAACTTTCTCTTCTGTTTATAGTAAGTATAGGAAGCACTAAATTCCACCCCAAAACCAATACAGATATTTCAACAAAAATACGGGTTTTGAACCTCACTGAACACGAAACAGAAATAAAAACATTTTAGAAAAATATCCACATTTGTGTTCTCGAACAGCATAACTCTAAAACAAAGAGTTGGTTTAATACCAAACTCGATATTTAAGTTTAGTATCTTCGAAGGGTATAAGGAGAGTTCAAACAAAATTCCTCGTCCCAAACAATCCTTTATGTCCCGCGATGTTTATCTTTTTCTGAAAAACGGTTCTAACGATTTTGTTTAAAATGCCGAATGTTGAAACCGTATAGCTCCTATTTTCTTTTCTATGTTCCTTGTATGTTCTTTCGTTGCCTACTAATTTAGTATGTTTGTATGTGGTAATATGCTTCCTTTTTACTTTCTCTACTACGTATAGTAAGTAGAGAAAGTAATGTATTCCACCCAAAAATTCAATGTCGACGTTTCACCTGAAATATGTTTTGAGGCCTCCTGAATAAAAAAAAAAGTATATTTAGAAAAAGTTGCTGCGCGCGCGTTTGTGTGTATCTGTCTGTTTGACTGGTAACTCAAAAACGAAAACTCGGTTAAAAACCAAATTTAGTATTGAAGCTTAATATCTTTGAAGATTTTGAAGAATTCTGGAGAAAACACCTCCACCCTAAGCTACCCTTTACAAGGAAAATGCTCCAAAAATTAACGACTTATATTATAATGTCGCATGTTTAAGATATTTTTATGGCAAATGAATTGTATATTTTAAATTTTCTGGCTATAGCTGATAGTGTCCTACTTACTCTTGACGACTTTTGCCTAACTGGTAAAATGTAAGAGGTAGGCTAAATTTTACTATACAAAAACGTAGATTTCGTTAAGACACAATTTATGTCCGAATTAATTTTTTGTGCAGTGAATCACTTCGGAGATATTCCTTGTTATTTGTGTGAGTTTCGTGAAATGGAAGATCGTTATTTATTTCTTATACCTTAGCCGTGCAAAGGAAACGGAATCTCAAAGCTATAAAACATTTGACTATCGCTCAAAGCCTACTGTATTCCCCTATTCCCCTTGCACCTACAAGGAAATAAGGAATAAGGTAATTTCTGCAAATGATCTCAACTAACACGAAGATACAGGAATGTCTGTAAGAATGGTTAGCACAAGAGCAGAGAGTCATATAAGTGCAACACATCAGACTTTTTACCTTTGTTTCTAAGGTAGGACCTCAGTTTCTTACCTTTTTGTGCTTGTTCCCGTTTCTAACTCAGTAGATGTTTGCATGAAAACTCTTGTTTGCAAGAGTTTGCCACGGAGTAGCTACTATTATGTGCAATGACAAGACTTAAAGTTTATATATATTGATCTTTTTTGTCTTCTTTATTTTGAGTTGCATAGATTTATAGCACTCTTGAAATACAGATGCACTGGATAAATTCCAATTTACTTTTCTCATGCGCATTTCTGTTATACCCACATGTATTTTTTGCACTTTTTGAAGTATTATTTTTACGTGGCAGAAGACCATCGCCTTCCCAAAACCTCTTACATTTTCTTATGAGGACCTACAAAGGAAAATTATCTCAATGTTACAATATTTTCATGACACCTAATAAGTCCTCTTCGTCTTGCACCTTTCCCCTTCCACCTCTGTTTCTATAACCTCTGCCATACACTGACCTCCATTCTTGTAAGTACCTTCCTCTGTCGCAAATTCCCAATCATTTGCGCACATATTAGAAATAAAAGTTTACAACAACGGTGTGCAGCAAACTATCCTTAATCTTTTGAAAATTGCACTTCAAGCCTTTAAGAGAAGATTTTAAGTTTATGGCCTGTGTAAATCACGAACGTTTGACGTTCTAAAATATGTTTGAAATGTTTAATTGCACTGTATATTGCTAATAACTCGCTGTCACAAGCACTAGATTTGGACTGTCGTTTAGTTAGAGTTCGTGAAAAGAAACCGAGAGGTCGAGCTGTGCGGTCCATATCTTGTTGAAGTACTGCACTTCTAGCTATATCCGATGCATCTGCGACTAAGTAGAGTGGAGCCCCAGGAATGGGGTGCGCCAGGATTGCTGCTTTGCAGAGAGTTCGTGCATTACCGCAAAGGAGGTTTGTGCCTCCTCGTTCCAGTGCACTGGCCTTTGTGTTGCTTTTCTAGTGCCCGGTGAGCAGTTGTGAGAGTTGCTGTTGCAGTTTGGTGCATTCTGGGATGAATCTACGATAGAAGTTTACTATTCCCAAAAAGGGTCGTAATCCAGTAACAGACTCGGTTCTAGAAAATTCTTGATAGCGCTCACTTTCTGTGGTAGAAGTTTCAGGACCTGAGTCCCCTCCGAAGGAGTGTCGCCTTGTCGTGGCGGAGGGGCTCAGTACCTGAGCCAGACGGCCTACTAAGTGTCATTTTGATTACTGGTAGGCAAGAGGTGAGGGGAAGCAAAGAACATTCCAAACGGGTAGATGGGGCTCGTTAGTCTTGGTTGACGACTCATCTAGGAGAAGAGGACTCCGAAATCAAACTCCCCCAGGGGCTCCTACTATGGTAGGTACGGGTTTGGCGTACCCGGGGCCCCGAGCCATACTCTCGATTGGGTTCCTCCAAGAGGTGAGAGGGCACATGCCAAACGCCCAATTAACTTTGGTCCACTTTTGTGTTTGACCTCCCACCTGATACCTCCCTGTACACAGTCTGATGGATAACCTACGCGCGGGTCGTCGGTGGATGGGGTGACGCAAGGGGTGACTGGGTAATCGCGTAAGTCCCAGCCCCTGGTTATCATGTAGGATCTGTGTGCGTATCCGCTGATAAAGGTCAGTCCCGGGGAGGGGCCATTGCATGAGCTGATGCACTCCTGAAGGCGATTGGGTCCCTCTATCTATACATTGGGAGGTGAGACCCTAGGGTGAGCAAGGTCCAGGCCAGGACTCTCACCTAAGCCGGGGTGGCGCCCAGGAAGTGAGCATGCCATCGGAGACATCTGCAATGGTGGAGGATGACATCGCCATGAGTTCACAAAAAACTCACAACAAAAAAAATTTTAAAGTTTGCGTAAAGGAAGTAGCTGAGTCGAGTGGTCCTCGCTACTTAGTTATATCTCGAACTGAGGGAGATAAGAAATTTTTAACGGTGAGCCCATTTATCATTCAAAAGGGTTTGGATAACATTGCTGGTCCAGTAAAGTCATGCACTAGATCTCGCAATGGCACGCTCCTGGTTGAAGCACATTCAGCTACCCAGGCAGCTAAAATACTGAAGGCGAACATGCTAGCAAGTTATCCTGTCAGTGTTCAGATGCACAGAACCTTGAACTCCTCGCGCGGAGTGATAAACACCCGTGCATTGGATGATTTAAGCAATGAGGAGATTCAAGAAAATCTTACGGAACAAGGCGTAACTAATGTTTACCGGGTTCAACGCAAAGAGGGTGGTGAACTGAAGCCAACACGTACCCTGTTCCTGACCTTTGATCGGGTAGATCTCCCGCAAAGGATTAAGGCAGGGTATGAGTCCATCGAAGTTAGGCCGTTCATCCCGAACCCGCTGAGATGTTTTAAATGCCAGCGCTTTGGGCATACAAACGAGTTTTGCAAGGGAATACCTACTTGTAATAACTGTGGGGATGCATTTCATGATGGTGATTGTGCTGCAGCGCCGTCATGCGTAAACTGCAAGGGTGAACATGCATCCAGTTCCCGAGATTGTCCCCGTTTTATAGAGGAAAGAGCGATCCAAGAGATACGGGTTAGAGAGAAGGTGCCCTTCTCAGAAGCCCGGAAGCTCTTGCGTCTACGCCAACCCTCTGTTCCAAGATCCGGTACCTATAGCTCAGTTACAGCTAAAACGGTACCGAAACGAGAAATCGCAACACAAACCAGCGATATAAATGGGGCAACAATATCAGAAAAGACACTCGTACCCCGTAGCTCAATTCCAAAGCCCTCTACATCGGCACGCAAATCTGTGTCAACGTCTACAACGTCCGTAAGTGCAAAGAACATCAGCTCTACATCACCATCAAAAGCATCAAGATCAACACAAGATAGAAGCAAGCCCGTAAGATACGATGCCTCACCGATTAAGTTCAAGAAGACCTATACAAGAAACGACTTCCTCAAAGAAAATGGTACGTCCGATCCCAGTACATTGAAGGGATATAGGAGTCCCCGAACATCTCCTCGAAGATCCCGAAAATCTTCTTCTGGAGAATCTTCAGGGGTGGACTCAGACCGGCGTCTTTCATCTTCGCCGGTCCCCATTAGCAACCGGTTCGAGACACTCGAACCCAAGTTTGCTATGGGAAAACGCACGTCCTCGGCAGAGGACATGGAACTAGAATCTGCCCACACTGGAAGACCCCCAGTGGAAAAGAGGCGCGAAAAAGCGTCTGACAAAACTATAAGCCCAAGAGAAAAGAAACGGGCGAAATTGGTTCGCCAACCGCCTACTCCAAAGTAATGAAGAGTTACCTTGGAATTACCTATCCCATACACAATGCAATATGACTATCCTACAATGGAACATACGTGGAATTCGAACTCAAAGACCAGAACTTGAGCTCTTGCTCAAAGAAAACGAACCTCTGGTCGCATGTTTGCAAGAGACTAAGCTGCGTCCTCAAGACGCTTTCCATCTAAGGCGATACACCCCAGTACGGTGTGATGTTATACCAGAAGAGGGTGTTCCGGCACATGGCGGCGCTATGATACTTGTGAGAGATGACATATATATGCAATCTGTACCAATACAGTCTGATATCCAATCAGTTGCAATAAGGATTATACTGCCAGACATCCATTTCACCATCTGTAATATATATTTGCCTCCGTCCCATGACTTCTCGCACATTGATTTAGAGGATCTAGTTTCCCAGTTGCCAACACCGTTTCTGTTGGTGGGAGACTTCAATGCGCACCACCCACTTTGGGGTTCAAGTCGCGCTTGTGCGAGAGGTACACTCATTTCCGATTTTTTGGACAGTCACAACCTAGCTCTCCTCAACACTGGAGAGCCTACATTCATTTCGGACTCTCATAGCAGCTTCTCACACCTTGACCTTGCAGTTTGTTCACCTCAGTTGGCAGTCTCCTTACAATGGAATGTCATCTCTGATTTACACTCTAGTGACCATTTCCCATGTCTTATTAGTCTCTTGACGCAACATACACACTCCACACGTATGCCCAGATGGCGTTTGGACCATGCCAACTGGAACCTTTACACCCAGTTGGCTGTCTTTACCTACAACGAGCACGACTCAGTGAATAATTTGGCGCAGCATCTCACGGAGACGATTCTCTCTGCTGCTGAACAATCGATTCCGCGGTCGACTACACACCCCCGTCAATTTCCCGTCCCCTGGTGGACGGAAGAATGTCGGAATGCCATTCGTGCTCGAAGGCGTGCACTTAGGGTTTTCCAACGTCACCCTACTTTGGAAAACCTGATTGAATACAAGAAAATGCGCGCCAGGTCCAGACAAGTCATTAAGGATAGCAAAAAGTCATCATGGAGCAAATTTGTAGCTTCATTTAACCGACACACACCTTCCTCGGTTGTGTGGGATAGATTAAGGCGTGTTGCAGCTAAAACGACCCAAATACCAATAGCGGGACTAAAAACAGCCACAGGAGCTGTTGTTGATTCATTTGAAGTGGCCAATACCTTTGGCAGTGCTTTCGCACAAGTGTCTAGCTCGGAAAACTACTCCCCTGAGTTCCTTCCATTTAAAACTCAGGTGGAATCTCAAGGCTTCACGTTTCGTTCTAGAAACGTAGAAGATTACAATCGCCTTTTCACCATGGCGGAGCTGGAGCATTCCCTGAAATCTTCGCGATGTTCAGCACCAGGACCGGACGGTATTCATGTACAAATGTTACAACAGCTCTCTCCTGAAGGTAAGGCATTCCTGCTCGAGGTCTATAATCGTGTTTGGGTTGACAGTATACTCCCAGAAAATTGGCGGGAGGCCACCGTTATTCCCATCTTGAAGGCTGGGAAGGACCGTCATCTTCCCTCCAGCTATCGTCCTATTTCCCTCACCAGTTGCGTTTGCAAGGTGATGGAACGCATGATCAATGGACGATTGGTATGGTGGTTAGAAAGTCGTAACCTACTGACTAACATCCAGTGTGGTTTTCGACGACGCCGTTCAACTGTTGACCATCTTGTGTCAATATCGACACAGATAATGGACGGCTTTATGAAGAACTGTCAAACCGTTGGCATATTTTTCGATCTTGAGAAGGCTTATGATACGTGCTGGCGAGCAGGGATTCTACGTTCCCTGTATGCCTGGAACATACGTGGACGCCTACCACTTTTCATTCAGGAGTTTATGAAGGACCGCTTTTTCCGAGTAAGGGTCGGCTCGGTTTTTTCTAATTCTTTTGTTCAGGAGGAGGGAGTACCTCAGGGTTCGGTGCTAAGTGTCACGCTCTTTGCTATAGCAATTAACTCCATCTGGAAATGTGTTCCACCTGGAGTTTCGTCATGCCTATTCGTAGACGACTTCGCTGTCTATTGCACTTCTCAGCGCACGGCGTTCTTACAACGGCGCCTGCAGCAATGTTTGGACAACCTCAGAGAATGGAGCATGAAAAACGGCCTCCGCTTCTCAACTGAGAAGACAATCTGCGTTAATTTCTGGCGCCGTAGGAGACGATTACCACCTTCGCTCCGATTTGGCCCAGATTCACTTCCCTTCGCAGAAGAGACGCGCTTCCTGGGTTTGATCTTGGACAGGAAGCTTAGTTGGTCGTCGCATATTGCACAGCTAAGAGCGAGATGTGACCGTTCCCTAAATATTATGCGAGTACTGAATGGCAAATCGTGGGGAGCGGATCGAACAACTTTGTTGCGAATATATCGCGCATTGGTCCGATCCAAGCTAGACTATGGGTGTATTGTTTATTCGTCAGCACGACCATCTGTGCTGAGAAGATTAGACGTGGTCCATAATAGGGGCATCCGCATTGCAACAGGAGCTTTTCCAACAAGCCCAGTGGTGAGCCTTTACGCCGAGTCCGCAGAACCTCCTCTGCAATATCGGCGTGAGATTCTCTTGGCAAATTATGGTTGTGCGCTTAGATGTATGCCTAAGCACCCAACGTTCGCTTCTTTTTTCACCAGCACGCTAAGAGAACGATATAGAAATAGCTCCCTTAATCCAAAGCCTGCGGGGTTCCGTTTCCAAGAGCTCCTAGTGAAGCTTGGAGTGGAACTGCCTGTGATGTTCGCCAAGGGCGAGAGACTTCACCCCCCTTGGCTATCTGGTACGCCCCATGTAGATCTTGGGATGACCATACACCAGAAGTCCACGATGCCTATTTCAAGTATCCGCACGTGTTTCTTAGAATTTTTGTCAGGTTACTCTGACCGTAGATACATTTACACCGATGGATCAAAGAACACCAACGGTGTTGGATGTGCTTATGTTTATGGAACCGAACCATATACATTCGGTTTTCCAAATAGCACTTCCATTTTTACTGCAGAGCTTTATGCAATTTATCGAGCCGTTTTGTATGTTCGCCGTCGTAAATTAGGTGACTGCCTGATTTTGAGCGATTCCCTTAGTGCACTGCAGAGCCTTTGTCAGTTGTACAACCCCCACCCTATTGTACAACGTATCCAGGATGCCCTCCATGTTTTACACGCTTCTGGTGTTGACGTGGTGTGTGCATGGATTCCTGGTCACGTAGGTTTGCCTGGGAATGAAATGGCAGATTTAGCAGCAAAGTCGGCAACTACAGAACCTAGTATTACCATCTCACGTGTTACTTCGGAAGACTTCAGGCTTGAAGTGCGGCGAGCGGTGCTGTCGTCCTGGCACGACGAGTGGTCAGTTCTCCGCGGTAATAAGCTTAGAGAAGTGAAAGAACTTCCGATAAACTGGGTAACTTCCTGTCGCACATCTCGTCGCGAGGAGGTTAGTTTGGCTCGATTAAGAATAGGGCACTGCAATTTTTCGCACGGTTACCTATTTAAAAGGGACCCTGCGCCTCTATGTCCGCTGTGTGACAACGGTTTGTCGGTTCGCCACCTGCTGCTAGAGTGTTGCTCTCTAGCGCACCTTCGGGATTCTCTGCAGCTGCCTGCCAGACTTGCAGAGGTCCTAGCGGACGACAGAACAGCGGTTGATAGAGTTTTTAATTTTTTAGCGCAGTGTAATATAAATTTGAGGATTTAACTTTTTTAATTATCTGTTTCTGCTTTTGGACATATTTATCACCTTGTTTCATATCTGGCTATTGCCACTGCTTTTTACCTTTTTTGTTTCTAGTATTTTTATTTTTTGAGTGAAATTTATATCTGGCTATTGCCATGAATCTTTTAAGGGCGCTGATGACCTTGAAGTTGAGCGCCCTTAAACCAAATCCAAACCAAACCAGGACCTGAGTGCTGATTTCGTACCCTGAGAAATTAATCCGCTGTACACCGAAAATGCATTTGGCAATAGTGATATTGTGTCTTCTACAGAGAATGCAGTCGTGATGGAGGTGTTTTCTCATCCGCAGAAGTGACTAGAATATCAACGCAACAAAAGACAAAATCTAACCCTCTGAGTACCATGTCCATAAACTTTGAAAGGTTTGTGCAGCACTTCTTAACGCGAACGGCATGAATATGAATTCAAATACGGCAAGCGGAGTTATGGTACGCGCGCATTAGGTAAATGGATGGCAAGATAGAAGATCCATGTAGTATATAACAGCAGTAGGTTAACAAAGGTATTGGGTATCTGTCAGGTACTGGGATATGGTTTAGTTTTCTATAATCCCCACAAGGCCTCCAATCACCAGATTTTGCAGAGTGAAATGTAAGAGAATAGCCCAACAACTTTCCTACCTAAGGTCTACATAACCCTTGTGGAAGAAGACACGAAGACAAATTCCTTACGAGCTACTTTTAAATTTTTAGCTGAGAGCCTTTTGGATTTGGCTTTAACTGGCGAGCCTTTCGTTTCAATGAAACACTCAATATGGTAAATTGCAATTTTTGTATTCATAATGTATGGTCCTCTAATATCGGTTCACACTACGTGAGTAACTCTTAACATTTGCTATTACAGATTCCTTGTTTTCATTTACTGCTTCAGATGTATCCCTTCCATTACGTCGGGGTGGTCACCATTAAAGCTCTATGTGATACACAGTTTGATTTATTGTAACTACAAAAAGAAGCATGTTTTCATGTTAGTACCTGCAATTAGGCTTGCAGAGTGGACATAGGCTTTACCCCCCCCCCCCCCCGCTTGGGATGATCGTATAACGGAAGTCTGTCAAGCATTACCTATTTAAAAGGGACCCTGCCCCTCTATGTTCGCTGTGTGACAACCTTTTGTCAGTTCGCCACGTGCTACTAGTTTGTTGCTCTCTAGCGCACCTTCGGGATTCTCTGCAGCTGCCTACCACACTTGCAGAGGTCTTAGCGGACGACAAAACAGCGGTTGATAAGAGTTTTTAAGTTTTTAGCGGAATGCAACATCAATTTGATGATTTAAAATTTTAGTTCTCATTATGCTTTTTGACATATTTATCACCTTGTTTCATATCTGGCTATTGCCAGTTTTTTACCTTTTGAGTACATTTTTCTTGTTGCTAGTATTTGTATTTTTATTTATATATATTTATTTTTGAGTAAAATTTATATCTGGCTATTGCCATGAATTTTTTAAGGGCGCTGATGACCTAGAAGTTGAGCGCCCTTAAACCCACAAACAACTACTGTGTCCAGTATTCGCACTGACCGACAATTGATCTACCGATGGATCTAAGAGCACCAATTGTATTGGGTGTGTTTGTTTATGGAACCGAATCACATTCCATTTATACTGTAGAGCTATATGTAAAATACCGAACCGTTTTATATGTACGCTTTATTAAACAACTTTATTAAAGATTAACGGAATACTTTAAAACGTAGTTATTAAAACATGAATTATTATTTTTAAAAGTTAACATTTCCTGTTTTGTAGTGTACACAGGCGTGGTGAAAGAAGTTGTTGGAGATACGATTAATGCAAATTTTAATAGAGGACTCAAGTAACCTTACTATAATAATTACATCTAATTCTATAAGTTGTCTTTTAGTTGTTGCGCTTTTCTTCGAGATCTTCTCGATTACGTTCACCTTATTCTAAAAATTCTTCAAATGCTGATACAGAAACTACCAGGATCTAGTTCTCACTGCACAAAGTTGTCTTGCTTTCTTAAAATTTCCGAGGAAATCTCTATGCAAAACTTTTGCGTAGACTGCAACACCTACCCTTTTTATTATAGCTAGAATCTGTAAATTAAAAATAATAATAGATGCGCTGATAATCTATGAAGCCTTTTTTCTGTTAAACTTTCTTGCACAACTTTTCATTAATTCTACATGGCTGAGATAAATTCGGAGAGAAGAGTTAGAATTGAAAACCGACGGATATTAAAACAAAAAAGACTCAGCTGTTTGAAAATGGCGGAGAATGCTGGACAAAGCGCAGCGCACAGACCGAAGGCAAATTACTGACAAGAAAAAACTATAAAGGGTAAAAAAAAGAAGGAAAGGGGAAGAGGGTGAGAAATCATGGAACAATAATAAAAGTGAAGACAGCAGAATTAAAACGGCAGAAAAATATTGCCTCAGCAGAGAGGAAGAGAAGATAAGTTGGAGACCCTCTCAGCTGATTTTGATCTCCGTTCAAGTGCCGAAATGAAAATTGCTTTGTCAAGAAAGAGCTTTGAGATCGAACGGTACTGGTATTCCCCCTACGGCGATGGAATCTCGAGTTAGGCGCTCTTTGAGAGGGGGGGGGGGGGAGGGATTGATGCGACGGAACGAACCAAAACAACCAGGCAAAACGCAATTAAGAAAACGAGAGGGATCGCTTTCAGAAAAAGAAAACAAAATGAGAAATAGCTTGGCAAACTGAGCGAAGATATAAGACAAAGAAGAAGAAGAAAAAAAAAAAAAACAAACAAATGAGACGTTCTGGAGGGTACTACTGAGCCTATTTCACTTTTGATGGGAATCTCAACATGTTTTGACCAAAAGTCGTAAGGCTTAGGGAATAAAGGAAAGAAATGTTTCGACAGTCCTTCCAGTAATGACGTGCTCTCTTTGAGGATGTGATGAACAAAGTAAAGAAGCTGTTAACTCCAGAAAATGTTGCCTTAAAGCAATAACAATGATATAGCTTGTACCTCATCCACAGCTTCTGGGTTCAACATCAGCTGGAGCGTGGGAATTTTTCGTTACTCAGGATTGTTCATTATCCTCCTTAGAGCCTTTAAAGTTGGGTAAGAGAGTTAATAGCAGGGCAACTTGTAAACTAAGGTCTGATATTTTATACAAACTATCATGTATTGTTGCACAACGGTTGTTTTAATTCCTTGCACCTTTCTCTACTCTATCGTGCTTACCCCTAATTTCACGCTTTCCACACAACGTGACTTAAGTTGAAACGGGTTGGCCACAACAGATGTGTATTTGTCATTCAGGCAGGTCAGTAGTACAACATTCAGTGGCGCTTCGTAAATACGTCCAATCAAAGTTTCAAACCACTAACTCTTTTTCGAACATTACAGCCGAATATTGGCATGCCCATAGCTGCCAAGATCTCCAAATCATGATCAAAATAAGAAAATGATGGACATATTGTAGTATTAATATTGCATTAGTCGGCCTGGGTGGCTCATTGGGCTAGACGCTAGCCTACTGATTCCGAGGTCGCGGGTTCAAATCCGGTCCAAACCGATGCTTAAAAACGGGAGTTCCATGTCATTAGATTTACTGGCATGTAAAAGAACTGCGGGACGAAATTTCGGCACACCGGCGACTCTGATATAATCCTGGCAATTGATAACGTCGTTAAACAACAAAATAATTTTAATAGTAATTGTTACCGTCTTGGCATAAAAATGGACTGTCTCATTCTTGCCAGCAAGAAACCAATTAGCTCAGGTTGTATAATTTGATTTACTTTCACTAAATACACAACAGTCAAACAAAGCAATCAATTACTAAATAACAATACTAATGCAGCACGTAAATGAGTCAGATATCAATAAGAATTTACAGCCTGTTAGACTAATCTCTATTTTCCTTGTACATAGTAACATCGCCTTGGCAACCATCAGAAAGGCTAGCCAACCTTTCGACTGCACAATTCAACTATCAGTCACTGAACAGTAATACTGTATTGTTATTATTAATTACAGCAATATAGTAAAAATAAACGCATTGTCGTTCAAAATTAATGCAATTCTTACTTGCTACCAGGAAAAAAAAATGACTGATATGTTATAGTAGTCGCACTGTATTACAGTCAAACAGAAATAAGCACAGTTTGCCAAAATAATTATATTTACATGTTACCGTAAGTCGCCATTGACCCCAATCGTTGTGGTTTTGTTTCTGTTAAAGAGGCTAGGGCAGCTGGGATAGGCGTGGTAAGTCTAGGTGAGGTCTAGGTGTCGTCGTTCTACCAGCTTTTGTATGCCAACGTCGTAGAAGTCTGCCGCCTGCGATGATTACCAATCGTTGGATAACCAGTGGAAATAATGCTCTATTGCTGATCGTCGTGCACCTTTTCATCCGCGGTATTGACTAAATCTGCTGTAATTATGGCGGACCTGATCGCGGGTCGTTATGGACACGGTACGGCCCTGCCTTGAAAGCTCTCACCCACTTAAGCACTTTGCTGTTACTCCTGGCACTTGGACCATACACATCACTGATGTGTGGATGAATGTCCATTGCTGAAACGATTCCTGCTGTCAAAAACCGAATCACAGACCGTATCTCACTGGCGGCAGGCTCATTGACTGTTTTAAACGTTTTGAACCGACACTGTGAACAGCACACTGCAACACTGCTTATGTAAATAGCGTCATTTTACTCGCTAGTCGTTCCGGGAGTTAGTGCGCATGCGGGTTTCAATGTTAGAGCCAAATTCATGAGGTAAGGTAAGGTAATAGGGTAATTCGGATTAACCTATGTTCCATTTCACATATTACACATTGAAGCTCAGGATTGTGTAAAAGAAGAATTACAAGGATTCTGAACCGTTCGACTAGAGGCTATGCCGCAAAAACTGCGTCAGACCCCTTGAGAATGGATAAGATGAAAATACCCTATAGGTGGCCAGAACGCACCAAAGGCGGAACCACAACTACCATGGGTCCCTAACATGTGCAGTTTCAGGTCACCACAGAGAGCCCACCACTAGCCAGCCACGACCGGCTGATCAGTCCCCTGTAAGTACGCCCAGCCGACCACAGCGCCTCTCCTTAGCCGAGTACCGTATTTCCAGATCGCAAGCACCATCGTAGTGCAACCCACCGGGACTCTGCTGACGCTTACAACCTAGAAAGACCGGATAGAGAGAATGAAATGAAAGGAAGTGAAACGGGGCATGTAGGGTAAATATACTTCCAGCGTTCGCCTTAGTGACCCGGGAAACCCCCGAAAAAAACTAAGGTCAGAGAGGTCGGCCGCGGGAAATGAAGACGTTACAGCCTGATCCATCCTGTTAGTCGTTTTTCTCTTCGTCTAACAGTTTTCCCACAAACCAATCAATGTTTACATCTGCTACATCTGTCTGTAGGCTATGGCTCAGCAGAGTTAGTGCCCGAGGACACCTATGTAGTTTTAAGCAACCTACACCATCTCCTTGGATGTTCTAAAATTTCAGTTGTTTTACCACACCCAAGAGAAACTTGAGCAAATGTGAAGATCACGCTTTTATCTCCTGGTCGTGTTTGGAAATTTAATCTAGCTTTGGAAATGGGAGAAGAAATAAGGAGCTAGGTGAGGTAAGAGTTTGAATATCAAAGAAAAAGAAGGTGAAGCAGCAGGAAAAGGCGTATGTGTGTGTGTATGTGTTTGTGTGTTACACCACCTTTCGACTATGGTTAAACTATTTATCACCGTCTACTGGCTTCAAACCTTATATATGTTTGTCGTGTTGCTAAGTCTGTCCGATGTAACTTTGACCTCTGTCTCTAAACTGTCACGTGGCTAGTCAACTTTCATGGCTACTGTCTGGAATAGCTTGTTTATTTGTTCACCAATTTTTCATTTATTTATTTAATCAGATGATCAGGCTGTTGAACGATTGTCATCAGCCTTCTGGCTTTCCAATACAGTCTATTTGAGTTGTCCCAAAATTGTTAAAGTGCAGAGCATGTACTAAGATGTTCCCAGTTTTTAATGGCATCTTTTTGGCATAGCATACAGTGCAACGAAGAGTGCCTTCATCCGGTGTAGATGTGCAAGACAATTATGTGTTATTTTTCGGAATGCAACCGTTTTACACCCAGCTAATTCTGGTATAGGGCTTTTATTGCTGAGGATTCTGGCCCATTTCTTTTCATTGCTAAGTCTGGCGATGCATTCAGTTCTTTAAATCCTGAAAGAAGATTTAATGTTTAGTTTTACCAAATGAAAATATCATTTTTTTTCTTTTTTAATTTAATAATTTTGTTCCCTTTTTTGTCAAACTGTGTGCTAACGTTTCCTTTTATTCCAATGTGAGAAGGGATCCACTGAGTTGTATTTCCCACCGCATTCTTTCCAGTATTTTAAAGTAGGTCTTTAACCTCTATTATTATTGATGATGTAGGGTATTTATACCTTTCTGAGCTTGAATTGTAGAGTATGTCAGCTTTTGGGAATGAACTCATTCTGATAGGCAGTTCTGTTTGTATCTCATCATCAAAGTTGATTTTAAGTGTACCACACGAAGCATAGAACATAAAAAATTTACAGTAAACACCAGAACCTACATATTCATTATACAGAGAACCATATATATGAAGTCATTCTTTTTGTGCGTACTCTGCACTAATTGTCTCCAAGGATATTTATTTTCAAACGTCCTTGTCTATCTCTGCTTTCTTTATCTCTTGTGTTAGGTGAATCTAACTTACCATCATTCCTTTAATTAAAAATGTATTTCTTCCTCTCATTAATTACGGTGTCAACTATAACACATATATTAGGATATGAAACTGAAACAAGACAAGAAACCAAAGCGAAATGAATACATCAAGCACAAAAGTAGAGAAAACAAGAATGGATAGAATAAAGAAGGAATATAGAAGCAGTTCAGAGGAAACAATATTGATTCAAATAGCAAGAGACCAGCGACAAACAGAAAGTAGAAGTGTTGATGAAATTAAAAATTATGCTGTTTAACGACGCTGTCAATTGCTAGGATATCAGCGTCACTGGTGTGCCGGAATTTCGTCCCGGAGGAGTTCTTTTACACGCCAGTAAATTTATTGACATGGAACTGTCATTTTTTAAGCACACTGGGCTAGATTTTACCACGTGATCCTGGGATCAGAAGGCCAGCGTGTAGAAAGGCGCTAAGAAGATTGTTAGAATTTTTTTTTTCAGCCCCGTGAAGACAAACGGGCGTAGTGTAAACAAAGGGAACAAGAGAAAAAGGAAGATTACTAAGGCGAACGAGTGCTAGGCTGTGTAGTGTCGTGAGGGATGAAACAGGTGACAATAAACATGAAGGTTTAAACAACGAGTCCTGACAATAATCCTTCTGGGTGCAGCCTACACCCATAAAGATCCAGATCTCAGAGGTCATTACGTATTCTAAAATCCGGGACAAATTATTAAAGGACATCCCGCCACAGCAAGTAGCCCAGTCCTGGCAACTATATGACAACAGTCACAAGTCCTTAATCGGGGTTTGTAAGCAAGAAACCACATCTCTGGTCGTGCAATAACACTGCCGCAGACAAAGTTTAAGCGCCAGAATAACACTCCTCCCGACGCCATAAACTTTCTGAAGTGCCGTAACAGCAAAAACAAGCAAACACCGAGCGGGTTGCATAGCCTCGGCGTCTTCAGGGACTGGCCCATCCAGTCTCTACTCCTTTCCCTTGGCAGAAATTTCACTTACCTATAATAGCTTTGTAATTTAAGAGAAAGGTTTGGGAAAGCACAGTACGAATCTCAATTTCGCATGATAGAACCATTTGCTCATTCAGAAAGCTAGTTGTCAATATTGTAATTCCAATTAAATATATTTGTTTTCAAAAAGTGCTAAATCCACAATAACAAACTTTTCAGCAAACAGTTATAGTAGTCACTTGTATATAAACTTATGTTTTAGGTACGTTACAATATATTAGATCTTAATAGCTTTAAATTACTCCTGGTGTGATATTAAGTCATTGGGTTTTATAGCACAAGTAACAATGAATTTGGTAGTTTTTGGAATAAAACTGAATAATAATCATAATTAGTGCTATGAAAAAAATGCCATAATCGATAACTTTGTCTACGTAGGTAATACGAGTATTATACTCAGAGGTCATTGTCATATTGACCAAATGACCTAGCTGTCGACGGACCCTTAAACCCCGTTGTCATATTGATGTTGCAGATCGAGAAGGGAATTTGTTTTCTTTTCCTTTTCTTTTTTATTGAAAGTAGATCGAAAACCAAAATTGATGATTTTAGTTAGAAGCAATCCACAGTCAAATGGTTTTGCAGCTCCGATTCAAAACCTTATTTTAGTCCTAGCAAACGGTTATGAGGAGAGTTAGATTTGAGGGCGTTTTTGACTTTCAGTAAAGGGGTTAGCCATTAGGATTTCACATTTCTTGTGTGTTTTGACTTAGGGAAATCCCCGGCAAGAAAACCGCAGTCCAGGTAACTTGGCCTAACCGAGATTAGAACTCCGAACCTCTTGCGTGTGAGGACATGTTAGGTCCACAATAAAACGAAAACCGTGGCACAACAGCCCATCTGAGTGGGGTGCAGTACTGGAAGTGGGACGTGGTCAGCGCTCGGGTTCCTCCCGGCTGGTTATGCTGTCTTCTCGACCAGAGACCGCTCCTTTTCAATCAAGTAACTCCTCAATTGGGCCCTCAGGGACCTAAGGAGGTTGAGTGCACCCTGGACCGGAGCTCCCAGCGGGGAAAACTCCCATGTCGGTAACGGAGATCGAACCCGTGTCCCCAGCGCCAAAAGTGGGCATGCCACCACTGCGGTACGGAGGCGGCCGGCGAGCTAAAATGCTAATAAAGGTATACAAAGAAATAAAACTATAAACCTTGTCTGTTTGCACAGATTATTCAGTTTACAAATTCAAATGGACACATTTAATTTACAAAATAATGTAAGCAACTTAAAAAGTTGCCGTGTCAGCGTTTTAGTAATAACTTCTGCAGGTATATGGAAAATTACAACTCAATTGGTCAAAACTAATTAAGCGTGGAGCATTTGAAATAAAGTGTTAGAAAGGAAAGATATAAAATCGAACGTTTAAAATCGCACTGAGCATTACAATACTTGCTGACACAGCTGACCAATAAATCGATAGTAAAACACAACTTCAAATATGAATAAGAAAGGTTAAAAATACATAATATAGATATTTTACAAATAAATGATAATCATGTACACTGTTATAAAGTTTTGAAATAGGACTGCTGGTCAAATTAGAATTATTTAAATTTAGTGCAGCTTGCAAACTATTGTATACAATGTACAAAGAGTCGCGAATAATTTTTAAAGCAATATCTTGTAAAACATTATTGTGATTCAAAGTGTTGGAACAGATCAACAGTAATCTTTACGAGCACCAGAAAGTAGACCAATCACTTCCCAGTTTGAAAGGTGTTTTTCTCTTAAATAAGGAATGCAAGGCTCATTGTGTAATTTTTCCCTTAACGTCCTTAATTTGTTTTGATTTTTTTCAAACCGTAGAGTGAAGAATTAGTCCGCTATCTTGTAGTCTGCCAATGATTATTATATCTACTCTTGATGGAGCTGGAGATAGTGGAACAAATTACTTCCTCATAAACTCCATATTTCTTTTGGCTCAAAATTAAGAAATTATCACCATCATCAACCCTCAAAATAGGCCAAATAGGCCTGTTTCGACTCAGAAGGGATCTTCCCAGCGTCTCGTTCGTCTTCCAACTTTTCTCCTTCCAAATGGTTTGTGCTGCAAGGCCTCATTGATAAATCTTTCATCTGGCATTCAGGAAATATGCTCTTCCACTTCATTTTGTACTCCCTGATTTTGTCGTTGGAACAAAATATTAGTTACTCTCTTATTGTATCACTCGATATGATCTTTGAGACTGCAGCCAGCTACATAACTGATAAATTTCGTTTCAGCCGTTTCAGTTATTCTATTATCATTTCTGTTCAAGGTCCAGGTCTCGGCTCCATAAGATATAATAGGTACTGCCATAGTTTTATAAAATTTCAACATGGTATCTTCTTGTTTTGCTTTTCAATGTTCATTTTATAGTGCCACATATGTCTTGAAACTTATATACCTTTTGTTTTAAATCCTCATCATATTTATCAGAAATATTACATTCTAAGTAGCTAAAATATTTCACTTGTTCTGACACTGTTTCTGAGAAGCAGTTTTGACCGCGTTGGGTATTTACCAATGAAAGCCATTACTTTCATTTCCTCTGCTGAAATAATCAAATTCTACCTTGACATATAAATTAAATTAAATCTATTAAATTAATAAATCAGGCATCAGCAAAAACTAATTATGGATTTCTTTTACGATTTTCTCAATATCCCAGTGCAATGCCTACGTAAATACATTTGGGGATTGTATTTTCTTAGGGCATCACGGGTTCGGTTTTCGTCTCTCTGCCAGCTATATAAACATCAAAAATGATAACATTAATTCTGCTAATTCTATTCTGACAGAAGGTCGCTGTACTCGTAAATTACCAGCGTTATTTGGAAAAGAATGTTTTCGTTGGTAAGAAAACTTGAAATCGTTGCAGTAAATTATAGACCCACATAGGGAACAGTTATTGTTAGGGGGATATTTGGAGGCTAATCTGATCGTCTAAAGTACAGTTCGGAAGGGGTGTGGTTGCAATATAACATGAATTACTTCCCTGGTTACTTTCTCCCAGTTACAGTGTAAGGAAGATTACAGTGGGTAATATATCACTTTAGATGCTATTGCAATACTAGAATCGATATAGAGCAGTATTAGGAGCGACTGCAACATTAGTAAATACAAGCTTACGTTACCATTCCTTGAGACAAATACAAATAAAAAACTATTACACTTATCTTCTGGTTGCTTTTTTTCTTCATCGTGTAAAAAACTCAAAGGGCTGTAGTGCTATAGGATGATCATCATAACCATCATGCCCGTAGTAGGTAGAGAACACTATACCCAAAAATTCGATGCTGATATTTCACTGGAAATCCAGCTTTGGAAGTCCTCTAAATAAAGAGAGACATTTTAGAAAAGCGTTCATCTGTTATTTTATTTCCCCAAAAGTGGCTCTAACGATACCACCTAAAATACCTTAATTTCAAGATACTTTCGTGTAAAATTAAATGCAGATATATGTTGAATTTTCTGGCAATAGCCTCTGAAGTGCCCTTCATTCTGGATCCTTTTTGCTCAACTATAAATCGTAAAAGGTAAAGCATAAAGGATATTCAAGCAGGGGAACACCTCGCACGACTTTCACACATCTATTGCGGCTAAAAAACCCCAGGAGGAAAGGGTGAAGTGAGGGAGCTGCAGGATGCTACAGAGTCACAGGCAGAGAGGCCACAGAGACGCGCGGAAGTCCCTAACAAGTGATTACACCTCTACATTTTGCCTTGAACATTTTTTATATGCCACACACACATATACACACGCTCAAACAAACGTATGGACACATGGACCTTTCTCCAAAGATGCTCTGTTTTTATTCCAGAGGATAAAACATGTGAAATTTCCGGTGAAATCTTTCAAGTATCCGCACGTGTTTCTTAGAATTTTTGTCAGGCTACTCTGACCGTCGATATATTTACACCGATGGGTCAAAGGGCTCCAACGGTGTTGGATGTGCTTATGTTTATGGAACCGAACCATATACATTCGGTTTTCCAAATAGCACCTCCATTTTTACTGTAGAGCTTTATGCAATTTATCGAGCCGTTTTGTATGTTCGCCGTCGTAAATTAGGTGACTGCCTGATTTTGAGCGATTCCCTTAGTGCACTGCAGAGCCTTTGTCAGTTGTACAACCCCCACCCTATTGTACAACGTATCCAGGATGCCCTCCATGTTTTACACGCTTCTGGCGTTGACGTGGTGTGTGCATGGATTCCTGGTCACGTAGGTTTGCCTGGGAATGAAATGGCAGATTTAGCAGCAAAGACGGCAACTACAGAACCCAGAATTATCATCTCACGTGTTACTTCGGAAGACTTTAGGCTTGAAGTGCGGAGAGCGGTGCTGTCGTCCTGGCACGACGAGTGGTCAGCTCTCCGCGGTAATAAGCTTAGAGAAGTGAAAGAACTTCCGATAAACTGGGTAACTTCCTGTCGCACATCTCGTCGCGAGGAGGTTAGTTTGGCTCGATTAAGAATAGGGCACTGCAATTTTTCGCACGGTTACCTATTTAAAAGGGACCCTGCGCCTCTATGTCCGCTGTGTGACAACGTTTTGTCGGTTCGCCACGTGTTGCTAGAGTGTTCCTCTCTAGCGCACCTTCGGGATTCTCTGCAGCTGCCTGCCAGACTTGCAGAGGTCCTAGCGGACGACAAAACAGCGGTTGATAGGGTTTTTAATTTTTTAGCGGAGTGCAATATAAATTTGAGGATTTAAATTTTTTAATTATCTGTTTCTGCTTTTGGACATATTTATCATCTTGTTTCATATCTGGCAATTGCTAATGCCTTTTGCCTTTGTAAACTTTTCTTGTTGCTAGTATTTTTATTTTTTGAATGAAATTTATGTCTGGCTATTGCCAGGAATCTTTTAAGGGCGCTGATGACCTAGAAGTTGAGCGCCCTTAAACCAAACCAAACCAAACCAAACCGGTGAAATCTTGGCATCGAAATTTTTGGTGGAATAAAATATTTTCTCTGTCCACTATGTACTTGGTAGGGAAAGTAACACGCTTTTGTAAGAATAGTTTCAAGAAAGTATACAAAAATAAATTATCATAGCGAGAGACGTTATGTGACCAAACTTGATTTACTCATCAATTTATGAATTCTCAGAACGAAATACGGCAATAGATATATTAATTTACGTGCAATTAAATATAAACTTACTTGTGTGCTTTCATAAATCGTGATTATGTACGTTGTTGTGCGTTTTGGATTATTTATTTTTCTTATAGAATTAAACATTATGCAACAGCAGATTGCGGTAGAGATCTGATTATAGAAGCATTTGTCTTCGGAAAGTAGCACATTGCATGGTTACACAGGTATGTAACAAATACTAGAGTTATGCAAAAAGAAAACGTCGCTTTTAAATACGAAATATCATGCAAAATAACACGCCACAAGCGTACTTCATACACCTTAAGGTAATATATACGTATACCACAAAGCTAAAGTTGATGTGGCACTTTGCACTCCCTTGCGCTATGCTCTATTAAAGCCACTGGTTTTATCACAGTACATAATAAAACATTGCAAAATGATATCGTGCTGTTTTGTATTCTTATGACTTTCTCTACTCAGTTTTCTAAGCTACTCTTTGGTCTACTTCTTAATATCGAGATAACGCTTCATTATACATTCACTCACTTCGTTCTACATATAAAGCTTCTTGCTTGCCAGACTTGCAGAGGTTTTAGCGGACGACAACACAGCGGTTGATAGAGTTTAAGTTTTTAGCGGAGTGTAGTATCAATTTGAGGATTTAAAATTTGAAATATCTGTTGTTATGCTTTTTGACATATTTATCACCTTGTTTTATATCTGGCTATTGCCACTGTTTGTTACGTTTATGTGTATATCTTCTTTGTAATTTTATTTTTGATTCAAATTTATATTTGGCTGAAATGATTTGAAGCTTTCCTGGCGACGAACATATTCAAGATGCTCTTGGGCTTCTAGCCAGGTGTAGTGATGAAGAGACATCGACGTTTCGGGAGTGTACATCTCTCTCATCTTCAGGATGAAGCATGAATAGCAATCATCGTAGCGGGGTCACTGAGGGGTTATCCTCCCCGGGGGAGAGGCGCCCTCTGACTCTTGCCATTCCGGGACATAGCCCCCTACTGGCATATGGTGGTAAATAGAAGATACTGATGGTGGGGTAAGGGTGGCAATTTATGCCAGGGATTTTTTTTAATGGTATGAGATTGTGATAAAAGGGTGAAATGATGTAATTGATGAGGATAGCTTTTTTATGGTTTTGGATTACATGTTGATGATGGTGATGAAAGTTGTTGTCTGATTATTTTGTTACTGTCCAAGTACAAGTCTGGGTTTTTTGTACGTTTCTCCTGGGTCTAGATCGTATTCCCCTAGGTCGCGGATGAGTTGGTTGAAGTGTGTTTGAAGATTAGCATAGAAACTGTGGGAGAGATGTATGTAGTCTGATATGGTTGGGAAAGAAAGATCTTTGTGGATATTTTCATTAGGTATGTACCATTCAGATGAAGTTGCTATTCTAAGGTAACGGTTCTGTAAAACTTGCAGATGGTACAGATTGGTTTTGGCGGCCACTCGCCAGACTTAACATGCATAGACTATAACAGGACGTAAAACTTGCTTGTATAATAGGAGCGTGTTCTTCAGGCTCATAGATATGCATGGCGGATATAGCATGGCCAATTCTTCTGTTGACTTTGGATGACAGCGATGTGATATGAGCCTTCCAGGTTAGGCACATAACCCGCTTCGGTGGACCAAGGGATTTGGCCACCAGGCAGGTGTAGTTCATGCACATCTTGGTGGTGGCGAAGGGATGGCTTGTGATTTGGCGGCGTTGATCTTAAGTCGCCAAGCAGCAAACCAAGCTGTTAGCATATTGACATAGCGCTGAAGGCGTTGGGTCGCTATGTCATATGGGACGAAGGAGTTGTTATTGCGGTGTCGTCAGCAAACAAATAGACGGTTCAGCCCCGGAGAGAAGGAAGACTATTTATATAGGTAAGAAATAGCAAGGGGCCCAAGACACTGCCTTGGGGTACCCCTGCATTAACGGAATAAGCTTGAGACTGGATGCTGTACCTGGAGACAACAAAGGATCGGTTTAAGAGGAAACTATGGATAAGATGAATAAGATAGGGAGGAATGTCATAATTGATGAGTCGGTGTATGAGCCCTTCATGCCAGACAGTATCAAAGGCTCGGGAGATATCCAGGAATAGGGCTAGAACATAGTGTCTATTGTTAAAACCACGTATTACTTCGTCCACCAGGCGCAAGAGCTGATGTGTTGTGGAGTGCTATCGTCTAAAACCAAACAGTTCTGGTCGTAAAACATTGTGCCGTTCAAGTAGACTCAGCATGCGTGAGTGCATTATCTTCTCAAACAGTTTGCTTATGGCTGGTAACAGGCTGATTGGTCTGTGATTACCCGGATGTTGTGGGTTTTTACCTGGCTTTGGCAGTGTTATTATTTTTGCATGCTTTCAAGCAGCAGGGAAATATGCCAGGCGAAGCAAACTGCTGAATAGATGTACCAGCAGTGCGATCCACTCTGATGGTAGTGCTTTGAAGGCAGCGTAGGGCATGTTATCATTGCCAGCTGCTTTAAAGGGGCGAACGGAAGCCACAATGTTACTGACCTCTTCAGTCGTGGTAAGGACCAATTCCTCATGTTGGAAGGGAGCAGAGATGTATTCTCGCACCATGGTCTCGACATCACTGGCGATCTCATCATCAAGGGGTTCAGCTGGATGGAAGGTGGAGGCCAGATGTTCGGCCATAAGTTCCACTTTCTCCCTTGCAGATTGAGCTACCCTTCCATTGGCAATTAGGGGAGGGTCTGAGGAAGGGATGCGCAGTATTGACTTGGACATTCTCCAGAGAGAAGAATCTTCTGTGTCCAGAGTGCCCAGGCGTCTTTCCCATTCCTCATTTGCTTGGTTTTGCAATTCACTTTTTACAATGAATTGAAGGTGGTTCCACTCCCTTTTGTCCAGTGGATTGCGCGTCTTTTGAAATTTGCGCCTGGCTTTGTTTTTTGCTGCAATCAATTGCCGAAGTTCATATGGAAGAGGCTTCTGATTGATGCGAGATTGACGTCGAGGGGGTGTCGCTTCTGCCATTACAGTTGACATAGTAGCAGTGATGGTAGCTGCCAGTTCTTCTGCTTCCATGGTGCTTAAGCACGGCTGAATGTTGGCAGGCCTCTCAGCCATCAAGGCGTTGTATATATACCACTTGGTCCTTCTAGGATTGACTGTGTTTGCAGGGGCTTTGGCAGTGGGCCTAGCCCTGAATTTCAGCATTACCGGGTAATGATCGGAGGATAGCTCCGGAACAGTAAATATTGTGGGATGTGTGCGAATATTGTGCATGATGGCAATGTCCAGCCAATCTGGCGGGCGTCGGTCGCCATGTGTAATGGTAGGCGACGTTGGAGCAATAACGGCGAGCCCTCTACGATCGATATAGCTCTCCAGTACCATACCTCGATGGTTCTTGACCGTAGAGTTCCACAGCTGGCTCTTGGCGTTATAATCACCCATTGCTATAGTGGGCGTGTCGGAGAAAAACACGGCATCCAAGTCCTGATGACTGATGGGTCGTCCTGGAGGTATGTATATGGAATATACATTTAGAGGCCCTTTACTCGTGGCCAGTTGGATGCCTGTCCGTTCCAGGCCAGCTGTGGTTGCCAGATGTAGGCGATGATGTATCAGGTTTCGATGGATATAAACTGCCGTGCCGCCAAAGCCATCATGTCTGTCAGTCCTATGGCAAATCATGTTCGGGATTGTGGCTTGCTGGTTACCAGAAAGGTGACTTTCCTGGACCAGAAAGACGTGGATTTTGTTAACTGCAATGAAGTTTTTAACTTCATGCAGTTTACCACGTACACCGTTGGCATTCCACGAACATATTCGTAGACTGAGGAGATCGGCCACCACTTTATTGCTGTCCGCCATGTTGGGCCATAGACACAAAGACGGTGTGCACAACCATAGTTTCAGGTGCTATAGTGGTTGGTCTTTGTGCAAGAGCCTCTGCCAGCACTGCAGCGAAGTCTGCCTGTAGGGGAATTGGTATCTTGTCCATGAGGCTCAAGAAATTGGCGTCAGGGACTAAAGGAACTCGGCGAGATGGGCTGGCTGTTGGTTGGGCCTGTAGCCTTTGCTGGGCAGGTTGCCTTGGTGGTAGTGGCACTTGCTGAGTTGGAGCAACAGGTTTCGTGCCTTCGGATGTTTTCATGGGCTTAGATACGGCCGAGGATGGAGACCGATGAGCCTGGGTCAGTTTAGCTGTGACCTTGGGAACTGTATAAACGGTGGTGGGTTGTTGCATCTGAGTCTCCATTGGAGGTGACTGTCCTGTAGCACAAGTACAAGGTTGCTGTGATTGGCTGTTAGTTTCGTTAGATGTTAAAGCAGCAGCGTAGTCCTTGTGCTGTATTCTCTGTACAGATAAGAGCCCAGGAAATCTTGCACCCCTAAAGGCTTCCTTGGGGAGACCTAAGGGATTTCCAACTCTGGGCGCAGCGTCGAATCTTGTGCGCTGCCCATTCTTGTTGAGAATCATCTCAACACGTGCCTCTTGCCAGACTGGGCACTTTGCATATCTGCAACTGTGTTCACCACCGCAGTTACATCATTTGGGTTTAGATCCTTGCATTCCCGGAAGCTTGCAGTCCTTGTACTGGTGTCCACTCTCAGCACAGAAAGAGCAAATGGTTTCCAGCCTGCATCCAGCAGCACTGTGCGTAAACTGCTGGCAGTTAGTGCACTGTAGCGGTCGTGCAGGTGGGCGATAGCTCTCCACACGGATTACGGCGTTGAACATCCGTGTCTCTTTGTATATGTTATTAGAGTTGGCTTCCTTCCTGAGGGCAACTCTAAAATGCGGAATGGGCTGTGGTGGTTGCGTTCTGTTTGACCGCAGTTGGCCAACTCTCACGACAGGGTATCCTAAGCCCTTCAATGTTTCTTCAACCTCAGCTTCTGTTATGTACATAGGTACATCTTTTAGCGTTACATACAGAAGCTTTTCTTCTGGTAGTAGCGTAGTGAGGTATTCTACATTATTTTCGGTCAACACTCTCCTAATCTGACGGTGGTCATCTGGGCTAGAGGGCATGAAGGCCACTGTACCACTCATATTTCTTATATTATATTTCACCTCAGGATGGGAAGAGGCTAGAAATGTATTTAAATCACGTTGTTGTTCTAAGGGAACGAGTTGGTGCAGTGGGCGTGGCTATTTCGCCATCAGCCGTGTCCATTGAAATTGCAGCAGTCGATGGAGCAGCTTGCTCATTGGCTGCTTGACTGGTGCTGGCTAACACACTAAATTTATTTGAAGTGGTGGTTTTTTCAGACTGTGCTCTCGTGTTGGAGTTGCGTTTTCGTTTGTTTGCAACTGTCTGCCACTGCTCCTGTTTCAGTTGCCTGTCATGCTTTGCCAAGTACATCTCAATGGCATCATTACGGGTCTTGTGCGCCGCAACTACTCTGTATATGTGAGTAATATCTTCTCTGCTGTATTTAGCATGGTCTGGCATCATTATCAGCAGCTGGTTTTCTACCTCCTTGACATACATTGAAGGAGCCTTATGCTCATTACGCAATGTAGTCAGTTCTTCTGTCGTTAGAGGGGATGTGGGGTTAATTAACAGTGATTTCCCCAAGTATTGCTCCAGATTCCCACCTTCAAGATAATAGTGGGTGGGGCTTGATTCAGTAGCATCTGTTGCTTGCTGATTGGAGGAATGTACCTCTCCAAACTCATGTTGACCAATCACAGCGTAGCTGGTCTGCTGCGTAATGGTGCTTATGGATGTTGTTTGCTGACATTGCTCAGCCATGGTTTTTGATGATTAATTACCCTAATTAAGCAAATAAGTATATTAGTCACGTCAAGTCGGTCGTGCGAGTGCCCACAGGCGTGGATCGCAGAGGGCCGGACCAAAAGGCGCCTTTAAACCGGTCAAAAAGACCGTTGGCTAAGCCTTGCTTTCCTCTCGCTGTGTAGTGGTGATAGTCAAGTAAGACACATAAAATTCTAGCAGTTTAAAGATGTAAGACAACGAAATTAACGCCGAAACACCACAAACAGTCTTACACGTATTCCACAAAGTTCTATGAACTTCGCAAACATACGTTCAATGGCAATCTTCTCTGAAGAGTCTCGACCAATCAGAGCGCTGCAGGAGAGCATATAAAAACACGTCTAGCTCAGTTCAACTCAGAAGACGAACTGAAAAGTGAATGAATAGCAATTTTTTTATTTTTTTATTTTTTTACTCTACTCGGAGGAGATGGACAGAGGCTCCTTAATCCTCCGTTCCCATAAACCGCTACATTTTGCCACAACGGTCGTATCTTTAAAGTTAGCTCTGTGGCCTTTTTCAAAGCAGTGCTTCGCCAGCCCTGACTTGTCAGGCTGCATTAATCGTACGGACCGTTCGTGCTCCTTGACTCTGGTGGAAATGGTTTTACCGGTTTGCCCTATGTACGGCTGTTCAGCAGGAGTTTAAGGGTTTACAAGAAAAACTGTCACAGGACAAGACTTCACCCGGCCTAGTGTCACACATTTTTTTTTTTTTGTAAAGCTGAGCCGCATCAGAACATTAGATGAGAGACACCCCATATTTGCCACCGACCAGCGAAAACGAGGAAAAACCCAAGGGCGGAGAAGCCGGTCGATGGGAATCGAACCCGGAACCTCCCGAGGGCAAACCTCAATTACTCGCAGGATACTTACTATAGATAAGCAGTAGAGAAAGTAAAAATAAAAGGTAAACGTAACTCTAGGTGTGGAAGATGGCTCCCCGGTCGGGTCGAAAGCAAATGTCCTTAGAAACAAGACAAGGAATTTATGTGCTGTTAAGAGCGGTACGTAAATCTCTGCACCCCCGCCTTTTTAACGCTTTCTTTCTTCACGTTCGCAGATTTTACTTTTAAAACCGCTGAGGGAAGAAAAACTGCTATAGATTTCACGTCTTATTGTAAAACAGGACGATTACCGCAGGGTTGGCCAAATCCCAGCATAATGTTACGTATTTAACGAATTTAGACCAACGGGTACCCAAGTCCAAGTTTGCAAGAGTACACACAAGTGTAGTTTCTATATATTTCACCTTTGATCCAAGTGAATTCAATATTTTGTTACAACTGTGTGTTTTAAACTTTATGCATATATCTTAATATTTTTTTTGTCAGGAAAAGCTCAATCGTTTACTTGTATTATACAAATTTATTATATGATGCATGCCGTGAACAAAAAACTGTTGTGAACAACATGACAAATCCATTCTGTACCTTTATTTTCTTTCTAATTGAGCCACAAAACACTGCGTCATTAACACAATCTACAACTCGTTGTGACATTTCAACTCGCAGTTGTCCTAAATTTGAGGATTTGAATTTTTTAAATTATCTGTTTCTGCTTTTGGACAAATTTATCACCTTGTTTCATATCTGGCTATTGCCACTGCTTTTTACCTTTGTATATTTTGTTGTTTCTAGTATTTTTATTTTTTGAGTGAAATTTATATCTGGCTATTGCCATGAATCTTTTAAGGGCGCTGATGACCTTGAAGTTGAGCGCCCTTAAACCAAATCCAATCCAATCCAATCCTATCCAATCGCAGCCTTGACGCATACTGTCGCGAGGAGGTAGCTTGGCTCGGTTACTAACTGGACACTGCAATTTTTCGCATGATTACCTATTTAAACGCGATCTTGCTCCTCTTTGTCCACTCTGCGACAACCTTTTGTCAGTCCGGCGCGTGCTGTTAAGAGTATTCCTTCCTAGCGCACCTTCGAAACTCTCTGCAGCTGCCTGCCAGACTTGCAGAGTTCTTGCCGGACAAGCAAGCAGTGGAAAGAGTTTTTAAGTTTTTAGCGGACAGCAACATGAGTTTGAGAATTTGAAGCTTTAGATACGTAGTTTCTATACTCTTTAGATATCCTTATCACTTTCTTTCAATTTTAACTTTTGCCACTCAAAATTTGTGTATTTCTCGTATGTGTCCCTTTTCATTAGTGATTTTAGTTTTGCCTTTGCCACAAATTGTTTTCTAAGGGTGCTGATGGTCATGTAGTTGAGCACCCTTAAACCTATATATCTCTCCTTCTTGACACATGCATCACAGTCTTTCAGTTCTACTCTCTGTCTCACAAACTTCTTCTTCATTCAAGACTGACACGTCTACAATTATCTGTGACGATACACACATTATCTCAGCAATGACTGCACACGCACACTTAAAACTAACTGCTAAGAGCAAAGCGCTATCCTCGCCTTTTCTACTCGCGTACATAGGCAGGAATGTCCTAGAAGGCGTTTTTCTCGAAATTCACATTTTCTCAAACCTCTCCAAACAAGCCGGCAGTCGAAAGTTTCGCGAACACTCTGGAAACACTTTTTTCTGTCCCGCTGATTGTGATTCCTGTTCAAAAGCTATCAGGTGTAAAGGGGACTACATAGGCTGTAGCCAGAAAATTGAAAATATACTTTTCATTTGCCATAAAAATATCTTAATCAAAATCGTTAAAGCCATTTTTGAGAAAATCAAAATTTTCGAAAAATTGCCATATCTAAAAGGTTATTTAGGGTGGAGGAATTTTCTTCAAAATCTTCGTGTTGCATCCAACTTTGGGTTTTAACAGCCATTTTGATTTTCAGTAATGGAGTTCACAGGCAAACACGCGGCCTTTTTTCTAAAACTGCTTTTCTATGGGTTCAGGGGCCTTAAACCATATTTCTGTTGAAATCTCGACATGAAAATTTTAGGTCAGTTTTGGATTCACGGAGTCTGAAAACATGTATTTCCGGCAAAATGTCGATATTGCATTTTTAGCCGGAATACAATACTTCCCCTACTTACCGCAAGTACGTGGTAGAGAAAGTAAAAATGCTCTAAATAATTGTATATCATAAAGTAACAGGTGAGATGAATGAAATTAATTCGTCTTTCTAGTTCAAGAGGCTAAACTTGTAACGTTAGATAAGTCTGCTAGTGCAATATAAACTCGAGGACTAGCTGGTTTTGCATGCACATGTTTATATCATAAGCATCGTTAGAATAAACCAACCAGTACCTAGTTTTCAACTTGAGAATTTATACACGTCCACTGTGGGCTAGGCGAGAAAAAACTCGGAGAAGTTCAACAGTCGACATAGTTTCAACTTGTGACGTAGCCAACTTTTGAGTTGATATGTTTGCATGTCATTTCTGAGTGCTCTTTTACAAACTGCACACATTCAAGGCATGCCATTTTCCTTTGACTACAGACCATAAGGGAAACTCTTTCAAAAATGATAACGAGCGGTGGCTCGGGAACTGAATGTTAAAAAAAGTAAATAACTTTCTGTTCCTGTCTTTTGTGGGTGTAGTCAGGACATCATTTCACGGAAAGTTGGGTTTGCGTATTATTATTTCTATCTATAAATGTATGTTCAGAAGCGGAGACTGCAGTGAGAGAGTAGCCCCGCAAACGTCTATTAGTAGCTGTTTAATTTTATGTACATTTTATAGACCACTGCTCCCCATTCACTTCCTTTTACCATATTTCTGTGGGGAAAAAAAAACTACAAAGGCAGACTGTCATTAGCAAGGAAAGCATAGTTTACTGTACACCAGCGGAATCTCCGTGAATTTACTCTTTCGTTTATTTTCCTTCAGTCGTTCATTTCCTCTTCGTTTTTGCTTTCTGTTGAGGTGTCACTAAAGACATTTCCTTAGCAAAGCACTACTAAGACCCTCCGCCACGTCAAGGCAACATTCCCTTGGAGGGGGGCTCGGCTAACAATAGGGCACTGCAATTTTTCGCATCGTTACCTATTTAAAAGGGACCTTGCCCCTCTATGTCCGCTGTGTGATAACCTTTTGTCGGTCCGTCACGTGCTGCTAGTGTGGCTCTCTAGCGCACCTTCGAGATTCTCTGCAGCTGCCTGCCAGACTTGCAGAGGTCTTAGCGGACGACAAAACAGCGGTTGATAGAGTTTTTAGCGGAGTGTAATATCAATTTAAGGATTTAAAATTTTAGATAATTTTTGTTTTTTTGACGTATTTATCACTTTGCTTTATACCTGGCTATTGCCACTGTTTTTGTGCATATTTTCTTAACTAGTAATTTTATTTTTGATTCAAATTTGTATCTGGCAATTGCCATGAATTTTTTACGTGTTACTTCGGAAGACGCTAGGCTTGAAATGTGAAGTGCGGTACTATCCTGTTGGTACGAAGAGTGGTCATCTCTCCGTGGTAATTAGCTTAGAGAAGTGAAAGAACTTCCAATAAACTGGGTAACTTCCTGTCGCACATCTCGTCGCGAGGAGGTTAGTTTGGCTCGGTTAAGAATAGGGCACTGAAATTTTTCGTATGGTTACCTATTTAAAAGGGACCTTGCCCCTCTATGTCCGCTGTGATTAATGGAATTAATTGAGTTTGCAAATCTTGTAAAGTCACTTCTTTCACGTGCTCGCCTCCTCTGTAACTTATTTAACAGACATTGTAAAATAATTCAAAACACAACACAGTTGATAAGAAGACCTACTATGAAGAAGTGCTTTCGTCTTTTTCTCCGTTAGAGTGCAGCATTACTTGAATCTGAACTCTGCATTACCAACCTCCCAGCGTGAAGTGACTTATAAGTTCTGGTGACGGCAACCAGAGAGCGGCAGTATCGTGGCGGAAATTTATTGTACGTGGTGTTTTCTATGCCATCTCAGAGCGTGCAGTAGGTTGGTAGAACTGATTCTATTCTAATTTCTGATTTGACGATATTGAAGAAGACAATATGGCCGTCTCTCGTCCTATTGCAAAATAAAATGGCCGTCAGTGGCATGCATAAATAGGTGCGTTTATAAACTGTGTACTAACGACCTTGTATAAATTGTAAAGCTATTATTGGATGCTAATGTGTGCTTTGTGCAGATTGTACTCATCTGTTACTGCTCCGTGAAGTTATTCTCTTGTTATTTTATTAGTCTTGAATTCCCGCCATAATCCTCGTATACGATCAGTTAACTTAGGTAACGTCGTGAATTTTAGCTCTCTTCGTGTTTTTCCCTGCTCGACTTTGGGCACCAGAAATGTGGGGAACTAGTATTAAGAATATGAAGGGTCTCATAAAGCAGTAATAAACACCGTAAACACTTATTATTATTATTAATTATTATTATTATTATTATTATTATTATTATTATTATTATTATTATTATTATTATTATTATTATTATTATTATTATTATTATTATTAACAGACTATTGCAGTTTACACTGACTCGTCACATCTTACAGCTAACAACACAAAAAAAAAAAAAAAAAAAAAAAAAAAAAAAAAAAAAAAAACGGGCTTGCCAACAGAGTCTCTAAAGATGTTTCAGGCTTAGTTGGCAGATGGCACCTGCTGTCCACAATCCTTCACAGTTGTCTTCCCTTGGAACTACCAGTCGGTGTGGTATTAACTCAAGGGAAGTGGATTACACAAACATTTACCGAATGAGAGAAGTTATAATGTTGGGGTACCGCTTAGAAGTGCTGCCTCTGGCGACTTCATTAGGTATCTTGGATATTCAGCACCAGCGGGATCTTGTACTTTTTCTCCTACTATCTCCATGGATGCCGTTAAGTATCGCCTCTTGGAGCGGAGTCCATTCTAGACCTCCTCGGCCAGCCAGGCTCGTCATAGCGTCTCGGAGTCCTGTTCGAACTATTCCCACTTGGAGGGGAGGCTGTTCTAGAGGACCTTGCACTGCTAGGCTCGTCATAGTGTCTCGGAGTCCTGTTCGAACTATCCCCAATTGGAGGGGAGGTTGTTCTAGAGGACCTTGCACTGCTAGGCTCGTCGTAGTGTCTCGGAGTCCTGTTCGAACTATCCCCAATTGGAGGGGAGGTTGTTCTAGAGGACCTTGCACTGCTAGGCTCGTCGTAGTGTCTCGGAGTCCTGTTCGAGCTATCCCCAATTGGAGGGGAGGCTGTTCTAGAGGACCTTGCACTGCTAGGCTCGTCGTAGTGTCTCGGAGTCCTGTTCGAACTATCCCCACTTGGAGGGGAGGCTGTTCTAGAGGACCTTGCACTGCTAGGCTCATCATAGTGTCTCGGAGTCCTGTTCGAACTATCCCCACTTGGAGGGGAGGCTGTTCTAGAGGACCTTGCACTGCTAGGCTCGTCATAGTGTCTCGGAGTCCTGTTTGAACTATTCCCAATTGGAGGGGAGGCATTTTATGTCATGGTATTATGTTAAACACGTGATATCTCAATCAAAATCCTCAGAGGAATTTGTGGGAAATTCAGAACATAACCAATATTTTTCCCACATAAGGAGTTGTTTGCTTTTGGTGATTTCAGCTGTTATCCTTCGAAGATGCTGAACAAAACTGACGTTTCGTTCTTGAATCATAATATAGTTAGAAAATTACTTATTCGTCGTTTTTCACTTATTCTTTTTTAATTTCCTTGCCATGTGTAGCTTTTCTGGAGGCGATTGATTCAAGATCTGTTTCCATTTTGTTATGATTAATCTGGCAAAGTATTTTGTGATATCATGATAAGGTACTGCTTGCTGTTTATCTGTGTTTGTTAGTTCACTTGCTTCTTTAGCAGCTTTATCCACTCTTCATTGCCCTTAATGCCGCAGTGTGAAGGGACCCACATGAAAGTTATTATTTTCTGTTTATTCAGAGTAATGAAATAAAGATTGTGGATATCTTGAAGTAGTTGAAGGTCAGTTGATTGGTCTCTGAGACTTTGGAGAGAGCTTAATGAATCGTAAATTATAAGTAGATTGGATGATGTATGTCAAAACTTGCTTAAGTGCAGAAAGTTCGCATAATATGGAATAATTGTTATAAAGTTTCAGCTGAAGTTACTTATCTGGGGTAATTATAGCGCATCCATTGTCACGGTCCGTTTTGGAAGCATCAGTATAGATGAATGTATGGTTAGGGTAGACATTTATTTCCTGAAACAACTGTTTATAGGTAGATGCATCTGTATGAGATTTATGATATGCTGTAATATTTAAATTTAGTTGAACAGTCTGTATTCTCCAAGGTGGTAGACAATGAAACCTTCTTGACATTGTAGCAGGAACTTCTATGTATGGCGAGCGTCTTTCGACTTCAGATTATTGATAAATACCGGAGAACACTGAGAAGTTTGAATTGTTTGCTGTCACGGCTTCCTAGAATCCAAAGCCACAATATTATTTACAGACACACACGTATATTTTCTTTAAAATGATTTTGTTTGGACTTAGGGGCCTCAAAACATGTATTTTCGGGGAAACGTGAGTGTAAAATAATAGTTCCTCTTACCTATTAAGTGTTGGTGTCAGAGAGAGACAGAGCAGTGATTTACAAATAATTTACAGAATAGATAAAAAGTGAGTTTTAGTGGGCAGAGAAAGTCATGTAATTGCAGCGCATCAGATTCTTTCTTAGGATTTCTAGAGTGTTAATATTAATACAATAAGAAACTTCTGATCCCTAAAGATCACCTCACTCTAGAAAAACTCTCTAGAAACCTGTAAACAGTACAGTGTTAGAAATTGCATCTTTTGAAAGCAAACGCAGTTTGTTCTCATTTTTAACTCTCTTGGCAGTTTACTTTGTTTTCTTGCTCCCTCTTGAGGCTTGTGTTTCTGTTCCTACGTGGTAAAATGCGGCACTGCAGTGCCTTCCTGTTTGTTGTTGCTTTATAAAATTTCTCCGCCCTCCATCGGCATCATTACTACATTCTCATCATAAAGAAACAAAGGGAAGTGTGAACGTTCTTTTTTTTCGCACGTGTGACAAAATTGCATATAAAACAATCCTTGCGAGACTCCGAGACTGCCACTTACCGTTCCTTTTCTTTTTAACATAGCTAACTCCTAGGTCATACCACAAAGGTGCCACAACATGAATGCTTTCGTGGGAAAAGGAAATAAACAGTTACGGAGCAAGTGCGTGGTCGGAAGTGCAGCCAGACAAAGAAAGCTACCGCAGTTCCGACTTTCATTTCCTAGCAAGGTTGAGGCGTGTAAAAGCAGTACAGTTTTCATTGTGCAACTGTACCTTCCCAATATTGCCTTGCCCTTCATTCCCCTCTGATCGCTGGTGTTGATGACGTAACGCGTTGTCAACAAAGCAGTGGCACCCTCCTACGAGTACACTCAAATCGTGGACGATTATTAGCACGGGAATTGTGTACGAAACCGTCTTGTATTATCTAATTGTGAATTTTAACGAATATACATCTGAAATGTACTGAAAAAAAGCATCTGATGTGTTACGCTTGCATTGTTTTCAAGTTATTCCTATAAACGCTTATTCCTCTATCTACTTCAAGTTAATGGGGACCAACATTTCAGAAATTGTCTTATCTCTAATTTTCTTGTTGTAGATGCAAGGGGCTTATGGGAATCTTTAAAAATTGGGCACCATGTGATGTCTTGGAAATTCCGCTCTCTTTGCATGACCAAGAGATAAAAATCCATCTTTTTATTAACCTTTTTATGTATTCATTTCAAACAAATGAAAGTTATTGTGTGTCACATGGCAAACCGTTATATAAAGTCAGATTTAATAATGAAAATATATATTGAAAAAATTCAAACACATGACGAATATCTCGGAAATGATTTATTCCACAAAAATTTTATTTGATATGAATTGTGTACTTAAACGAAACATTAATTTTTGTGCAGCAAGAATTGTCCATGAAGAGGACCTCTCAGGGCACTCCTAGAAAATTCAAGATATACATTTCATTTGACATAACACGTATTAAATCTATCATATTTTAATAAGAATTATTAGACATTTTTGAGAAAATCAAAATCTTCGAAAAATGTTTAATGTAAGTAGTTTGTCGGTGAGGGTATTTTCTTGAAAATATTTGTGTCACACCCTTGGAAGATGCTGAATTTAAAAGTTTGGTATTTAAACCAACTTTTCATTTTTTATTTACGCTTTTCACAAATGGACACATGGTCCTATTTCTAAAAATACGCCTTTTTAGATTTAGGTGGTCCAGAACATGTATTTACGGTTAAATCTTGATATCAAATATTTGGCAGAACGAAGTCTTGCATTCCACCAATATTTCCTCTATTTACTATCGTAGTAGAGAAAAGAATTTTGCTCGTAAGGAGCATGTTTTGTAGAATAAGTTACATTTCTGCATAATCCAAAAGTGACTTAATATACATAGACATAAGTTGTGATAGAACATTTAAAATATTTGAAATACTTTTATTTTGGAAAATTCGCAGATCGGTCTCCTTGAGCTACATATTCTCGCTGGGAACAAAAATCTGTATTTGAAGCCAGAACCTCTTTAAATTTTTTCCTAATTATTAACATAACAAACTAGATATTCACTTAGCAGCAGTTAATTTTGAATAATCACAAAAAATGAAGTATATGTATGAGATTTTAATACACCAATTTGTTTCTCTGAATATTTAGTGATTTAAACCTCAAGTGTATCAAGTAAACTGGCTGTTCTAACAGTTATGAATTTTGCAAATCAAAATTCCTTCTTTTATCGACTAAATTTTTATTTAATTAGCTACAGAGTTTTTGTGATTTCTGTCAAGACCATAGTTGTTGACTGACATTTTCTGTCTAAGCTTCAAAATGATGTATGAATGAGGTGTGTAGCATAATTTTGAGAGTACTTCTTTGGGATTGATGAAAAAATGTAAGTTTAATTTCGAGAAATATTGAAAGAAATGTCTCAATGTTACGTACCCAGGCTAACCTGATTGTACAAATTGGTAAATCACTCAAACGTCAAAAAGTTGAACATTTTGAAAAAAAAAATGGCCGTTTCCAACGTGAATATGTACTTCAATAGCCAGGATCTTTTAAACAGTAATTTGGCTGGTGGTATATCAAAATGACTAATATTTTATTGACCAAATTTTGCTCGTTGGGCATAACATAATCTTATCTATTGATAGCTCATATCAGAACACGAGCTTTGGAATTGGCGGGTTAGGAACAAACTAGAATGGAAACATGCATGAGTGAATTCCTTTCAAAATAATAATGACGTAATTTCTAGGTAAGCTAGGAGTGCACATTTCGAGTAATATCTGTTGGATTCCTACGTTTTGTACTTAACACGATTCTGGAGATTCAATATTGGAATGCGGAGCACCCTTGACCTTTGAAAGTGAGTATTATTCGTAATCTGAAGGTTTGAGGTCAGAGCTGTCGGAGGGTCAATCTCCGACCTTGATTAAGCGAGGCATGTTCTCGCCGTAAGTTTGCTTGCTTGTTTTTGGTCTCCTCACTGGTGTAGAATTTTGATGAGAACTCGAAGATTGCTTTCGAATATGCTTCAGCACTTCCGAGGCATTTACTCTATATATTTCGTATTGCGTGTGTGTGCGTGCATGTACGTGTGTCTATCAGTCTGTGGACAGCATAACTCAAAAAGGAAAAGGCGGTTAAAAATAAAAGTTAGTATTTAAGTTTAATGTCTTTCAAGGATGCGGCATGAAGATTTTGAAGAAAATTCCTCCACCCTAAACTACCCCATACATGGAACATTTTTGGAAAACTTTAATTTCCTTGAAAACGGCTCTAACGATTTTGATAAAAATGCCACATCTTTCAGCTATTTTTGTGACAAATGAAATTCATATTTTGAATTTTCTGGCTATAGCCCGTGCAGTCCTATTTACTCTGGATGACTTGTATAACTGGTAAGCCGTAAGAGATAGACCCAATCTTACTATGCAAAAAATGTTGATCTTGATAAAGTACACAATTTATGTCTAAATAAAAATTGTTGTAGAGTGAACCATTTTGGAGAACTACCTTATTATTTGTGTGAGTTTTGGAGAACTTACACTTCTGTCAAATGGAACATCGTTATTCATTTTTATATGTTAACCGCGTAAACAGAACATAATTTAAAAGCTTTAAAAGCCTACTGTATTCACATATTCCCTTGTACCTACAAGGAAATAAGCAATAAGGTAACTTCTGCAAATGTTTATCTCAAATAGCACGAAGAAGATATAGGAATGAGAGTTTGTAAGATTGGCTAGTACAAGAATGGAGAAAGCCATGTGAGTGCAATACATCAGATTTTTTTTTCTCTCCACTTTGTTGGGCTGAAACGTTGTAGAAATGGTGTCATTACACATTTGTGGTGTGTACACTCAATTCCATGTATGCTGTCCCCGCAGATTCTAGAGGCATTCTACTGGCCTGCATAGGAGAGTATATGTAACATGGAGGTTTTTATCTTTTACCGCATGTAATGGTGACGTGATTTAAATTCACATTTCTACATTATTTTCATTGAAACTTTGATCAATGTCTTCAAATGACAAACTCACTTCCCACATATCCACCATTCTTTCCCAATGCATCTCTGCAATATTTGAATATATTGCGTCAGCTACAGTTAAGGGAAATTGGGGCTGAACTTCATAAATTTTTCAATTTTACCACTGTTTACTTAAAAATTGGCACTCTTAATGTGAATGAAAAAAGAAATAACTGTGCAAAAACTCATTGTTCTAGTTAAAACAGTTCTCAGGTAATAGAATCAGATATTTTTAACTACAGAAAAAATATTTTTTTTAAAAATTGCTTTCACACTTTCCAGAGAAGTGGCCATTTTGTGATACAGTAAACTGAAGGTAAGTTAAAGTATTAGATTGAAGTTGATGCTATTAGTTATTGTATGCATAGAAGCACAGTTTCGTTTTTATGAACTTGTTAGTGTTAAAATTATTTTTCTTTCCAGCGCAATTTTTTTTTTTTTTTTTTTTTTTTTTTTTTTTTTTTTTGTGAACCAGATAAATATAATAATCATTAAATGCGTATTCGAATCTTTAGATAACACGTTTGGGATTATGTACGCACATTGTAATTCAAATAAGAGCAAAACTAAAATGTAAAGAATAAATTTTATACAAAATGCAAAACTGAGAAAGAAAAAGAAGCACCAGTGTGGTTAAAATAAAGCACACGGATGACCTAAACATGTCGCTGCACTTTTAAAAATCGCGGGTTGGAAAATATGTTTGGCCGAAATCATTCACACGTTTCTATAGAATACGTATATACAGGGTGGAAGGGAAGTCATTACGTTCCTCCTAAAAAGTGCTTCATAAAAGCGTTACAAACGAAAAAATTCGAATGGCATTTTGTTCTTAGATCAGTCGATTTCGAACAAATATAGTTTTTGTTCCAAATTGGATGCGTAACTCCACGGGAATGTACGTACATAAGTGTGTTACTTGTAAGATGCGTAGAGTAACTTATTCCTGACATAGGTTTGGTAGTAATTATGGGACATCACACAGGTTTCGAAATAATTTATCACTTAGAAGACGTGGAGGAATACTCCGAGCAGCTTTTTCAGACATGCAGTAAGTCTACAACGTTGCATTGAGATTGGTCAGAGAATTGAATTGGTTTGTGGATGTAAAGAGCTCGGGCACTTTCGCTTTCGTTTAATGTTTTGGGAGCAAACGCTTGTGATTGGCCTACAATATTCCAATTCTCCAGAATTCTCCATTCTCCAGATCTATCTGAATGTTCTAGGATGTTCTGTCACTAGTGGCTTTTCTTGTCTTCGTCCGCTTAGTCCGTTTCTTCTTGGTCGGGCGTTCCTCACCAGCGGAGCAACACAGGGTGGTATCTTTCCCTCCAAAGTGGTCAGACGTACTCGTTTTCCGATAGTATCTGGGAGCACAGTAGCATAATACTTTTGCTGTAGAAGCACCGACTCATTCTGCGGGCGGTCACACAAGTGGAGTTTGCGAGTTGTCAGCCATGATAGCAGGCGCTGATTCTGTGTTGTTTCTCCGTCCAACAGCCACTGGGCGCACAGCATTGGGGTCATATGGACAAACCTCCTTCAGATGTTCCGTGCTACTGCATACGTAACAAAAATAGTGGTTGACCAACGTAGGACACCCATAACCTGTAGCTGCCGATGATTACAAAATTGGGTATGTTCGTCTTTAGCTGCATCGAAACGCTATATTGACAGCCCCATTGTTCCTTCCGGATGTCATATACAGTTCCATATCGTCACAATGCAGATTTTAAGACCTCATTCGGGATCTCTGGTGGTACATAAAAAACACGCACATTGATACCATTACCAATCACGTGCTCGATTAATATTTTTGTTATTTCGCCATTCATATATGTAAAAGGCGTTTCAGCCGAGAAAGTATTCAGAATTGTGTCCAACAAATGTTCTGAAATAAGTTTAATGTAAATTGCCCTTTCACTTGCGATTGACTGTTTTGTGTTGACTTGCTCCGCAATTAACTTCAAGGATTCTGCAATAAATTCATGAACTTCATATGCCATCAGCCGTGTTACACTCAAAGTACAGTTAACCCGAAGGATGTTTTTTTTTCCTAGCCTACACTTCCATTTTTCCACAAAATATTCCCCTCCGAAGGAGTGTCGCCTTGCCGTGGCGGAGGGGCTCAGTACCCGATCCAGACAGCCTGCTACGTGTGTCTTTGTGACCACTGGCAGGCAAGAGGTGAGGGGAAGCTAAGAACATTCCAACGGGTAGATGAGGCTCGTTAGTCTTGGTCGACGACTCATCTAGGAGAAGAGGACTCCGAAATCAAACTCCCCCAGGGGAACCTATCACGGTAGGTCCGGGTTTGGCGCACCCGGGGCCCCGAGCCATACTCTCGATTGGGTTCCTCCAAGAGGTGAGAGCACATGCCAAACGCCCAATCAACTTTGGTCCACTTTTGTGTTTGACCTCCCTCCTGATACCTCCCTGTACACAGTCTGATGGATAACCTACGCGCGGGTTGGAGGATGGGGTGACGCAAGGGGTGACTGGGTAATCGCGTAAGTCCCAGCCCCTGGTTATCATGTAGGATCTGTGTACGTATCCGCTGATAAAGGTCAGTCCCGGGGAGGGGCCATTGCATGAGCTGATGCACTCCTGAAGGCGATTGGGTCCCTCTGTCTATACATTGGGAGGTGAGACCCTAGGGTGAGCAAGGTCCAGGCCAGGACTCTCACCTAAGCCGGGGTGGCGCCCAGGATGTGAGCATGCCATCGGAGACATTTGCAATGGTGGAGGATATCATCGCCATGGGACATCCTAAACAAAATATAAAAAACCAGAAAACGATTGGAAAGGAAGTAGCAGAGTTGAGTGGTCCTCGCTACTTAGTGATATCAAGAACAGAGGAAGGTAAAACATTCAGATCGGTGAATCCTTTCGTGATACAGAAGGGTCTCGATAAGATAGCTGGCCCAGTGAAGAACTGCACAAGATCGCGAAACGGCACGCTGCTTGTTGAATCTATTTCAGCAGCACAGGCAGCTACTATTGTAAAAGCCAACATGTTAGCCAGCTATCCGGTGCGTGTAGAGATGCACAAAACTTTGAACTCCTCTCGCGGCGTTGTGAACACACGCGCATTGGACGATATGTCCAATGATGAAATTAAGGAGAACCTCGCAGATCAAGGTGTAATATCTGTTTATCGGGTTCAGAGGAAAGATGGAGGCGAATATCTGCCTACCCGTACCCTTTTCCTTACCTTTGATCGGGTAGATCTCCCGCAAAGGATAAAGGCTGGGTACGAGGCCATTGAAGTAAGACCTTACATTCCGAGCCCGCTTAGATGTTACAAATGCCAGCGCTTTGGTCATACAAGTGACACGTGCAGTGGTAGAGCTACCTGCGTAAACTGTGGAGGCATCGCCCATGACGATGACTGTACCTCACCTCCCAGTTGTATTAACTGCAGGGGAGAACATCCAGCAAACTCCCGAGAATGTCCGCGCTATATGGAGGAAAGAGCTATCCAGGAGATCCGGGTTAGAGAGAAGGTGTCCTTCTCAGAAGCCCGAAAGCTCTTACGTTTGCGCCAGCCCGCTATCCCGAGCTCCGGTACCTATAGCTCGGTTGCAGCTAAAGCAGTACCATGTCGGGAAATCGCAACTCAAACTAGCGATATAAATGGGGCAACAATCTCAGAAAAAATTCTTGTAGCTAGGTCACATCCAAAGCCTCAGACATCACCAAAGTCCGCCAGAGCATCTACAAGCACCGCAGTTCAATCCAGCAGAACAGGAAGGTCACCAACAAAGAAGCCAACCTCGACAAGTAGACCAATTGTATACGATGCTTCACCGATCAAGTTTAAGACCGAATATAAAAGATCCGATTTCCTCAAGGCAAGCAAGGTTTCTCCCAAGCCATCAAAGGGAAAGAAAAAGCCATCTCCTAGGAGATCCTCTTCAGAGGGATCCTCTGGTATGGCTACAGACCGGCAAATGTCATCTTCGCCGGTCCCCATTAGCAACCGGTTCGAGACACTCGAACCCAAGTTTGCTATGGGAAGACGCACGTCCTCGGCAGAGGACATGGAACTAGAATCTGCCCACACTGGAAGACCCCCAGTGGAAAAGAGGCGCGAAAAAGCGTCCGAAAAGAACGTCAGCCCAAGAGAGAAAAGGGCTAAATTAGTTCGACAACCGCCTGCTCCAAAGTAATGAAGAGTTACCTTGGAATTACCTATCCCATACACAATGCAATATGACTATCCTACAATGGAACGTACGTGGCATTCGAACTCAAAGCCCAGAACTTGAGCTCTTGCTCAAAGAAAACGAACCTCTGGTCGCATGTTTGCAAGAGACTAAGCTGCGTCCTCGAGACGCTTTCCATCTAAGGCGATACACCCCAGTACGGTGTGATGTCACACCAGAAGAGGGTGTACCGGCACATGGCGGCGCTATGATACTTGTCAGAGATGACGTATATATGCAAACTCTACCTTTGCACTCTGATATACAATCAGTTGCTGTACGGATTAAACTGCCAAACATCCATTTCACCATCTGTAATCTATATCTGCCTCCGTCTCATGACTTCTCTCAGCATGAGTTAGAAGATCTAGTTTCCCAGTTACCAACACCGTTCCTGTTGGTGGGAGACTTCAATGCGCACCACCCGCTGTGGGGTTCAAGCCGCGCTTGTGCGAGAGGTACACTTATTTCCGATTTCTTAGACAGTCACAACCTAGCTCTCCTCAACACTGGAGAGCCTACATTCATTTCTGACACTCATAACAGTTTTTCACACCTTGATCTTTCAATTTGTTCACCTCAATTGGCAGTCTCCTTACAATGGAATGTCATCTCTGATCTACACTCTAGTGACCATTTCCCATGTCTTATTAGTCTCTTGACGCAACCTACATGTTCCTCACGTATACCCAGATGGCGTTTGGACCATGCCAACTGGAACCTCTACACCCAGTTGGCTGTCTTTACGTACAACGAGCACGACTCAGTGAATAATTTGGCGCAGCATCTCACGGAGACGATTCTCTCTGCTGCTGAACAATCGATTCCGCGGTCGACTACACACCCCCGTCGATTTCCCGTCCCCTGGTGGACGGAAGAATGTCGGAATGCCATTCGTGCTCGAAGGCGTGCACTTAGGGTTTTCCAACGTCACCCTACTTTGGAAAACCTAATCGAATACAAGAAAATGCGCGCCAGGTCCAGACAAGTCATTAAGGATAGCAAAAAGTCATCATGGAGCAAATTTGTAGCTTCATTTAACCGACACACACCTTCCTCGGTTGTGTGGGATAGATTAAGGCGTGTTGCAGCTAAAACGACCCAAATACCAATAGCGGGACTAAAAACAGCCACAGGAGCTGTTGTTGATTCATTTGAAGTGGCCAATACCTTTGGCAGTGCTTTCGCACAAGTGTCTAGCTCGGAAAACTACTCCCCTGAGTTCCTTCCATTTAAAACTCAGGTGGAATCTCAAGGCTTCACGTTTCGTTCTAGAAACGTAGAAGATTACAATCGCCTTTTCACCATGGCGGAGCTGGAGCATTCCCTGAAATCTTTTCGATGTTCAGCACCAGGACCGGACGGTATTCATGTACAAATGTTACAACAGCTCTCTCCTGAAGGTAAGGCATTCCTGCTCGAGGTCTATAATCGTGTTTGGGTTGACAGTATACTCCCAGAAAATTGGCGGGAGGCCACCGTTATTCCCATCTTGAAGGCTGGGAAGGACCGTCATCTTCCCTCCAGCTATCGTCCTATTTCCCTCACCAGTTGCGTTTGCAAGGTGATGGAACGCATGATCAATGGACGATTGGTATGGTGGTTAGAAAGTTGTAACCTACTGACTAACATCCAGTGTGGTTTTCGACGACGCCGTTCAACTGTTGACCATCTTGTGTCAATATCGACACAGATAATGGACGGCTTTATGAAGAACTGTCAAACCGTTGGCATATTTTTCGATCTTGAGAAGGCTTATGATACGTGCTGGCGAGCAGGGATTCTACGTTCCCTGTATGCCTGGAACATACGTGGACGCCTACCACTTTTCATTCAGGAGTTTATGAAGGACCGCTTTTTCCGAGTAAGGGTCGGCTCGGTTTTTTCTAATTCTTTTGTTCAGGAGGAGGGAGTACCTCAGGGTTCGGTGCTAAGTGTCACGCTCTTTGCTATAGCAATTAACTCCATCTGGAAATGTGTTCCACCTGGAGTTTCGTCATGCCTATTCGTAGACGACTTCGCTGTCTATTGCACTTCTCAGCGCACGGCGTTCTTACAACGGCGCCTGCAGCAATGTTTGGACAACCTTAGAGAATGGAGCATGAAAAACGGCTTCCGTTTCTCAATTGAGAAGTCAATCTGCGTTAATTTCTGGCGCCGTAGGAGACGATTACCACCTTCGCTCCGATTTGGTCCAGATGAACTTCCTTTCGCAGAAGAGACGCGCTTCCTGGGTTTGATCTTGGACAGGAAGCTTAGTTGGTCGTCGCATATTGCACAGCTAAGAGCGAGATGTGACCGTTCCCTAAATATTATGCGAGTACTGAATGGCAAATCGTGGGGAGCGGATCGAACAATTTTGTTGCGAATATATCGCGCATTGGTCCGATCCAAGCTAGACTATGGGTGTATTGTTTATTCGTCAGCACGACCATCTGTGCTGAGAAGATTAGACGTGGTCCATAATAGGGGCATCCGCATTGCAACAGGAGCTTTTCCAACAAGCCCAGTGGTGAGCCTTTACGCCGAGTCCGCAGAACCTCCTCTGCAATATCGGCGTGAGATTCTCTTGGCAAATTATGGTTGTGCGCTTAGATGTATGCCTAAGCACCCAACGTTCGCTTCTTTTTTCACCACCACGCTAAGAGAACGATATAGAAATAGCACCCTTAATCCAAAGCCTGCGGGGTTCCGTTTCCAAGAGCTCCTAGTGAAGCTTGGAGTGGAACTGCCTGTGATGTTCGCCAAGGGCGAGAGACTTTACCCCCCTTGGCTATCTGGTACGCCCCATGTAGATCTTGGGATGACCATACACCAGAAGTCCACGATGCCTATTTCAAGTATCCGCACGTGTTTCTTAGAATTTTTGTCAGGCTACTCTGACCGTAAATATATTTACACCGATGGATCAAAGAACACCAACGGTGTTGGATGTGCTTATGTTTATGGAACCGAACCATATACATTCGGTTTTCCAAATAGCACTTCCATTTTTACTGCAGAGCTTTATGCAATCTATCGAGCCGTTTTGTATGTTCGCCGTCGTAAATTAGGTGACTGCCTGATTTTGAGCGATTCCCTTAGTGCACTGCAGAGCCTTTGTCAGTTGTACAACCCCCACCCTATTGTACAACGTATCCAGGATGCCCTCCATGTTTTACACGCTTCTGGTGTTGACGTGGTGTGTGCATGGATTCCTGGTCACGTAGGTTTGCCTGGGAATGAAATGGCAGATTTAGCAGCAAAGACGGCAACTACAGAACCCAGAATTACCATCTCACGTGTTACTTCGGAAGACTTTAGGCTTGAAGTGCGGAGAGCGGTGCTGTCGTCCTGGCACGACGAGTGGTCAGCTCTCCGCGGTAATAAGCTTAGAGAAGTGAAAGAACTTCCGATAAACTGGGTAACTTCCTGTCGCACATCTCGTCGCGAGGAGGTTAGTTTGGCTCGATTAAGAATAGGACACTGCATTTTTTCGCACGGTTACCTATTTAAAAGGGACCCTGCGCCTCTATGTCCGCTGTGTGACAACGTTTTGTCGGTTCGCCACGTGCTCCTAGAGTGTTACTCTCTAGCGCACCTTCGGGATTCTCTGCAGCTGCCTGCCAGACTTGCAGAGGTCCTAGCGGACGACAAAACAGCGGTTGATAGAGTTTTTAATTTTTTAGCGCAGTGCAATATGAATTTGAGGATTTAAATTTTTTTAATTATCTGTTTCTGCTTTTGGACATATTTATCACCTTGTTTCATATCTGGCTATTGCCACTGCTTTTTACTTGTAAACGTTTCTTGTTGCTAGTATTTTTAGTTTTTGAGTGAAATTTATATCTGGCTATTGCCATGAATCCTTTAAGGGCGCTGATGACCTAGAAGTTGAGCGCCCTTAAACTAAATCAAATCAAATCAAATGGGTTGACAGTATACTCCCAGAAAATTGGCGGGAGGCCACCGTTATTCCCATCTTGAAGGCTGGGAAGGACCGTCATCTTCCCTCCAGCTATCGTCCTATTTCCCTCACCAGTTGCGTTTGCAAGGTGATGGAACGCATGATCAATGGACGATTGATATGGTGGTTAGAAAGTCGTAACCTACTGACTAACATCCAGTGTGGTTTTCGACGACGCCGTTCAACTGTTGACCATCTTGTGTCAATATCGACACAGATAATGGACGGCTTTATGAAGAACTGTCAAACCGTTGGCATATTTTTCGATCTTGAGAAGGCTTATGATACGTGCTGGCGAGCAGGGATTCTACGTTCCCTGTATGCCTGGAACATACGTGGACGCCTACCACTTTTCATTCAGGAGTTTATGAAGGACCGCTTTTTCCGAGTTAGGGTCGGCTCGGTTTTTTCTAATTCTTTTGTTCAGGAGGAGGGAGTACCTCAGGGTGCGGTGCTAAGTGTCACGCTCTTTGCTATAGCAATTAACTCCATCTGGAAATGTGTTCCACCTGGAGTTTCGTCATGCCTATTCGTAGACGACTTCGCTGTCTATTGCACTTCTCAGCGCATGGCGTTCTTACAACGGCGCCTGCAGCAATGTTTGGACAACCTTAGAGAATGGAGCGTGAGAAACGGCTTCCGTTTCTCAACTGAGAAGACAATCTGCGTTAATTTCTGGCGCCGTAGGAGACGATTACCACCTTCGCTCCGATTTGGTCCAGATGAACTTCCCTTCGCAGAAGAGACGCGCTTCTTGGGTTTGATCTTGGACAGGAAGCTTAGTTGGTCGTCGCATATTGCACAGCTAAGAGCGAGATGTGACCGTTCCCTAAATATTATGCGAGTACTGAATGGCAAATCGTGGGGAGCGGATCGAACAATTTTGTTGCGAATATATCGCGCATTGGTCCGATCCAAGGTAGACTATGGGTGTATTGTTTATTCGTCAGCACGACCATCTGTGCTGAGAAGATTAGACGTGGTCCATAATAGGGGCATCCGCATTGCAACAGGAGCTTTTCCAACAAGCCCAGTGGTGAGCCTTTACGCCGAGTCCGCAGAAGCTCCTCTGCAATATCGGCGTGAGTTTCTCTTGGCAAATTATGGTTGTGCGCTTAGATGTATGCCTAAGCACCCAACGTTCGCTTCTTTTTTCACCACCACGCTAAGAGAACGATATAGAAATAGCACCCTTAATCCAAAGCCTGCGGGGTTCCGTTTCCAAGAGCTCCTAGTGAAGCTTGGAGTGGAACTGCCTGTGATGTTCGCCAAGGGCGAGAGACTTTACCCCCCTTGGCTATCTGGTACGCCCCATGTAGATCTTGGGATGACCATACACCAGAAGTCCACGATGCCTATTTCAAGTATCCGCACGTGTTTCTTAGAATTTTTGTCAGGCTACTCTGACCGTAAATATATTTACACCGATGGATCAAAGAACACCAACGGTGTTGGATGTGCTTATGTTTATGGAACCGAACCATATACATTCGGTTTTCCAAATAGCACTTCCATTTTTACTGCAGAGCTTTATGCAATCTATCGAGCCGTTTTGTATGTTCGCCGTCGTAAATTAGGTGACTGCCTGATTTTGAGCGACTCCCTTAGTGCACTGCAGAGCCTTTGTCAGTTGTACAACCCCCACCCTATTGTACAACGTATCCAGGATGCCCTCCATGTTTTACACGCTTCTGGCGTTGACGTGGTGTGTGCATGGATTCCTGGTCACGTAGGTTTGCCTGGGAATGAAAAGGCAGATTTAGCAGCAAAGATGGCAACTACAGAACCCAGAATTATCATCTCACGTGTTACTTCGGAAGACTTTAGGCTTGAAGTGCGGAGAGCGGTGCTGTCGTCCTGGCACGACGAGTGGTCAGCTCTCCGCGGTAATAAGCTTAGAGAAGTGAAAGAACTTCCGATAAACTGGGTAACTTCCTGTCGCACATCTCGTCGCGAGGAGGTTAGTTTGGCTCGATTAAGAATAGGGCACTGCAATTTTTCGCACGGTTACCTATTTAAAAGGGACCCTGCGCCTCTATGTCCGCTGTGTGACAACGTTTTGTCGGTTCGCCACGTGCTCCTGGAGTGTTACTCTCTAGCGCACCTTCGGGATTCTCTGCAGCTGCCTGCCAGACTTGCAGAGGTCCTAGCGGACGACAAAACAGCGGTTGATAGAGTTCTTAATTTTTTAGCGCAGTGTAATATAAATTTGAGGATTTAAATTTTTTAATTATCTTGTTCTGCTTTTGGACATATTTATCACCTTGCTTCATATCTGGCTATTGCCACTGATTTCTACCTTGTATATTTTGTTGTTTCTAGTATTTTTATTTTTTGAGTGAAATTTATATCTGGCTATTGCCATGAGTCTGTTAAGGGCGCTGATGACCTAGAAGTTGAGCGCCCTTAAACCAAATCCAAATCCAAATCCAATCCACAAAATAAAGTGATCTGTTTTATGCTCACAAAACTTGGTGACGGTATCGTAACCACTACAGTGTACTGTAAAATAGTACCATTGCTGTTAGAAGTACTAAAATATGTTGGTCTTTTTAATTTGCTGTGTCTAACCAAAGAAAATTTTGCCAAACGACAAAGCAAAAAGCACAGACACAATTTGGTGTTTCAAAACTAAAGATATCGATGACCATTCGTACTTACACTTTCACTGTTATAAAACACTGATATATTGTAAATACTGTTGTGATGCACACCAACAAACGTAAAATGTATGATTGTTTAATCTAAATACGCAGAACGAAAACCAAGGATAAACGCTTAATTCATCACGAGCAAAGGTATCAAACTAAAATTTAGTCCAAATACTATGCAGAAAATTTTGAACTATTAAATTCTGACATAGGTTATGATTTACCACGCTTGCCTCTGGCACAAAGAACTCGGGTTCGATCCCTGGTACCAGCATGGTGATTTTCCCCCCGCTGGGAGTTCTGGCACGGGGTGCACTCAGCCTCGTTTGGTGCGGAGGGGACCAATTGAGGAGCTACTTGATGGAGAAGTAGTGGCCCCAGGTCGCGATGGCCGCATACAAATGGCATGTGCTTGATCTTTGTAAATCCTCGTCCTCCGGATCGGGGGAGGCCTCTGAGTCCCTTGGCCCCACAGCTATTCGTTTCCTCTCACCTCATCTCTCCTTCCCGGCAGGAGGACCTCAGGGGCAGAGACACAAAAGATGTACAGGTCGAGTGCTAAGTCTCCCCTCCGGAATTTGTTATCTATGTATTCTAATATGAAATATGATTAATGGTACCCATTGCCAGTTAAAGGGCATTCTGAATCCCTCCAAGGGATTGTCATACAGCACTGGCGCCCCGAAATGTTATGTTGAAAACAATAACTTCTTATTGGGTTGTTGTGGCTAAGATATTGCTCGTAGATTTACCCTTTTGCTGCTCTTACAAGCCGGGAATGGCTTGTTGGTCCAAAGTTTCCAGGAGAGAAAGCAGAAAACGTCTGTTAAGCTCAGTAAATTGAATTGCAACGAGTAGACCCCTATACATTAGCTCTTCCACATCTGTCCAACAAGCAGCCGAATTCAATCAAGGACTGTGAACACCTGCTTCTGTGTTACTAGGGCTTGGAAGCTAGGAGGATCTGCTGACGATTCAAATGCGTAGAGAAATGGGTACCAGCATGCATCCAAAGACAAAGGAAAGTAATCGATTTTAAAGTAAGCCCTTTTCTTCACTTCTGTTTGCCCTCTCTGGGAACAAGATTAAATGGAATGCCTTTCCTCAGCACTGTCGTGACACTGAATTCAAATCGGGAACAGGAACAATAAGACTAAGAAGTATATCTGGGTCTAGAATGTAAACATTAATTAAATTGTCACTGAATGCAGGTTTAGAGTTGGGTTTCGTTGCTCGGCTAAGAGTTGATCTTCGTAGAATCTCTTGATTTCTTATTCCTCACAAAACATTGCACATCAAAAGCACACCGTGAAGCTATCTGTGGTTATAATGTAACGTGACATGACGAAGTTGAACGCAAAATCTTAAACGGAGTTATTTAGAGCTGACATGTGACTTGACTTAAGAATATTAGGTACAGAAGTCCCTTTCTACAAACTTCTACCGCCTTAAAACTTAAAGAAAGGTTTGTGATAAACATAGTGACTATGTAAAATAAATGCTCATATGCATCTAACTTTCCAAGAAATAAATTTTTAAAGAATAAAAGGCGATCCTCATGTGAAACTTATTTAAGTTTCTAACGACCTTTATCATGACAAACTTTTAAATTGTTCAGCTAAAGAGTGCAACTTCTTACATTATGCATTCATTTTAACATGTGTTAAGTACAGAGTGTCTCAAAAATGTACTAATGCTTTGAATTACTATAAAGTCATAATTTATTAACATAGAGACAAGTTTTAATGAAGAAAACTGTAATTAAATAATGATCGCAAATTTTGAAATTGATAACTGTCTTTTGTCCAGACAAAACTGATGAAGCGAACTAGTGAATTTTTTTATTTCGTTGTTTAGAGACACTGTCAATTGCCAGGATCATATCAGCGTCGCCGGTGTGCCGGAATTTCGTGCCAAAGGATATGTTTTACAAGCTAGTAAATCTACTGACATGGAGCTATCGTTTTTAAGCACACCTAAAAACCATCAATCCGATCCGGATGGTATCAGTGGATTGGCAAACGTCACGAAACAACTCATCTGAATTTTCGCGACATTGTCTTTCAATTCCCAACTTCAGTACATCAATTGTTCTTGATTTTGTGCGACAAACTCTGTCCTTGAGGTATACCCATAAAAAGAAGCCCATTCTCCTGAGGTCTGGGAAACCAACAGGGTATTCAATGCTACTCTTTTGTCCAGTTCATGTGTTTGGATAAGCTGCTTCGAGGTGAGCTCTTTTATCGCGATGATAGTGGGGAAGTGCTCCATCTTGCAAAGTAAATCTTTTTATCAGTAAATATAAGTTTAATGTGTGTGGACAGACGGATTCCTGAAGGTTAGGTACCTGTCGCCACTGACAGTTATATTAAAAGTGGTCCTATGATGCCCAATGCTGATCTCTTACGCCACGGTTACCCCTGGTAAATTTCTGGGTAGTCATTCTTTAATTACATCATCATTGTGTAATTGAAGTCTTTAAACTTGTCTCTATGCTCATAGTGATTTTACAGTCATTAAAATTGTTAGCACATTTCTGAAACACCCTGTATTTATTACGAGTATTTATCTAGCTAGGATTATTGTAAAAATTATTAATCGATAATTTCAGTGTATATTTCATTAACAAAATAGTGGAATTCAGTGCATTCGATATATGAGATATGGCGATTTGATATTTCTATATTGTTCTACAATTTTATTTTAAAATGTGTGCTTAAGTGGTAAATAAATTATTGTATGCGTAATGCCTATATTTTGTGACTATACAGTTGAATTTCTTTGATAGCCCAGAGCTTTATTTATGATAATTGCAAAATAAACAGCATCAGAAACCTCTCAGGAACCAATAGAATGGTGACATTTTTGCTGCCAAAAGCCTCACAGCAATAAGTTTTGTGTGACAGGTAACTATGTACCTGGAATCTTGATGTATATCTACACATGTGGTTGCACTGCAAACGTTGCGCGCGAAACATGCAGTCGGAAGGAATTAACCGCTACGCTGACCATTGTGGTCAGTGAACTTCATACGCCTGGCTATGTTGCAACCAGCATTGTCCCAAGTTACTGTTGCTACATACAAGCAACATTTCTGTATAGGAGAATATAATTAATGGAGTGTTTATATGCTGCAATTGAAATTGCATACTTCTTCCATGCTATTACGAGAAACACCTGACACAGATAGCACTTTAAAAAGACAAAAGTGGGTGAAAAATTCAAACCAGTAATGTTATCTCAGTAATCATTGATTTACTGAAATATATTTGAAATAATATTGTATATTGTGTGTTTTCAAGAGATAAAAAAAAAGCATTTTTAGAAAAAGTCCGCGTGTGTCTGTCAGTCTGTGGACAGCATAACTCAAAAACGAAAAGTAGGTTAAATACCAAAGTTGATATCTAAGTTTAATGTCTTTCAAGGATGCGACACGAAGATTTTGAAGAAAATAGCCCTACGCTAAACTACCCTTTACATGGAAAATTTTTCGAAAATTTTGATTTTCTTAAAAATGGCTCTAACGATTTTGATTAAAATGCCATATGATTAGGGTATTTTTATGACAAATTAAATGTATCTCTTGAATTTTCTGGCTATAGACCCTGTAGTATTTACTCCTGACAACTTTTGCATAACTGGTAAACCGTTAGAGATAGACAAATGCTTAATCTACACAAAATGTAGATCTCATTAAGATACCCAATTTATGTCCGAATGAATTTTCTTGTAGGGTGAACCATTTCGGAGATATTCCTTGTTATGTGTGTGAATTTCGGAAAACAAAACTTTCGTGAAATGGAACATCGTTGTTCATTTTTTATATGTTAAGTGTGCAAAGAGAACGGAATCTCAAAGCTTTAAAACATTTGACTATCCTACGAAGCCTACTGTATTCAAATATTCCCCTTGCACCTACAAAGAAATAGACAAAAAGATAATTTTATTCCTGCAAATGTTTATTTCAACTAACAAGAAGAAGATAGAACAAGAGTTTGTAAGAATGGTTAGTACAAGAGTAGGGAAAGTCATGTGAGTGCAACACATCAGATTTTTTAATATGTATTCAAAACTCCAATTAAGCTGATCAGCTCTTTAGTACTGAGGTACGCGAAAGGTACCGGGTTTGATCACCAGTGCTACTAGCAAATTTAACCTTTAGAAAAGAGAAGTGAAAGGGTTTAATTGTTGTCGAGTCCGGTTCAATATCAAATATAACGATCCCACATTACCAGGTGTATAGCTCAAATGGTGCAAGGGTAAGATGGTAGAGCTACTGACATGTAGGTATCAAAATAGTATTCTAATTCAGAAAATGTGTTAATCCAATAAAAGCTATTAGCTTATTATTCAAGAGCCTTTATTCTGTTTACATATTATTTTATTATTTGTTTAAAATAAAGCATTACATTTTCATAGTAACTTTATTAAGCTATAATGAATAATTTACTATATTATATATTATTATTAATATTAATAATGATAATAATGATGTTACGTTGATTTACGAAATTTGCTATGCGAACTATCCAAAATTTTGGACTGATGTTTTAAACATAATATAAACATTAAAAATGTTGATATCGCGGAAGCAGAGGTTTGCGATTGTTTCATGTTTATGAACGAATTGTCCAACCGCTCTTAACAGGTGTTTTCCATTAGCCCATACATGTAAAAATGTGTAAAACGTCTTTCATAACCAAATTCTTACTGATTCATATTAGATAACAGAAGTATATTTTAGTTAACAGAAACAGAAATTAAAATTCTTTTTGAATAACTAATGTAAAAGTTATATAAATAATTAATAGTGTACTTTGCGATGTGGTTATATAGAAGACTTTTCTTAGAGGTTTTTATAACATCCTTCTGAATACATTCTATCTAAACTAGTCCACTGGCTTGCATGAAAATCCTTTATCAAGGACTTACGCAACATATTCCCGAGCTCCAGAGGCCATTTTGAAGTGCTCTACTCCAGAAAAGTGGAAACAAAAATACTACAGAGAGAAAGAGAGACAATGTTAACATGAGAATGGACAAGTAAATGTTAACAATCCAGACATCCAATGACTCTTTTTGTAGTATATGGTTTCCATCTGATACATAAGGACTCTCGAGTCTTCTTGATGATTGTTATTATCAGTCAGCGGCACAGAAGCCTTTGCAAGCATTATGCTTCGCTAGACAAAGTGAATTAAACTGGTACAGTTACATACAAAAAGTATTGACGACCTCCGGATTGCAACCATGCTCCAGGGAAGTATTCATCACTTCCATGCCATCTCCATTCTCATTCTCTTGAGAAGAACTGTGAGAACTATTACTCAAGGATTGCGTGGGCGGTGTGATGATAAACAACACCAGTTAAGTTGATTGAAAAATTTAACAAAGTCCAATATACATGCTCAGACTTTCACGGCCGACGTTAATCCAATACAAGCCCGAAATCTACCATGCAGTGGACTAACAGGGTACAATAATTATCGGTTTGAAGTGAAATTCCAACTGTTTATAATGAATTAAACTGTTTGAGTTTTATCAGATCAAAATTGCACTATTGAATTATATCTGTAAACTTATGGCGTATTCAGACACTATGTTTTCACACTTAATTTTAGTGGCTTTTGATCTATATTTTCACATACAAACTCGTCAAATACATGATCCTGGGCCAGGGTTGCAATTCTGCATAGAAATGTCACCGCTTTAATTTTTGGACTTTTATTTTCGTGTACCCTTTGTAGAGTATTTTTATTAAAATTGTTACAGGTATTTCTGAGGGGAAAAATGAAACATTTTCCATGTAAAACATAGCTTGCGGGGGAAGTATTCTCTTTCTCTTGTTTGTATCGTATCTTTTTTTTTTTTTTTTTTTACTCATTCAGAAGTGTATTTCGATATGGAGTTATTGGACGGAATGCAATAATACCTCTACTTTGTATAGGAAGGTAATTACAGATGCCATTCGGTACGAAGCTCTCCATATTTTCCTCAGACTTTTCAAAACTCACTGGCGAAGCCGGAAAACGAACTGCTCGTTACTTTCATGCTGAAGCGTATTTGCTGGCATGTCAAAGGAACCGATTATAAATATTGCATCATCTGAAGAAAATGAATGGCTGACATGTTTGTGGGCAGCTTTGCCTTTGCCATAATTCAGCAGCTGTTTGTTGCCATAGAAACGTATGAAAGGCATTACTAAAGAGTCATTAGCTTCAGGTCCATTCCGAACACGAACATTGTAAAACCATTCTGTGAGAACAAAGTACGTTTGTGACAGGTGGACATTCGTAATGCGGTCTTGAATAGTTTGATGGGAATGCTGCAATGGCGAATTCAGATGAGGACATAAGCCATTTTTCCTGCCTGCCTGATTAAACTGCGCATTCCCGTCTATGACGCACTTGTGTATGCAAATAAAAAAGGCAAACCCAACTCTTGGGGCGAACAATAGCGAACACCGTACATTGTTGTGATGGAACAATTGAATATCGGAGGCAGGTTTTTATTTTCTTTCGTGTCATGTTCCGACCGACGCCTGTGTATGTCGTGCCGGAGTGCGTCAACTGAAGCCATATCTGACAGCACGTTAGGGATTTGAGGGCGAGAGTTTAATCTTTTGTGCACCGAGAATAAAGTACGAGAACTTGCATTAATTGTTTGTCAGGGGAGAGGAAATTGTTAGCATGAAGGGGCGGAAACTGTGTTCAAATAACCTCAAGATTTAACACGCTGAAACCATCTCGCAACATGTTCCAAAATTGTGAGCATTAAGTGCATACGATTCATCTTATCTTATATATTTAAACGAGCATATAAATATATTCCGGGCAACTTGGAAACGACTCAAACGATTTCCATCAGATTATGTATTCAGACAACGTTTTGCTTATTAAGTTTATCTTATTAAGTTTATCATTCCTGAAAAAATACAATTTTATGCGTTACACTCACAATTAGTTGAAACCTTATTTTGGCCATAATGTCTTTGTTAATGGGCCAATTTCAACAGACAAGCCAGGATATTAAAGATACCGTCAAGAGCTTTCAAAAAACCTTGACTTTAATGCTTGATTGATTGATTTGGTTTAAGGGCGCTCAACTTCTAGGTCATCAGTGCCCTTAAAAGATTCATGGCAATAGCCAGATATAAATTTCACTCAAAAAATAAAAATACTAGCAACAAGAAAAATATACAAAGGTAAAAAGCAGTGGCAATAGCCAGATATGAAACAAGGTGATAAATATGTCCAAAAGTAGAAACAGATAATTAAAAATTTTAAATCCTCAAATTGATATTGCACTCCGCTAAAAAATTAAAAACTCTATCAACCGCTGTTTTGTCGTCCGCTAGGACCTCTGCAAGTCTGGCAGGCAACTGCAGAGAATCCCGAAGGTGCGCTAGAGAGCAACACTCTAGCAGCACGTGGCGAACCGACAAAAGGTTGTCACACAGCGAACATAGAGGCGCAGGGTCCCTTTTAAATAGGTAACCATGCGAAAAATTGCAGTGGCCTATTCTTAATCGAGCCAAACTAACCTCCTCGCGACGAGATGTGCGACAGGAACTTACCCTGTTTATCGGAAGTTCTTTCACTTCTCTAAGCTTATTACCGCGGAGAGCTGACCACTCGTCGTGCCAGGACGACAGCACCGCTCTCCGCACTTCAAGCCTGAAGTCTTCCGAGGTAACACGTGAGATGGTAATACTAGGTTTGACTTTAACTATTTTAGTCTACGCGTAACAGTCACAGTAGCTGAAACCTTATTTTGGCCATAATTTCTCTGTTAATGGGCCAATTTCAACAAACAAGCGAGGATATTAAAGGTCTCGTCCAGAGCTTTCAGAAAACCTTGCCTTAACTTAGTCTACGCGTAACAGACACAATTAGTCGAAACCATATTTTGGCCATAATTTATCTGTTAATGGGCCAATTTCAATAAACAGACCAGGATATTAAAGGTCTTGTCACGGAAACGGCTCCAACAATTAGAATGAAAATTTATATTTAAACATTTTGCTTTTCAATTTTATCTAAATAAGTATCTTCTCTCAAAAAACACGATTAAAAAAAAAAAAGGAAAGGAACAGGTACTGATAGTTAAAGGAAGCAAAGTGTGCTTCATACCGCTAGTCCAGATCTAAATAATTCGCTCCTAATAGCTAATTTGCATTCCTTAAGCTAAATTTATATGCAATATTTTGATTTAGTCAATCTCGCGGTTTCGAGTCTCACCTTGGGCATGGGTATTTATCTTTATGTAAATGTGTGCGTGTGTGTCTCTGACAGAATAAAAAGACTAAACAATCAGAAAAAAAAAAAAAAAACGTAGCAAAGCATCTGATGTGTTGCATTCACACGACTTTCTTTACTCTTTTACTATTGTTACAAACCTTTATTCCTCTAACTTCATGTTAATCCACATAAACCTTTGTAGGTAGGTACAAGCAGAATATGCGAATACAGTAGGCTTTGAGCGATAGTCAAATTTTTAAAGCTTTCAAATTCCATTCTTTTGACACTGCAAAGCGATAAACAACGACCTTCCATGTCAGAAAAATTTAAGTGTTGCAAAACTCAGAAATAACAAGGAACGTCTCCGAAATGATTCACTCCACAAAAAAAATTATATATATATTTGAACATAACTTGTGTGTTGTAACATCTACATTTTTGTACAGTAAGATATGGTCTATCTCTTACGGCTTACCTGTGTTGCACAAGTCATGGCATTTTAATCAAAATCGTAGAGCCATTTTTTGAGAAAATCAAAATTTTTGTAAAATGTTCCAGGTAAAGGGTAGTCTAAAGTGAAGAATTTTCTTCAAAATCTTTGCGTTGCATCCTAGTTATGCTGTTTACAGACAAACAAACACACACACACACACACACACACACACACACACACACACACACGGACACCACAGACACATACAGAGACACACGTATCTTTTTCAAAAATGCCTTCTTTTTTATTCGGGGTCCTCAAAACATATTTTCGCTGTCATCTCGACATCGAAATCTTGGGTCGAAAACAAAGCTTCCTCTACACACTTACCATACGTAGCAGAGAAAGAAACATGAAGAAAAACTATAGAAATATGCGGGTGCTATGAAATTGTGAGTAGGCAGAATATGCAAAAAACATTTAAACTTCAATTACTTAATTCCTTTTAAATGTATTAACATCCTGCCGTACAAACTATATCTCAACTGTTGGATTTATTTATTTATTTGATATGGACAGTTTGGTGCATAACGTATATTAAACGAGTTATTAATACTACAAAAGTAGCAATATTTATCTACTTGCACTATATAATATAAAAGGCCCCTATCACTTATTTTTTAGAAATAAAATAACTTATGCACTTAATTCTTGTAGAAAATTACTGTTTTGTGGTTGTGTCGAATAATAAAGAATAACAAAACGTTCACATAGATGTTGATCTTTTTTTAAGGGCGCTGATGACCACAAAGTTGAGCGCCCTTAAATCTCCCCCCCCCCACCCCTGAACTGTGTAAAAGTTTCTACCTAAAGGGGGGAAGAAAACCTTTGTTTCTGTTCCTTTGGATTATTACAAGAAGAACTTGTGTTTGTGGTTTCTCAAGGGGAGCAAATGCTTAGATCGTCATCTCAGTAAATGCAATATCACTATGACTTCGAGACTCAATTTATGTAATATGTCAATGGCCACCTCTCATTACACTTCCTGATATCACAGTTCCTAACTGCAGATATTTATTATCTAAGCTTTACAGCAGGCCATACAACACCGCAAGGCCTGGCAAGTGTCTGGTTGGACTTCCTGTTGACCAGTTCGTCCCGCCGCCCGCCATTACATTTTGTGTCAGCTATGAAAGCAATAGTTAGTGCTTACATAACCCATTTTAAGTAATTCACCTAACGCAGCATTATCATCTTAACAGTTATCTTTGTGATAATGAGAATATGTTGGAAACTGGCATCTCAAGTAATTGCCTTTTATCCTTTTATAAAGATAATTAATCTTACGAGTGAATAACTCCGGTATACCCCTCCTCTACTTCATGCCGAAAAAAAAGAAAAAGAAAAAAAAAAAAAAAAAAGAAAAAAAAAAAGGAAAAAAAAACCATACCCTAGTTTTAACCACGTTGTTATGTATCAATATACAAACGTTCTTTAAAATTTGTAATTTAGGCCGCACTTCTAACTTGCTCAATACAATGCTAACTGGTTCTACGTAATAGCAATCATTTAATGTTTCTTTAGATATTTTGAATCTTAATTTTAATCATTTTTTTTTTCTTCTTAAAATTGACTTTGTCATATATCTTTGTATTCTGGATCTTTATGGTCACCTGCAATGTCAGGCAGATGTCACAATTTTTGTTTGTGAAATATAATGCATTTATTATTATTTATTATTATTATTCAGGCCCGGTATTATAATAGTATATTATGGAACAACAGCATAATGGCAGCAATTAAGGTGCGAGTATATTTTATGAAACGAGCCGTAATGAGTATAAGTATGTAAGTATATGAAAAAAATATTCTTATAAGCATAATCGAGTGTACATAAAATATTTGGTACGAAATAAATGCCAAGAAAATTGGTAAATTTCCCAAACTGCTACAAGTTTTGTTACAGCAACTCGTATTACTTTCCCTCCTACGTTTAGAAAAGTAGAGGAAGTATTGTATTCCACCCAAAAATTTGAGGTCCAGATTTCACTGGTAATATATATTTTGAGGCGCCTGAATCAAAAATAAAAGTTTTTAGAAAAAAGTCTGTGTATGTGTGTCTCTGTGCCCGTCAGCCTGTGGACAGTATAACTCAAAAAACCAAAAGTCGGTTATAAACCGAAGATTGTATTTAAATTTAATGTCTTTCAAGGATGCAAAGGTTTTGAAGAAAATTCCTCCACCCTAAACTTGAAAATGGCTGTGACGATTTTGATTAAAATGCCATACGTTTGAGATATTTTGATGACAAATGAAATGTATATCTTGAATGTTCTGGCTATAGCCCATGTCCTATTTACTCTGAATCATTTTTGCATAATTTGTAAACCTTAAGAGATAAACCAAATCTTACAATAGATGTAGATCTTGCTAAAACACACACGTGCAAATAAATTGTTTTTAGAGTGAACCATTTCGGAGATATTCATTATTTGTGCAAGCTTTAGAGAACTTATACTTCCGTAAAATTAAACATCCCTATTAATTTTTTATCTTAACCGTGCAAAGAGAACTGAATTTGAAACTTTTAAAAGATTTGAGTATTGCTCAAAGCCTACTGTATTCCGATACTCCCTTTGCACGTGCAAGAAAACGAGCAATAAGATAATTTCTGCAAATGTTTATCTCAACTAACATGAAGAAGATAGAAGAATAAGAGTTTGTAAAAAGGTTAGTAGTACAAGAGTAGAGAAAGTCATGCGAGTGCAACACATCAGATTGTTTTCGTCGTGTCGTGCTAAATTGTGTTTACTCTTAATTTTCAACGTGAATGATCATTATTTCATTAGATTAACTTTTTCCAAAGTGGCAGGTCTACCCACGATTAGCGAAGTTTTCTTTTCTCAGCTTTTAGGTATATGTACGCCATTGCCCTGCGGTTTCACTTAACCAGAAGATTACGACAGGCGCCTACAGTGACATTTTGGGTTTGGTCTAACTAAACTTCCAGTCAAGCTACGTTCTTAGTGCCGGAACTCAGTGCTATTGTACACTCGGATACATTGTGACACCCAGGAGTAGGACCTAGGGAAAAAGCCGGATTTGGTCCGTACCCTAGTATTGACGTTGTCGACAGAGAAGCGGGTGATTACTTAGGAGTTGGCAGGCGGACGCGTGATTGTAAATGCGGATCACATCCGTTCGAGGGGTTGCAGCCGAGATTCTGCTGTTCCTGACAGCACAACTCTTTCCGAATTTCGTTTTCGTTTCCTCTGCAGCACTGTTAACAAAAAAGAGGCAAGAGGTCCGGGCTAAACGTTAGCAGAAGGGCAGACCCTCTTTTGTTTTTTCTAAAATCGAACTGTCTCTGCATGTGGCAGAGTTTCTGTGCTTGGCAGCACAAGCTTCTGCCTTTCGCTTTCTTCCTTTTCTGCCTATTTCTACTTTCTCTGCTACGTATAGTGAGTAGGGCAAGTATTGTATTCGACCCAAAAATTCGATGTCGAGATTTAACAGAAAATATACGTTTTGAGCCCCCCCTGAATAAAAAAAAAAACTTTTTAGAAAAAGGTTCGTGTGGGTGTGGGTGTGTGTGTGCGCGCGCGCTTGTGTTACTCAATAGCATGACTCAAACACGAAAAGTCTGTAAAAAACCAAAGATGGTATTTAAGTTTAGTATCTTTCAAGGATGCCACATAAAATTCCTCCACCCTAAACTACCCTTTACAGGGAAAATTTTTCGAAAATTCTAATGTTCTCAAAAATGGTTCTAACGAGTTTGATTAAAGCGCCATATATTTTAGATATTGTGTGACAAATGAATGGTATATTTTGAATTTTGAGGCTACAGCCCATGTAGTCCTGTTTAGTCTTCATGACTGTTTGGTTTGGTTTAAGGGCGTTCAACTTCGAGGTCATCAGCGCCCTTAAAAGATTCATGGCAATAGCCAGATATAAATCTTACACAAAAATAAAAATACTAGCAACAAGAAAAAAATACACATAAGGTAAAAACAGTTGCAATAGCTATATATGAAACAAGGTGATAAATATGTCCAAAAGCATAAACTGATAACTAAAATTTTAAATCCTCAAATTAATATTGCACTCCGCTAAAAAATTAAAAACTCTTATCAACCGCTGTTTTGTCGTCCGCTAGGACCTCTGCAACTCTGGCAGGCAGCTGCAGAGAATCCCGAAGGTGCGCTAGAGAGCAACACTAGCAGCACGTGGCGAACTGACAAAAGGTTGTCACACAGCGGACATAGAGGTGCAGGGTCCCTTTTAAATAGGTATCAATGCGAAAAATTGCAGTGCCCTATTCTGAATCGAGCCAAACCAACCTCCTCGCGACGAGATGTGCGACAGGAAGTTACCCAGTTTACCGGAAGTTCTTTCACTTCTCTAAGCTTATTACCGCGGAGAGTTGACCACTCGTCGTGCCAGGACGACAGCACCGCTCTCCGCACTTCAAGCCTAAAGTCTTCCGAAGTAACAGCAAATGCTTGAAATTGGCATGTAACATTTTTAGCGTATTGTTTTTTTCTGATATTACTCAAATTGTAATATGGAAATATTGATACCTATTATTTATAGTTCCTTGAAATTTATTACTAATTCAATGTATTATAACTAATTTTATAAATGTATTTTTTTTAAAACATGTTGATTGTAAACTGTACTTATTCTTGGCAGCCCTCAATTGCGGAAAGTACATTAAGTAAATAAAAACTGAAAAGAATCAAAAGTAAGCCTAAGTGCATAAGTGTAAGTCATATTTAATAACGGCCCACTCTCCATCATGCCTTCTGTGCCAGGCCTACTTGCATGTACTAATGACATGAAGATATACTACTCTTAAGGAAAATATAAAATTCGCAAATGGAGTAAAATTATCAGTAAAAATATCTGCAATTACACCCTTAACATCTTATTTATGTACAAAAACCTGTACTAGATCTGCGATTACAACCAATGTGGTGAAAAATTTTTAACTATACAAGAGAGGTGGTGCAAGTTCTATAAGACATTTTGTAATCAGTGCGCTTGCATGAACCAGAGATGGTAAAGCACTAAAGCCTATGTAGATTATACGGGCTTGTCACGGATAGTTGAATGAGAGATCTGACCCAATTGAATTTGGCACTGATACCATTTTGTAATGCAAATCAATCGGAAGTCAATGACGTGCGTTCCCCGACACCCAAACATTAGCAAGTAATAACTGCCACTGCATTTAAAGCTGTGAAATTATGCAAATGCAACAAATTTATATGTTAAAACATATTTGGTGCATTTGCTTTTCCTCCGAATCGTTTGACGCAATATTACTACTCTGATAAAATTAAGTTTAAAGGATTCAATATCATCAATAAATGATAAAGAAATGTTGATATCACTATCTCCTCTACTATATATTTACAATAAACAAAGCAAATATTGTATTCTACAAAAAAAATTCTATATGGAGATTTCAACGGAAATAAATGCTATGAAACTCTCTAAATCCAGAGACAACATTTTTAGAAAAACAATGCTACAACATGACAAAATTCAGTACGGTTACTTTTTTATCATATTGTCTTCTAACTCAAACACGCTATTTTCTTCTGGTCGTTAACACACTCCACAGCCTTTCTTGCTATCACAACTCACAACTTTTATTTCCGTAACCTTGCTCAGTCCTTTCAGTATCTTTCCGCACTCTCTCTCTGTGTCTCTCATATACTCACTGCGAAGATGCAATCACTCGGCGCTCGTTGGAATCTCCTTTGCGACGACCTATGTATCTTTCGCAATGACACAACACGCACAACTGTCTCGCACTCACTGACACACTGACCAATTCATGTACATGGCTCTTAACTGCTGGTTCCTCGTCTCCTTATACAATGGGGATGACGCCACACAGACCTTTCTCAACTTCTACACACACGGCGGCACTCAAATGGCCTGATCTTTCTCGAAAGTTCTCGAGAGAGCCCCTTTTGTGTAGCCACTTCCACTGTTAGTCACATACATACAAATAGGTACGCGATACAACCTCACGTTGAACGCTTGAGAAAGCAAGATATTTGTTTTCTTACAACAGAACGGATACTATAGCTGACATAACTGTGCTTTCAATAATGAATAACAAATCGCAACATATGGCCTATGTAATTGAGTATTAAAGAAGTAGGATGGTGACTTGTTAAAAATAATTTTGTTGCCGATTTATGTGACTTTATACAAGTATTTGAAGAAAAAAAAATTAAAAAGAGGTTTCCTTTGTGTTTATGTGAATATCCGAAGATATTTATTTACATAAAAGCATCAGAAAATATGAATTTTTATGTGCAATAAAACTTAAAATATTTGCTCTGGTGTGAATACTCTGAATATTAAACTGAAGTTTCAAGTTCGTATTGGGAAGCAAGCAAAATATTCATTTACCTAAAATTCCGAGCCCTAGTTAGAATCATATGCTCGTGGCAGCCACTGCTGGCACCGAAATTCCGTCTATAGGGGAATCTTGGTTACACAGGACCTGCGGAGTGACTTCTCGATACTCTATATGTAACTATCTTACATAAAGTGTGGTAAGGCTTCTCGGATATCCACTTAAATGCATTAGCATTATTCAGATTTGATCTCAATTTTGATACAAATTTAACTAGAGATCTTCAAAACACCGGACTTATAAGTTGCACACACAAAAGGGAGAGAGAGGGCGTTAAAGGGGGGGGGGGGTGAGGGAACGAAAACCGAGAGAGAAGAATATTAAAGAGAGAGCACACGTGCAATAATACAAGTAGAGTTAGGGGTTTTCAGTTTACTCTCTGTATTCCCTTAATTGAGGGAATGTCGCAGTCTCTAACGCACCCCATATGATCTATGACCTTAGCAAGTGATGACCGGACCCAATTCTGCAGTGGATGCAACCAGAGGACGGAGTGTCGGTCTGCTTGGCTCAAATGGTTAGACGCTAGCTTACTAGAGGAAAATGTGGGATTATGGGACAGTGCTCTTTACTTAGTCCATAAATGCTAAAATATATGGCAATTTTTGTAACTTGCGGCGGTCGTTTGCCGCAATGATGGATAAGTCTTTCACTTAAGTTCGGGAATAAATTGTAGGTTCTTCTTCCTTGTTTGGCGTCATCCCATTCTTTTTGCCAGTCTAATTTTAGTCTTGTACTAGCAATTGACAGTGTCGTTAACAAATAAAATATTTTAAAACTATTAAATATTTAAATGGTGCAGTCCATTAGATTGTTAGTAAGGTGATAAGGATGGCGGTGGAATGAGAGGACCTACAGCGTGGGCTCTGAAACACGTTTGGCCTTGGGGTAATTTCAGTTAGTGTTAGCTCAGGAGTCAGTCAAATGTGAGAGCTACGATAGAGCCGACTTGAAATCATGCCAGGGCCGGGAATCAAACCTCGAAGCTTCAGCACTACAGTTGCGAACGAAACTGCAATAAATCTGATATTAAAGGCGCCAAGGACGACCGCGTCACCACACTTCTGTAAGTTTAAGGACCTCTTCTTGGAATATTTTGATGGAGCAAATACAGCAAGGTTGGCAAAATTCCACCTGGAGATGAAAAGAATTTGTCATCTATATTCAGCCCGGGTGGAAATAGAGGGGAAGGGCGTCCGAAAAGAATATCCAGATAAGCTCGTGTTGCGAATTTCTACGCCACCTCCCAGGAGGATAAAGGGGAAGATAGAAAACAGATGCGGATGGAAAACGGATGCAAATAACAATAGGATTATAGGTTGCCGGCTATAAATCCTTAAAAAGCACAATTTGCAGATAGCACGTAAAAAGTAATGCAAGGATAAAAAGAGAATAAAGCTATGTATATTGCTGATATTAAAAAAGCCGAGCAAATTTGGGGTTTTGTACATCTAAGCTGTATCTGTGAACTGTCTCTGGCTTCTTAACGAGGACTAATGGTGATATGGTATTTCTGCTGACCTACTTTCCTCGAAGGTATTGCTAGGCTCAAACTATTTTGTTCCCCTGAATGTACAATTCTAATTTATTGTTTCTGTTCTTTTTGCATTAAACTGCAACGGCCACTGATAAGAATGCTCCAGCACTCACTGAAACAAAGAAACCCTTTATATCAGTCTTTGTCAGAAGTATTTGGGCTATATCGTACATAGAGACGTTATACAAATTATCACCTGGTCATTCTTTTGTTTTGTACATATCATTAGGTCATTATTTTGTTTATTCAGTGTCGCCAACTGTATCCCATAAATCGCTGAAAACATGTATTAAAAATTATAATTGATTAATAAATGAAACTCCATTTTAGTTTCACAATTGTATTTTTAACAATTGTTCTATTAATAATTTATTTTCCAGAGGAAGCGTTATTTGTTACTGTTAAAAACAAAGAGATTTATTTCAGATTGTAAACTGGTTTTTGTTATAACAAGGGAAAATCGAAATACACGCAATTTTTTGGTTTTGGTTTCCTTAGCTGACATTGTTGAGTAACTTGAACTACACTAATCGAAATGAATATACTCGTATTTTAGGTTATTTTTATAGAGTAACATTCTCTAGTCAAACCTTTGCAATATATATTTACATTCATATTTTATTCATGGAATAGCCCACATAAATATCACTCGACGCATTAATCATTTGCGTTATTGTCTATGCTAAAACAATTTCAATTCAATTTCAATTGTTAGGTTCTTGTGTTTGCTGTGAACCTTAAAACCACAGCTTAGCTGCTGATGGCGCCAAACAATTCTTTTACATGTTCTGGCACAAACTGCACACGAATAATGGAATTTCTTCAGAATGCTGTATTTTGCACTACATGTATAACACTTTTCCACTAATTATTTATTTAGTATGCCCATTTTAGTATCAGTTTTTGTTTGTTCGTATGTCCATTTTTCGTTTCACTGGGACTAGGACTTCTTCGCTAAAAGCAAATGTTTGTCCCTTCTTAAAAAGCACACATACACAGTGCACGCTTGAACCACGTAGACCAGATCAGAAATGAGCTCCACTAGCTGGGAGGGAAGGTGGGTATATCGTTTCTTTTTATGACAAGTTGTTGTAGTATTTTTGGAAAGCCTTTTAAAGTTCGTCACCAACTAGGTTAGTTATGTCCATAAATTGACTGGATTCATGCTCCTGTTTTACAATATTGCTGAGCCGCCATGTTTACCACTTGGTCTGCCAAGTAGTAACCAGGAATTTTTAACAAAAACAGTTCTTTGTCACAAAGCCAATGTTCAGCGATACAATGTTAATGCTTATGATGTAGATAATGTCAATTAGACCGTCTATTTTGTTCGATATGCTCTGTAGATTCCAATAGAATATTTTAAAATTTAATTTATTTTTATTCTTCAGGTTCTTAAGTTTTGTTTCACCAAAATTTACGTTGATCCTTTTCTTTGTCAGGCTTGTAGTTTAAAGAATTCCTTGGATAGTAAAATTTACTAATAAAAGAACCACTAGGCCAGAATTCAGGCGTATAAAGTACCTCAAATGATGCTGAGGGCACGCCAATTTTGAAAGAACTATAACTTAGATACTTAGATTTCAATTTTTCTACAGCATAGTTGCCCTGTTTACGTTCATTAAGGTATTCAAGGAAATGAGAACTTTCAATCGCGAAACAAACAGGAAATGCAACTTTTAAGCTACGGCAAGTTTGCCCTTGGTAGCATTTAAATTGAATTCTAGATTTCAACTTACTTTTATAGGATACATGCTTCCAATCATCTTCAGGTTGATTACCTTGTTTAACGCTATCACTACATTCTATAGGATCAAATTGTACTGCATCTGCATCACCTGATTTAGAATTCGTCTTACACTGAGCACTATCGTCCCTGTTGTCTTCTGAGCTGTCTGTGCCGACGGCAACAGTTACACTATACATCGTCACTTCCCGAGGTTCTTGTTGAGCCGTTAGATGTTCCATATTTACCTATGGAGAGATTGAGTCTCTCTGTTTAGTTGACATCTCCGTACGCTGATTGTCGCAGTCCAAGGTATGTAATAACTGGATTTGAAGTTGTAGGGTGTCTATGTGATCCTTCTCTTGATTTATTATAAAGTCTTTTTGTTTAATAATATACTTTAAATAAACCAATTCAGTTTTATAGTCATTATCCACAAATGGGTCGTCAATAGCGCTAAGATCCAAATTTCCTGTATTGTCACAGCAATTTATAAGTCTCTCATTTTCATTTATAATATGTATAGATTTTAACAAAGCTACACAACTGCTGTGGAAAATAGTACCACAATTTACACATTTCAAACCACTCTGAGCAATCTTAGAACACCGTTTACAAGGCTTAATATCGTCCGCTTTATAGCGACAGAATTCAAAATATATATTTTGTTCTTCATAAAAATATCTTAAACATATGGCATTTTATTCGAAATCGTTACCTTTTCTACCCGCTACATTCATGGTAGAGAAAGTAAAAAGTCTTGAGTAGAATGTTATGTCTTACATATTTATCATGTTAAGTAAGACGTTAATGCTGCAAGTTCTGTATTGGCCAAGTGATTGATTTGTTTTCAACTCGCTATGCTAAGTCTGCATTATCCCGAAACAGAAACGAGATTAAATCACATTAATCAATCACAACAGTTCGACTGCGTGTCAGAACGAAAATTTCTTGACTACAAGAATATGACAAATATTAATGTCTAGGAAGGGAGTAGGTTGGGTGTTCTAAGGCGAGGCTTTCTTTTTTCCATTTAGAGGAAATGATGGAAGTGGATGGTAAATGTACCAGTTTCCTTCATTGTGACGTTACGCAGAAGAAATATGTGACGTGGCAGCAAGGGCGTTGTATTTCTGTAGAGGGTCTAAGGGTGAAATTTTTGACTTAAAGTAAACTTTGCACGTATCCCCACCCTCTCGCTTGCTCCATCTCTCACTTTAAAAGGTCTAGGCTCGAGTTAAAACGATCAATCATCGACGACAGTTGGTACTCCCACCCTGCACGGTGATGGCACGCCAGCCAGCGCGAGAAAAAATCCCGTTCCACAACAAGAGTTCCAGTGGCGATATCTCTGGTATGCTTGTTTACAGCCGACATATCTTTGTATTTTCCCCACGTCTAACAGAAGAAATATAGCATTTGACCAAGAAGTTACTCGCATGGAGATTTCACCAGAACCCTACCTTTTGAGAGTCCTCCAACACCTCTTCCACCCCAAAGCATTTTACTAAGATGATGCCACACTGAAATTCAGTATAAATTTCGCAAAAATAGGCATTTGTATTCCATTTTAAAAATACTGAGGAACCATCACCACCACTAAGGTTCAACGTCCTATCCATCTCAACACGTATCAGATAATTTGCTAACATATTGACTTTCAGTATTTTAGCAGCCTGGGTGGCTGAATGAGCTTCAACCAAGAGTCCGCGAGGAGGTTAGTTTGGCTGGACTAAGAATAGGGCACTGCAATTTTTCGCATGGTTACCTATTTAAAAGGGACCCTGCCCCTCTATGTCCGCTGTGTGACAACCTTTCGTGAGTTCGCCACGTGCTGCTAGAGTGTTGTTTTCTAGCGCACCTTCGGGATTCTTTGCAGCTGCCTGCCAGACTTGCAGAGCTCTTAGCGGATGACAAAACAGCGGTTGATAGAGTTTTTAAGTTTTTAGCGGAGTGCAATATCAACTTGAGGATTTAAAATTTTAGTTATCTGTTTATGCTTTTGGACACATTTATCAATTTGTTTCATATCTGGCTATTGCCACTGTTTTTTACTTTTTGTGTATATTTTTCTTGTTGCTAGTATTTTTATTTTTGAGTAAAATTTATATCTGGCTATTGCCATGAATCTTTTAAGGGCGCTGATGACCTAGAATTTGAGCGCCCTTAAACCAAACCAAACCAAATCAACCAGGAGCGTGCTATTGCGAGATCTAGTGCATGACTGTTGAGCCAGCAATCTTATCCAGATCCCTTTTGAATGGTAAATGAGCTCACCGATATAAACTTCTTACCTTCCTCAGTTCTAGCTATTACTAAGTAGCGAGGACCACTCGACTCTGCTACTTCCTTTACTATAAATTTCTATGTTTTAGAATTTATTCTGGGATGACCCATTACGGTTTAATTCTCCACCATCGCAAATGTCTCTGATAGCATGCTCACATCCTGGGTGTCACCCCGGCTTAGGTGAGAGTCCTGTACCTTGCTCACACTAAGGTCCCACCTCCCAATGTATAGACAGAATGACCCAATCGCCTTCAGGAGTGCATCAGCTCATGCAATGGCCCCTCCCCGGGACTGACCTTTATCAGCGGATACACACACAGATCCTATATGATAACCAGGGGCTGGGACTTACGCGATTACCCAGTCACCTCTTGCGTCTCTCCATCCTCCTACAACCCGCGCGTAGGTTATCCATCAGACTGTGTACAGGGAGGTATCAGGTGGGAGGTCAAACACAAAAGTGGACCACGCTTACCACGTCCCACCTTCCAGTACTACACCCCACCAATGAAGCCTGTAATGGGCAGAGGTAGAGGACGCAGCGGCTGGGCGGCAAGCCTTCGCCCTTCATGGGCTGTTGCACTAGGGGCTTGGTTTTTTTTATACTGAATAAATCTGAGAATGTAAAATAAACGTAATCCTCAATAAACAGTAAATTAAGTAACACAAATTCTTGAACATTTCAATATACAACTGTTGCAGAGTTAGTAATGGCATACGCATTTCTATTCTTAACTTCCTGTATGTGCGCTGCATGATTGGAAGCCACAATGGCTTCCAAATTCAGCATAATATCTCTTATAGGTATTTTTAGCTAGGCGGAGAAATGGGAATCTGATATTCTAATGCTATTTTTACATTTGCTTCATTTGAGAAAAAAGCTTGTCGTAAATGTATGTTGAGGCAAACATTCCCGATATATGAGCACTAAATGCACAAAGACGATGTTCGTTTCTAGGAGCAGGTACAAATAACGAATTGATGTATTGCAATTAGCCTCGCATAGCAATGTCCAAGAACCAGGAACACAAGCCTGACACCGGCCCTAGCGACGCAAACTCTGAGTATATATACAGCTAAAGGTCGTTTCCGCGGGCACATCGGAGATCTCTCGTCGAGGACGCAGGGGGCTATTGCTTCACTGTATCCTATGCTGAGGTCCGAGATGCCAGACCGCCTGAAGTTACACCTCTTCCGGGCTCTTATAATCCCCCTCATGCTTTACGCCTGTGAATTTTGGGATATAACAGTTGGTCCTGTGACTCCAAAGGGCCTTTTCTGTTCCCAAACCTTTCCCCGTGAGACTACTTCACGAAGCCTCATCTCTTCCATACGTGGAAGATGAAATTAGGCGCCGGGCAGCAAAATTCTACAAGCTACCAAACCAACAACAACGCTCTGGTTAGGTCTCTTGGGGACTATGACCAAGAACACGCCGCTTTAGGTGGTACATGGTTCCCCGCATGACTTGCGGGCACGCCCCATAGCTAAGGAGACAAACCACAAGCAACACAAGCTGAACTCCAGTATAGTCCTAACAGAGTTGTTCGACTCAAAAAATGAACCGCTATCAAAATTCTAAATTAAAAACTTCAAAACTTTTAAAAGAATTCATTTTAAAATTTTTTTCTTCCATCAGAGAGCAGACATTACTGCATCCTGTGTCATTTGTCAAGGGGCACAACCGCTTCCTTCTATTTCAAATTAACCTAAAAACTAAAAACGCCACCCTTATATACCCTTCCCAATATTCATCCTATCTGCGGTTAAATCCCATTGAGTTAGGTACGCAGCAAAATTCATCGGGCTGAACCTCAGCCAGCCAGCAGCTCGTCATCATCGTCGGAAATGATTCTAATGAGACCCACTTCAGAGTCAAGATGGCCACACAGTCGCGAAAACTCAAATCTTATAGTGAGAGTGGGTGTTCCAGTAACATCATTAAGGTACAAATACTTCGATTCCTAATGCTGTTTACAATTAATTTTAACAAATGTGTCATTTTGCAATGTAACTAATTCCATCTGCAACTGAAATGGTGCTGATTTTGGTTTCATTGACACCGGATGGGCAAAAAGAAGAAAGTCACTTTGCAAGATGAACTTATTGATAAGACATGGTGGATTTAGACGAAGATATCACTCCATTTAAGTCCATCACTGTAACGAAAATGACGGTATTCACGGCAAGTGAAGGGGTGTGTCGGTGGGTACAAAGTCCATGTGACACGCCGGAAGAGTGAGCCAAAATCGGCTCATGAGCCTGCCTTTGGGCATGGTTGCCCTACACAATGATGCTGAAAACGAAGGGGAAAACGACGAGAATGGAGGGAGGAAGGAAGGAAGGAAAGAAGGGAGGGAGGAAGTGCGATAGAGATAGGGAGAGAGAGAGAGAGAGGGACAGGGAGAGAGTAGAAAGAGGGAGATAGGAAAGGAGAGAGAGACAGGGACAGGGAGAGAGAGGGAGCAGAAAGAGGGAGAGAAAGGAAAGAGAGGGAGACGGACAGAGTAAAGGGGCGAGGGGGAGATAGAAGACAGAGGGAAGGAGAGGGAGAGTCACTTATGAGACATAGTCTTTTTCTGAAGCATTAAGCTGAAGCACAGGACTCGCCACTGAGGATATTCTATCTAGTAGCAAATTCTCGCCCCAAGCAATGACAGTTTTTAAAACAGAAAACTGTCTCATCAGTCATAGACCCATGAATGTGGACAAAAATACGCATTAAGTAATCCTCCTTCCTTGGCAGTTCGTAATGGAATGGAGATGCCATACGTAATTCTTTTTTTTCGGTGGCGCCAAAGGAAAATGCTATTACAGAAACCCATATTTCTGTATGACAGGACGTAGAGCTGAATACGTGAAAAATGTCGCGTCATTTTCCGCAGGCGGTCGGTGTGACGTAAACAACAGGCAATGTTAGTTTAGGCTGCGGCAGTCGAATTGAAGAATGCCAGCATATTCAGTTGCAAAACAAATACATAACTTTAGCTGGCCACCGCCTTTCCTCTTCTCTCCAGGGACGGTCATTGTAACGATTAAACTGTGGTTTCCAAATGTGGTGTAGAAGGCAGATTCTGAATCATAGGCGCCAGATTAGGGGCGCAAGGCACTTTCTACCCCCTAATTTAGAAAGCCAGAGGCATCGTCCAACCAACTATTTTATTCAAGACGCCTGTTCCCCAGAAAGAATTCAAGACATCTCTCATTAAACCAGCACCTCTCAGGGTGCGTGCAAAGTGCGACTACGAAAACATGACCCCTTTACAAATCTCCAGTCCCTCTTTCACTTACGCTTGTCTCACTGGCTTTGCCGTCTTCCATCTTCAAATTCCCGGCTGTTTCTTCCTCACTGCGATGCACAGTGTTAAACTGGTTAATTTTTTTTAAATGGCCAAATCTGGTATTTATTAAATATATAGTTAAATATTCTTGCAAATTGTGTATTGCTAATGCAGGATTTTGTTGCTTTCTCCTAGACCCTGGTTCGTGATTAATTATTTCTTTTTGTAGATAACATAACGCAGTTTAATTTTTTTTATTCAAGTTGTTTCTCTGATTTGGCAACTCTGATGGTGGGAGGATACGTTCAGTTCAATGCGATGGTTACAAATAGAAATACTGTAAATTTGGTTTGATCAGACAGTTCATTCTATTTCTTCTTTCAGTTTTTATTTAGACTAAAACCAGTAATGTCCGGAACAAGGAATCAGCTGACAGCAATTCTGAGAGTATTTCTTTTAAATATAATCAGAATTATTCGCACGCAATCTAGTTTTCGTATAGTTAAAAAATAAACCTTTTACATATGCACGTGCGACCAAACATATAAATAACCTTAGCTGCTTCTTGAAGCAGCTTAGGAAATTGTTCCCTAGCAACTTCTGGTAAAATTTGAGCAAACCTTTTGTATGATAAAATATATCTTTTTGATGACCATCGTTTTGCTAACTAGGAGGCATACTTTAAACTGCTATTGAAAAGGCTTTACAAACACATCAAGAATCAGAAGCAGATCAGTAACATGCTATCATGAAAACAAAATATATTTTTAATCAATACAAATTATAACTAATTCACAAAACTGCTTTGAGGTACCTAAGAGCCGCATGTTTTCATAAACAGGTATTGTTGACTAACGTCTTACAATTTAATGTTACGCTTATATGCTTAACAAACTCTACTCTCTTTTACACATAATATTATACCGGCACTTTACGCAGCGCGCGAGCTCAGCCGAGCTTACCCGAGTCGCCACGATCCAGGTGCAAGGAAACCTTGCATCTTGCATTGCACCCGGTGCGACATTAACCTTTGAGAGGCCCTGCATTAAACAAATGAAAATGAAAGATCTGCTATGTGGCACTTGCATTACTTTCTCCATTAATTAGTGTACAAACTATTCTTAAAAGACCTATTCTGCTATCTACAGAGATGTGAAAATTATTAGACTTCAGTAAAGCTTTATGTAAACCATTGTTAAGTCCTGAGTTTGAAAATAATTTACATATGTCTAAAATCTCATAAAACCTTCAACCCGTAAAAACTATTCTTACAGATTTTTATTGCTGATTTTCTTGTAGGTACAAAGGGAATGTGGAAATACAGCAGGCTTTGACCGATACTCAAATATTTTAAAGCTTTCAAATTTCGTTCTCTCTACAGGATCAAGAGATAAAAAAGTGAATAACTATCTTCCATTTGAGAAAAATTTAAATATTGCAAAACTCATAAATAATAAAGAATATCTCCAAAATTGTTCACTCCATTAAAAGTGCATTTATATAAATTACGAGATCTCCTTCTTTTGTATAGTAATACTTGGTCTGTCTCTCACGGTGCAAAATTCATCAAGAGTAAACAGGACTACATAGGCCTTAGCCAGAGAATTTCCTTTGCTAGAATAACATATTAAACATATGCTATTTTAATCAAAATCCAATGTAAAGGGTAATTTAGGGTGGAGGAAATTTCTTTAAAATGTTTGTGAAAGATATTGAACTTAATTACCAACTTTGGTTTTTAACTGACTTTTCGTCTTTGAGTCATGCTATTCACAGATGCGCGCGCGCGCTGACATTTTTCTAAAAACGTTATTTTTTATTCAGGGAGCCTCAAAACATATATTTCCGGTGAAATTTCAACATCGACTTTTTCGGTCGAATTCAACTTACTGCACGTAGTAAGGAAAGCAAAATCCATTTTTGGCAAATTTACTATACAGGAGATAAAATGTATTTTCTACTAGCATAGAAAAAAGTTAACCCTGTGGTTCTATTCTATCTTTTCATATGAACAGTATTCTTATTGTGAACGAGAAAAAGTGCATAAGCATTTTATTCGCACTAAATTTTTAATAGCTTGAAGAAACAACCCCGAGCAGTAAATAACCAAAACTTCGTTTCGAGTCTAATAATTTTCACGCCTCTATAGTTCACGTTTTGAAATTGAAATATTGAGTCTGTCTTGACTTTTACAATCTTGTTTTACACACAGCTAGTGTGAAAAAACAGCTAATTTCCATTGATTTACCTTTTAGTTGGTTAAACTGTGAAGCCCAGGACCTAAAATGGCAACAATGTTGCAAGTCCAATTGGAGCACCTCACCACAAAATTAATTTGCGATATCTTTATTATTTAATTATTTATCGAGAAAAATGCCAGTCAGTTGGAGAATTTAGATCAGTGAATTTTCCAGTCTGCTTGTGTCTTTCCCACGTTGTCCTACACTGAATGAGGGTAGAAGGACAATTAATTTCTATTTAGAAAGAATTTTGGTGGAAAAGTGAGTAGAGAAACTCTTTGAGTGCAATATAATTTTTTTGAAATGGTAAACAAAAGATATCAAGAGATAAAGTCGCACGGAGAAATCTATAGCAATGAAGTAAACGCATTGGAGAACCCTGAATGTGTGGTTGAAGTATTTACTTCTTGCAGTTGATGGGAAAGTACGACTCAAATACAGTGAAATTTGGATAATTCGAGCGTTTATAATTCAAAGATTTCTTTTTTGTCCCTTGAATTTTGTATTAAAGTAGTGCACAACACTCACATGTAATTCGAATTTTATTTTCCATAATTCGAAGTTTTTGTTCAGATTAATCTAATTGCTCCCGGTTTGTTTGTTTTTTTCGAAATGCAGTTGGAATACTGTTTGTGGTGAGGGGAGGGGGTGAAATAGCTTTCCAAGCTGCCGGCCTTGAGCTTGTATCTTCTATACCTGGTCCCACATCCCCTGTTTAAAATACATGCACATTTAGTTGTCGCTTGAGCTTCCTGATGTTCAGTGATGTGCAAATCAATGCCACTATGCCTCTTAGTCCAGTATAAGACATTGAACTTTTGCGGGAAAAGTCGCCGTTATTCGAGAAGTAGAAAAGGGTTTGAAGAAAAAATAAAGAAATCCCGAAAGAATACGGGACACCATCGAACACTTTGTGAAGTTATCTTAAGAATAAGGAGAAAAGTTTAAGCAATGCCTCGAGTGAAAATGAAAACCGTCGAGAAAGACTGAAATAGGCGGAAAATCCTAATGGTATTCTTAAGTATCAGTTTTAGATATAAATTTTGCAATTAGGATTTTTGGAATTTTTTTCTTGTCCCTTTAGCTTGGAACTGTGCAAGCTCCACTGGATATCGCTTTTACCTATGAAAAGTAAATTTCAAGAAAACTGAAAATTAAAAGCTTGTGAAGAATAAAGCAAGTTGGCTAAAGTTAAAAGAACGCGCTGTTGGCAAACCATTGTGGCGGCTGCATTTTCCACTCTAGTTTTCGCAAGAATGAACGCCGAGAAAATCGAAAGCTCTGGTAACACACCTCGAGGGCACATCCCTTGAGCCTTTGACCACGTGCCCGGAGGCAGGTCCTCAGATCTGGAATTTGCATAGTTCTGCCGGTCTGGTATTGATTTTCCCTTGTTTACACAGAGTTTACGTTTAATTGCGCGTGCGACGAGCCAATTAGAACTGAGTTTTCGTCATGAGGCATGCCTCGCGGGCTCCGGTATGCAACCTGAATGTTTGAGAGGGAAAAAAAAAAAAAAAAAAAAAAAAGAGTTTGCAAACATTCCCTCCGGTTAGGTAAATAAAAGGGAAAGACATACATACATGCGTATCTGCGAATTCTCCTTCAGACCCGACAGCGTTCAGATCAGACCACTGTTATTCTTACCCAAATGTTTGTATCATGTCGAGCTAGAGTACAGTTGGCTAGTTTTTAGTGAAGTGTGCTATAATAATAATTAAGGGACGGATTAGCGTGACAGGTTTTTGTGAGGCTTCCTTATCTTGGACTATAGACTGCTTATGTTGAAGGAGAGAGGGTGAATCTAGTTTTAAAGAAAGGGCGCGTGCCTGCAATGCTCGCAAGTAAACGTTGCACAAAAAGGTGCATATAGGAAAGGCAGACAGCGGTTAAGTTATGCGCCCCCATCTTCCGCAGCAAACAGCTACAACTTAAATCCAAGCTGATTTTATATAGGCCATTTATACTCTCGGTGGTCCTGTACGCATGCGGGGCTTGGGCAAACACCTCCAAAACCGCCCTCAAACAAATTCAAACCCTCCAAAGCATCTCCCGTCCAGTGGCAATAGCAAAAAGAAAACTACGTGATCGTCAACATTGGCAAAGGCGAGCCGAAGCACCGCAAACATACTAGAATAAAAATGTTCTAGACGCGGCACGGCTCGCCAACTATTCGCGTCCATACAACCTCGGTTTTGTGAGTTTAAGGGCGCTCAACTTCTAGGTCATCAGCGCCCTTAAAGGATTCATGGCAATAGCCACATATAAATTTCACTCAAAAATAAAAATACTAACAACAAGAAAAATATACACAAAAAGTAAAAAACAGTGGCAATAGCCAGATATGAAACAAGGTGATAAATATGTCAAAAAGCATAAAGAGATAATCAAACTTTTAAATCCTGAAATAGATACTGCACAACGCTAAAAACTTAAAAACTTAAAAACTCTATCAACCGCTGTTTTGTCATCCGCTAAGACCCCTGCAAGTCTGGCAGGCAGCTGCAGAGAATCCCGAAGGTGCGCTAAAGAGCAACACTCTAGCAGCACGTGACGGACAGACAAAAGATGCAACCTCGGTCTTAGGCCACACACACGTTACAGCAAAGGCCCACGCCTCGGAAAACACCCAGGAGCTGCACCCTGCCCGCGCAGGAAAACAGCGGGAAAATGTGAATATTGTAAGTGAAGTGAAAATACTGTAGTGCGCTGGGACGCATATTTCTGGTGTGTCCAGTGAAGGTGTGTGTGTGTGGGGTGGGGGGGGGGTGAGGGGGGGTGAGCGCGTGCGTGTATTTAGGTTTGGTTTAAGGGCTGTAGACAATGAAATTTAATGCAACGGTAGCCTTATTTTCTTTATACTGCCAACAATAAGAACTACCGCAAAAGGGAAGCAGCTGTGAAACTATCTGAACAATTGCTTTAAGTTTCTAATCTTTTGTTATCAGCGGTTTATTCACTGGTTTGTAGAGTTCATAACTTAAGCTTGAACAAAGGTAACCTTACGTTTCCTTTGAAATGAATCTTCCAGTCAGTTCCATAAACAAAGACGACGGATGGTGGTACAACTGACATGAAAGCTACTTTATATAAATCATATTTCTGACAAAGCTGTTTCAGGAAGGAATGCTTCTTACTTCACGATATAACGAGCTAGAAGATGTTTTAGTTTATTTCTGCTAAAATGGCAGACAGAGCATTCGAGATCTAGAGAAAATGTGGTGGAATAAAGAAGACTTTACCAACGTATGGAGTTAGATACAATGAAAATGGTCTCTTCATCCTTTATGTTTAACCTCTTTTATGATTATTAGTATATCCAAGTTGCTACACAGTCATAATCTTAATACTACGTTTTAAGGGGATACTAGACTGAAATTAGTATAAATATCGCAAAACTTTACAACTGTATTCCCTGACATTAAAAATACTCACGAACCATAAATTCAAAATGTAATTTGACGTTTTACATTATGACAAAATTAGTTGTTTGGAGATCTTTCAACTATGGTTTATTTACTAATTCCCACCGATTACATCAGGTGTGGCCTCAATCGCACAATTCACATAAATACAATCTTTTTCGTTGCTTTTACACACAAACTTTACAACCAGGATTTAAAACTGGCTAGAAGTTCCTGCCTCCTCGCAACGTGACGTCATCTCACGGAACACTAGACATCGGGAATGCTTCCCGCATGGAAGCTCGGCGTTTAGTGGACGTTCCGTGCCAACACTATACTATTTATAAATACCTATATTTATACAATGCAAGTCAGTTATCCAGAATAACTTTTCTTTTCATTTTGAAATTCGTGGCTTTTGGAAATTATTTTTCAGCACATTTACTACCTCAAAATGTTGAACACACTGCAGTTTTCATTCAATTCTTCTGAAATTTGTCTGCAGATTCCCAAAATACAACAATTAGATTTATCATATATACTGTCTTTATTTCGAATAGTTACTGGTTATTAATTTTAAAGCTACAGAAACAGTGGAAAGAACTCGAAGGAGGTTACGTCACGCCGGCTCCAGTATAAATAGGACAGTTAAGTTAGTTTTTAGAGTTAGAGTTTAGCTTTTGATGTCAGAGTAGTTGTTTAAGTCGTCGTGACAATTTCAGTTACGAGAGTGCATCGGCCAGCCTGTATGTGTCCTCGAGGATTGTATCCTAATAGTATAGATATAAGAGACAGTGAAACTGGAGAAAGACATTGAAAGACTGGGAAAGATTATCGGAAGAACTGTGAATTGTGTTAGCAACGAGAAGGAAATTGTGCATTTGTAGTAAAATTTAGAGGAAAGGAAAGAGAAAAGCAAACAGACTACGCAGTTTTGCCGTATTTGTTACAATATTTTAAAAACTGGCCATACCATTCTGATTTTGCTGTGGTTCAAAGCTTGCTTGCTCCTCAACAGGCTACTGACCAACGGATTGGCTTGTAGGTCTTCGAAAGAGGAGGGTAATAACAATAAAAACCGATTTTAATGAAAAATCTTATGTATGAGTTGCAAGAAGGGCAGCTTGAGAATTAACTCATTTCGAAGGCTGCTGGGATTTACACAGCGGAGTAGGACGCTTCTCCATCTCCTTAACTCTTCAACCGGCCAGTCGGTTGGCGCTGAAGAATGAAAAGACAAACGGCTTTAAATTTTAAAGACGCTTATAACCATGCCGCTTAACACTAGCCCGTGTAAAATGGGAAGGGTAATGTGGATGCCATGTTTGAAATTAACTGCTGTCCGAAGAGTGAGTTCAAAATCCCAAAACAAGTATTCAGATACACTTCACTCAGAAGAATCCGACATACAGAGTAAATGTAGCATCGCTAAATCAATATTATTTTTACATAAACACAATTTATCCGCCACATTTATCAACATGTTATGACACGTGTTAAAAAAATGGGAGGGAGGTAGCGAAATTCACGAAATAAATCAGTGAGTCGCTGTTGGCGGGCCTTTTCAAACTAAGCGGGAGGTACCAAAAATAAAAAGTGCCTGTGCAAAAAGTGACTGTTGAGGGAACAATAAAAACGGAAGTCGACGAGAGTGACAGGTTGTCAAGAGTGAAATGCGGCGATCAAGTTATGGCACAGTCAGCAAACTGGAACGTTCAAGAGCTGCGTACACCCGCGGGAAATTTTCAACCCCTGCGTGCACGTCAACCGTAGATATTAAAAATAATAGCAGCGGGCTTATCTCAGATATTCCAACGCTATAATTTTTAGCCGCATAGATTTTACCAACTAAAGCAGAAAGGCTTGGAATTCCGCACACCAGTGTTATTTTATTCAACTCATTTATTCTTAAAATATGCAAATAGTACATTGGTTAAAATAATATATTTACCCAGCTATAAATTATGTTAATTATTTCTATTAAAATGACACGTCATTTGCGATCTAGGTAAAATATGATGTAACAAAGAAACATTGCTAATATATGGATGGTAAACTTTCATTCACTAAAAAGTTTGACACATTCATATGAATTTCTGTACTCAAACTTTTACAAACTATTCTTAATCCAGCTACTTCTTGTTGGGATAAAGCGTGACATATGGGGGAAATCTGATGTGTTGCACTCGCACGTACCCTAATAACCTAGTTGTCGACGGGCCCTTAACCCTTTCAGTCCCGGTGTCCATTATAATGGACATAGACATTTTTGCCTACTTGTAATACTTTTAACGGGGTTTTCTGCTATATTCTTGTTATACTGTTCGTCACCAATTAAACCTATGTAAAAACATGTTCTGAATTGTACAAAATTATTTATTTTTTACAATTCACATTGCAGTGTTTTTTTTTTTTTTTTTTTTTAAAAGAAAAGAAGCAAAATCCATGCAACCGCAGTCAAATGATACCCCGTCATCATCCACGCGTGCCATCACTGCGATTATTTTACGTGGGCCCTCCCCGTCCTTTACCACAGGCCGAGACTCGAACTCACGACCTCAGGCTTTGAGTGCTTGGCCAGTGCACTACGTGTTGCCCTAACGGTCATGGCTATTCAAGCCAGCAGGCTGAAGGCCTCCCAGACCGCCTAATCTAAACCGGTTTCGAATTAGAGGAAGAACGGCATAAGTAGCAAAATAATTCGGGTTTGAAAGGGTTAAACTAAACACGCGCGCGCATACACACACCCCATGCACGCTTTCTCTACTCTTGTACCAACTATTCTTAGAGATATTTAATCTTCTATCTTCATGTTAATCGGGATAAACTTTTGTAGAAATTATCTTAATGCTAATTTTCTTACACGTGCATGGGAAATGTGGGAATACAGTAGGCTTTGAGCGTCAGTCACACCTTTTGAAGCAGGCCGCTATATGAAGGCTTTGAAATTCCTTTCTCTTTGCACGACCAAGAGAGAAGAAGTTGAATAACAACCTTCCATTTGAGAAAACTCTGAGTATTGCAAAACTCGCCCAAATAATATCTCCGAAATGGTTCACTCTACAAAATATTCTTTGGACATTGTGTGTTTTAACTAGATCTACACTTTTTTCGTTTTTGAATTATGCTGTCCACAGACTGACACACACGGACCTTTTTCTAAAAATGCTTTTTTTGGATTCAGTGGGCCTCAAAACACATATTTCCGATGAAATCTCGACATCGAATTTTTGGGTGGAATACAATACTTCCCCTACTTACCAGTAGAGAAAGTAAAAATGAAAAGTAGGTTAAAAACCAAAGTTGGTATTAAAGTTTAATGTCTGTCCAAGATGCGACACGAATATTTTGAAGAAAATAGCCCCACCCTAAACTATCCTTCACATGGCAAATTTTTCGAAAATTTTGATTTTCTTGAAAATGGCTCTAACGATTTTGATTAAAATATCTGTTTGAGATATTTTTATGACAAATTAAATTGTCTTGAATTTTCTGGCTACAGCCTCTGTAGTCGTATTTACTCTGGACGACTTTTGCATAACTGGCAAACCGTTAGACGTAGACCAAATCATACTATATGAGAAATGTAGATCTCGCTAAAATACACAATTTATGTCTAACAAATTGTCATCACAAACCAAAATGTTTCTTTTCAATTTTCTAGGAATAGCTTGTAAGGTCTCCTTGCAGCAGTTTTAATTATGTATTTTCAGTGTCTTACGCTTGGCGTAAATGGAAATCCAAATCCAATAATTAACACTTGTTTTGTCACAAAATTGCTGAAACTACTTCACGCCGACTTTTGATAATATTTTAGGTACAATACATTTTTAGAACTTTCTTTTACATTCTCTTGATGTAGAGTACGTGTTTACTAATTTGAAGCTAATACTTTGTGTCGAAAAATGTCCTGTTCCTTCTAGTAACTATTGATATCTGCATATCGAAGTATCTGCTGTTTTGATAGAAATATTCACGTATTAGTATGTGTAGGTCAGTCACTCCTGCTTACTTTCTCTAGGACACTATTCCTTGATGCCCTCGCTTCTGGCAATAAGCTTTCTAGTTTAACAATGTTCCACTGACAGGACCAGTATTGAAAGTCTCTTTTAGCGTACCATGTTGCACATTAACAACCAGATAAAATACAAATGCTGTTCTAATCCTGATTTCCTCAACACTTCCATTGGATGGATATAATTTCCTCACTCATCACAGCCAGTTCTCGGTCTCCAGTATGTAATTTGGCTAACCAGCTTTCAAATATGTGGCAATAATAGTCGTAGCTGACTTCTTCACTAGATTTATCTTCTTGTGGATGCCAAACCCTTGTTTTATTTGTCACAAACTTGCTAAACCTATTTTACGCCGACTTTTGATAACATATGGTGATCCTTTTGGGTATGGATAAAATAAAAACATAAGTTTACTACTGAACTTTATTTGTTGAAACTTTGTTTATACAACACTGAAAGATGGGTGATTCCCTAGCCCACAACATGATCCTCATTACGCACTCTAACTCATAACGGAGATGCAATTGAGCCCATTTGCATGGTAGCATAAGAGGGGTGATCTGCTGAACAGCTTGAGTAATTTTTACTTTCAGATCATCAATATTCCTGGGTTTCCATACATAGTGTCTTTAATAAACCCCACACGAAGAAGTCAAGAGTTTGGAGGCCCAGATGGATCCACCACAACCATACCACATACCATTAGTAGCATTTAGAAAATTACGAACGTCCCATGTCCAGTGAGGGGCTGAACCATCTTGGAGAAATAAAATGTCCATATTGTCATCTTCCGCAAGTTGTGGCAACAGAAAGTGCAGCATGTCCAAACAAGCTTCATGGCGTATTACCTTTTCCGCAAAGAAGAATGGTCCACACTGTATTGCGGCTCACTCCAAACCCTGCATTAACTTTTGGACTTGATCTTTCAAGCTCGTTCGAGAAACGTGGATTTTGTCTTGCTCAGTTGTGCACATTTACTGTCCCGTTGACATGAAAAGAGCCTCGTCTATAAATAACGATTTGTTTAAGAAGCGCCATCACCTTCAATCCATTGCCACAACATGGATGCTAAATTGAAACGAGCTTCATCATCACGTAAGACTTGTAGACGTTGTAAGTGAAATGGATACAGTTTTAGGTATTTTCGAACAATACGCTGACATAATGTCGACAAACTTATCATAGGACTCCTTGTTATAGCTTTAGGGATAGCTTCTTCTCGTACTGGGTTTCACCTGTGAACTCCTGTATGTTTTTACACAGCACCTGTTTCTGAAAATGTTCGATACTACAACATTATCGAATCGTATCTATGTACATTACATACACCATATTCCCTTTGAACCCTTTTAACGCTCTCAAATTTAGCATACCAAAGAGCATATTGTGTCCGCTGTTGATTTATAGCAACCATTTTGATCATCTATACAATGTTCATTTTTCTTTTCAGATTATGCATTGTTTATGGTCATATGTGGCAATTGCCAACTTGACATTCCTGGATGATCTTGCTTCTGGCATTAAGATTTCCAGTCCTAATAATGTTCCACTGGGAGGGCTAGTGTTGAAAGGCGCTTTTAGTGCACCATGTTGCACATGAACAACCAGATAAAATACAAAGTCTGCTCTAATCCTGATTTCCTCGATACTTCCATAGATGCGGATAATTTCCTCATTCACTCCACAGCCAGCTCTTGGTCTCTACGATGTAATTTGACAAACTAGCTTTGAAATATATGGTAATAATCAGACATCGGATTTATATGCAAATGCATGTTTTCTCTGTTTTTAGACATGACATGGAAACAAAGCTCGGAGTACATTTGAAGTTCACCTCTTTCCGAATTTTAAAGTTTTATGGTGCATATATTTGCATATTTCATGATTATGGCATGTCCGTGCATATAGCAAACATTTTAAAGTTTTGACTACTATTTTATAAATTAATAATTTAAATACTTTCTAATTTGTATAAGTAACATACCGGTAACATACCGTTAAAGTAAGTTTGTATGGATTAAGAAAAAAATCGAATAGTTAGCTTTTCCAATAATATGTTAAACGACTGAGTAGCGAAAGCCATGTGGATGCTACACATGCGCTTTTTGAAATGTGGCGCAGAATTTGCAGTACACAGGCGCAGAGTTGTTTTGGCTCTATTCATTTGGGACTCTGAGTCCTTAACAGCAGCACTTTTAGAAAAATAATTGTGTGCGGTCATACAAAAGCCATGAAATTCCAAAACCATCACATAACATCGTCGGCTGGGTGACTCACTTGGTTAGACGCTGGCCTACTGATCCCAAGTGTGCTTAAAAACGACAGCCCCATGTCAGTAGATTTACTGGCATGTAATAGCACTCCTGCGAGACAAAATTCCGGCACACCGGTGACGGTGATGTGATCCTGGCAATTGACAGCGTGGTTGAACAACAAAATAATTATCACATAACGTCACGTTTATAAAAATCAGACTATTATTTTAGTTTACTGAATCCTTGTTATACCTACCAACGGATAAACGAAAGTTTATCCCGATTAAGAATTTCCAGGTAGTAGACGTAGGACTAACATGTCTGCCTCAAATTCAAGATACCTCGAAAACTATTATCACTTAGGGAAAGTTATTTATATAACTTATTTTCCGGTGTTTTCCTTTGTTCTGAAAATATGGATATTGAATAACTCTCAGCTGAATGGACACGCGCTCATACGAATATAATTTCACCTATTTAATTGATCGTTCGATATGACCTAGAAGTAAAAGGGCGTAAAACTTACAAAAAGAAGCTACATAGAAGGAAAACCTTGAAAACTTGTTCGTATAGTTTGAAAAGAATGAGTAGAATTAATGCCACACATACTTTTAAAATTATATTTTAAATATAACCATTTTGCTTACAAGGATAAAATATATGCTTCATAGAATTGGAAAAAAAATTTGAAATTTAGAAAGACTACTCCAAAAAAAAAAAAAAAAAAAAAAAAAAAAAAAAAAAAAAATTATTTTCCCTCTTTTTAGTTTATGTGTCTTTTTGGAAGGGGCAATTTTTGGTATCGAGTCTCCCCTTAAAAACCTAAACAATTAATCAAAATTTATTTTCTATAAAGCAACAGACTTTGGTCATAGTTCAGACGGTGAAAGAAATTCACAAAGTACTGTATTGGGATTTGCTGGCTACGACAGCTAACTTCTAGAGCTAAACTCGGAGATTTTCTAACTATAGGGGTATCAGCAGCAGTCAAAATGACCACACTGCCGGTTATAAGTATAGTTCCGGCGACTCTGTGAAGGCTAGAATAATTAATCAAAATTTGTTTTATGTAAGGGGAAAATGCACAACTTGGGGATAGTTCATACGTTTTATCGGTCAAGGAAACCTTCCCCAAGAACTTTAATGGGATTTTCTGGCAACGACAGCTGACTTCTGGAGCTAATCCTTAATATGTACATACAAGCGTGAGACACAGAAAGGGTGGGAAATCGCAAGTTGAAACTCCCTGACCCGTTCTAGCAGATCTGTTTCCATTCATTCATATATATAATTATTTCAGAGACTTGGCAAGTATAGTCATAATGCTGTGTTCCACTATCGAGTGAGGAAGGTTTTCAATATCCCCTCTCGTATCATCTAAGCCAAGGCTCTCAGGGTGCGTGCAAGGTGCAAAATGCGACTACGAAAAGTTGACCTATGTGCATATTATATCCTGTCATATTTATAAAGGTAATATTTAACATTGTTTAACTATTCCTTTTTACGTAAATAACATACCTGCCTGGCAGTACCACCTTGACATTCATTGTTTTACAAAAGGATCAACAATGAAGATTTTGAAATAATTACGCAGTTGAGTGGTAAAAACAGTGATTGACAACAACTAACTCTATGCCCTCAAGCAAATAATTAAAAGACAGAATTTAAAAAATTACAGAAGGTGGGCATAAAATACCACCCTTGGTTTTGAATGCCTTTTTTTTTTTTAAGATTTTTATTGGTTGATTTCCTACAGTCACTGTATGCTTGTATTCTCCTAAATGTGCGTCACTGGTTGAGACACTGTGTAGCAGTCTGGAACGACGGATACCACTTGCAAATCGGTTACTTTCATCCGACGCACTACTGTTCCAGCTACTACTTGATCCACCTCCTTTATCTGGCAGTTCCAGACGAATAGGAGATGCATTTCTACGAATAGTCTCCTCCATTAGCTGTTTGGCATAGCTATAAATATTCCTCGTGCAGCTATTCTGTAGACTTGAAGAAATTCAGATCCTTTTAGATAATTTTGCAGATATTTGTTAGTGGCTCGTTACTAATAGACGCTATAGATAAAACAAACGACTGCGAAACGATCATTGTAATCTCACTTCTGGAAGCTTCCAACCCCACACTCACAGAGTAGGTATATTCAGTTCCAGTTCCCCTCCGAAGGAGTGTCGCCTTGTCGTGGCGGAGGGGCTCAGTACCTGAACCAGACGGCCTACTAAGTGTTCTTTCGACTACTGGTAGGCAAGAGGTGAGGGGAAGCAAAGAACATTCCAAACGGGTAGATGGGGCTCGGTAGTCTTGGTCGACAACTCATCTAGGAGAAGAGGACTCCGAAATCAAACTCCCCCAGGGGCTCCTACTACGGTAGGTACGGGTTTGGCGTACCCGGGGCCCCGAGTCACACTCTCGATTGGGTTCCTCCAAGAGGTGAGAGGGTACATGCCAAACGCCCAATCAACTTTGGTCCACTTTTGTGTTTGACCTCCCACCTGTTACCTCCCTGTACACTGTCTGATGGATAACCTACGCGCGGGTCGTCGGAGGATGGGGTGACGCAAGGGGTGACTGGGTAATCGCGTAAGTCCCAGCCCCTGGTTATCATGTAGGATCTGTGTGCGTATCCGCTGATAAAGGTCAGTCCCGGGGAGGGGCCATTGCATGAGCTGATGCACTCCTGAAGGCGATTGGGTCCCTCTGTCTATGCATTGGGAGGTGAGACCCTAGGGTGAGCAAGGTCCAGGCCAGGACTCTCACCTAAGCCGGGGTGGCGCCCAGGATGTGAGCATGCCATCGGGGACATTTGCAATGGTGGAGGATTAAAGCGCCATGAGTTCACAAAAAACTCAAAATAAACCAAAATACCAGTAGTCAAGTGTAAAGGAAGTAGTCGAGTCCTGTGGTCCTCGCTACTTAGTAATTTCGAGAACTGAGGAAGGAAAAAAGTTTCTTTCGGTGAGCACATTTGTAATCCAGAAGGGCCTGGATAAGATGGCTGGTCCAGTGAAGTCATGCACTAGATCGCGTAATGGCACGCTTCTAGTAGAAGCGCATTCAGCAGAAAGGAGCTAAAATACAAAAAGCAAACCTGTTGGCCAGCTATCCAATACGTGTTGACCTTCATAAGACGTTGAACTCGTCACGCGGTGTCGTCAATACCCGCGCATTAGACGGACTCAGTGTTGAAGAGATTAAGGAAAACCTAGAAGATCAAGGTGTTACCTGTGTGTATCGGGTTCATCGCAAAGAAAGCGGTGAATTGAAGCCTACTCGTACCCTGTTCCTGACCTTTGATCGGGTAGATCTCCCTCAAAGGATTAGGGCAGGATACGAAGCTATAGAAGTAAGGCCATACATCCCGAACCCAATCCGGTGCTTTAAGTGTAACCATTTTGGACACACAAGTGAACTATGTAACAGAACAGCTTCTTGCGTCAACTGCGGAGGCGTCCTTCACGACGCTCCATGTTCATTGCCTCCCAGTTGTGTGAACTGCAGCGGCGAACATCCAGCCAATTCGCGAGGGTGCCCCCGGTTTATAGAGGAAAGGGCGATCCAGGAAATCCGAGTCAAAGAGAAGGTGTCCTTCTCAGAAGCTCGGAAACTCCTGCGTATCCGACAGCCCCCCCCCCCCCATTCCAAAGTCCGGTACCTATCGCTCTGTTGTAGCTAGGCCGGCAGAGAAGCGGGAAAACGCTACACAAACCAGCGATCAAACCGGGGCCACAATTTCACAAAAAATTATCGTAGCAAGAACAGTTCCAAAGCCTTCAACATATACAGGTAAATCTACGTCGCCTACCAAGTCCGTAAAGGAAAAGAACACATCTACAAGGTCACCGTCTAAATTGCCAGTCTACAACAATGGCAAGAATGAGCCCGTTGTTTATGTTACATCACCGAAGAAATTTAAGAAACAATATGTAAGAACTGACTTCCTCAAAGAAGAAAACGTGTCTGTTCCCACTAAACCAAAGGGAATGAAGAGCCAGCGTTCATCCCCCCGAAGATCCTCTTCTGAGGATTCCTCCGGGATGGACACAGACCGGCAGCTTTCATCTTCGCCGGTATCCACGAGCAATCGGTTAGAGGCTCTCGAACCGAAATTTGCTATGGGGATACGCACCTCCTCGGTAGAGGAGATGCAAGAAGATCCTGCCTATACTGGGAGAAACCCAGTGAAAAAGAGGCAGGATAAATGTGAAAAGAGTGTGAGCCCAAAAGATCACAAAAGGGCTAAATTGAACCGACCACCGCCTACTACAAGGTAATACACTGTTACCTTGCAATATTTATCCCACACAGATACTAATATGGCTATCTTACATTGGAACATACGTGGCATTCGAACTCAAAGGCCAGAACTTGAGCTCTTGCTCAAAGAAAACGAACCTCTGGTCGCATGTTTGCAAGAGACTAAGCTGCGTCCTCAAGACGCTTTCCATCTAAGGCGATACACCCCAGTACGGTGTGATGTTACACCAGAAGAGGGTGTTCCGGCACATGGCGGCGCTATGATACTTGTGAGAGATGACATTTATATGCAATCTGTACCAATACAGTCTGATATCCAATCAGTTGCAATAAGGATTGTACTGCCAGACATCCATTTCACCATCTGTAATATATATTTGCCTCCCTCCCATGACCTCTCGCACATTGATTTAGAAGATCTAGTTTCCCAGTTGCCAACACCGTTTCTGTTGGTGGGAGACTTCAATGCGCACCACCCACTTTGGGGTTCAAGTCGCGCTTGTGCGAGAGGTAAACTCATTTCCGATTTCTTGGACAGTCACAACCTAGCTCTCCTCAACACTGGAGAGCCTACATTCATTTCGGACTCCCACAGCACCCTCTCACACCTTGATCGTGCAGTTTTTTCACCTCAGTTGGCAGTCTCCTTAAAATGCAGTGTCATCTCTGATTTACACTCTAGTGACCACTTCCCATGTCTTATTAGTCTCTTGACGCAACATACATATTCCACACGTATCCCCAGATGACGTTTGGACCATGCCAACTGGAACCTTTACACCCAGTTGGCTGTCTTTACGTACAACGAGCACGACTCAGTGAATAATTTGGCGCAGCATCTCAAGGAGACGATTCTCTCTGCTGCTAAACAATCGATTCCGCGGTCGACTACACACTCCCGTCGATTTCCCGTCCCCTGGTGGACGGAAGAATGTCCGAATGCCATTCGTGCTCGAAGGCGTGCACTTAGGGTTTTCCAACGTCAACCTACTTTGGAAATCCTAATCGAATACAAGAAAATGCGCGCCAGGTCCAGACAAGTCATTAAGGATGGCAAAAAGTCATCATGGAGCAAATTTGTAGCTTCATTTAACCGACACACACCTTCCTCGGTTGTGTGGGATAGATTAAGGCGTGTTGCAGCTAAAACGACCCAAATACCAATAGCGGGACTAAAAACAGCCACAGGAGCTGTTGTTGATTCATTTGAAGTGGCCAATACCTTTGGCAGTGCTTTCGCACAAGTGTCTAGCTCGGAAAACTACTCCCCTGCGTTCCTTTCAATTAAAACTCAGGTGGAATCTCAAGGCTTTCGTTTCGTTCTAGAAACGTAGAAGATTAGAATCGCCTTTTCACCATGGCAGAGCTGGAGCATTCCCTGAAATCTTCGCGATGCTCAGCACCAGGACCGGACGGTATTCATGTACAAATGTTACAACAGCTCTCTCCTGAAGGTAAGGCGTTCCTGCTCGAGGTCTATAATCGTGTTTGGGTTGACAGTATACTCCCAGAAAATTGGCGGGAAGCCACCGTTATTCCCATCTTGAAGGCTGGGAAGGACCGTCATCTTCCCTCCAGCTATCGTCCTATTTCCCTCACCAGTTGCGTTTGCAAGGTGATGGAACGCATGATCAATGGACGATTGGTATGGTGGTTAGAAAGTCGTAACCTACTGACTAATAGCCAGTGTGGTTTTCGACGACGCCGTTCAACTGTTGACCATCTTGTGTCAATATCGACACAGATAATGGACGGCTTTATGAAGAACTGTCAAACCGTTGGCATATTTTTCGATCTTGAGAAGGCTTATGATACGTGCTGGCGAGCAGGGATTCTACGTTCCCTGTATGCCTGGAACAGACGTGGACGCCTACTACTTTTCATTCAGGAGTTTATGAAGGACCGCTTTTTCCGAGTAAGGTTCGGCTCGGTTTTTTCTAATTCTTTTGTTCAGGAGGAGGGAGTACCTCAGGGTTCGGTGCTAAGTGTCACGCTCTTTGCTATAGCAATTAACTCCATCTGGAAATGTGTTCCACCTGGAGCTTCGTCATGCCTATTCGTAGACGACTTCGCTGTCTATTGCACTTCTCAGCGCACGGCGTTCTTACAACGGCGCCTGCAGCAATGTTTGGACAACCTTAGTGAATGGAGCATGAAAAACGGCTTCCGTTTTTCAACTGAGTAGTCAATCTGCGTTAATTTCCGGCGCCGTAGGAGACGATTACCACCTTCGCTCCGTTTTGGTCCAGATTCACTTCCCTTCGCAGAAGAGACGCGCTTCCTGGGTTTGATCTTGGACAGGAAGCTTAGTTGGTCGTCGCATATTGCACAGCTAAGAGCGAGATGTGACCGTTTCCTAAATATTATGCGAGTACTGAATGGCAAATCGTAGGGAGCGGATCGGACAGTTTTGTTGCGAATATATCGCGCATTAGTCCGATCCAAGCTAGACTATGGGTGTATTGTTTATTCGTCAGCACTACCATGTGTGCTGAGAAGATTAGACGTGGTCCATAATAGGGGCATCCGCATTGCAACAGGAGCTTTTCCAACAAGCCCAGTGGTGAGCCTTTACGCCGAGTCCGCAGAACCTCCTCTGCAATATCGGCGTGAGATTCTCTTGGCAAATTATGGTTGTGCGCTTAGATGTATGCCTAAGCACCCAACGTTCGCTTCTTTTTTCACCACCACGCTAAGAGAACGATATAGAAATAGCACCCTTAATCCAAAGCCCGCGGGGTTCCGTTTCTAAGAGCTCCTAGTGAAGCTTGGAGTGGAACTGCCTGTGATGTTCGCCAAGGGCGAGAGACTTTACCCCCCTTGGCTATCTGGTACGGCCCATGTAGATCTTGGGATGACCATACACCAGAAGTCCACGATGCCTATTTCAAGTATCCGCACGTGTTTCTTAGAATTTTTGTCAGGCTACACTGACCGTCGATATATTTACACCGATGGGTCAAAGGGCCCCAACTGTGTGCGATGTGCTTATGTTTATGGAACCGAACCATATACATTCGGTTTTCCAAATAGCACCTCCATTTTTACTGCAGAGCTTTATGCAATTTATCGAGCCGTTTTGTATGTTCGCCGTCGTAAATTAGGTGACTGCCTGATTTTGAGCGATTCCCTTAGTGCACTGCAGAGCCTTTGTCAGTTGTACAACCCCCACCCTATTGTACAACGTATCCAGGATGCCCTCCATGTTTTACACGCTTCTGGTGTTGACGTGCTGTGTGCATGGATTCTCGGTCACGTAGGTTTGCCTGGGAATGAAATGGCAGATTTAGCAACAAAGACGGCAACTACAGAACCCAGTATTACCATCTCACGTGTTACTGCGGAAGACTTTAGGCTTGAAGTGCGGAGAGCGGTGCTGTCGTCCGGGCACGACGAGTGGTCAACTCTCCGCGGTAATAAGCTTAGAGAAGTGAAAGAACTTCCGATAAACTGGGTAACTTCCTGTCGCACATCTCGTCGCGAGGAGGTTAGTTTGGCTCGATTAAGAATAGGGCACTGCAATTTTTCGCATGGTTACCTATTTAGAAGGGACCCTGCGCCTCTATGTCCGCTGTGTGACAACGTTTTGTCGGTTCGCCACGTGTTGCTAGAGTGTTGCTCTCTAGCGCACCTTCGGGATTCTCTGCAGCTGCCTGCCAGACTTGCAGAGGTCCTAGCGGACGAGAAAACAGCGGTTGATAGAGTTTTTAATTTTTTAGCGGAGTGCAATATCAATTTGAGGATTTAAATTTTTTAATTATCTGTTCCTGCTTTTGGACGCATTTATCCCCTTGTTTCATATCTGGCTATTGCCACTGCCTTTTGCCTTTGTAAACTTTTCTTGTTGCTAGTATTTTTATTTTTTGAATGAAATTTATGTCTGGCTATTGCCAGGAATCTTTTAAGGGCGCTGATGACCTAGAAGTTGAGCGCCCTTAAACCAAACCAAACCAAACCAAACGGCGACTCTGTGAAGGCTAGAATAATTAATCAAAATTTGTTTTATGTAAGGGGAAAATGCACAACATGGGGATAGTTCATACGTTTTATCGGTCAAGGAAACCTTCCTCAAGAACTTTAATGGGATTTTTTGGCAACGACAGCTGACTTCTCGAGCTAATCCTTAATTAATGTGTACATACAAGCGTGAGACACAGAAAGGGTGGGAAATCGTTTCCTTAATGTTGGCAACATTCACGTCCTCTCATGTATAAACGTAATGTCTGGTCGTAGCGATAAAATGCGAGGCATGGAGTCTGTCTAATGGGAGCAGGCACACTTCCTGATCCGCTGCGGTTTTGTTTAAGGACAGAGGTGAACACGGATGCCTGGTTCAAAGACGACGCTAAACTTTGCCTTCCGTATTCACCACATTCCGCGTTAACCAGAGTTCGCAGATATTTGTAATAGAGAAAGCTGCATTATGTTTGGTTTGAAAGAAAACTATTTGTTGGTCTAGTGAAAGGAAAAACATTTCTCTGCAACTGTTCCACGGACTTTAAAAGCTGTTGTAAAGGGTTTCTTATTTGTCATAATAATTTTCTTCCAGACCAAAACATTCTAAATTACTCCCTCTTAGTTTAACATTACGGGCACATATGTAACCGTCGCAGCATGATTCTCTGCAGCTGACTGCCAGACTTGCAAAGGTCCTAGCGGACGACAAAACAGCGGTTGATAGAATTTTTAAGTTTTTAGCGGATTGTAATATGAATCTGAGGATTTAAAATTATATATTTTTATGCCTTTTGCCCTATTTACTACATTGTTTTATATCCGGCTATTGCCGCTATTTTTGCGTTTATGTGTATTTTTTCTTTGATACTAGTAATTTATTTTTGATTCAAGTTTATATCTGGCTATTGCCATGAATATTAGAAAGGTGCTAATGACGTAGAAGTTGAGCGCCCTTAAACCTACAAATCTAATCTAAGTCGCAGCATGATAAATGAGATTAGGGCTCACTGGGAAAGATACCAGAATCTCCAGGAGAACTAGAATCTTCTGCAAATTTCGCTTATACCTCCTGCAGAACATTCCAGTATATTCTATGGAAACTTCCAGGGGTCATGGGTTAGTGCGTTTCGGATGCGACAAGTGTAATTCCACATGTGAGTTTGTCACAATGGTTTTGATGTACAGTGAGTGCTGCTTCCGCGAGAGATTGGAGACGTCATGTGTTCGATTCCCCAGCGAGTGAATCATTCGAGAAAGAGCCTGCTTCGCGCGTATTGCATTTGGCGACTACGTCACGAAAATGAAGTCACAGAAAAAAATTGACTAAATCATGTTAGTGAAGTGACAGTGTAAACTAAGTGAAGTCACAATGAAAATTGATCTAGATCATATTAGTGAAGTGACCGCGTTGACCTCGTGAACTGGAACGCAGTAGTGAAGTGATAACGCGAACTAAGTCGCAATACTTGACCTAGATCACAGTAAAGTGTCAATGAGAACTCAGTGAATTTACAATTACAGTGAATATTGAACTAGGGCACATTAGTGAAGTGACAGTGTGAACTTAGTGAAGCCTTAGTGAAAATTGAGCTATAGCACATTAATAGAGTGATAATGAGAAAAGTGAAGCAGTAATGAAAATTGAACTAGGAGACATTACTGAACTATGAGAACCAGATCACATCAGTAAATTCGTAGTTGAACTACATGGAGTGATACTGAAAATTAAACTAGCACACACTAATGGAGTGAATGGAGTGAGAGTGTAAACTGAGTGAAGCCATAATGAAAACTGAACTAGGAAACATTAATGAACTATGATATATTAAACTAGATCGCATCAGTAACGTGACTTGAATTTAATAAAGGCATGGTGAAAATTGAACTAGTGCACATTAGTAGAGTGACGACTATTGAATAAAATGAAGTGATAGTGATTATTGAAGTAGAGGACAATAGTGGAGCGAAAGTGAGAATGTAAGATGAGAGTAAAACTAAACAAATTCCAATATACATTGGATGGAATACCTACCATAAATAAGCATCAGAGGAAGAAAAAATTCCGTTTCGAATCAAATGCTTCACTTGTTAATGTCCCTCTAGATAGTTTAAAATACAGTAGCTGTAGTTACGTACCATCAAGTTGGAGGGAGGGAGCAGTCGATAGTTAGAGCTTAACGTCGTTAGCTCTCTCCTGGCAGGTGGGCCCTCTCCATCCCCAGGGGTTGGTTCCCTTCCCATTCCGCCGCCGCACTTTCCTCGTGTTTACTATGGGGAGGTCGCACTGGGATCACCGAGGTACGCCACAGCACCCCCCCCCCCCCTTTACTCCATCACTTGCCTAACTTTATTGTAAAGTAAACTTTACACTGTGAGGATCAACATATCTCTTACTATTATCAATATGCTGCAAGCTTATCAAGAACCATTTCTTGCAGGTTTTACCATCTATAGTTTGTTATTATGAGCGAAGACAAACTTGCTAACTTACAATGCTTAAGGGGACCATCCTGTGAATTTTCCAGAATCCAAAGTATTCTAATGAATGCTATTACCATTTGGATGTTATGTCTGTATAAAGACGCGGGATTGCAAAGTTTTGGGCGTATGTAAGATTTAAATTAGAGAATAACCTTAATGTTAGGACATTTATATAATTTCCCATTATTACTGTCATTTCTAACCAATGGTGTCAATGGTTGGCTTAGGGCATTTTAATAAGCTTTGATTAGGGTCGCTTTAACGTAGTTTTGGATAGGCTGTTTCCTTTCTTACTTTGTTTTTAAAAGTTTCCTGTATATTCCACAAAGTGACTAATTCATTTTAAGTTGTTTTATAAAATTGCTACTTATGATACGCTTTTCATTATTTTTAAACAGTATTTCCTACTTCTGTTCCTTTTATAAAATGTTTGGCTATGTTTCGGTTGTTTGTTATCAACGGCGGAGGGATTTTCTTTTCGTTTAAGCTTAACAAGCAGTATTCACGAGATCTGGACAGATACTGTCAATCTACCTGATCTTCCATTCAACACACACCAACAAAGTTAAGCGCTTGCCTAGCGCATATCCACACATTTATTTCAATACACACGCTGGAATCCAATTATGTAATATTTTTTTAGCTTGAATCATTCTAGTAACAAATGGAAAATATACAAATAACTCGTCTTAAAAAAGCTCTATCTTTTTCTGCTAATTAGATATGTAAACCATGTAGGAATGTTGACACATTCACAATAAAAAATTCGACCAACTATATTTTTTATTTATGCATGTACTATACAGAATAATTATGCACGAACTATTGTTTCAGTTTAACCATATTACGGAAAATATTTCCAAATTTATTCTCTGATATATTAACAGGCCTGAAATTTTGGTTATGTAATGTCTAATAAACAGTGCACATTCTTATGTAAAACTTATATAGAACCCTTAAAATGGTTACATATGCAAGTCCAATTTTACAAGATAGAGCTTCACCTTTGATAAAACAATTAATATATTTTCATGATCACTCAATATTTATTATTACTATAATTACTACTACTGTAGGTTATATGATATTATCCTTAATAACAAATAAATTTATTGATCGCCATGTTATATAACATATGCGCAGCAAGCTTTGCAAACTCTATCTGATGTTTTGGGGAAACATTTAGAAAGAACAGAAAAGCCTTTCGAAGTCATACTCTCCGGCTACAGTTAATAACCAAAATATCTCGGAAATGATTCACTGTACAAAATATTATTTTTTACACAAATTGTATCCTAAATCTACATTTCTGTGCAATAAGATTTTCTCTCTCTGTTTTACCTGTTATGCCAAAGCCATTCAAAATAAAGAAGACTTATAGAGGATATTTCCACAAAATTAAGACAAACATTTCATTTGTGATAAAATATCTTAAACATGTGGGATTTTAATCAAAATCATAGACGCTTTGAGAAAATCAACATTTTCGAAAAATGTTTCATGTAAATGTAGCCTGGGGCGGATTATCTTGAAAATGTGCATGTTGAATCTGTCTCTCTCTCTCTCTGTAGTGTTTAACGCCCGCTTTTACTACATAAGACACCGCAGGCGGTCCTTGTTTCATATCTGGCTATTGCCACTGCTTTTTACCTTTGTATATTTTTCTTGTTGCTAGTATTTTTATTTTTTGAGTGAAATTTATATCTGGCTATTGCCATGAATCTTTTAAGGGCGCTGATGACCTAGAAGTAGAGCGCCCTTAAACCAAATCAAATCAAATCAAACCGCAGGCGGTGACACTGATGATATATGAAATGAAGGTGGAGCACTGATGAAATGAGATGGTGGGGGAAACCGGAGAACCCAGAGGAAGCCCGCCCCATCGCTGCTTTGTCTATCACAAATCCCACATGCGGTTGCCCGGGATTGAACCCGGGCCGCCTTGATGAGAAGCGAATGGTCTAACCACTTGTCTACGGCGCGGCCCGTTGTATCTCAAAATTGCTGAACTAAAATACCAGGTTTGGTATTTAACCAACTTTTTCTACTTCGGTTATGCTGTTCATAGAAGGTGACCGAATTCTTTATTAAAACTTATTTTGGTTACCTGATCATCTAGAGGTTTTGTATTTTAATTTGACCTTGAAAACAGATATATTTTTCAGGTACTACAGTAATTAGATATTTATTATCCCTCATCCCTTATTTAGTTCCATTGTAATGAAATATAGAACAGAAAGTATATTGAGAAAATTAAACAAATTCACCAATGTAACAGATATAGTAAAACGAATCTTAAAGAATAAAGCAAGGAACGACTCCATAATAAAACTACACAAAACAATGACGGCTCAGAAACATGGATAACAATGGCACAACTTTAAAGAAATATATAAACAGCAGAAATGAAATTCCTTAGAGCCATATAAAAGGGACCCTGCGCCTCTATGTCCGCTGTGTGACAACCTTTTGTCAGTTCGCCACGTGCTGTTAGTGTTGCTCTCTAGCGCACCTTCGAGATTCTCTGCAACTGCCTGTCAGACTTGCAGATGTCCTAGCGGACGACAAAACAGCGGTTGATAGAGTTTTTAATTTTTTAGCGGAGTGCAATATCAATTTTAGGATTTAAAATTTGAGTTATCTGTTTGTTTTTTGACATATTTATCACCTCGTTTCATATCTGGGTATTGCCACTGTTTTTTACCTTTTGTGTATATTTTTCTTCTTGCTAATATTTTTATTTTTGAGTAAAATTAATATCTGGCTATTGCCATGAATCTTTTAAGGGCGCTGATGACCTCGAAGTTGAGTGCCCTTAAACCAAACCAAACTTAGAGCCATAACTGAACATACAAAATTAGACAAAAAACAAAAGGCTCCAATAGGCCAAAAATTAAAAAGCAGAAGAATTAAGCAAAAGAATAATATAATAGAGAACCAGTTAGAAACAGCACTTAAATAGAATCGAAGAAAATAGAATTCCCAAAATAGCAAGTAACCGTCAACCACAGGGGCGAAGGAACATTGGACGACCGAGGAAAAGGTGGAAGGAACAATAGTCGGAACAGACTAAATTTCCTAAGCCGTGTTGAAAAAGTACTACATAGTAGAAGATGATGAAAAAGAAGAATGAAACCTTGGCTATATTTTAGCCTATGTTTAGGAGACAGATACGCACACACGCAGATCACTGTTTAAAAATGCATTTCTTTTGCTTCGTTTTATTTATATTTTATTTTCATTCAGGAAGTCTTATAATATGTATTTTTGGTGAAAACTTGGTATCGCATTTTTGGGTGGAATATAGTAAACTAACACCGCGGGAAGGCAGCCCTTTCCAGCCCACAGGCGTCTTAAGTAGGGAGCAGTACTGAAAGGTGGGACGTGGTCATCATTCTGGTCCCTCTGGCGGTTTCGCAAACAGAGGCCGCTACTTCTAAATCAGGTAGCTTCTCAATTGGCGGCTCAGAGACCTAACGAGGCTGAGTGCTCCCCGGACCAGGTCTCCCAGTGGAAAAAAATTCCCATGAGGGTAGCGGAAATCAAACCCGGGTCTCCCGCTTGGTACAGCGCTACCAGCGCACTAAGAAGTACACTGGGAGGGACACAGAGAAAGTAAAAATTCCCTTAAGTTGTATAGTTTCCAAAATGACCTAATAAATACACATTTTCAAAACTCCTGATAAATATTTACGTAGCAATCCCTCTGATGGAACATTTGAAAGTGACATACGAATATCAAAATCCGGACCTGCTTATAACTGAACAAATGGTGCTCCATGAAATTTCTATAACCTTTCAGTGCCGACCTCATTTGTACAGCCTGGCTAAGTCTTCACTCTGCAGCAGGAAGAGTCCCATGATTCTATAGATCGTCTCGTGGACTTCGTTTGGCTTCTTCCCTTGCTTTGTAAGGAATTTAATGATGCAACTGTGCTCCAAATCCGTCCGTTTCTTCGCAGAGCCGCAAGCTTGTAGATAGATGTGTTTGCTATCCCTCCCTCTTCCTCTGCCTCCTCAGCTTGTTACCGACTGACTTGAAATTGCGTGCGTAGAATACCTAGACATGCACCAACTCTGCTGACAAGCCCAGATCCGTATAACAAATAGTAGATCCTCCAGCGGAAAAATATGGAACTACCCTTTTAAATTGCAAGTGTTATACAGGGTGGAATAGAACTCAAAGGGTTTTACTGTTTTCCTTTTCTTGCCTGTCACTTTGGCTGCAGGGTCATATCCCGACTTGTCGGTCTTTGGTATCTATACAGCTGCGTAGTTGCCTTCCTGTACTATCTAATATTTCATTAATAATTAATATATAAATTGCATTATATAGAGTTCACAAATATATGTTCACAGTGATGATGTTCTATCAAATCATTTACAATAATCTGAGAGTATTCCTAAATAGTACTCTAACTTTTCTTCGTTTAGTTACTGCATATCTATGAAGTTCATGGATTTCACGAACTTGATAGTTTTGTAAATGTTTGTTTATAAGTTCCTGTTTAGTTACGGGCCAGGCACCTCCCCTCCTTCGTATGTTTCTAATCATGTCATTTCTTTCAAGATTGCATCGGAATATTACATACTACTGTTTGGTCCTCTTCTTGACATTTGCATATTGGGCTATCTAGTAAAGCAAATCTGTGGCGGTATGATCTCAGCATTCCATGTCCGGTGATAATTGCTGTGAACTTTGACATATGGGTAGTTGTCTTAACTTGCTTCTCATTGATGGAAAGAACTCTTCAGTCAGTGCTCCTTCAGTGATCTTGATTCTCTCCATTGCTATTGCCATGCTTCGAGTCTGTTTTCCCTCTCTCTAGTTATAACTTCTTTTGGTATTTTATGATATACTATTTCATTGTCTTCTGCAGCAGCCTCTTTTGCTAGTCTGTCTACCAGTCCACCAGTTTTAATTATTATGAATTCGTTAGCTGTTTGTGTTTGAAGTTATTTCTGAGTAGATCGAGAGTTATCTTGCTATCGATGTACACCACAACACGCTCTTCATTTCCCAGCTCATCCAGTTTTTTCAGTACTTCCAGAATTGCAAGCTGCTTGGCCTGATTATTTTAACATAGAACATGCAGTTTGAGCTTTAACTGATGAGTCAACACGTCATTTTAAATATAATTCCATGCTGCGCCAACTTTGTCTCCCATTTTGCTGCCGTCAGTGTATGCTTCAAATGGATACACATTTTTGTTATTTATTTCTGGTATTGGAGGGATTTCAGCATGGTGCCTAAGTGGTGCATCAAACTCTTGATGACTGCAAACTGTATTAAGGAGTTACTGTGTATTTGTGATAACATTTTAGAAGATAATAGTGATAGTAAAGTAACCGGACTGATTTTGTCGTTTTGCTACAGTATGTATAGTTTTAAAGAGGAAAATCTCGGCGTTTTTCAAATGGGCCTATCATAAAATGCAGGTAGGACAATTCATAGCGCTTCCATTACAATATGAAAAATACTGTAGCAAAGCTTCATTTTAACTTGGGTTTTAACTTAATGTTTTAGAGAAACTGTACAGTTTTCTTGTGTACCGGATTATCCCAGGCAACACAAGAAACAGGCGCTGTTCGATGTCCTCGACAGCAACATTTCCACATAAAACAAACATCACCCAAGCTCTGCAGTATGTTAAACAAGCAAGATGCACGGGTCGTCTGCGATTATTTGAGCGTGAAAACTCTTGATGACTCGTAGAAACTATCTCCCAGACAAGGGATGTCGTCAAACCACTAGAAGAAGAATAAACAAGATGCTGCAACCTCAAGGGAGAAGCCGTCACAAGCAAGTGAACCGAAAGTCTGCATTCTCAACCGAGATTGGAAGAAAATATTGATACACATGTGAAGTCTATTCTATACTGATATGACAAAATTGTATGAGTATATGTAGGTTATCTGGGAAACCACTCATCGATTTCACTAATTATTTCACCATTGAAACTCACTGGTTTTTCAAGACGGACATTTTCCTATAAGAGTATGAAAACCAAACATGAAATAGGAAAACGCCAATGTATGGAGTATCCTACGGTTCAATATTAAGGCCTTTATTATTTCTGATCAACATAAACGACGCGAGGAGGTTAATTTGGCTCGATTAAGAATAGGGCACTGCAATTTTTCTCATGGTTACCTATTTAAAAGGGACCCTGCCCCTCTATGCCCGCTGTGTGACAATCTTTTGCCTGTCCGTCACGTGCTGCTGGGCTGTTTCTCTCTAGAGCACCTTCGAGATTCTCTGCAGCTGCCTGGCAGACTTGCAGAGGTCTTAGCGGACGACAAAACAGCGGTTGATAGAATTTTTAAGTTTTTAGCGGATTGCAATATCAATTTGAGGTTTTAAATTTTTAGATATTTGTTTATGATTTTTGACATATCTATTACCTTGTTTTATATCTGGCCATTACCACTGTCCCCTCCGAAGGAGTGTCGCCTTGTCGTGGCGGAGGGGCTCAGTACCTGAGCCAGACGGCCTACTGTCATTTTGACTACTGGTAGGCAAGAGGTGAGGGGAAGCTAAGAACATTCCAAACGGGTAGATGAGGCTCGGTAGTCTTGGTCGACAACTCATCTAGGAGAAGAGGACTCCGAAATCAAACTCCCCCAGGGGCTCCTACTACGGTAGGTACGGGTTTGGCATACCCGGGGCCCCGAGCCATATTCTCGATTGGGTTCCTCCAAGAGGTGAGAGGGCACATGCCAAACGCCCAATCAACTTTGGTCCACTTTTGTGTTTGACCTCCCACCTGTTACCTCCCTGTACACAGTCTGACGGATAACCTACGCGCGGGTCGTCGGAGGATGGGGTGACGCAAGGGGTGACTGGGTAATCGCGTAAGTCCCAGCCCCTGGTTATCATGTAGGATCTGTGTGCGTATCCGCTGATAAAGGTCAGTCCCGGGGAGGGGCCATTGCATGAGCTGATGCACTCCTGAAGGCGATTGGGTCCCTCTGTCTATGCATTGGGAGGTGAGACCCTAGGGTGAGCAAGGTCCAGGCCAGGACTCTCACCTAAGCCGGGGTGGCGCCCAGGATGTGAGCATGCCATCGGAGACATTTGCAATGGTGGAGGATATCATCGCCATGAGTTCTTTTAAAACTCAAAAAACTAAACATGCGAAAGCCAGTGAAAAGGAAGTAGCAGAGTTGAGTGGTCCTCGCTACTTAGTGATATCAAGAACAGAGGAAGGTAAAACATTCCGATCGGTGAATCCTTTCGTGATACAGAAGGGTCTCGATAAGATAGCTGGCCCAGTGAAGAACTGCACAAGATCGCGAAACGGCACGCTGCTTGTTGAATCTATTTCAGCAGCACAGGCAGCTACTATTGTAAAAGCAAACATGTTAGCCAGCTATCCGGTGCGTGTAGAGATGCACAAAACGTTGAACTCCTCTCGCGGCGTTTTGAACACCCGGGCATTGGACGGCATGTCCAATGAGGAGATTCAGGAGAACCTCGAAGATCAAGGTGTAACAGCAGTATACCGGGTTCAGAGAAAAGATGGAGGCGAATATCTGCCTACCCGTACCCTTTTCCTTACCTTTAATCGGGTAGATCTCCCGCAGAGGATAAAGGCTGGGTACGAGGCCATTGAAGTAAGACCTTACATTCCGAGCCCGCTTAGATGTTATAAATGCCAGCGCTTTGGTCATACAAGTGACACGTGCAGTGGTAGAGCTACCTGCGTAAACTGTGGAGGCATCGCCCATGACGATGACTGTACCTCACCTCCCAGTTGTATTAACTGCAGGGGAGAACATCCAGCAAACTCCCGAGAATGTCCGCGCTATATGGAGGAAAGAGCTATCCAGGAGATCCGGGTTAGAGAGAAGGTGTCCTTCTCAGAAGCCCGAAAGCTCTTACGTTTGCGCCAGCCCACTATCCCGAGCTCCGGTACCTATAGCTCGGTTGCAGCTAAAGCAGTACCATGTCGGGAAATCGCAACTCAAACTAGCGATATGAATGGGGCAACAATATCAGAAAAAATTCTTGTAGCTAGGTCACATCCAAAGCCTCAGACATCACCTAAGTCCGCCAGAGCATCTACAAGCACCGCAGTTCAATCCAGCAGACCAGGAAGGTCCCCAACAAAGAAGCCGACCTCGACAAGTAGACCGATTGTATACGATGCTTCACCGATCAAGTTTAAGACCGAGTATAAAAGATCCGATTTCCTCAAGGCAAGCAAGGTTTCTCCCAAGCCATCAAAGGGAAAGAAAAAGCCATCTCCTAGGAGATCCTCTTCAGAGGGATCCTCTGGTATGGCTACAGACCGGCAAATGTCATCTTCGCCGGTCCCCATTAGCAACCGGTTCGAGACACTCGAACCTAAGTTTGCTATGGGAAGACGCACGTCCTCGGCAGAGGACATGGAACTAGAATCTGCCCACACTGGAAGACCCCCAGTGGAAAAGAGGCGCGAAAAAGCGTCCGAAAAGAACGTCAGCCCAAGAGAGAAAAGGGCTAAATTAGTTCGACAACCGCCTGCTCTAAAGTAATGAAGAGTTACCTTGGAACTATCTGTCCCACACACAATGCAATATGGCTATCCTACAATGGAACATACGTGGAATTCGAACTCAACGGCCAGAACTTGAGCTTTTGCTCAAAGAATACGAACCTCTGGTTGCATGTTTGCAAGAGACTAAGCTGCGTCCTCATGACGCTTTCCATCTAAGGCGATACACCCCAATACGGTGTGATGTTACACCAGAAGAGGGTGTACCGGCACATGGCGGCGCTATGATACTTGTTAGAGATGACGTGTATATGCAAACTCTACCATTGCACTCTGATATACAATCAGTTGCAATAAGGATTCTACTGCCAGACATCCATTTCACCATCTGTAATATATATTTGCCTCCGTCCCATGACTTCTCGCACATTGATTTAGAAGATCTAGTTTCCCAGTTGCCAACACCGTTTCTGATGGTGGGAGACTTCAATGCGCACCACCCACTTTGGGGTTCAAGTCGCGCTTGTGCGAGAGGTACACTCATTTCCGATTTTTTGGACAGTCACAACCTAGCTCTCCTCAACACTGGAGAGCCTAATTTCATTTCGGACTCTCACAATAGTTTCTCGCATCTTGACCTTGCAGTTTGTTCACCTCAGTTGGCAGTCTCCTTACAATGGAATGTCATCTCTGATTTACACTCTAGTGACCACTTCCCATGTCTTATTAGTCTCTTGACGCAACATACATTTTCCACTCGTATGCCCAGATGGCGTTTGGACCATGCCAACTGGAACCTTTACACCCAGTTGGCTGTCTTTACCTACAACGAGCATGACTCAGTAAATATTTTGGCGCAGCATCTCACGGAGACGATTCTCTCTGCTGCTGAACAATCGATTCCGCGGTCGACTACACACCCCCGTCGATTTCCCGTTCCCTGGTGGACGGAAGAATGTCGGAATGCCATTCGTGCTCGAAGGCGTGCACTTAGGGTTTTCCAACGTCACCCTACTTTGGAAAACCTAATCGAGTACAAGAAAATGCGCGCCAGGTCCAGACAAGTCATTAAGGATAGCAAAAAGTCATCATGGAGCAAATTTGTAGCTTCATTTAACCGACACACACCTTCCTCGGTTGTGTGGGATAGATTAAGGCGTGTTGCAGCTAAAACGACCCAAATACCAATAGCGGGACTAAAAACAGCCACAGGAGCTGTTGTTGATTCACTTGAAGTGGCCAATATCTTTGGCAGTGCTTTCGCACAAGTGTCTAGCTCGGAAAACTACTCCCCTGAGTTCCTTCTAATTAAAACTCAGGTGGAATCTCAAGGCTTCTCGTTTCGTTCTAGAAACGTAGAAGATTACAATCGCCTTTTCACCATGGCAGAGCTGGAGTATTCCCTGAAATCTTCGCGATGTTCAGCACCAGGACCGGACGGTATTCATGTACAAATGTTACAACGGCTCTCTCCTGAAGGTAAGGCATTCCTGCTCGAGGTCTATAATCGTGTTTGGGTTGACAGTATACTCCCAGAAAATTGGCGGGAGGCCACCGTTATTCCCATCCTGAAGGCTGGGAAGGACCGTCATCTTCCCTCCAGCTATCGTCCTATTTCCCTCACCAGTTGCGTTTGCAAGGTGATGGAACGCATGATCAATGGACGATTGGTATGGTGGTTAGAAAGTCGTAACCTACTGACTAACATCCAGTGTGGTTTTCGACGACGCCGTTCAACTGTTGACCATCTTGTGTCAATATCGACACAGATAATGGACGGCTTTATGAAGAACTGTCAAACCGTTGGCATATTTTTCGATCTTGAGAAGGCTTATGATACGTGCTGGCGAGCAGGGATTCTACGTTCCCTGTATGCCTGGAACATACGTGGACGCCTACCACTTTTCATTCAGGAGTTTATGAAGGACCGCTTTTTCCGAGTAAGGGTCGGCTCGGTTTTTTCTAATTCCTTTTTTCAGGAGGAGGGAGTACCTCAGGGTTCGGTGCTAAGTGTCACGCTCTTTGCTATAGCAATTAACTCCATCTGGAAATGTGTTCCACCTGGAGTTTCGTCATGCCTATTCGTAGACGACTTCGCTGTCTATTGCACTTCTCAGCGCACGGCGTTCTTACAACGGCGCCTGCAGCAATGTTTGGACAACCTTAGAGAATGGAGCGTGAAAAACGGCTTCCGTTTCTCAACTGAGAAGACAATCTGCGTTAATTTCTGGCGCCGTAGGAGACGATTACCACCTTCGCTCCGATTTGGTCCAGATGAACTTCCCTTCGCAGAAGAGACGCGCTTCCTGGGTTTGATCTTGGACAGGAAGCTTAGTTGGTCGTCGCATATTGCACAGCTAAGAGCGAGATGTGACCGTTCCCTAAATATTATGCGAGTACTGAATGGCAAATCGTGGGGAGCGGATCGAACAATTTTGTTGCGAATATATCGCGCATTGGTCCGATCCAAGCTAGACTATGGGTGTATTATTTATTCGTCAGCACGGCCATCTGTGCTGAGAAGATTAGACGTGGTCCATAATAGGGGCATCCGCATTGCAACAGGAGCTTTTCCAACAAGCCCAGTGGTGAGCCTTTACGCCGAGTCCGCAGAAGCTCCTCTGCAATATCGGCGTGAGATTCTCTTGGCAAATTATGGTTGTGCGCTTAGATGTATGCCTAAGCACCCAACGTTCGCTTCTTTTTTCACCACCACGCTAAGAGAACGATATAGAAATAGCACCCTTAATCCAAAGCCTGCGGGGTTCCGTTTCCAAGAGCTCCTAGTGAAGCTTGGAGTGGAACTGCCTGTGATGTTCGCCAAGGGCGAGAGACTTTACCCCCCTTGGCTATCTGGTACGCCCCATGTAGATCTTGGGATGACCATACACCAGAAGTCCACGATGCCTATTTCAAGTATCCGCACGTGTTTCTTAGAATTTTTGTCAGGCTACTCTGACCGTAAATATATTTACACCGATGGATCAAAGAGCACCAACGGTGTTGGATGTGGTTATGTTTATGGAACCGAACCATATACATTCGGTTTTCCAAATAGCACTTCCATTTTTACTGCAGAGCTTTATGCAATCTATCGAGCCCTTTTGTATGTTCGCCGTCGTAAATTAGGTGACTGCCTGATTTTGAGCGATTCCCTTAGTGCACTGCAGAGCCTTTGTCAGTTGTACAACCCCCACCCTATTGTACAACGTATCCAGGATGCCCTCCATGTTTTGCACGCTTCTGGCGTTGACGTGGTGTGTGCATGGATTCCTGGTCACGTAGGTTTGCCTGGGAATGAAAAGGCAGATTTAGCAGCAAAGACGGCAACTACAGAACCCAGAATTATCATCTCACGTGTTACTTCGGAAGACTTTAGGCTTGAAGTGCGGAGAGCGGTGCTGTCGTCCTGGCAGGACGAGTGGTCAGCTCTCCGCGGTAATAAGCTTAGAGAAGTAAAAGAACTTCCGATAAACTGGGCAACTTCCTGTCGCACATCTCGTCGCGAGGAGGTTAGTTTGGCTCGATTAAGAATAGGGCACTGCAATTTTTCGCACGGTTACCTATTTAAAAGGGACCCTGCGCCTCTATGTCCGCTGTGTGACAACGTTTTGTCGGTTCGCCACGTGCTGCTAGAGTGTTGCTCTCTAGCGCACCTTCGGGATTCTCTGCAGCTGCCTGCCAGACTTGCAGAGGTCCTAGCGGACGACAAAACAGCGGTTGATAGAGTTCTTAATTTTTTAGCGCAGTGTAATATAAATTTGAGGATTTAAATTTTTTAATTATCTTGTTCTGCTTTTTGACATATTTATCACCTTGTTTCATATCTGGCTATTGCCACTGATTTCTACCTTGTATATTTTGTTGTTTCTAGTATTTTTATTTTTTGAGTGAAATTTATATCTGGCTATTGCCATGAGTCTGTTAAGGGCGCTGATGACCTAGAAGTTGAGCGCCCTTAAACCAAATCCAATCCAATCCAATTACCACTGTATTTTACGTTTATGTGCATTTTTTATTGTTACCAGTGATTTTATTTTTGATTGAAATTTATATCTGGCTATTGCCGTGAATCTTTTAAGGGCGCTGATGATCTCGAAGTTGAGCGCCCTTAAACCCACAAAACCAACCAAAACATAAACGACATATCACTGTACATAACGTTTAGAACAAGTATCGCTCTGTAATTAAATTGAGTTATGTTTTGAACTGAAAGTCTTATTGGTTTAATGCTAACAAATTATCTGTAAACTTAGGCAAAACAAAAGTTGTTAAATAAGCCATCGAACATCACACATTCCGCTATGAATAGGGATTAACGACATATAACCAAACAACATTAAATTTCTGGACCTTCAAGTAGACAAGTACTTGCACAGGGAAATTCACATTAAGTATATCCTACTCAAACTTAGCGAGTTCTATAGACATAGTTAAATTAGTATAATGTGCATTTGTGCTTCAATTAGCAGCATATCACTTAGAAAAAATGATTAACTACAACTGAAATATTTTAACACAAAAAACTATGGAAGAAAAGATCACACATAATTAAGATAAAACAACATAACAATAACATTTTAATTATTTGGGCTCTCATATCTCATTTTATGATAGAGATATAACACAAAATATATATGTGGAACACTTAAACGACCTGAAAAATGAAGTTCGAAATGAAACTACGTTGAAGTTTTATAAAGAGAACTTTTCTTGTAGTGTTTAACGCCCGCTTTTACTACATACGGCACCGCAGGTGGTGACACTGATATATGGAATGTAGATGGAGCTCCGGTGGAATGAGATGGCGGGGGAAACCGAGAACCCGGAGTTATTTTATTATTAAACTAGTACACCCGAATTTGGTTTTGTGAGCAAAATTTAGCGACAGTTCTCTAACATGCTATAGATCTTACTGTCAAACCATAATATTTATAAGAAAAACATCATAATTTATTTTGTAGTTACGTTTCGCATCTTCTGGAGTGTCGACGCGAATGGTTTCAAAGAAATTCCTCAGCCTCACCAAAATGTTATTTTCCCAAAAATGGCACCCACGATATTAGTAGGTATATATTTCAGATATTTTCACGAGAAATTAAATATCTATTTTAAATTTTCTGGTAATAGCCTCTGAAATCCTCTTCATTCTGGAAGACATGCATACCTAGTAAGCCATAAGAGATAGATAAAAATGCACTGCATAAAAATTGTATACAACTCATTAAAACACAGTTTACATATATGAAATAAATTTTTGTTGAGTTCGCCATTACTTATTGTTACTTATTGTTTTGGATTTTTTTGTTGCGAATATATCGCGCATTGGTCCGATCCAAGCTAGACTATGGGTGTATTGTTTATTCGTCAGCACGGCCATCTGTGCTGAGAAGATTAGACGTGGTCCATAATAGGGGCATCCGCATTGCAACAGGAGCTTTTCCAACAAGCCCAGTGGTGAGCCTTTACGCCGAGTCCGCAGAACCTCCTCTGCAATATCGGCGTGAGATTCTCTTGGCAAATTATGGTTGTGCGCTTAGATGTATGCCTAAGCACCCAACGTTCGCCTCATTTTTCACCACCACGCTAAGAGAACGATATAGAAATAGCACCCTTAATCCAAAGCCTGCGGGGTTCCGTTTCCAAGAGCTCCTAGTGAAGCTTGGAGTGGAACTGCCTGTGATGTTCGCCAAGGGCGAGAGACTTTACCCCCCTTGGCTATCTGGTACGCCCCATGTAGATCTTGGGATGACCATACACCAGAAGTCCACGATGCCTATTTCAAGTATCCGCACGTGTTTCTTAGAATTTTTGTCAGGCTACTCTGACCGTAAATATATTTACACCGATGGATCAAAGAACACCAACGGTGTTGGATGTGCTTATGTTTATGGAACCGAACCATATACATTCGGTTTTCCAAATAGCACTTCCATTTTTACTGCAGAGCTTTATGCAATTTATCGAGCCGTTTTGTATGTTCGCCGTCGTAAATTAGGTGACTGCCTGATTTTGAGCGATTCCCTTAGTGCACTGCAGAGCCTTTGTCAGTTGTACAACCCCCACCCTATTGTACAACGTACTCAGGATGCCCTCCATGTTTTACACGCTTCTGGCGTTGACGTGGTGTGTGCATGGATTCCTGGTCACGTAGGTTTGCCTGGGAATGAAAAGGCAGATTTAGCAGCAAAGACGGCAACTACAGAACCCAGAATTATCATCTCACGTGTTACTTCGGAAGACTTTAGGCTTGAAGTGCGGAGAGCGGTGCTGTCGTCCTGGCACGACGAGTGGTCAGCTCTCCGCGGTAATAAGCTTAGAGAAGTGAAAGAACTTCCGATAAACTGGGTAACTTCCTGTCGCACATCTCGATTCTCACGTCGTCGTTCGACCAGAGCGGACGTGTTTTGCTTGTCACTGGTGGAAAGACGGAATCATCAGCCATTCCCCACGGAGCAGGAGATCCCGCAAGAAGGTGGAGTGCGCATGCCGGTGGTGCACAGGCTTCTTACTTCGGGCTAATATATTAGCCAAAGTTCAACGTAGGGTAGCTCTATAAGAGGTTTGGAAGCAAACTTTAGAGCTACCGAAGACTGCTTTCCTGGAGCGGCAACATCTGGCTCGAGATTGGTATTTACATTGGAGTGCCTGATTGGTGCTTGTATCAAGCATCGGTATTGGTCTCCAATATACTGCGAGCAAGGTCCCGACTAACAGGCAGTAGCGGTTTGTCAACAAGGCTAGAGCCAACACCTTCGGGTGGATATAGGCGCATCCTTTTTGGGTGTTCGGTCCTCTGTTGGCAGCGCTTCTTAGCAACCGCTGCTGAAGGTAAGTGGTCAGCCCGACAATATGTCTACAAAATCAAAAACAAATCCCACTGTTAAAAACAGTAAAACCAGGCTCGAAAATGACAACGAGAACTCAGCAATGCCCAGCACATCTGGCACAAACAACAACGTCTCCGCAAGCTCACCTCAGGAGACAGTCAACCGGCGACGCCGAAAGCCCATACAAGGCGGAAATGGCAACGCCAAACGTTTGGCATTAACTGGATATACGTCCAACCAAGGCGCTAAACGCGACTCAAATTCACGTTTAGGCCGAACCTCAGAGGCAAACTCTGACAGCTCCCGCGAGGATTCAGATGCGGAATTCAATACAGACGAGACCGTCGTCCAGTCTGAAACGTCCAGGATGGACGAAGACGAGGCAAGCTCCTCTGACATCTCTACTGAGGTGGACGAGGCACAATTTCGGGAGGTGGTCAACCGTAGGAAGAAGCGCCAACAGAACCCACCAACTGTCCTGACTGACGAACAAACTGTAGAACAAACTGATGAACCAACTGAACCAACTGAAAAACCAGACAAACAGCATGTCCCGCCTATCATTGTGGACGACTTCAGGGGTATGGTGGGCTTCTTAAAAGAAGTCATGCCAACGCTTTTGGGGTCGTGCTCGGTGACGAGGAGGAAAAGCCGCTATGTCTTTCAGACGAACCAAGTGAGGGACTATAACACCCTCCTATCTGTCCTTGAGAAGAAAAATCTCTCTCACTTCACGTTTGGTCTCGACAAAACTCGAGATATCCGCCGCGTCATCAGAGGCCTTCCAATAGATACGCCCGTGGGCGATATTGAGGAAGAGCTCAGACGCAAAGGCATCACTCCTCGACTGGTAAGGCAACTTACCAAACCGGGCGTGAACGGGGAAGCCAAGAAGCCAATTCCTCTTTTCCTGGTCGTGGTGGAGAGAGCGTGTGATCCGGAGATGAAAATCGACGGAGTCACGTCTCTATGCTACCTCAGGGTGAAGGTGGAAGCTGTGAGGAGTTCTTTTGGGCCCCCACAATGCTACCGGTGTCTTGGCTTCAACCATTCGAGCCATTTCTGCCGCAGAAACCTTCGATGTCTTCGCTGTGGTGATGCACACCAGAAAGATTCCTGCCCTAGACAGATAACTGATGATCCCACCTGCGCAAACTGCAAGGGCAAACATGTGGCCTGCTATGGAGGTTGCCCTGCGAGGAAGAGAGTGATCGCCTCCAGGAGACCACAGATACCTCAAGGTCCAACTCCCGTCAGAGGAGACCAAGTGAGACCTCCCACTTCAAATTACCAGGCCCCTCAACCCCAATTAGCCAGCACCCCTAGGGCATCACAAGCCCAGACCAACCAACGCACCTCGGGTAATCCATGGACGTCTCGAGAACAACACCAGCAACCATCACACAATGCACATCAGCCCCAAAATAAACCTCCCTCACAAATAATCCCAAGGCCGCAGAGGGAGAGAAAACCCCGGAAGCCCAAACAAGTACCCAGAGTGGTCGAAACGAGGGATGTCTCCACCACCCGACAACATCAGGAGAAGGCTAGGACCGAGGAGACACCAGCACCCCCTCTTCCATCCACAAATAACACCCCCTCACCACCTACCTTTCAGCTCACTGACCTGCTCAAATGGGTGCAGCTAGTTTTGCAGACCCATGGGCCAAGGATTTGCGATCTCATCGTGAGATATAGTTCTGCGAGCGACTCAACAGCCAAGACGCTCATTGTAATGGAGGGGCTCGCCCTCCTAACCTCCGTACTCCAAAACACCCAAAATGGCCAGACAAACTAGGCCAAGCACCTCATTTCGGTTCGCGTTTTGGAACGCGTGCGGATTGGTTGGCCAGGCGGGGGAGTTATCCCACTTTGCCCGCACTTATGCCCTAGACGCTATACTAGTTAGCGAGACTCACCTTCGCCCAAATATTCGCTTCCGTCTACCGGGCTACGTTTGCCACAGAACTGATCGTCAAGGTCGTCCTGGAGGCGGAACGGCGGTGTTCGTAAGGCAAAACGTAGTCCATCGCCCAATCCAGCTCCCACCCCTTCAAACACTAGAGGCCACGGCTATCACTCTGAACCTTGACGGCACAGAGATACTGATAGTCTCAGTATATCACCCTCCACGAAGGCAGTTTGTCCCAAATGAATACCATTCCATCCTAGCCCTTTATCCCAACGTCATCCTAGCTGGGGACTTCAACGCCAAACACCAACGCTGGCACTGTGGTCGAAGGGCGGATGCCCGAGGCAATTCCATCATCCGCCTCATCGACGCGGACCCCGAACTAAGGGTGGAGGGCCCGTGGCAACCCACACATCACCCGCATGGTCTAGGACTACCCTCTGTCATAGACTTTGCGATCATAAAACATCTCCCATTTCATCTCACACTAACATCAATAAATGCCCTCCAGTCAGACCACAACCCAGTACTGGCAGAAATCAATACCCGGATTGCCAGTCACGACACCTTAAATTACACTCGGGAAACGGACTGGGAAGGTGTTCGTAACTGCCTTCGCACCTCCATCCCACCTAATCCCAGAATCAACGACATCCCAACCCTCGAAGCGGCAGTTTCTTCTTTCACATCCATTGTGACAAGAACTGCCCAAAATCTGACAATCCGAGCTCCAGCTCCCTTACACCCAGACGTCCTCCCACTTGACATAATCCTCCTCATCCGTCGGTCCTGGGCGGCACGAAGACTCTATCAAAGGCATCGCACACCCCACAACAGAGCCCTATTAAGGCGACTGCGCCGACTGGTCGGGGCTCGACTGCGTGAGCACCGAGTGCAAGCGTGGGAGAGCAAGATGGCCAGCCTGGACACTGAAAGTGGGGACGTGTGGAAGATCGCCAGATGCCTTCGAAACCGTCGTGGCCAATACAACTCGCCAATTCAGGGCACCCGAGGCCTGGCATACGAGCCTGAAGCCAAAGCCAACGTGTTCGCTGACTATCTAGAGCGGACCATGTGTCCCAGAGACGACCCCCAGGACTATAGATTTTCAGAACGTACCCGCCAAGAAGTACGTCGATTCTTACGACGTCCGCCGGAGGATGCGGAACGACTGCCGGTGATACGTCCCAGCGAAACTCATGGCGCATTAAAACGCCTCAAAATCAAAAAGGCGGCGGGACCTGACGGAATAACCCCCCTCATGCTTCGTCACCTTCCCTTCAACGCCGTGCTCTTCCTAACTAGAGTATTCAATATGTGCCTTACCCTGGGTCACTTTCCACGCGAGTGGAGAGAGGCTCGGGTGATATGCATCTTGAAACCTGGGAAAGACCCGGTACATCCCTCCAACTACAGATCCATAAGCCTTTTGTCCATCCTCTCGAAAGTTCTAGAGAGGATGATCCTAACCCGATTATCCCCTCTACTGAGTAACATGCAAGCCATCCCAGAACATCAGTTCGGCTTTCGACCTGGGCACTCTACACCTCAGCAACTGCTGCGTGTGGTGGAGGCTGCTGCCCTGGGTTTTCAGGAACGCGCATTCACCGCTGCGGTATCTCTGGATGTGGAAAAGGCCTTCTCAACCACCTGGCACACAGGGCTACTTCACAAGCTGATTCACCTGGGGCTACCCACACAACTCATACACATCCTACACAGTTTTCTCCGACACCGAACCCTCATCGTCACAGTTGCTGGACGAACCTCCACAATTAGGCCAATAAGAGGCGGAGTCCCCGAGGGCTCTGTTTTGTCCCCTACTCTCTTCAGTGTCTATATGGCAGACTTCCCAACAGAACCACAGGTCAGTTTAGCACAATACGCTGATGACGTATTATTATACTGCACCAACAGAAACATCCACAGAGCTTTCAACCCCATTCAAAGACACCTCCGCCTAGTCCAAGACTGGTGCCGACGATGGAGAATGTCTGTTAATCCAGACAAAAGCCATGCCATCCTGTTCACGAGACGTCCCATACCTGCAGACTGCCCCACCTTCCAACTTCGGGGTCAAAGGATCCAGTGGAGAGACACCATCACCTATCTGGGAGTTAAATTAGACAAAAGTCTAACATTCCGAGGTCATATTAGAGACCTATCAGCGCGGTCGCAGGGGGCTATCGCCTCACTGTACCCTATGCTGAAATCTGAAATGCCAGTCCGCCTGAAACTACACCTATTCAGAGCCCTGATTATCCCCCTCATGCTTTACGCTTGTGAAGTGTGGGGCATGGCAGCGGGTAGTTGGCTTCTGTGGCTCCAGAGGGCGCAGAACAGAGGACTTCGGTCCATCTACTCTGTCCCTTTATCCTTCCCCGTGAGACTACTTCACGAAGCCTCATCTCTTCCATACGTGGAGGATGAAATTAGGCGCCGGGCAGCAAAATTGTACGCCAAATTACCCAACCACCAAAGCGTCCTGGTTAGATCTCTAGGCGATTATGACCCCACATCACGCCGCTTCAGGTCGTACAGGGTTCCCCGCATGGCTTGCGGGTATATCCCATAACAAAGTAGTTCACCCATCAGCAGCAAAAGCTAAACTACAAAAATAATCCCAACAAAGAGCTATCCAGTTCAAAATTCATCCCACCATCAAAATTCAAAATTTAAAAAGATCGAAAGATCTTATAACTTGTTTAAAATACCCTTTATCTCCACAGAATGCAAAACATTGCTGACTTCTGTGAGCCATCAACTAAGGGGCAAAATAGCCTCCTTATCATATAAGCCTTAACCTAAATTCAAAAACAACACCCTTAACCACTCTTTAACAAAAATTTCTACCTGCGGTTAAACCCTATTAAGGGTAGGTACGCAGAAAAATATCGTCGGGCTGAACCACAGCCTGCCAGTATGTCGTCGTCGTCGCACATCTCGTCGCGAGGAGGTTAGTTTGGCTCGATTAAGAATAGGGCACTGCATTTTTTCGCACGGTTACCTATTTAAAAGGGACCCTGCGCCTCTATGTCCGCTGTGTGACAACGTTTTGTCGGTTCGCCACGTGCTCCTGGAGTGTTACTCTCTAGCGCACCTCCGGGATTCTCTGCAGCTGCCTGCCAGACTTGCAGAGGTCCTAGCGGACGACAAAACAGCGGTTGATAGAGTTTTTAATTTTTTAGCGCAGTGCAATATAAATTTGAGGATTTAAAATTTTTAATTATCTGTTTCTGATTTTGGACATATTTATCACCTTGCTTCATATCTGGCTATTGCCACTGATTTCTACCTTGTATATTTTGTTGTTTCTAGTATTTTTATTTTTTGAGTGAAATTTATATCTGGCTATTGCCATGAGTGTTAAGGGCGCTGATGACCTAGAAGTTGAGCGCCCTTAAACCAAATCCAATCCAATGTTTTGGATTTTTCAATACACTTTTCTTAAACGGGAAGTTTAGATTTTTTCCCCTCTGGTCATATAAAGGGAACAAGCTCTTAATAGATCTGACTAGCTTAAGGATATACTTTGAAATTCTGAACTAATTATGCTGATTTTTTAAAATGTGTACCATAGGTATGCATAATGAAATGCAAACACATTACAGACCAAACTTAATCCATTTTGCTTTAATAATTTAGAAATTATGTTATTAAATACTTTATTTTTGTTACTTCACTATAAAACAAACCTCTCGCGACAAATAAATGGTCTAATATTCTAACCCTAGGATCAAAATGCATCTACTTCTTAGAATTTCCCAAGAGTTCTCTGTATCTCCTACAGTTTATGCTCCAAAGGTTATAAACCTGTAAATGTTTTTTACCTAAAAATGTGTTTCTTTTTGAAAATTAAAAACATATACACACAATAAAACCTAAGGCAATTTTTATTTGCTATGTCTCTGTGAACATGTGTAGCAAATTTAACTTGTGCAATATAAAAACAACATATAACATTTTATAGCAAGAAAAATACTGAAAATCTCAATGGTGAAAAAAACAGCGATGAAACATTTAAATTTTTGACACACATTAAAATCCATGTGACATTTAAACATGGAGTAGGACATTTAAAAATGGCAGCCAGAGGAAATCATGCATTTTTTCACATTCAGGAATGTCTCAATTATTTTATAGAATTAAAATGAAAATTTTGTTTTTTCTCCGTTATTGGTTTTACTGATGCATTTCCTTAAACGTACTGTGTTATTCTATGGCTAGAAATGGATAATGAAAGATTTCTATAAGGCCATTAACCTGAAGTAGACAGAACATGAGCTTTTTAGTTGAAGAATGAGTAGAGAAACGCATACGAATCTAACACATCAGATAATTTAAAGTTTAGATTGAATATATTCTGAAGTTTTGTGTATGCAATAAAACAAAACGCCATCAGTTTTCTCTCTAGGCACCATCTAAATTAATGCATGCACTTTTTTCTCCATGTATGTATTTCCAATCTCATTTATTTGTTTCATTTCCTTGTACACACACGCGCGATTTCTATGCATTGCTTGTTTCACTAACGCAACAAAAAACATTGACAGCGAGCCAACTATCCCAATAAGACATTGAATCCATTTGCCTCCACACATTTTTCACGCGTTTTCCACTGGGAGAAGAATTTATTAATGTGCTAGAGTTTTGAAACAAGTACATGTTACATCCCATGTCGAGTCAGCAAGGGGTGTCGAACTCTATCCGTCATAACAATGCCGAACGCGAAGTCGCTATTGTATACTGCTAATGGATGTGGGGTGAAGAGAATTGCTGATTTATTGCACGATTATTGACGAGGCTGAAAAAAATAAACCCCTAATTCCAGGACCACTACCCCCAGCTAAACTAAAATGGTAATAAAAGGTTTTGATTAATTGATTTGTTTGTTTGTGTGTGTGAAGCTGAATGAATAGTAGGGACTAATTTTAGCCACCCATTTGTTCGCTATCTAGAACAAGTGATATCCCCGCGTGTAAGGTCACTGCTTTGTTTTCTTTACCCTCGCTTTTTGGAGGGAGGAAAAGGGGAGGAAGTCTCGCTAACTGCTGACGTAGTCCCTGGCAACAACCCCTATTATAGTCAGCAGTATTTTCCCTGGCATTCTTTTGGTTTACTCTTTCTAAACAACTTTGGTGGGTCAAGTGCAATTAAAAGCTACGTATACCTTTTAAAGTTACTCCGATTAATTTCTACAAAATTGTTTAAATTGTAGCACATTAGTTTTGGTTCTTTTACAAAAAAAGGAGTGGAGAAATTCAGCGAAAGAACACTCAGAAATGTTTAAGCCCATTTTCGCAAAAATATGTATTTATAGGAACAATTTCTGCAGCAGCACACACAAATTCCATTGCACAAAAATGTGAATTTAAAGATTATTTGAAATAAACATTAACTGTTGAGCCTACCACCCCCCTCCCCAAAATAACATGAATCGTACCCTGCGGTTTCGATTTTCCGCTTCAACACGAAGGGTTTATTTTCTGTTTGGATTCCAGGAACCTCTGAAATAACTGTTATTATGCTTCGGTCTAGGGGATGGGAACAGCGATATTGATTTTCTCCTCAAACCTACCACACTCATGTCAGTTTGTCCAAGTACCTTAACATGCTAGGGTATTATTATTCAATAAACTGGCATGCATTTTCGTGTTACTGAAAGTCATGCGGGATCCAAAGCAGGTAGCTACGAGAAGCAATTATTTTCATTTTCTCCTCTTTTCTTTCTTTTTTTCCTGTTTTGTTTCGTTTACTTTCTCCACTACATCTAGTAAGTAGAGGAAATATTGTATTCGAGCAAAATTTCCCAGATCTACATGTAGCAGTTTTTCAGAATTTTATATTTCCTTGGTTGTTTCTTAATATGACAACTTACCTTTCGCCTTCACGTTGTTCGCAACATTTAGAAATTTATTTTTCTTAGCTAACCTCTACCCCATGCATTTTGGCCAATTTATACACAAAATTCACAAAATATCTGCTTGTTACAGCTCTACTATACACTAAAGAATAACTTAAAATCCATTGACTACAATGGAACACTGAAATAACCTGTCAAGATCACATTACAGAACACAGACAGCATTTCTGTGTTTGGAAGCAAAGCATGTGTCAGATTCGCTGCATTTCAGTTCGATATATCGAATTCATTTTAGCACAGCCAACTCACAACCTTTCTGAAGCAAAATTCCCTGCAATAGACCAAAATCAAAGCCAGTGAAAACGAAAAATGCATTTCAAAGCCGCAGCGATGAAGTTTGGCGAGGAATACTCACCCGCACTGGGGCATTTACATGCCCTCCTGGAGCTTTAAAAATGGCTGATATTGAGAAAACTAAAGTGTTCTGTTAAAGTACAAAGTATAAGCACAATAACTGCAAAAAGTAAAAATAAAAATTTTCGGCAATTTTCAATTTCATGGATTGCCTGGCATTTAAATCATCAGCTGTGACAAGCTAATCATCGAAAACTGCTATGTCTAATAGTATTATTTTCGAGCATCAAATATTCCATTACATTTCGCAATTATGTTAATCTTAATACCCTTGCACTTCCGCAGACCGCCAGAAGAGCATAATTTGCTATTTGTCAGAATAAGTCGAGTCTGGAGTTTACATGCAGCAATTTAGTAGTTTCGGGTCCAAGACTTGGGATGAACAAGTTTGCCCTCAAAGTCCCACAGTCCCTTGTGATGTGGTTTGTTGTTGGACGCCACGTAATAATGGGAGCTACTTCTCCTTAGGGATCAAGATAATCCCACTTACACTTGAGCTTACACTGCAGTTCAGGCGGACGTTAACCTTCCTCGGGGTTAAAGGGCCCTTCTCCTAAAGGGGAACAAAACATTCAAATCTAGGAGAGCAAACAAAATAAACATCATGTCAGAATCACACGATTGTCGCTACCAAACTACTTTATGTAGAATTATAACTTACTGCTGGTGTTTTTAAACACACAAACCATACGTGGAAAATGTTTAAGAGGTGAAATTAGGATTGAAAAATTCAATGCCATAGCCGGGATTTGAACCACAAATCCTCCGCTTATAGAGCGGCTACTCTATCCATTAAGCTACCATGACTAATTGCCAATATGACATTAAATTCCCCGACCGATTCGTACTTTCCCGGTGGACCACAAGAGAACCTCACAGAGATAAATACCCCAAGAGCGACTTACAATCGTAAGCACTTTGTCCCAGGTTTAACCTTACTTAACCCCAGGGCATTAAGTACTACATAAAGTCATACTGGCAAGTTGGCCACGGTAGCTTAATGGTTTGAGCAGCCGCTCTATAAGCGGAAGGACCGTAGTTAAAATCCCGCCTATGGCATTGAATTTTTCACTCGTGATTCCACTTCTTTTATATAGAATGTACAAACTCTTACTTAAAAGGTTAAATCTGCTTCGTTGATTGAAAATCAACTTTTTCAGAGACTGACCTCGCAGGTCAGTCGGTAGCACACCTGTCTGCTGTGCAAGGGGCCCGCGTTCAACTCCCAGCTGGGAAGAATTTTCCTTCCACCAGGGTTATTTCCCACCCTCCCTACAGCCTGATAGCATGAACGAGAGTGTGAGTGTGAGTGAGTGTGTGTGTGTGTGTGTGTGTGTGTGTGTGTGTGGAACTTTTTCTAATTTTTTTTTTTTTTTTTTTTTTTTTTTTTTTTGTTCGAGAGGCCTCAAAACTTATATTTCCGGTGAAATCTCGACATCCAATTTTTGGGTGGAATGCAATACTTCCTCTACTTTACTATACGTAGTAGAGAAAGTAAAAATATAAAAACGTTTAATCACTCCAGAAATTCTAGTTATATTTGTACAGAAATTAAAATGCGTATCGAAGTAGCTCTAAAGATGTTTGTATACTGCATTATATTACAGTGCAGTTTCTGATTTCAAATGGAAGGTTTTCTTCTAATACCTATGGAATAAACTTAATTACATTTCTGTGAATTTATCGGCCTCTGGTACCAGGTTGCCATAGACCAATAATCTGGCCAAGTGTAATTTCTAGTGCTTACGGCATGGTGTGAAACAAACCATAGTTGTGGCTTAATCGGTAACGATTTAGTGAGCCATCAGAAGTAATCAATATTTCTTTTTTATGCCGACGTGTCTGGTTATAAGTATGTCCAGCCAGTAGCACGAATACTGTTGTCATTGGAGAGGGGCAAAGAGAGGGAAAGAAGGGGAAGCTACGAAGGCCTCGTCAAATAATGATACCCTTCCATTTTACTGTACAACAATAGAGAAAGTCATGTGAGTGCAACACATTAGATTGTCATTTAGATATGGCGCTGATGACCTCAAAGCTGAGCGCCCTTAAACCAAACCAAACCAAAAGATATTAAAATATTGTTTAAAACTTGTTATTCCAAAATGCTCGAGGCCGCCAACCCATCACTGACAAAGATTTGTCCCGTTTTGCAACTAAACACGCGGTGCACTTGACGATTCGTTTACAAATTGCAAATAATTTGCTCTGTCACCAAGCTTGCCGAAGGTAATTATTCTGTTGTATGCTAAACACACTATATTATCAAAATGTAAACATCGTGCTCACAGCAGTTATGGTTCTGGGCTTTTGCATACACAAAGGTCATGGTTCTTTTTTACTTTCCCTCCTACATAGAGTATGTAGGGGTAGTATTGTGATCGACCCAAAATATCGATGTCGAAATTTCACCTAAAATATGTGTTTTAAGGCCCTCTAATAAAAAGAGGCATTTTTAGAAGAAGGTCCGTGCGTTTCTCACTAAAATTCGTATTAAAGTTTAACGTCTTTCAAGGATACGGCACAAAATTTTGAAGAAAATTCAAATAACTTATACTAACTTTACGTGAAAAGTTCTTCGGAGATTTTAATTTTCTCAAAAAAGGCAAACGATTTTGATTGAAATGCCACATGTCTGAGATATTTATATTGCAAACGAATTGTGTATTTTGAACTTTCTAGCTATAGCAGATGTAGTTCTGTTTACTCTTGATGACTTTTGCATAACTGGTAAATCGTGAGCGTTAAACCAAATGTTAGTATACAAAAAATGTAGATATCGTTAAAACACACATTTATGTCCAAATAATTTCTTTGTGGAGAGAACCACTTCGGAGATATTCCCTGTTATTTGTGTCAATTTTTCAATACCTAAACTTTTCTCAAACGGAAGGTCGCTATTCACTTTTTATCTCTTGACCGTGCAAAGGGAATGCAATTTCAAAGCCTTCATGTAGCGAACAGCTTTAAAAGATTTCACTATCACTCAAAGCCTATTGTATCCTCATATTCCACTTGTATGCACAAAAAAATAGAATGTTTATCTCGAATAACATGAAGAAGATAGAGTTTGTAAGAATAGTTAGTACAAGAGTAGAGAAAGCCATGTGAGTGCAACACATCAGTTTTTTAAACTAAGCACAATATTAAAAAGTTTCCTCCACATATAAGAAAAACTTTAAACGCTATGTTTCGGTTTTGGAATCAACCGATAACAGCTGTTCAAAGATTTATCTTGAAGTCTTAAATTAGATCTCTAAAACCTTGCTTATGTGCAGTGTTGAAAATAGTCTATATGGCTTCTTAGTCTCTGCCCAAAGACAGAGTTTTAATGTCGCCCAAAATAGAAACCAGATTACCTTGCTCATATTCAGCTGTTCCTTTTTGAAAAATTTCGTTTGTTGCGATCACATGACTTTCTCTACTTTTATACCCACCATTCTTACAAACTATAGGAATATCTTTTTCGTGTTAGTTGAGATTAAACTTTGCAGAAATTACCTTTTGCTTATTTTCTTGTAGGTGCAAGGGGGTATGGGAATGCACGAGGCTTTGAGCGATAGTCAAATTGATTTCGTTTTATTCAAATAAAACAGAATACCTAAACATAATATAAAGAAAAAATATTTGAAATTTAATTTTAAGATCACCTCCGTAGCACAGTTGGTAGCGCGCTTGCCTCTAGCGCAGCGGACATGGGTTCGATCCCCGGTACCAGCATGGGGATTTTTCCCCCGCTGGGAAGTCTGGTAGGTGGTGCACTCAGTCTCGTTAGGTCTTAAAGGGGGGCAATTGAGGAACTGGTTGATGGAGAAGTAGCGGCCTCAGGTCGAGAAGGCCGCATAACTGGCCGGGAGTGCACGGGGCACTGACCACGTCCCACCCTGAAGTACTTCACCCAACCAATGACGCGTGTAGCGGGCAGAAGTGGGGACGCAGCGGCTGGGTGGTAAGCCTTGGCCCTTCATGGGCTGCTGCACTAGTGTTTAATTTTTTTTAATATTAGTTTTTAGTTTGCGTTCATAACTATTTAAACGCATCCGTCGATTTGACATTTTCTCTTCCTACGATATACAGCTTGACTTTGGCAAGTTTTTCAGTAGATTCTCAATTTAAATGGCTGCAGTTTCCAGTGCGGCTTGCTTTCGCTATGACCACAAATAAATCCCAGGTGTAGTCATTGAGTGTTTACGACATTAATTTTGAAAACACGTGCTCCTCCCATGGCTAATTGTATGTCGCCTGTTCCCGTGTTGGAAAACCATCAGCTTTGTTTGTTTATGCGCCAGGTAATCAAACAAAAATACCGTTTAGAATGTTTAGATAAAGCATTACGATGAAAATATCATATAAAACAACGTTACTAATGTATTGCAGTGTGCGAAATGAAAACTGAATTTTGTAGGTAGTTGTTTATGATTATGACATTGAAAATACAAATAAAGTGATCACTCTGAAATAAATTTATTTTCAATTTTCTGTTTAGATCACCCATTTGTGATTGTATATTATCACAAACAGCTGACTAAAGATGTCATCACGATATACACACTTCGTCACCAGAACTTGACCAATAAAGATTAGTTTGTGGGTTTGCCACAGTCCAATAGCTTTTGACAGAATGTCGTCTTCGGGTCAGCTACACTTTCAGAGGTCCTAGCGGACGACAAAACAGCTGTTTATAGAGTTTTTAAGTTTTTAGCGGATTGTAATATCAATTTGAAGATTTCAAATTTTGGATATTTGCTTATGCCTTTTGACCTATTTATTACATTGTTTTATATCCGGCTTTTGCCGCTGTTTTTACGTTTATGTGTATTGTTTCTTTGATACTAGTATTTTATTTTTGATTCAAGTTTATATCTGGCTATTGCCATGAATTTTAGAAGGGCGCTAATGACCTAGAAGTTGAGCGCCCTTAAACCCACAAATCCTTAATTCATGAAATTTAATGGAAAATCATAAATCGTAGGCACATGGCCAAAAAGAAGAATAACAAACTTTACTTTTGCTATTAATGAACCACAAAAAGCTACTATTTTAAGGACATACAAAACCTGAAACGAAGACTAAAAGGACCTAAAATTCCAGACTTTAATAATAATGTGTCTTACCTGGTAACTCCGCTGTGTTCCTAGGTGTCGCCAGATGACTGGATACGTCGTTGCTGTCTTGAGGGGGCGTGGTCTTGAGCTCCTGACGATGATGTGTGGACGCATACCACGTGACCCACCCTGACACGGGATTCCCAGCAGCACCTAGGAGTACCACAACCACCAGTACCACCGCGCACGTTTTCATTATCGCGTTTCTTTTCACCTTTTTCTTTTCTAAGTACTGAGGATCTCTATCGGCCTCTTCCTTCTTCCCTAGCGTCGTCAACTTGGCAACTGCTGGGGTCACTAGAAGAGAAACACTTGTCACCTAGCTCAAAGTAGGGACTGTTGCATTTGTATTCAGCTCAGATAAAAAGCTTCTATTGCTTTCTTCTGAAAACAGATTCGGAACTTGTAGTTAATTCTTTTGAAAAAGAATCCTCCGTTTTCCTTTCCTTCAACTTCGCCTTCTCTTTCGGATTATCTCTTTTAAACTCTTTTATCCAAGAGTCCTGTAGTTTCCCTTTTGTTCTCGCTCACTACCCACTTTTTACTGTTATAATCGACTTTCCTTTGCTGTGTTACTTTGTTCTCGACATCGAAACGGATACCGTCAAGAACAGCAAAGGCAATGCACTAAAAACCATACACACAAAGCTGGAAACAACAAAACAAGTTGTTCCAATGCTACTGATGTTTGAAATAAAGCACACAGCGCGCTCCTATTCACAACCTAGAAACATTTGACGATCGGAAATACTTTTTTCACTTCTCGACAGATGCAGCTGGTCCTCTGAAGGGATAGCTACGCTTTTATCATTATTTTCGTTTTTCTCTTGTTTCCTTTTTGTCGCTGAGCAAAATCACTTGTTCATTGCAGTGCTGCAGTCGAGACGTCAACTGCAGGAGCTATCCGAAATTACTCTTGGATCTATTTTCTTCCGCGGAAAGCCCGTCTTTTTTTGTTTTTCCAAACGCACACGGATACTTGTTGCCAAGTCTACTAAAAACTAGAAAGAAAGAGGCGCCGGGAGTTCAATGGTTTCGTTGTGTTTGTTGTTGCCAGCTTAAGACGGTTTGTGTGACGTGTAGAAACAGGTGGCTACGGCCGGGCCACCTTCTGTTACGTCATCATGGGTTGGATGTACTTCAGCTGCCTCAAGTCTGTTACTTGCGCCGTTATGCTCAGTTTATAATCTGAAAATAGAAAAGAAACAAAACTAATTAAAAACACCAGACTGCCGTTAAGGAATTTCATACTCTACAAAGCAATATCAACAGGAAAGGGTGTCCTGTGTACATGGTTAATGGAGTGTGATGCAAGGATACACTTAGCACACATATATTGCTACAAGCTATTACAAAATCAAAGGCGTCATGCCAAACTGATTTAAGTCATACTAGTATGTATCAGTGGCGGCAAAGATTTCTACTTCCTCTGTCACTTGACAAGGGTAAACCTTAGGGACTTAAAAAAAAGACATGATTTTGGTACACTTTCAAATCGCTATAGATGGGACATATTTCGATCGCTGAGGATAATTTTTTATTAAATTACCTAAGCAAAAGCTTATCTAGTAATATTTTCTTCTTAAGTAGGTTCACATGTACAGGCGAGTCTTCCATTGAAGGTCCCCATAGTTTACACATAGTTCTTGCAGTCTCACATTAAGTCATCTGGCTTTATTCTTTTCAGTCTTCGAACTTCATAGTTACTAAGAACTTTCAACATCTCTTTGTTTTCATGTTGTTGCACTTTTAAATGATGTTTCGTTGCAGTTTTTTTTATTTCTTCTATAACAATGTCCATCTTGAGATCTCTATGTATGTCATCATTTTGTACATACCATGGTGCATTAACTATTGTTCTTAAAACTTTATTTTGAAAAGTCTGTATTTGTTTTATGTTGGTCGACTTAGCGCAGCCCCAAAGCTGTATCCCATAGGTCCAGACTGGCTTTAACACGTGCTTGTATATTAATAACTTATTGTATATGTCAAGTTCGGAATTTCTCCCTATGAGCCAATAAAGTTTCTTATATTTGATATTGAACTCTTTTCTTTTAGTTTCTATATGCTTTCTCCAATTTAATTTTGAGTCTAGTGTCATTCCTAGATACTTCGCTGTTTGTGCTTGGGGAATAGTTTGGTTATTTATTTTTATTGGTAGTATCTGAGTTTTCTTATTTGTAAAGTTAATATGTACGGATTTAGATTCATTTAATTTTATACGCCACTTCTTCGTCCACTCGTTAACCTTATTGAAAGCTTTCTGTAATTTCTGTGTAGATTCGCTGAGGATAAATTGCTTAAAAATTATATTTCGAGATCCAAAACATATACTAAAACAACCAGACGAGTGAATAAAATTGTTGAACCCATTTTTACTTTCTCTATTATGTATAAAAAGTAGGGAAAGTATTCCATTCGACCCAAAAATTCGATGTTCAAATTTCACCGGAAATATCTCTCGAGGACCCTTGAATCCAAAAAAAAAAAAAAAAAACGCATTGCTACAAAAAGTCGGCGCTGTTTGTGTGAACAACGTAACTCAAAAACGAAAAGTCAGTTAAAAACCAAAGTTGACCATCTTTCAACGATGTGGCACGAAGATCTTTAAGAAAATGCCTCCACTCTAAGTTATCCTTTACATGGAAAAATGTTTAAAAAAGGTTGATTTTCTCAAAAATTATTCCAACGATGATGAAAACGTCATATATTTGAGATACTTTTATGGCAAATGAGATGTATATTTTAAATTTTCGGGCTGTAGCTACTGTAGCCATGTTTACTCTTGATGGCTTTTCCTTAACTGGCAAACCGTGAGAGACTAAATCTTACTATAACACAAATGTATATCTATCTCGTTAAAACACAGATTATGTGCAAATGCACTTTCTGTGGTGTGAACCATTTCGAAGATGTTCCTTGTATTTGCAACACTTAGTTTTCTCAAATGAAAGATCGTTATTCACTTTTTTATCCCTTCACCGTGCAATGAGAATGGAATTCCAAATCTTTAAAAGGTTTGGCAATCCCTCAAACCCTACTGTATTTCCGTATTACCTGCAACAAAATAATTTCTGCAAACGTTTATCCCGACTAACACGAAGAAGACAGGAATAAGGGTTTGTAAGGATAGTTAGTAGAAGTATTATTCCATTGCATTAAAAGAATCCTGAGTTAAGAATGTTTTCACTTCTTAAAAAACAATGAAAACAAGTGTTAGGGTTTTGACTTTTTTTAAAAAAAATTTGAAGCCAAATACTAACTCTACTCTTGTATTATATTGGCGACTATCAGCATTTTTGTTAAAAGTACTAGTTGCTTATACATTATTACTAAATTCTCATGAGTATATAACGACAGTGGGCACTAAAGGGCGCACGGAATAAAAAGGCACATGAGGTGGAGCTAGGCGAAAGTGGACGAGAGCAAGTAGCCTATCCTAGAGAGGCGATGTTGTTCAGTTCGGTAACGCAATAACTCAATAAGACAATCTCTGCAAATGTTTATCTTGGCTAACGTGCAGGAGCTAAAACATAAGCGTTTACAGAAAAGTTTTATGCAGGAATAGAAAGTAATGTGGTTGCAATATATCAGATTTTTGGATTATTATAATTGGACATATTTATCACCTTGTTTCATATCTGGCTATTGCCACTGCTTTTTACCTTTGTATATTTTTCTTGTTGCTAGTATTTTTATTTTTTGAGTGAAATTTATATCTGGCTATTGCCATGAGTCTGTTAAGGGCGCTGATGACCTAGAAGTTGAGCGCCCTTAAACCAAATCTAATCTAACCTAATTGGATTATTATAAGGCCCTTTTGTTTCCTATCAAATCCTGCAAACAGTATTCACATTTCAAGTCTAGCATGCATTTTAACATTTTGTTTTAGGATATAACGTTGGTGACGGCATCACAACATAAAATATGTATGAAGCTATTTCCGAAAGCACATTTTACAATATAGATAAAGTAAGTAATAACTGCAATGCATCACATAATTTTATTATTTTAATCAAAATATAAAATGTGCTAGTTGAGTATTATGTGACAAAATAAGACAATTAGTTCGGTTAATTTTCTATCACTTGATCGTGTTCTAAAATTTTCCCACAAATACACCGTTTTCTCCTTGTCGTTAACACAGTCTACACAGTTTCGGACTATCACAACTCACAACTTCCACTTCTCGTAACCTTGGTCAGTCCTTTCAGTGTCTTTCTGATCTTTTTCTGTCTCTCATATACTACATTGATACGCGACGCTCGTTACCCCGTAAGACTCACTGCACTGACACTGGCCAACTCGTGCCCGTAACTACAACTACTGATTCCTCGCCTCCTTATAGTACTCGTACATTGGGGACGACGTCACACGGCCTTTCTCGAACTCCAAGAACCTGCCGCTGGTGACTTGGCTGCACTTTTCCGGAAGGTTCCGGAAAAATCCCTTTTGTGTAGCCGCTACCACTGTTGCTAGTCACGTATACACAACAGTTACGCGAGACAACCTCACCTTGAACGCCTTTGCCCGAGCTGGTATGTGGCATGAAGCAGCTCGGGCACAACAGTCCTTTGTTTCGACCGAGCCCGGCGTCACAGTATGTTGAGAAGGAGGGAACAAAATAAGTATCCGTCGGGTACGAAATACAACCCTCCTGAGATAGTAACCCCTTCCCTGGAGACCTTAATTCACACATGAGAGCTGAAATTACAAACAATAGGAACAAACATCCGCTTCCTATAATTATAATCATAATAATTACTCCATGGTGCAGCAGCTGTTCAAAATTTAAAACCTGATTTATTACATCTCCATTTATTTGAGTATTAAAGCAAAATCCGCATCCCGATTTAAAAGCCATTGAAAATATGCCTGCTATTCTAAGTTTAATGAAACGTAAAAAGTCACTCGGATTTATTTAATCCCATTTTTACTGTGAATGTTGCTTTAAAATGAATGAGGAGCTCTACAACCGTTAATAAGTTTCGTTTTGTAACGAAATTACTAAAAACTGTTACACAGCCACCAAACCAAAACGCAATTTAATGGCAATTGCCTTAAACGCTGGGAGTGATTTACTTTTGTTTTTTGTTTCGCCCCTGGAAACAAAAGCCGCTCGCTTTCGAAATATTCGCTGCTGCAGAATTATTTGGTGCGCCATTAGCTACTCCTAGAGCACAAAGGGAGGGAGGCAGGGTGGACAACGTTACATGGAGGTAATAATAATAGCTTCAGAAGTGATTTATTGAAATCCGGCCGACCGTTGAACTGTAAACATTACTTAAAAATAGAAGTTCCTCGCGAATACATAAAAAGGACACATGGAAAATTTAATTTTAAATCACTGCAGTGGGGAGGGGCTTGAAGGAGGTAGGTCCAATACCATATGCGAAACTGGATAACGTAAACTGAAAATGTATAAATACAGAAAAGAAGATTTATGTGTGATAATATGCTTGAAAATAAAAACCCTACCTGGAATCCTTCGTTTAAAAAAAAGTTACTGAAGAGATTGCTTTACTGTTCAGGGGGAAAATGTAAGGCTATAATATCCTCTGAAACTGCGGCTTTGGACTTTGGAGGAACAAAAAGAAAAACAATACTAAAACTGGGTGATTCAAATGTAAGTTAAACCATCCAAGAGATAGTAAGAATTCGATGTATCCCACCAAAGAAGTCCTGCTGGAAATAATTGTAACAGTGAGTTTCAGTTTTAAATTTCACTGTCATATTCTTTAAATCCATAAAACACTACGAAGGATAGTTATAAGTAGTGGCGGCTCGTGACTTGTCGCACTAGATGTGCAGTATTTTACAACCTCCATCCCTTTTTATGCTTTTTGACATATTTATCATCTTCTTTGATATCTGGCTATTGCCACTGTTTTTTGGTTTTTTGTGTTTATTTTCCTTGTTGCCAGTATGTTTATTTTTGAGTGAAATTTATATCTGGCTATTGCCATGAATCTTTTAAGGGTGCTGATGACCTAGAAGTTGAGCGCCCTTAAACCCACAAAACAAAACAACAAATTAAAGTTTCTGGCTATAGACCCTGTAGTCGTATTTACTCCGGACAACTTTTGCATAACTGGTAAACCGTTAGAGACAGACCAAATCATACTACACAAAAAATGTACATCTTGCTAAGATACACAATTTATGTCTCAATAAATTTTCTTGTAGGATGAACCATTTCTGAGATATTCCTTGTTATGTGTGTGGTTTCGGAAAACTTATAGATTCCGTGAAATGAAACATCGTTGTTCATTTTTTTATATGTTAAGTGTGCAATGAGAACGGAATCTCAAAGCTTTAAAAGATTTGACTATCGCACAAAGCCTGCTGTATTCCCATACCCCCCTTGCACCCACAAGAAAATAACCAATAAGATAACTTGCACAAATGTTTATTTTAACTAACACGAAGAAGATATAGTAATAAGAGTTTGTAAGAATGGTTAGTACAATAAGAGTTTGTAAGAATGGTTAGTACAAAGGTAGAGAAAGCCATGTGAGTTCAACACATTTTTTGTTTTAAATGACCAATATCACAACAACCATTGTTTGTACATTTACAGACCAACTAGGCATGGAAAACAGCTTCTCTTCTAAGGATTAAACCCACTGATAAAGGTCAATCCCGGGGAGGGGCCATTGCATGAGCTGATGCACTCCTGAAGGCGATTGGGTCCCTCTGTCTATACACTGAGAGGTGAGACCCTAGGGTGAGCAAGGTCCAAGCTAACTGGCTATTGCCATGAACTATTTTTTTAAGGGCGGTGATGACCATGAAGTTGAGCGCCCTTAAACCTAACCCCCCCCCCCTTGTTGTGGAAGCATCTTTCAGCGCTGTTTGTTGATTTTTACCTGTTAACGGTTTTGTTTGTTTTAAAGCCCACCTTTTAGTCAGCTGAGCATTTTAGATTTTATATTTTAACCTGGGGCCCAAATGATCTAGTTGTTGACGGGCCCTTTTTTCAAAAGAAGAAAGGACCTATGTTTAAATTGTGGCTTTTGCCATTTGGTTTTATACATTTATGTATATGTATTTTCCATTTTGCTAGTAATTTTATTTTTGATTGAAGTTTATATCTGGGTTTTGCCATGAATTATTTTTAAGGGCGCTGATGGTCATGCAGTTGAATGTCCTTAAACCTATATGTCCTTCTCTTTAGATGGATCGTTACCCATTTTTATAAACCCTTATCTCATTGCTTTGGTGTTGATTATTCATTATTGATTCAAGCTCAGCCCCTTCCTAGAATGGGTACACGAAAAGGGATGTAGAGAGAGAGAGAGTTGTGAAAGGTGGGGTTTATGAAAATTGGGGGCTCCGAAAAAATAGGTTAGGTTAGGACAGAGTTCTTCCAATTCTTCTCTGTATACTGAGATATTGAATGTTCCTCCCAAGCTTTATTCTTCACCTGATACGTTTGCTTCAATTCTAAATAGCCTTCAATGGGTGCTCCACTCTGGTGCTCAGATACTTTCAAAATTGCTTTGCTCCTGCCTGACAAGTAGTGTGCGCTTTTTCACATCTACGATTTCCCTTAAATCTCTACCTGTCTCGCTAACAATACTCTTATTTCTCAACATTCCCTTTGACCGCTTATTTCGCTGACCGCTTTTCTTCATACATCCGTCTAGCAAACCTATAAGCAGATGGAAAATCCCATACTGTGTACCTTAGCAGCACAGGCAGCAATGCTATCCAAGCGCTACGGAACCATCGTTTGTTTACAGAGAAAAATGTCTGTTGCAATAAATTTTCATACAGATGTCGTTTAGTACCGTTACCAGCAATTAATTTTCTTTTTTGGATTTTTTATCTACATCTTTTATACGTGTGCCTAACTATAGACCTAAAAGGGTATCCCGACTGAGAGTTTCTTCAATATTTTATTAAGCTTCAGTTTGTAATGTAGATTATTATTATCGGGCAACATTTATAAGGGAGTTGTACACTCTATGCTTGCATGTTAACGGTTCATTTTTTATATGAGTAATCTGTACATTCGCAACTATGAACCTGTTCCATTGCTTTTACTGTGTTAAAAAAGAAAATAAGGATGTTTGCTGTTCGAACTTGGAAACAGAGTGGTACATATCTTGCCAATTAATTTTTTTGTCCTCCCGGCGTTTGAAAATCATTTTAACTTGTATTAGCAGCACTCTACACGAATGGTTGGATGGCTGAGTAAATTGTGCTGAAATTATTACCAATCCCCAACCCCATAAACGTTCAATATATCCTCAAACCCCAGCAATCGGCTTTGAATTTCTGTTATATTAACATGTGCCCGTTTGGAACGTTATTTACCAGTCATTTAATTTTATATCACCTGACAGGCAATTTACCACTTAATTGGTTTACGGTAAATGAAGATATGTTGGAACAGTAATTGTTCATTTAACAGTTTCCGGACGACTATCGTGCGCTATCGCTGCAAGTTCCAATTTATGATCGAGCAGTAATTTAGCAAGACGTTCAGAATTGCTGCACGTGTTTTGTTGGCATAAAAAATGCAACCCTCTTAGCGACCGATTTCATATCTTTCAAGACTAGAAAACCGCACTCAATCACGGATTGACTCACTGCTTTGTAGGCCCTCGTAAGAAAACGTTAAATATTGAGGCTTTGGTACGGCGATCGTCTTATGTTTGGGAAAAGGTGTGAAAAGAATGTAATGTACCTGAAGTCTGCACCAGAAAAGTAAATTGTAATATACCCAGTTCATCTGTATTTCAAGAGGTTATAAATCATTATGAATCAGAATAAGAAAGATAAAAAAGTTAATAGTATACAAGGATCAAGTCTTTTCATCGTATAACAGCAGCTTTTTCGTCACCAACGCCTGCAAACAAGAGTTTTCATGCAAATATCGAGCGAGTTAGAACCGGTAATAACAAGCAGATAAAAGAGGAGCTGAGATCCTAACTTAGAAATAAAAGGTGTATAAGAGGCACCTTACTACATACAAATATACTAAATTATCACGCCACGAAATGAAACTGTTATACACGAAGAACGCACCTTAGCTGATAATGGATAGAGAAAGATATATGACATCTTACGCATCCAATTGTTTCATTATGCTGTTGAAATATAACATAAACCCAAATATGCATTCATAATATAGCAAAGTATTAAAACCACGACGTTTAGCACAGATTACAATCGAAAAGGGACGTTGAATCACTCTGTATAAACGACAAACAGCTGTGCTCAAGAATGCTAATATATAATTATCTTTCATAACATTACCATAATGTGTCATTATACTTATGTAGGGATAATGGCTTCTAGAACTCCATGTGCTGTCTTCAGCATTTCGTTAATATATCAAGGCGTGTATCTGAATGCGTTTATTGAGCACGCCTTGAAGAAATGAAAACATCTTGCAGTTATGACCACAAAAGCTATATTTATTGAAGGTTCTCGACATCGAAGTTTTAGGTGTAATACGTGTAATAGGCCAGGCATGAGCAAATGGTGCTCTCTGAGTGCAGTCCGCTCACGACCTTGCTCTGATCACTGTATATTTAGCGGGTGAAGATATGAAGGTCTCTCAAACTATTCCGTAAGTTGGTCAATTTGATTTGATTTGGTTTAAGGGCGCTGAACTTCTAGGTCATCAGCGCCCTTAAAAGATTCATGGCAATAGGCAGATATAAATTTCACTCAAAAAATAAAAATACTAGCAACAAGAAAAATATACAAAGGTAAAAAGCAGTGGCAATAGCCAGATATGAAACAAGGTGATAAATATGTCCAAAAGCAGAAACAGATAATTAAAAAATTTGAAATCCTCAAATTGATATTGCACTCCGCTAAAAAATTAAAAACTCTATCAACCGCTGTTTTGTCGTCCGCTAGGACCTCTGCAAGTCTGGCAGGCAGCTGCAGAGAATCCCGAAGGTGCGCTAGAGAGCAACACTCTAGCAGCACGTGGCGAACTGACAAAAGGTTGTCACACAGCGGACATAGAGGCGCAGGGTCCCTTTTAAATATGTAAAATGCTTGAGTTGCTCAAGCCTGTGCTAGAGAAAGTAATTAAAAACCTGAGAAAATAACATTGATATGTATTTGTTGTTTAGGAATTTGCAGCTTTAGTGAAATATACAAGATGAATCACCTGCCCCTATTTTTTTCGAATTTCGGGATATAAATTCATTCCAGGAGCATCGTACTCTTACACTGTGAATTTTCAGGGTTTTTTTTTCTTCACAATTTATGAGCTTTTTTACTTTCTCTACTACGTACAGTAAAGCAGAGGAAGTATTGTATTTCATCCAAAAACTCGATGTTCAGCTTTCACTGACAACATATGTTTTGAGGCCACCAAATAAAAAAAAATTAAAAAAAAAAAACGAAAAAAAATTTTTACAAAAACGTCCGTGTGTGTGTCTGTCTGTGGGTCTGTGTGTCAGACTGTGGACAGCATAATTCAAAAACGAAAAGTGTGTTAAAAACCAAAGTCGGTATTTAAATTTAATGTCTTCCAAGGATACGACACCAAGATTTTGAAGAAAATTGCTCCATCCTAAATTACCTTTTACATGGAAAGTTTTTCGAAAATTTTTATTTTCTTGAAAATGGTTCTAATGATCTGGATTAAAATGCCATATGTTTGAGATATTTTTATGACAAATGAAATGTTTATCTTGAATTTCTGGCTATGGCCCATGAAGTCCTGTTTACTCTGAATGACTTTTGCATAACTCGTAAATCAATAAGGTAATACAAAACGAATTACAAATACATTACAATAAGCAGATGAAAATGCAGTTTGAGCAATTAACTATTAATCAAGTGTCGTTTGAACTCATTGTCGAGCTATACTGTCTGTGAAATAAAGGTCGGATAAACACTAACCTGTAAAAGTGTCCATTCCATTCATTTATATCCTGTGGAATTAAGGGCGGTAAGCAGTTTTTTGGAACTCTAGTACTCCTGATATCATTTTACGTTCTATATAATATGGATGAAGTCATTTCGGTGTATTCAGAAGAGCTTCTAGATCGTTGGTGTATTGGAGAGCCAGTCTACCTATATCAGTATTGCCTACAGTGTTTTTAAAGAAACTTTTGAGTGGCAGAAAATTGAGAGTAAAGCTGTGAGGTTCTGTTTGCCTGAAGGATTTGACCGGTTGCAATAATTCTGCATACGAAGTTATTAATTCTGTGCTTCTTGCCTTTTTAAACGGTATGTTTGATCTCAAATTGAGACTGTTCCTCAGCATCGCGATCCTCAGAAAGATCTTCTGGAGGTTCCAGTGGATCAGCTACTGATGGTATTTTATCAGCAGTTATTTCTATAGAAGTTTCGCTAGAGAAGGAAGCTGGGAGAGGGCGTTTTAGATTAAGAATGTCAGGCTCTTTTACTGCTGTGTAACATTTAGGATGGGTTTTTGGTATCGAAGTATTTTTCTCCTTGTTTGTATTCTCCTTTTTACTGGGAGATGGCGGTGTCCTGTAAGTCCCTTTGCTTGAGGTCTATAGTTTCTTAGGTACTGGTAGTAGCTGTGGAAACTGTGCTGAATCACTGGCAGTATCTTCGCGAGGCAGATCAAAATCATGCTTCCAGTATTTAGCAAGGTGCTCTACTTGTTTGCATAAAACTCAGTTGGATGTGTCGGAAGTTGCGTAAATCCAATAGTTTGACTCTTTTTATCTTTTCTGGCAGTATGGTAAGGGGAGCGTTTTGTTTCACCACCTTCGAGCCTTTTATGTCTATGGGCATTTCTCATGGCTTCTGACGGTGCTTCTCTGTTCTGCTCTATGTGAAATGTCAGTGTATTCTGTATATTCGTGATATTCCTCTGAAGAGTATGACGCCACTGTGGATGTCGAGATAGTGTCATTTTCTAAAACTAATCTTGGAGACACACGAAACCTTTTCGTTGTTATTGGATGATGTTTAGAAATCTGGAACGCACCGCGGCTTGTTTCGGAAGAGGGGTGTACGTTATAATTTGGTGAATTCTGGGTCATATATAAAGTGTCTGTTCCAGATTTAGGTTGCACTCGTGTATTTATGTCGGGTCTCCTTGGCTCAAACCGTGTGTACGGATCTAACATTCGTGAAATATCTCAGTATTTGGGATTGCTCCCTTTCTGTTAAAGTGGTTATCCATGCAGATAGATAATACATTAATTTTGAATGATGTCCGCGGCGTAACGTCTGATGTTTAGACGGTTGCTACAGAGTTTTTGTTACTAGTAATTTTATTTTTGATTCTAATTTATATCTGGCTATTGCCATGAATTTTACAAGGGTGCTGATGACCTAGAAGTTGAGCACCCTTAAACCCACAAATCCATCCATTTGAACTCACTCTATTCTTACACGTGGCTATAAACATGGTAAAATATTAATGATATAATTACCTTTCTGTAGTTACTATGATTGTGTTTTTCATTTCTTGTTAGTACACGCGATGTGATTGTAACTGGTTAAAATGGAATACATTTCTGTAAGCAGGTTTGAACCTACAAAATATAAGTTTAACTCAGGGCACAAAGACGTCGACCGCAAGTCTCTACTGACTTCTTTTACACAAAACATTTAGGAATCAATGCTTGCTAAGCTAATAAAAGATATTCATAATTTAGCTTTTGGCAGTTTATTAGTGTTCAAGGAACTTGACATGACTATCACAAAAGGACCAAGAACAATTAAACTGTATTTGACACAGTACAGCTGCAAAACAAATTCTGGCTTCACAAATGGAACAACGTTTTTATGTAAGACTATAATCTGAGGGTTGCATAAATACAAAAATATGGTCAGCTGATTTACCTTGTATAACAATATCAAACTAAAAAACCAAGTTACAGCTGACATCAGCTGTGGCTTGGCCCAATGTTTTACATTTTTAAATCAAGGTGGGGTAGAAAAGAAATTGAATATTACATGTTTGGTATCAAATAATTTTCGAAAAGATTCAATTTTTGACACAATTTGTGTACATGTCCCCTTAAGGAATGCGATATGTTGCTTACATAAAAAGAAGTCAGATTTTTCCGGAAGGAAATTTACAATTGGATTACTTCCGGGTGGATGGTTTACGTTATATCCTTCCGATATAAACAACACTTTAGCTTGTTTGAGGAAACTTTGGCATGTGATATAAGGCAGTGAAGATAACACAACTGACGCCAGTGTTCATTATTTGAGAAACTTGCGTTTTTTCTATATTTTTTCCTAGGCTACAAATTACTTGTTTCAGCCTTCATCCCTTGCCCAAAAACCCAATTTTCCGATAAGGGAGCTAGCGAGTTGGAAATTATTGTATCTTATATATTACACTCTGACAGTACAAAACGAAATTTCCTCGCCCTGCCACCCTCTCCCCCTTTTCTGTCAGGGATAAAGTGGAACAGAGAAGGGTTGTGTTAACAACTACTGAGGAAGGCACAATTCTGTCATCGGCTCTTTTCTTCCATTAATCATTCCACAGTAACGAGGTGTAGCAATGCTTACTGATGAAACAGGAGAGATATGTTTGTCTGCTTAGTAAATGTACAGCTTACTACAAAACAGTCTGACAAGGGATACACTTGGCCTCGAACGCTGAGGAATATACAAAAACAAGTTGGGAATACTAATCATTCGTCAAACAAAAACAATGCTCAGAACTCTTTTCCAAGAAAACATTGCATCTTGCCTCTTGAGACAGCTTATGGGAGACATAAAATTTAATGGCGACTGATATCTGATCATTTCACAGCGTATACAACACCGTAAGGCATGACAAGCATCTGATTGGATGCTGTGTTGACCAGCTCCTCTGTCATCCGCCATTAAATTTTGTGTCTGATTTAATAACAGTTATTTAATGAAACATATTAGAAATAAGAGGTTTCCCAAACACCTCATTAAAACTATAAAGAGTCTGTGTGTAAATACAAAAATGGTTTTAAGTTTAGGTTCGAAAATGTCGGAAGTAAACCAAGGTGTGCGACAAGAGTGCAGTTTATCACCTATTTTATTTAATTTGTATATTGACAATCTAGTTGTGAAGTGGAAAGAGTTAATGCACACTTTGGAATTAAAATAAGATATGGCATACCATTAAATGCTTTACTAAAAGCTGATGATCAGATAGTTATACAAGAAACATAAGAATATATATATTGCAATACTGTATAATCTAACTATATCTACAAATAAGGCAAAGGGAAGACTCCGGTCAGACCAAAAATAATAATAAATTAGAAAATTATAGAATTATCCCACTTCAATTAATTAGGCTTTGGCATTAGCATGACAAAGACATTGTGAAGAAGGTTAATGGATTTCAAGCTATTTTCGGAACAATTGAAAGAACTTTAGGAAGAAAAACAAGAAAAGAAACCCAAATGAAATTATATAAAGCTATAGCTGTACCGATTCTTACGTATGGTTCCGAATCGTGGATGACAACGAAAAAGGAAAAATCACACATACAAGCAACATAGATGAAGTCCATTAAAAAATGGACAAAACAAGGATCGAAATAATAAAGACTAGATTAAAAAATATTTTCAGTTAAAGATATGATACAAGAAAATAGAATGAAATGGATCATGTTAACAGAATTAGAAAATAAATTATCTAAAACAAATTATAGGCTGATTGGGATCTGTGTGGACCTCGTAATAGATGAATGGATGACAAAGACCGGAACAGATCATAACACTGGCATGTAAAATAACTCCTCCGGGACAAAATTCCGGCACCTTAGCAACGTTGATGTGATCCTGGCAATTGACAGCGTCTTTAAACAACAAAATAATTTAATTTTTGCCACAATGCACAAGTTAACACATTATTGCATTGTTTATACAGCAAACTTTCGTTAGACGACCACCAGGAAGGGGGAAAAAAACAGTTTGAGAAAAGTAATAAGTATTAGAAAAATCTAAACCAATAAAAAGAAATATTGTAACAAAGAACTCTGTAAAAACTATATTTCGCAAAATGCCTGCTTTAATGAGATTTATTATTTTACTTTCTCTACTGGCTCAACTTCGAGGTCATCAGCGCCCTTAAACCCAGTAACATACAATTGGGGAAGAATTCGGTCTAACAACTTCTCATTCCCTCCTGCAGGATCAAAGAATGAAGAGTTAAAATTTCGGTTGTGTCAATCATCCTACAAAGACCAGTTTAACGCACACAACTGTCACACAAACACAGTATCATTTCCTGGCACTCTAGGCGGAAATATATCTGCTTCTATATTACTTTTACCACTACTTTCGACATAAAACTAGTGATATGCACGATTTTACTACTGAAATTGGGAGAAATTTGCAGCGAGTAAACAACGTAGCATAATAATATTGGAGGTAAGTTGGCAACGTGACCAGCAGAGCAACGTTTGCGCGAACGTTTACAAAACTCAGGTTACACTACTGGAACATCTATCTCCTGCCCTTTATTCAACTTTTAGGTGGTGAACAGACAGTAGAAATATATCCCAAACCTAAACAGTCACTACAGTATTTGTTTCCGCCATGTTTATTTATCACGCAAGCTATGTGAACTGTCATTTGTTTCTGCTCCAAAATGCATCATGGTGTGACAGAATCCGTTTCTTGTGTAATATGGGACGCCGGGTTTATTCCTGGGGCGTAAACGTGAAGTGTTCCTTGTCCATTAGCAAACTACATATTTTATACTAGCACGTTTGTAGCGCTAAAAGAATTGTGCCAACCGTCGCACTAGAGGCATATATTGCTGCCTTAAATCCCTTGAATAAAAAATTACTTAATTACCTCCGCCTGTAGTCCTGCTTCACGCGGAAATAAAAATTTTAGTTATATTGTAAATGGCGCCATTGGACTACCTGTATAAAATTAACTGCTGCGGAATAGCATAATAAAGCTGACGGCGTGGATAATGCTCGTCCATATTCTGCACATTATATATTCAGCAATAAGAGTAGTCGGCCTATGTAATGCATAACTAAACGACACAATGGAGCTAAGCCGGATAGCGCGTTTCCGTGTATTTTCTGGATCAGTTTAATAAATCATCATCGAAAGCTGCCGATGCTAAATAAACCAGAAAGAAGAACAATATGCAAAGCGGAAAATTACAATTTGGATATAATACTAACGGCAGTGCTGAGCGACATGTACATTACAGTTTCATCTGCATAGTTGTTTAATATTTGTAGTTATGGTCATTTCTTTAAAAATATCTGTAATATTGATACAAACGCCTCTTAACTCGGACATTTACACTGTCAACAGAATAAAGTATGAGCCAAATCTTAGTACTCCGCGACCTGGGTGCATATAAGTTAACCTGAGTTCAACCATCTGAAAATGAGCTTCAGCTGAGCTGAACATATAATTTTGGTTGTATGAACATTCATCTAAGTTCATGTTTTTTTTTTTTTTTTCCTCGGTGCTTACTGATCCCAAGGTCACGGGTTCAAATCCGGCCCAGGTCGACGGTTTTTAAGTGTGTTTAAAACCGACAGCTCCATGTCAGTAGATATACTGGCATGTAAAAGAAGTTCTGCGGGGCAAAATTCCGGCCCACCAGCGACGCTGATGTGATCCCGGCAATTGACAGCGTCGTTAAACAACAAAATAGTTTTTAGTAGTTCGTTTTCTTTGGTTAGACACTGGTCTACTAATTCCAAGGTTGCGGGTTTAAATCCGGCCTACACCAATGATTTTTAAGTGTGCTTAAACAGACAGCTCTATGTCAGTAGGCTACGCTGATGTGGTCCTAGCAATTGACACCATCGTTAAGCAACAAAAAAATATTAATCATTCATGCCTTCTTGATCTAAGATCAAATCTGACAGATGAATTTTCCCCAGTTAACTTGATTGAGGGCTGTTCAGCAAATTGCAGAAGGAAGAAATAAGTAATACTCCTTTAAATAAAATAATAAACTGGTAAGTAGTGAATTCCTATAGCTTCTTATATCTTGATAATAGGAGTATTGTTTCAATCTGCATTATGTCCAAAACATTTACAGGAGGAAAAAAAAAAAAAAAAAAAAAAAAAAAAAAAAAAAAAAAAAAAAAAAAGTTGGTTCTAAACTAGATTAATGTTCACAAATGGTAAAATTCGAAGTTATTGTGTTTGAGGCTTAAGAAACACGAAAAACTGAAATCAATTTGCAATTGTGTTCTTCAAACTTAAGAAAAACTTAGTCGAACTTAAATATGATTTAATATAATAGTTGGAAAAATATGCAAATGAAAAACGATTAATGAAGTAAATACCTAATTAACCTCGAATTCAAATCCCCAACAATTTCCTTCCATGGAGTTTTATTCTGAGAAACTGCGACTTTTATAATGTTAATTACTCCTGAATTACGATTTTGTGGTGTTCCGATGATCGTTGGGCCCGTGGAGAGTTATGTTAAAATTGGTAATGTTGTCGAGGTCAATGAAAGGAGGGGGGGGGGGGGGCAAAGAGTCTTCTAAGCTAACCTCGTGAGGGAACAGTCATGGAGCATCACGTCTCTTCACGCACTATGTAACCACCTTACCCTTTAGGTAAATTATCTGTTAATTATGTAATTGTATGCTTCCTTTTAGACTCTAAATTAAACGACTCCTTTTATGTTATAAGTCTTTCGTGTTTAGTTTTATACAGAATGTAACCTCTTTCGATAATTTCTGGTACCTAACGCCATCAATGCTAGCGATCAGAGGAGAATGGGAGGCAAGAAGAAATGTACAGTTGCGCAATGGAAAAAGTACTACATTTTATGCTTCAGTCTCACTAACAGCCAATTTTATCTCGATGTTTGAAGCTTTAACCTGTCCATCCTTAAAAATGGTACTATATGCTGCATTCACATAACTTTCTCTAGTTATTCCTCCTAGAGTATTCTGTGAAACGTTTATTATTCTCTGTCACTCTCCATTTTCCAAAAAAATAGGCACCTACTGCTGCGGCTTCTATTATGTAAGTAAAACAGCAAAGCAGTGTCATTTTTTTATTTTTGCTTGAGAAATAAGTCGCTTCAAATTCACAAATGATTCTGAAAAGACTGCAAAAAATCCTGCAGCTCCTCTGTTCGATAATGAACTTGACGTGACATTTCTGTGCAGAAGTACCAATTAACGCGATTCTCTCAAGTGCGAAATAAGAAGAAATGTGACATGTCCGTCTCTAGCCCGTATCCTTATTCTCTTATCTAACATTTCAAAGATTCATCTCTCTTGGGGCGAAAAACGGAGAGAAGCTCTTAACTAACCTTTTCTGCTAAGAGTTCAGAACATCGTTAAGAAGATTTTCTTTCATTACCACGTGCTTTGTTCGTTAAGAAACTGTTACGCGAGTTTTAGGTGAATTCACGAAGTCATTGATACTGCAGGATGTAGACACTCAATGCAGTAAGAAAAGCAGCACGTTCAGACAGCACTGCTTTTGGGAAAGTTGAACAACTTCTGAATTATCTGCCAAGTTTCGTTCATTAGAGCAATGGCTAACTAAGGATTCCAAAATCCTCGGTAAGGAGCTAGATACTGGAATTAATGAAGTTTGTTTTTACTTTATACTGGCTATTCATTTAAGACAAATTTGGAAAATTTGGTGAAAAATGCGACAATTTCGATTTTTGTAGCACTTTTATTACTACAGCCATAGCTTCTACTTTATGCTACTCAACTAATATATTTTATCTTAGGTTCTGGGTTGAACAGCATTTTTTAATATCAAAATGCTTCTTATACCATAGTTTATAGTTATGTGCATAAACGTCTCAGTAAAGCTTCAGGAAATACGGATTTAAAAATTGTTGTAAACTAGTTAGAAAATATGAAGTAATTCAGCTGAAAATGATTTTCAATCACTCAAATTGAATAATTAGTTTAACAGAAAACGTATATATTTATATGTTGGAATTAAAAATTTAGATGCCATATGACAAACCGTGTATTCCATGGAACATTTTAAATTACCCATTAGTAATTAATAATTAATAAATATTGAAATGTTTAGTGTACTACATCTATTATGTTCTGTGTCTATTGTAAAAATTCAAAGCAATCAAAGGAAAACTGGTTTATTTACACATATAGGAGATTTTATTGAAAGAGTGCTTCCAAGTCGCTAGAGTAACTTATTTTCAAAGATTTTACTATTGCTACACAAGCCGAATTTAGTAAAAAGCACTGTTTGGGACCATTTCTCTCTTTGTTATCGTCTTAGGGGTAAGGCATAACTACTGACCAGTGAACTGCTGTTGAGAGTTGCAATACAGAGCTAGAGGCGTGGCGCTGTAATTGGGACAAGGAAAGGTGGCAGGGTAGCTACACCTGACCTCGTAAAAAGCCACGTTTTAATTTTCTTTACGTTTATCTTCAAATCCTTAATGCCCATTATGGAAAAGGTCACACAAGTTGCCTTAAATAAGCTGCTTTTATTGAGTTAAACCATTCTGTCTTCTAATAAAAGCTTCAGGTTTGTTCTTTGAATCATAAAAATCAGTAAAGTTTTACATAAACAATGCAAGATATTAAAAATATAAAAACGTTTAGTAATTCTACAAATTCCCCCTATACTTATACTAAAATCTGAATCGAAATAGCTCTAAATGTATTGTATATAACCCTCGTAGTTTCTGTTTTCCAAAGATTTTTTTTTCCTTTAATACGTATGCAATAAGCCGCCATTCTTGGGTAGTATTAAAATGTAATTGCATTTCTGTGAATTTGCACAGTTTCTGAAACTTTCGAAATGTGTTATCAGTTTGGCATATTTGCCTACCCCTGTAGCGTCACGTCCAAGAGGTCGCGAGTTCGTATCTCGCTTAGGGTGAGCTATCCGGATAAGGATTTTACCGAAGTTTTCCCTGACAAGACGAATGTCTGGTAACTTAAAACTTTATGGAGGTTGGGTCATTTAAGTATCATTTCACCCATTTCATTGATTCACTGTCCAATATGACAACGCCCTCCAATTAAAATAAAAAGCTTGGCATAAACAAACACTGTAATCACTTGTTTCTACGGCATGTTTTGCTCTCTCTCTCTCTCTCTCTTTTTTTTTTTTTTTTTTTTCGTTAACTTCCTCCAACATAATATATCGGACGGTGAATGAAATGGGTGAAACGCTGCTCAAATGAGTCTGAGGTCCATAAAGCTGCAAGTTACCCTACATTCGTCTTCTCAGGATAAGGAAAAACCCCGAAAAATCTGTATAACTTGCCCTATAAGCGATTCGAACTCGCGACCTCATGAACATGAGGCAGTTATCACTTTGTCCAGTCAGTTACATGAATAGTGCTGTCATAGTAGAAGAGTAAAGAGATGGAAAGAAGGGGAAGCTAAGAAGGTCTCGTTAAATAATCATGATACCCTTGCATTTTACTAAATTCGCATTCTGTACCTGTAAAGAAATGTGAAATGAAATATATTTATCTGACAAAGTAGAAATTTAAATTTTACAGCAATAAGCAATAAAGGTGTCCATCGCAGATACAAACAAAAGATCTAGACCTGGGTAAGAGTCGTTCCAGTATAAACAAGCTCAGATTACAACCATTCTGCTTTTGGAGAGAGTGTACGAGATGAAAACAAATGATGATGGACATATTCTGCAAGCCTTATCCATTTCTAATATGTACACGGAAATTAACCAGGAAGTTGCACATACTATGATAGTCTTTAACTTAGTAAATGGTCATTTGGTTTGCAGAGGAGTCCTGCAAAATGGTTCATTTCTCCTTGCCAATTGAAAGTCATGATAATTTAATGCCCAACTACATCTATTTGAACATAACACTGACCTAAATTACATCCAATCAAATCCAGAGAGGGATGTGCTATCACACTAAATCAAACAATCAAGAGGAATGATTGCCGGCTGCATGCATCCAGAGAGGACGACACAGATTGGACTAATGCACTTGCGGTCCATCACCCTACTGGTAGTGTAGTTCCACATGATGTGCCTTTCAAGAACCGGAGCATCTGAAATGAACTATCCAGATCCCAACAGAGCGAGTTGGTTCCACATGTGTAAGACCTATATTAGACTATTACGTCTGTGTGTCGCAGAAATGTGATCACCAGACTTCGGATTTTAAGTAAAAACTTATTTTGCTCCTCATGATATATGGCAAATAAGGCTTGTGTATATGCTAATTACGGAAATATATGTTCGAAAATTGTGGTCCTATACAACCTAAAAATACCTCATTTCACCTTAGAACCCACTTTTACTTAATTTTTGCATTTTTTAATTTCATCAGTTGGTAATATGGAAGATGCTGAAATACCAGTTTCGTATTTAACCGACTTTTCGTTTTTACATATATCGTTCACAGGTACACGGACTTTTCTTTAAAAAAACATTCTTTTTTTACTTTTTCTACTGGTAAGCAGAGTAAGTATTGTATTCCACCAAAAAATTCGATGTCGAGATTTCACCGGAAATATAATGTTTTAAGGCTCTCTGAATCCAAAAAAAGGCATTTTTAGAAAAAGGTCCTTCTGTGTGTGTCAGACTGTGGACAGCATAACTCAAAAATGAAAAGTCGGTTGAAAACCAAAGTTGGTATTTAAGATTAATGCTTTTCAAGGACGCGACACGAAGATTTTGAAAAAATAGCCCCACCCTAAACCACCCTTTAAATGGAAAATTTTTCGAAAATTTCGATTTTCTTTAAAATGGCTCACGATTTTGACTAAAATGTCATATGTTTCAGATATTTGTGTGACAAATGAAATGTATATTTTGAATTTTCTGACTATAGCCCCTTGTTGTTGTTGTAGTGTTTAACGCCCGCTTTTACTACTACGGCACCGCAGGCGGTGACACTGATGATACATGAAGATGGAGCACCGGTGGAATGAGATGGCGGGGGAAACCGGATACCCGGAGAAAACCCGCCCTGACGCCGCTTCGTCCACCACGAATACCACATGCGGGTCCCTGGGATCGAACCCGGGCCGCCTAGGTGGTAGGCGAGCGCGCTAACCGCTCGGCCACGGCGCCGCCGACTATAGCCCCTGTAGTCCTGTTTACTTTGGATGACTTTTTAATAACTCGTAAAGCGTAAAAGATAGACAAAACCTTACAATACAAAAAATGTAGATATCGCTAAAACACATAATTTATGTCCCAATACATTTTTTTGGTAGAGTGAATCATTTCGGAGACATTCCTTGTTATTTGTGTCAGTTTCGGAAAACTTAAAGCTTTCGTGAAATGGAACATCGTTAAGCGTGCAAAGAGAACGGGATCTCAAAGCTTTAAAAGAGTTGACTATCGCTCAAAGCCTACTGTATTCCCCTTCCACCTACAAGGAAATAAGCAATAAGATAATTTGAACAAATGTTTATCTTAACTAACACGAAGAAGATATAGGAATAAGAGTCTGTAAGAATGGTTAGCACAAGAGTAGAGAAAGTCATTTGGGTGCAACACATCAGATTTTCTATTCAGTGACTTCAAAACGTGTATTTCCACTTAAATCTTGGAGTACATTTTTTGGGTGGAATGCATTACCTTTTGTTTCACAAACGAAAAGTTCTTACCTTTTAAACTCAGAAATCTTCGTTTCCATTTTCTTGTTAGTACAGCTGTCACATCGTACAAGAATAATTATTTTTCCGTTGCAGCAGCTTCCGAGAATTCGTTTAAACACACGCTAGATTCGATCTTACTAAAATATTTATCATGCTAGAAAGGGAATGGATTCTCAATTCGGGACATCAGCTCTTGCGTGTTTGGTTAATTTCGCCAGTCATTTCATTTCCTGCACGAAACTGTTTCTTTTGGAATTGGTGGTTTTTCAATTAAGCGGCGACCCCCAGTCTGGTTTAATCGCAGTGATGGGACTTCTTGAGACAGAGAAGATTCTACTTCATTAGAGGAAATGGAGTGAGTCCCAGGTCTCAGCAGTGGATGAGACTCTCGGGAAAGTAGAGTTGGAACCCACAAAACGCCCTTTTTGCCCTCAGCTCGGGCAAAAATCTTCTTTTGCCTCCTATAGCACTATAAAAATGCACTGTCCCCCAGCCACCAACCATAAAATTGAGTTTGTAGTGGCTTATTGGACCGTTAACTGCTTCCAGCAGAGCTGAGCTTGAAAAAATACCACACTAGCTCACATTCATATTCCCTAGTGCAATGAAAAATGTAATTGAGGACATTTCTGGAAGAGGGGCATATGCATCCTTGGTTACTCTTTCTGGAAATCGTTTTATTTGAACAGCCAATGTATATAGAATATTCCTTCCAAATTTTGTTTCAGGGTTTCTCCATGTTAGTCCATGGCAGCACTTATTTACTCCAGTGTAACTTTCTATACAGCTATTGTGCCCAGCTGCTTTTGTTTGTTTGTTTGTTAAAGTATATTTTATAGCAATAATAGCAAGAAAAGAAAACATTTAAACAGCAGTTGAAGAAACCAGAAGCTATAATGAAGTAATGAAGTGTCATTTGATGTTTGCATGGACAGGACCCTAGTAAAATACTGGAGAAGTGCTCTGCAGGACTTTCGTCTTCCTAAATCCACTACAAAAGAAATTACGTTCAAGATGTAGTCCTATATAAAATCGAGAAACACAAAAAGTGTTACTGCTCTATGATCACCGACATACTATGGTATATTTATGCCGTTTTGCATCTAAAAACAGAACTGCAGAAATCAAGAGTTTAAACTTTAAAGTATTAAAACAGCTGACAGCTACAAAAGATGGTGATCGCGATTTTTTTTTTTTTTTTTTTTTTTTTTTTTTTTTTTTTTTTTATGTTTATGGGTAAAAGATTTCCTTACGTTGGATAAAATCTTTTGTGAATGTAAAATGTCATGTATGTAAGGTCCAAAAAACAAAGTACTATTGGTTTATGAAAAAGGACCCTTGCATCAGATTATTACCATGTTATACTGTCAAGGTGGTAATATATCTCATTTAAAAATGTACTAATATGTTATTGAAGCTTTCCATGACAACAAAAATCTGTCATTTGTACATTTGAAAGGAATGTTTTAATTTTTAAGCGCTATTCTATGTGACTAAATAATACATAGTTTGACTACACTCGGCTCTTCTGCTGCATTTATCTATTTGTTTTAAATTTTACTTTCTGTATTGCGTCAACACTTGCAATAAGTAGAAGTATTGTATTTCACCCAAAAATTCGGTACCGATTTTTCAGTGAAAATACATGTGTTGAGACTCCGGAATCCCCTAAAATTATGCTTTTGTGTGTGAGTGTGTGTGGTAACCTGTGCGTTTCTGTGAACAGCAAACCTCAAAAACGGAATACCAAACTTGGTATTTAAGCTCAGTTTTTTCCAAGGGTGTGAGACGGATATTTTCAAGAAAATTCCCCCACACCAAATTACCCCTTTCATTAATTTTTCAAAAATTAACATTTTCTGAAAAAGGTTACCACCACATGTTTAAACATTTTTTTTAGAGAAAGTTTCGCGTGTGACTCTCTCTTTCAACAGCATAGCTCAGAAACTGAAGTTGAATAAATACCAAAGTTGGTATTTAAGCAGAGCATCTTCCAAGGTCGTGACAGGAATACCTCTAATACAATACCCCCACATTAAAACTAACATTTATACGGATTATTGATCTTTCAAAATGCCTGGAAAATTATGTGAGATGATAACACTGGAAATGTGCATGTGTCAATGAAAAGATTAAGTAGAAGAACAAGTTCAAAATACAAATAAATGGCATAAAATCAAACAAAATGGCGAGTTATGAACAGTAATATGTAGTTTTGAGCACGTGTAGTTTTGAATGTATGTTTTATATGCTAATATTGTTTTGCCAAATGTGTAAGAAATTTTCAAGATAAATTAAATACCTGTTTAATTTTCAGTAAGCACTCTATTAATTCTGAATGAATTTTATGTATGTTATACAATTATTCAAGCTGTGATACAAAACCTTACTACTTGAATCTTGGATCTGGTTTAAACACACTTTGTTATATACGTATATTAGTTACTGACGTTAACTTCGGTAATGTGGATGTAAAAGCCACTTTGTTACTTGAATTTTTCATTTATAGAGAAAGTCATGTGGACGTATTATGTATTCATATAGTGAACATGAGATTATTATTCTGCAATTTATATAAAAGTTAGAGGTTAGTGCATAATTCATCCAAAAAGTATAAACATTTTTTATTAAACTATAGCATTAGAGAAAGTTGTATTATCCATCTTATACTGTCAGCTTTATAACTACATTTCTGGGTTTCGTTCAATAATAATCACCCTGTATATTACCTATGAGTAGATAATACAACAAAAAAAGTTTGGCTCCAAAATTGAAACAAATGTGCGCATTCGAAGTCCATTTAGTGCAGGTAAACATTGTGCATTAGTTTGAAACCCCAGTGTTTTGACTCGATCACAAGCTGCAATCATAAACAAAGTTAATGTAATCTCTTTACTCGTGGCAGAATCCCTCTTGTTGACAAACACAATTCAACCTTTATTTAGTTAAGGTCAATGGAACTGATGTTTTCCAGGGAATAGCAAAAACATTTTAACACGAGTTATGCAGGTCAACTTTCAAACAATTACTGCTACACCGAGGGAAGATTGGAAAGCACACTTTTAATCTACAGTAATACTATCTGAAATACCCGACGTTACCCATGGTTTGACCATTTTATCCCTACAACTTTTACATTCAGGTTGTCCTTGGCAAGTAGCCTTGTGTTTCTTTGGAGACATTTCAAAAATGTTGCTTAACATGCTTAAATAAGCTGTTAATTAAAACTCTTAGAATAGTATAAAGGACGCAGAATATGTAGAAGATGCAAAATGAACAACGATGATCCATTTCACGAAAGTTTTGTTTTCCGAAACTGACACACATAACAAGGAATATCTCCTAAATGGTTCACCCTACAAGAAAATTTATTCAGACATAAATTGTGTATTTTAGCAAGATGGTACGACTGGGGTCCCTCTCTAACGGTTTACCAGTTATGCAAAAGTCGTCGAGAGTAAATACGACTACAGGAGCTATAGCCAGAAAATTCAAAATATACATTTCATTTGTTATAAAAATATATCATACTTATTACATTTTAATCAAAGTCGTTAGAGCCATTTTCAAGAAAATCAAATTTTTTCTAAACATTTTCCATCTAATTCTAAAGGGTAGTTTGTGGTGGGGCTATTTTCTTCAACATCTTCGTGTCGCATTCTTGAAAGACATTAAACTTAAATACCAACTTTGGTATTTAATCTACTTTTCGTTTTTGAGCTATGCTGTCCAAAAGCTTACATACACATACCGATCTTTTTCTAAAAATGCTCTTTTTGGATTCAGGGGTCTCAAAACATGTATTTTCAGTGAAATCTCGAGATCAAATTTTTGGATGGAATACAGTACTTCCCCTCCTTACCAGTAGAGAAAGTAAAACCGCAGGCAGAGAAAGCTGTGGGAATGTAATATGTCGCATTTCTATTTCAATAATAGACAATTGTATGACCTGCATGTTGAAGGACAGGTACAGAAGGGATGTGAAGGAACGCGAGTAGAGGTCATGTGAATGTAACGTGTTACATAATAAAACAGATAACATACGAACCTCCATGAAAAAAAAAAAAAAAAAAAAAAAAAAAATTGCACTTAGATGTGCCATTTTCTTGGTGATCAGTCAACCATTAGTTTGTACGAACTGTATGTTGAAGAGTGAGTTGAGAAGGATGTGTGAATGTAGTACGTAAAAGAAAAGCGAGTAGGCAAAATCACGTTAAAGTAATACGTTGTTAAAATGAATGGCATAAAACTCGCCATAAAACCACATGTGCCAATTTTCATGGTGATCGGTCAATAGGTGTTGGAGTTTATCATTCCTACCAACATCCATTGTATGTTGAAGAGCCAGTACACGAGTACAGAAGATAATATGAATGTGTTACGTGAAAGAAAGGTGAGTTGAGAAAATCGTATGCATATAATATGTTTCATGTGTATTTCAACCATATAGAAAATAGTATAACTATGTTGAAGGGCGAGTAGAAGAAAAATGAGTGGAGAAAAACATGTGAATGTAATACGTTACATTTCTATTGTTGAATTTCGCGGTGGTCCGTCAGGTGCTTCAGGAAATTAGCAGTTACATCCATGTACACACACCACATCCATTTATATATAAATAATTCGTTCTGAAGCACATGGGGCTATAGAACACCTAATTTTATTTCTGGAATTGCTAACAGATTAAAAAGGATTTGAAAAGTCCTTTTATATGAATGCTGACATTCCAAAAAAATGTATTGCTAGTGAAATCTAGATTTGGAATGTTTGGGTGGAATGCGATACTTCCTGTACTTATAATGTGTAGTAGAGAAATTTAAAACCGATGATCGATCGTGTGTTACATTTGTTTCTGTAGTTGCGGTTTATCGAATACCGCAGATGGTATGCAATGAAAGTGTCAAAATTTCTCAATAACCGTTATGCTTTCCACCAGATGCGGACTGATGGTGTGCGCTCTATAAAATATTCTTCCTTGCCGCTACAGATCCATAAGCCTTTTGTCCATCCTCTCGAAAGTTCTAGAGAGGATGATCCTAACCCGATTATCCCCTTTACTGGGAAACATGCAAGCCATCCCAGAACATCAGTTCGGCTTTCGACCTGGGCACTCTACACCTCAGCAACTGCTGCGTGTGGTGGAGGCTGCTGCCCTGGGTTTTCAGGAACGCGCATTCACCGCTGCGGTATCTTTGGATGTGGAAAAGGCCTTCTCAACCACCTGGCACACAGGGCTACTTCATAAGCTGATTCACCTGGGGCTACCCACACAACTCATTCACATCCTACACAGTTTCCTCCGACACCGGACCCTCATAGTCACAGTTGCTGGACGAACCTCCACAATTAGGCCAATAAGAGGCGGAGTCCCCGAGGGCTCTGTTTTGTCCCCTACCCTCTTCAGTGTCTACATGGCAGACTTCCCAACTGAACCACAGGTCAATCTAGCGCAATATGCAGATGACGTACTACTATACTGCACCAACAGAAACATCCACAGAGCCTTCAACCCTATTCAAAGACACCTCCGCCTAGTCCAAGACTGGTGCCGACGATGGAGAATGTCTGTTAATCCAGACAAGAGCCATGCCATCCTGTTCACGAGACGTCCCACACCTGCAGACTGCCCCACCTTCCAACTTCGGGGTCAAAGGATCCAGTGGAGAGACACCATCACCTATTTGGGAGTTAAATTAGACAAAAGTCTAACATTTCGAGGTCATATCAGAGACCTATCAGTGCGGTCGCAGGGGGCTATTGCCTCACTGTACCCTATGCTGAAATCCGAGATGCCAGTCCGCCTGAAACTACACCTATTCAGAGCCCTGATTATCCCCCTCATGCTTTACGCCTGTGAAGTGTGGGGCATGGCAGCGGGTAGTTGGCTTCTGTGGCTCCAGAGGGCGCAGAACAGAGGACTTCGGTCCATCTACTCTGTCCCTTTATCCTTCCCCGTGAGACTACTTCACGAAGCCTCATCTCTTCCATACGTGGAGGATGAAATTAGGCGCCGGGCAGCAAAATTGTACGCCAAATTACCCAACCACCAAAGCGTCCTGGTTATATCTCTAGGTGATTATGACCCCACAACACGCCGCTTCAGGTCGTACAGGGTTCCCCGTATGGCTTGCGGGTATATCCCATAACAAAGTAGTTTACCCATCAGCAGCAAAAGCTAAACTACAAATAATCCCAATAAAGAGCTATTCGGTTCAAAAATTCAACCCACCATCAAAATTCAAAATTTAAAAAGATCGAAAGATCTTACAAAATGTTTAAACACTCTTTATCTCCACAGAATGCAAACATTGCTGAGTTCTGTGAGTCATCAGCTAAGGGGCAAATTAGCCTCATTATTTAAGCCATAACCTAAATTTAAAAACAACACCCTTAACCACCCTTTACCAAAAAATTCTACCTGCGGTTAAACCCTATTAAGGGTAGGTACGCAGAAAAATATCGTCGGGCTGAACCACAGCCTGCCAGTATGTCGTCGTCGTGCCCTCCCCCCTACCTCAACCGACCAGGAAGTTGATGCTCCTGCCGCAAGGATCGCCTCGTCCTCGTCACCCTCTCCCTGGGTGGGTGAAATGCTTCGGTGACAATCTCTTCAACAGTTAGGGACTTACATCATTATCTGTGCTTCGCTAGCTCCGCCCTTCGACACGCCTGCGGCCTCCCATCGCTCATCCTTCACTCTGGGGGGATGGTAGCCCACAACCGTCCGTCTCCGATCACGGTGGGTCGACGTGTTCCCCTGGGTCCCTTCAATCACAACCGTTATTCTAATTCTACAGATAAATATACTGAGGTTTCTGCTCACAGACACACATGTGCACTCGGATTTCTTTTTAAACATACCTTTTACTTTCTCTACTACGTATAGTAAACTAGAGGAAGTATTGTATTCCACCCAAAAATTCAATGTCAAGATTTCAATGGATGTATGTTTTGAGGCCCCCTGAATGAAAAAAAAAAAAGATGTTTTGGAAAAAGGGCCGTCTGTGTCTGTCAGTCTGTGGACAGCATAACTCAAAAACGAAAAGTTGGTTAAAAGCCTAAGTTGGTATTTAAGTTCAATGTCTTTCAAGGATGCGACACGAGGATTTTGAAGAATATTGCCCCACCCTAAACTAACCTTCACATGGAAAATTTTTCAAAAATTGTTATTTTCTCAAAAATGGCTCTACGATTTTGATTAAAATGCCATATGTTTGAGATATTATTATGACAAATGAAACGTATATCATGAATTTTCTGGCTATAGCCCCTGTAGTCGTATTTACTCTGAATGACTTTTGCATAAGTGGTAAACCGTTAAAGATGGACCAAATCTTAGTATACAAAATGCAGATCTAGCTAAAAAACACAATTTATGTCGCAATAAATTGTTTTGTTGAATGAACCATTACGGAGATATTCCTTGTTATTTGTGTAAGTTTTGGAAAACTACTGTATTCCCACATTCCTGTTGCACGTGCAAGACAACAAGCACTGTTTATCCCAACTGAGACGAAAGCATATAGGAATAACAGTGTGTAAGAACGGTCAGTACAAGAGTAGAGAAAGTCATGTGAGTGCAACACATCAGATTCACAAAAAAATTAAGAGAATCACAAACGTGTAGTTCTTGGTAATAAATTTGTGGGCAGAATGCAATATTTTCTGCACTTGTTATGTATGTACGTGGCAGCGAAAATAAAAATTCAGTTTACCACTTTAGTTTGTCAGCGGTTGACAGTTACAGTACTGCAGTGTGCGTGAAGTTGATCAACAAACCCTGTCTGCATCCTAAAATAGAAGTAGCCATGACCTTGACAAGCTTAACTTGAATGCAAAGTTCAGAGACGAAGGAAGACAACTTCCATTCTTGCTTTAGCTTTCGTCCCAGAATGGAAGAGGTTTATTCATGACTCATTCACAGACACAATAAACCATACAAGCGGCGAGGATTTCTTTGAACTTACAATTAGACATTTTAAGGAAAATAAGTTAGCAGTTGCAACACTTATAGGATACTAAAATAAGGTACCAAGTTGCACTCACATGACTTTCTCTGCTCTTGTACTAACCATTCTTACAAACTCTTATACCTCTATCTTCGTCGTGTTAGTTAAGATAAACATTTGTAGAAATTATCTTATTGCTTATTTCCTTCTAGGTTCAAGGGGAATATTAGAATACAGTAGGCTTTGTGCGATAGTCAAATGTTTTAATGGGATTCCATTCTATTTGTGCACTTAACATATAAAAAAAATTAACAACGATGTTCCATTTCAGGAAAGTTTTGTTTTCCGAAACTCACACACATAACAAAGAATATCCCTGAAATGGTTCGCCCTACAAGAAAATTTATTGAGACATAAATTGTGTATTTTAGCAAGATCTACATTTTTTGTAGAGTATGATTTGGTCTATCTCTAACGGTTTACTAGTTATGCAAAAGTCATCCAGAGTAAATACTACTACAGGAGCTATAGACAGAAAATTCAAGATATACATTTCATTTGTCATCAAAATATCTCAAACATGACATTTTAATCAAAATCGCTAAAGCCATTTTCAAGAAAATCAAAATTTTCGAAAAATATTCCATGTAAAGGGTAGTTTAGGGTGGGGCTATTTTCTTCAAAATCTTCGTGTCGCATCCTTGAAGGACATTAAACTTAAATACCAACTCTGGTTATTAACCAAACTTTCGTTTTTGAGTTATGCTGTCCACAGACTGACATACACACGGACCTTTTTCTAAAAATGCTCTCTCATATTTACGGTGAAACCTCGACATCGAATTTTTGGGTGGAATACAATACTTCCCCTACTTATCAGTAGAGAAAGTAAAAATAGACATTTCAATAACATTAAATCCGGGTTTAATTCCTAAGTTGTTAATATTTCGGCAAATGTTTAAACCGTCACAATTGGTCTGGATGACTTCATCCAATTATTGCTTACAAATGTATACAATTAAAGAAACGGTAACATTACAAAGCAAAGCAAATAAATAAAATGATAAAGACCCTCTCTTTTTTGTATAAAGTTAACATGTGTATGGACACAAACTGAAAGAGTTTGGGAATATAGACGTAAATTATTTCCATGGTCCTAGTTATGGGTACAATTGCCATCAAAATTGCGTTCTGCATTGCCGTTTGTAATATTATAAAAAGAGTACGTTCACTGTGTCAGGCAGTTGCCTTTGTAAAGGGAATCCCCAGGCTACATTGCTACGTGCATTTGTGTCCCTGTTTTCGCTTTCAGTTTTGCATTTGCTTGTGAACCACGCGAGATTAGGTACTTAGTTGTGAGCACGTTACAACAGATAATCCATATGACATTAATTGAGGGTGCTTTAACCGGATCCTTTGCTTCATTAAAGATATCTCTTAAAAATAAATAAATAAAAATAAAGAATAAAACACACACACACATGGATGGACGGATGTGCGCAGTTATTTGGGTAGGGTACCATTGCGTTTAGTGATAAAGTAGTAAGATAGAGTAATTCTTATTCAGTTTTCTTTTTAATTGTTCCATTTATATCCTACCTTTAACTGCAGAGGTCATATCGGCGGCTTTGCCTATTGACAAATGGTATTACTCGTTTAACAGTGGGTTTTTCGCTCTTCGGGGTTTTTGTACGTTGAATTCACACACATTCATGCTTTCAGACTCAGGGAAAGATGAGGAATAATCTTGGCGGGAGAAAAATTCCTACCCCCCTACCGGGAATCGAACCCGCGACCCTTAGTACAGCAGGCAGGTGCTCTACCAACTGCGCCATTTTCTTATTTTATTTAAGGACACCGGGAAATGATTTTAGCCCAATGAGTGTTGCAATATAGATTTCATTTGTCATGGAAATATCTCATGCATATCGTATTGTAAACGAAATCATAAGAGTCATTTCTAAGAAAATAAAACATGAAAAGTTAGTTTGGGGTGTGGAGTTTTGTTACAAATCCTCAACTCACGTGCTTGCAATATACTGAAGTTAAATATCAAGTTTGGTATTTAACCGACTTTTCGTATTTGAGAAATACTGCTGTCTCTCTCCCTCCCTCCCAACCTTTAAAAGAGACCCTGCCCCTCTATGTCCGCTGTGTGACAATCTTTCGTCAGTTCACCACGTGCTGCTAGTGTTGCTCTCTAGCGCACCTTCGGGATACTCTGCAGCTGCCTGCCTAGACTTGCAGAGGTCTTAGCGGACGACAAAACAGCGGTTGATAGAGTTTTTAAGTTTTTAGCGGAGTGCAATATCAATTTGAGGATTTAAAATTTTAGTTATCTGTTTATGTTTTTTTGACATATTTATCACCTTGTTTCATATCTGGCTATTGCCACTGTTTTTTTACTTTTGTGTATATTTTTCTTGTTGCTAGTATTTTTATTTCTGAGTGAAATTTATATCTGGCTATTGCCATGAATCCTTTAAGGGCGCTGATGTCCTCGAAGTTGACCGCCCTTAAGCCAAACCAAACCAAATACCTCCCTCCCTGTCTCTCTCTCTCTCTCTCGCTCTCTCTCTCAGACCTGTTTCTTAAATTATACTTTTGGATTTATTGGCCTCAAAACGTATATTAGCACCTGCCTGCTGTGCAAGAGGTCCCGGGTTGGATTCCCGGCTGAGCGTTCGGCTAGGATTATTCCCCATCCTCCCTTGAGTCTGGAAGTATGAGTGGGAGTGTGAATGTGTGTGTTAATTTAATGCAATAAATTTAAAAAGGTAACAGAAACTTAAATTAAAAAAAAACAACAACAACAACACCATAAGTGAGTGAACACCATTGCTGTTGAGGAATTGTTGCAAGAGGTTAAAAGCCGATATGACCTTCAACGTTAAAGGCAACATATAAATGGAGGTTGGGTTGTTTATTCCCTTAAAATTTCAACATTGAATTTTTTGGTAGAATACAATACTTTCCCCACTGATTATACGTTTCCTTTGATTGCACATAAAAATTGAATTATAAAAGTGCTTTCTTGCGAATAAATAACAGCAGTGGAAGTCATTATTGTGTCTAAACTCCAAGGACTCGAGTTCGAATCTCTAATGTTTTTCCCCCCATATGTTATACCTTTATGTCAAAGGAATTATATGAGCGACATTGCATTCATTTCATTCAACGTCCCTGCAGCCCTGAGTTATTAAAACATTAAAAAAGGCGGATTAAAAGGAATAATAATAATAAAGCTCTATACCTGTGTTTATTTATATATCGTATTTGCTACCAACTGTTCTTGGAAAAGCTTATTTAATGTGATTTCATGTAAATCGGATTAATGTTTGCAAAAACTGTATAATCACTCATTTTGCTGTAGGCACGAGGGAGGAACAAGAGGCCGCAACAGAAATTGGAGTTTCAAAAAGCGGATAACTACATGTTGACTTTGAAATTCCAGTAAAAATGTATAATCTATTGGAAATTTCAAATCAATAGTAACGAATACTTCCAAATATTTAATGTCAAAAATATTTTTGTTCTACATAAAATATGTTTAAGGAGATCTACGTCACGAGTAGAGTATGTCTCCTGTAGATTGCATTTATTGACTATTTAATAATTGTTTCACTAATTGAAGGGTGATATAGCCTATAACATGCTATTTAAATGCTGTATTGTAAGTACTAACTTCTTAAAAGAAAAATGAAGCACGGATACATACATCAGCATCCATTGGCATCCAGTAGCAGTTTAGTTGAGTGAGTGAGTAGGTGTCATTCGAGTTAGCTTAGAATTGCGTTGTTTAGTGTGTAAATCGTGTACAGTTTGTTTTCAGTTGCGTGAGTCGGCCAGCCTGTCAGCGAGATCTTACGTGTCGTCGAGTGATTCTATCGTAATAGTCAAGAAATAAGAGACAGTGAAAGTGGAGAAAGACATTGGAAGACTGGGAAATACTATGAGAACAACTGTAAATTGTAATAGCAGAGAAGTCTATAACCTATATTATCAACGAGAAGGAAATTGTGCATTTGTAGTAAAATTTAGAGGCAAATAGTGTTAGAAAAGTAACAGGATTTTGAATTTTGCCGTCTTTGTTACAATAAGGTGACCACTTTTTTTTTTTTTTTTTTTTTTTTTTTTTTTTTTTTTTTTTTTTTTTTTTGGCATTTAAAAGGAAGTGAGAAAATCTCTGTACCGTACATTTGGAAGGTGTGGACATAAACACACACTTCATTTCGAGGTTGGTTGGTTTTAAATCCTCAAATTGATATTGCACTCCGCCAAAAAATTAAACACTATCAACCGCTGTTTTGTCATCCGATAAGACCTCTGCAAGTCAAATCTCCTCTGGCTTTTGAAGGTCATTCCATATCTACTGTGGATCAACTGTCAGTTCATTCCTCGAAAGTAATCTTTCTCTCCCGTATGCTGGAAAATGCCCAGTTACCCAACTTTTCTTTATTCCCCCAAATGTTATGTAAATCTATTAAAGAGAAGAATTGTCATATAATTTTGTTTTCTCTAGTACTTACCTAAGTAGAGGAAATACTGTACTCCAACCAAAATTTCGTAACGAAATTCATCAGAAATTCATGTTTTGAGACTTCTGAACCCAAGAAGAGCATTTTTTGAGAGAAGTGTGTAGTGTGTGTGTGTGTGTGTATGCGCACGCGTATGTTTTAAAGCAGCGTTAACTTAAAATTCAAAAGTCTGTTAAATATCTTGGTATTTAAGTTTAGCTTTTCCGAGGATGCAGAGATACCAAATTACCTTTCACATGGAAAAATATTTATTTTTTTCTCTTCACGAAATTAAAATACGTTATGGTTAAGATATTTGCATGCCAAAATATATATGCCTACAACTGGAATGTTTGGGGGACAGCCGCTTTTTAAAAATCTCACTGATTTGTCTAATTTATTGTACTTACATGTAATATGCAATGTGCAAATATTTAATGACAGTTTATCTCGATTAAGATTAAGTAGAGAGAAGAGTAAGCTTTGTTAAGAATAGTTTGTAGAAGAGTGAACAAACAAAATCATGTGAGTGGCACATAGATTGTTTTCACTGCACTAGCTGGGATTTCTATCTGCTAAAAAGGACATCAGATGCTAAATCAGACTTCAAAATCCTCATTTAAAGTTTACGCTGTATTTTGTTTAAAAATATATACAAATACACTTCTTTTATGTTCTTATTTTTTATTTTCTGTCGGGATAAACACAGACATTGTGATTCAACTGTTTTGTCGAATATCTAAAGAAGTTGTAAACAACGTCGCACAGCCAGACCTCTTCACATGGTTCGCAAACTTCCGGAACTCCATGTGGCATTCTCCCCTGTTGCGTTGCTCAATGTTTATGCTGTCCAGAAAGCGCAATATTTTTCTCCCACTATCCTCTATTTCTTTCGCAGTATTTCACGGTGAAACATACAACAAAAGGAAGAGTTTTACTCTATAAATCTCAAACTATAGAAAATAGGGGTGGATAATCAATACTTGGTTTATTTAGTATACAAACTGAACTACGTTGCATGGACTTTAGTAAAAAAAAAAAGTATCTTCTGAGTAAAAACTAAAAATCAAAGGTTTTGCTATAGTAAATGTGACAAGAAGTTGAACTAAAACTAAACCACTAGCGCAACAGGCCAGGGAAAAAGCAGAGTTTCGAATTAAAGTTGTATGTTAACAAAATATAAGAACATCAATATCCTTAACACAGCATATTATGGTATTACCTTCCCACATGTATCGTATTACATAGAAATATGGGGTGGGACAAGCAAAACCAACATGAATAGGCTATTAAAAATAAAAAAATAAAAAAAATGCATAAGAAGTATGTACGGCCTTCGACCTAGAAACTTACCGAGAAACTTTTATAACACATAACATCCTAACTGTAGTCTCATTATACATACTAAAAACTGTTATACTAGTTAAAGAAAAAACACAGTTTAATACACTTAATAAATATTGCCACACATAGGAGTGCAAATGATTACTATAGAGTGAGTACAAATAAAGCTCAAACCAACAAGGACTCATACAAACTAGGAGCGATATTATACAATAAAACTACCATTGACAATTAAACTAGTGCACCAAAATTTAAACATGTTTTAAGGCATTTTTAATAGAGAAGTGTTTATATGATATAGGTGAACTGTAAAGAATGGATATATAAATTCATCCTAAAATTGTAAAGGACAAATTTACATTATTTATAAAAATAGTTTTTTTTTTTATTATATGATTGATACTGCTTTTACTATGTAATACTTATGTATATACATATTTTGACAATTCCATATTCATAATCAAAGGACGCAATAAATGTAATATTTTGTTTTAGAAATCCGATATATCCAATATCATGTATTTGATCTAAAGAAGAATAAATTGAATTGAATTGAAATGTTCACATACAAGAAGATTAATAAAATCCAACAATATGAACTTAAAATAGCTGTTCCCAAACCTTTCCTAACGGGCGTCACAATTTCATTTTTCTTTTCTTTTCATTTCATTAAAAATAGGCTACAGCATTGGGATTATACCCCTGAAGTTTCACACTTCTTTCCTCATTTTGAGTATTCAATAATAACTGCAATAGGAATGAATGTTACTGTGCCAAACCTCCTGTTTTAATTCCTGGTTAAAAGAGAATATTTGTATTTCTCGTTGTGTAAACGAGCCGGCACTTGAACAGCTTCTAGAACTGCGTGCAGCTGCTCCTGATCCGGACTGCTCCATTGTTACCTTGTTCACTCGCCGACGTAGTGGAGTGAAGTAGCCGACTCCGACGGCGGCTGTCGGTCGGCGCCATAGTGGTTTAATGTACATTCGTAATGTTTACGACACGATTGTAAACGTTTGGTGTCAATGAGTCACCCATATAAGGTATTCGAGTCAATTTTGAAGAGTGTAGAAAGCCGTGAATGTCCTTATATTATTTATTTATTATTAATACTAGATAATCCAGACAATAAATCAACAGGATGTTTCACACAATAATATGTACACATCCATTTGCTCAGTAAATTTAATTTCACTGCGCTGTCGAAATCCATTCGATTAACCCGTTAATTTTGAACAAACATAGACATAGATGGTATATGGTTTATGATCATAACGCCATTTCTGCTGGGATAATTCTGTAAACAAGCCGAGGGTTGTTTTTCTTTAATCAGCTTACCAAATTAAATTTTTATGAAACAAAAATACCTCTGTGTGCTTTTACTTCTCCTCTTAGAAATCAAAGCACAGGCAATTTCCAATCGAAACCAAATCTCATCGTCAAGGACCCAGCGAAGAAGGATTTAAAAACATTGCATGAAGTTTGTTTAGGGGTAGAGAAGTGGCCAGCAATTAGGTATCGAGTGAAGAGGTGCTGTGACCTGCTGAGACTGTTAGTGCAAAGTGTATTATCATGCAAGAGTACTCCAGTTTTGGAACGAAATTCTCGTACACTCGCTGAGAGCATGATCGCTAACTTCAGACACAAAAAGCACACTTGTGTGTAATTCACCAGCCTTTATATCCCACGTTTTAATCAAATCTGTTATTGAGTAGCGATACAGTTTGTAAGTAACTATTACAACGTAACAGTAACAGGCAACTATAAGCTAAGCCATAATCTATCATCGTTACCTGAGACTGTCAATGCAAAGTAACTACAACAACTACAGTAGTTACTCGAAAACAAAGGTTTCTCACGCCCTGCTTTAATTCGTTTATCCAGAGGAACTTAGAAAATTTAAATCATTCCCTTCACATTTTCATACCTTAAATTGAATAATTTCCGTGTATTTTGCTGGAGTATATTGGAAGAAGTATATGGATATTCTGAATAAAATTTATAATAGCTCGAAACAGGCAAAGGCCTCTGTCGCTTCCCAATACAAGAGCTCCCCATAAGTTTAAGTTCCTACGTAGGTAATCAAAATAATACGTGTTTCAATTAAAGTATATATTTCGTAATTACAGCTGAATATATTCGCATCTTCCTTAAAACAAATTTTAGAGCTTCCATAGGTAGTTTTCCCTTTTAAACAATAGACAGGCGTCTAAAATGCATGACCTTATTGAAAATATTAATGCGGATACACATAGTATCGGACTTTTCATAAAATTGTCAACTGGTATGATGTTGAAGTATTTTCACCTTTTCTATTGTAAAACTCAATTCATTTCGGTTTCAATTTTGTTCAATACATTGTTCAAACAGTATGTATATATTCTTCTCTTGATTTAAAGTTTCTTCTTGTAAAATGGTTCGTTACAAAATTCATTAGTGGCACTAACTAGAGTGCATTTTAAAATATTTTTGATGATAGTGCTTTTATGCTTCAAATTTATGTATTCTGCCCAAAAACTGTAAATACAGGCTGGGAGTGAAATGATCCGCCAGACTAACAGTAAATTTCTCATGTTGTGAATAACAAGAAAGTGTAATACCAAAATGTTGAAAAATTTATAGTTTTTTATAAAAAAAAATATTTTTATCAAAAAAATGTATCATCTGGCTGAATTATTCACTGAAGGTTCTTGATTTATGGTTATATTAATAGAACATTGAATAAACAAGCTTTTTCCTATAGGGTATTTCAATAGATTCATCAGTGTTTGTGTAAATTAAGTTAAATTATTCAATTTTCTATGAATATAGCCATAAATCAACAACCTTCGATGAATAATTTTTCAGCCAAGTGATAAATGTTTATGATAAAAGTATTTTTATTTCTAAAAAACTATAAACTTTTCAACATTTTGGTATTAGACTTTCTTGTTATTCACAACATGAGAAATTTGCTCTTAAAGTTTGGCGGGTCATTTCACTTCCATCCTGTATATATGTATGTGCATCATGCTTTGATAAAAATTCCTGGGTAAAGCATATGGAAACAAATAATTATTTTATTATTTTACAAGAAGAATACTCCTTATTTGTCATATACAGTTATGATAGTGCTTTAGTAGTGTATTAAGCCTCCACAACTTACATAATGCTCAACCCCATCGTCCCCTTATAAAGTTGTTATATGAAATAGTATACAGAAAACTAAGTAGGGAACAACAGGAAGATAAAAGGTAGTTATTGTGGGTAAATAGCACTCGCACAAACAAGTGTCTCTCCAGCACATAAGCTTCCTTGAATATACTCGTATATAAACATCACAAACACCACTTCAACACATGCTGAGAGTCTTTCAATACCAAGAAGAGCAGAAAACTGGCTTTTTATCCTGTTTCGGGAGGAAGCTTCGCTTTTGAAGAAGTTTCTTCTATATTGCCTTTGTTTGTGTCATATGATCTTTTTTACTTGACTGAGACGTTTTTTCTTTATTTGTGTTTATCTTACTGAAAGACGAGGATCTATCTTATTTTGATTTTCTCAAAGGCTGGAGAAAGCCTCTTCTCTTTCATTGTAAGTTTCAAAAGCTAACGTGAACTTCCTGTTAGTCGGATGTAACCTTAAGCCCGTATCAGCGATTCCTTTAATGATTAATCGGAACAGCAAAATCTCATGTGTCTCAACTCATTTTTATCCTCTTTTGATATATGTCACTTTAAATTCTGGCTTCTATTGGTCTTGTATATTTATGTATATTTTCCTGTTGACTAGTAATTTTATTTAAATTAAGATTTATATCTGGCTTTTGCCATGGGCGCTAATGACCATGAAGTTGATCGCCCTTCTCCCTGCCAGTAATTTCAAATTCTCTTGAAATAGGAAGCAGTATCGTGTGCTGACTAATATTATACTTTATTATTATTGCTACTCCTCCTGAGGCAGTTTGAGCATTACTATCATTTCTGTATATTTTATAACAAGGAATTTTGAACGATTCGTTCGGCAAAAAGCGAGTTTCTGTGACAAATTATGTCGATGTTGTGAACTGATAAAGTGAGAACTGATGCTCGTTTAGAGCGAAGACCATGAGCATTCCAGTTTAAAATTGTTGTCTGATGAATTGACGGCGCTTTACCTACTGTCATATTGAGAAGCTAAAGATAACACATGAAGATGAATCTGTTGCCAAGCGTGAATTAATGAAAGAGACCAAGTGAGGGATTGCTTGGATCAATAAGTTAGATAGAAAAGAAGAAAATAAGTCTGAAGACAAATGATTATTTCCTTGATTGTTTTCTTTGATTGTGCATATAAACTTCCTTCGTAACGACTGCGAAGCTTTGTAGATGGTGTTGGTGAGTTAAGTGGTTGTATTAGGCTGCTGTACATTTCGAGGTGACTCACTTGAGTAGATGCTCGTTCTTTTACCGTATTGTAGAACGGGTAACCTCTATACCTAGATGTATGTTCCTTTTGGCAGTTGACATATTGGAGTCGTGGATTTTGGTTTACGGCACTATGATACGGAAAATCCTTTGACGACCATGGTGTAGGTAGACCGTCATTTGACTTCAGCAGACATGTTTTTAATGCGAATAATTCATACTTGCTAGAGAACAAAGTACTTGTCAATCAAAAAAATAGTACTTAAGTAAATATAATAACTAAATAATTATATATTTAAAATTAATAAATGTAAATACAAAGAGAAATAGAATATATGTCGGGAGACGAGAGTACGGTTTAACAGACTTCTTCAAATGTAGCTTCGCGTGACTGACTTTGCGTGGGTCAATCAGAGAGACTCACGCTTTGCTTGTTTTAGTGGAGGGACATGAATGGTGCACCATCAAGTTTAAACGTTAAAGTGCAAAGTGACATAAAGTTGATATTTAGCAATAAATCACATAGGTTTACGATCGTGGGCACTGTGTTAATGAAGCTTGAATGAACATTTTGCAATATTTGTGATCGGCACATCGTCACAAATAAAGAACATTTTCAGACATTAAATCTGCTGAAAATGAAGTGCTTCCTGGTCATTTTTCTGTTACACCTGCGCTTACCCTGAGGTTAAAGTCCTTGTTCAATAATAACTAGCCAGGGTAGCGGAATTTCAAGTACCAGAACTGCAAGTGCAATACTTAGAGTGTAACAGAGTTAACAATCACTCCAATGATGCACCGCTGCCAACCTGAACATAGCAGCAAAGTATGTTACTAACTGGACACCGTAATTGTTGCAATATAATTCTTGTGACAATCAGATTAACGTGTGGTAGGAGTATTTCAACTTCAGATCCTAGGTAACCTGTAGTTTCTTTGGGATCGTGGTACTTCTCTGGGCTGTCTGTGTGATTCTGTTTTAATTACCCCATAGAGTAATTGGATTAAATTTAAAATACAACTACCCTGATCATTTAATTTAAGTTCTGCTGCACACAGCGGAATTGGTTGTTTACTCTTTCCTAGAATACGCGCTATTTTAAGAGCCAAATATTTAATTTCCTGCAACTCTAGCTTCATTTGCTCATCGGAAATAGAGCAAGGAACATTTCTGACTATAACAGAGAACTTCTTGTCCGCGAGGTTTCTGTACAGTACTCCTGTTGGCTTAAGGCAAACCTTTAGTATTCTTCCTTTCATTTGAATATGAAAGCAACAGCGTACTTTGCTGCAAACCGTTCGAAAAACTGTTGATAGTTAACTGCATGTTAGGGCGGCATATTGGTGGGATTTTTCCTTTTGTTTGTCCTTCTCTGGAATCAATGGAATTATCCATTGTGCCCTGATTTTCTAGAACTTGAAACCAATGTGAGTAGGAATTGTAGCAGTAGCTGTGACAGTTTGGAAGTATACTTTAGTATTGGGCTGAACTGTACCTCTTGTTTTCTGGTGTAATAACAGTTTTGAATGTTTGGCTTTCTTAGTTGGCTGTTGATCCGTTCCCTTACGCGACTTCATTTGTTTACTTTTGCTGTTGTTTGGTTGAGAATTATTTATAACCCGGGAATCTGTAGTTATATCTTGTATATTTGGTTGATTCAATTCCATGGGAGAACTGCTGAAACCTTGCTGTTCACTGTAATATCCACTTAACTGTTTCCTCACTAACATTTAACGTGTCAATGCTGGTGGATAAAATCCACACAAAGGCATTGGCACTTAGCGTTGCACTATTTCCACAATCACAATATTAATATATAAACTAAGGCTTTCACGGCCGGTGTCCTAACTATTAGTTAGTTTCATCTCTTTCTGGCTTGTAGAACGTGGCCTAGATAGTAGTGAAGATACCAACGTTTCGCCAAGTACTGCGCTTGGCATCTTCAGGGTAACACGATCCGTTGTCTCCGCTGGTCAGAGTTCTTACCCTGAAGATGCCAAGCGCAGTACTTGGCGAAACCTCGGTATCTTCAATACCTTCTAGACCACCGTCTACAAACCCGAAAGAGATAAACCTAGCTAAAAGACACTATAGTACTTCACCTGAACCGCAGAGGGGCTATCCTGAGACTCTTCGAAATATTTAATTGATATTTAGTAGCGGAGCGAAGCTAGCTGTGTACTAACAGAAACCATGACCCACTCCGAACCCACAATACCGCAATTCCAATAAAAATAGTTCCATAGTCCAGTTTGAACCAACAACACTTATGCACCATGGTGTGGCGCTGAAATTCTGCCCTGTTCTTTGTTTTGTATGATGAATAAGGAGACCGGCTGCGAATTCGATGTTTTTTTGTTTTTTTAATTGGGTTTTAGGGCGCTCAACTTCTGGGTCATCAGCGCCCTTAAAAAATTCATGACAATAGCCTGATATAAATTTGTATCAAAAATAAAATTACTAGTAACAAAGAAAATATACACATAAACGTAAAAGAAAAAAAGAAAAAAACAGTGGCAATAGCCAGATATAAAACAAGGTAATAAATAGGTCAAAAAGCATAAACAAATATCCAAAATTTTAAATCCTCAAATTGATATTACAATCCACTAAAAACTTAAAAACTATCAACCGCTGTTATGTCGTCCGCTAAGACCTCTGCAAGTCTGGAAGGCAGCTGCAGAGAATCTCGAAGGTGCGCTAGAGAGCAACACTCTAGCAGCACGTGACGGACAGACAAAAGGTTGTCACACAGCGGACATAGAGGCACAGGGTCCCTTTTAAATATGTAACCATACGAAAAATTGCAGTGCCCTATTCTTAATCGAGCCAACCTAACCTCCTCGCGGCGATTCGATATGCTTCATGCTTACAGACGAACATATAGACAAAATGAGGCTCTCCGTAGTAGCGAACTCATTTCTAAAATCCAAGATGGATTTATAAACACCCTTTAATCCTGGTTATCTAGTTTTAAGTCTCTAAGCGGTGAGAGGGCATATGCTAAATGCCCAATCAGCTTGGCTCGCATATATGATAGTCCTCCAAACTTATACCTTCCTGAGCCCGCCTCTGTAGTGTGTTGGTTAGCGTGTCTGCCTCATGTCCAAGAGGTCGCAAGTTCCAATCTCGCTTTGGATAAGTTATCCCGATAAGGATTTTTACCGAGGTTTTCCTTTATCCTGAGAAGACGAATGTCAGCTAACCTAAAGCTCTATGGACCTAGGGCTCATTTGAGCATCATTTCACCTATTTCATTTATTCACCGTCCGATATGTGGAGGACTTTAAAAAATTAAAAAAAAAAGTTCCTCCCTAAATAATGATGGATGCCTTTCACGCCAGTTTTGGTGGATGGGAAGACGCAAGGGGTGACTGGGTAATCGCGTAATTCCCAGCATTACGGTGCCATCCAATCTACCCGGTTACGTAATCTGTGGATAGATGGCACAGAATTGGCCATTAGCATCTATTTCTCATTTATATTATTGTTTTAAACTTACGGTGGAACTGGATCGTGGTATTAAATATTCAATTCAGTATTTACCTTGACGAGTGAAGGAAACCACGAAAAAGACCCAGTCCAATTGATCAACCTACGGGATTTGAACCCAGGACCCCCGAATGCAAGCCTCACTCGTCACCGTGGAGCTATCTCACTCGGTTGAGACGTGTTCCCCACCATTAAGTGCAATTTAAAGACGGAATGAATGTTTCGAGAGTGGGGATAGGCTGAGAGATGCAATAGTCATTTGTCTGAAAGCTGGTCGGCCGTTAGAAATAATTTATGGAAACATTAGCGAGCCGTGTTGAAAAATCCCGTTTAGATATGTTGAGAATCTCTCTTTGTTGTAGAGAAAGTACTATATCTGTAATATTTATCGCACAACACAGTTATCTTTCTTTCTAATGGCTATTACGTAACGTTTCTTATCGCTTTAACAGTGTTGGCTGCAGTCCACCCACGGGGCGTATGTACAAAACGACCTTTAACCCCCACGTATAATTGCTGTTCATCTGCACATTTCAGGCTATAGCAGCAATTAAAACTGCTGCAAATATTATCTCTTTTACCAGCCCACATGCACTTGTATTTTTTTACAAACATGCCCACATTTGCGGGGTGAGATAACAGTTTACGACTGGGGATATCTGTAGGCGCACAGGATTTTTTTTATTATTGTATCTGTACCCCTCGTTCACACTCCGTCATTTAATTTGGTGCATTGCGTAGCTTCAGCCCATCGAACCTAGCATACCGCCAAAAGGCTGCGTGTTTTCAAACACGCACACGGAAGCGTTTAGTTTTAAATTAAAATATTCGCTATTTTTGTCAAACCTTAAAAAGAAATTTAAAATGTGACCGGTAAACATTTTTTTTTAATTCAACCCTCTTTAGTCTAATTTATGCTGTTAAAATCACCACTTTTTCTAATTGCCTTTTGACATCTGTTGAAATTCATTTTACGTTTTGCATGTAAAATATGTAGTCATTTAGCGTGTAGGTATAAATCGTATCGAAGTCAGGTTCATATTGGTACGAATTCAGCTTGGATAGAAATTAAGTTACAGCTCTCGCAAAATTTAATGGCGGCTAGTCCAACACAAAATCCAATCAAAGGCTTGCCACAGAGATACCAAAAAACATCAGAACCGCTAAAAGGGACCCTGCCCCTCTATGTCCGCTGTGTGACAACCTTTTGTCAGTTCGCCACGTGCTGCTAGTGTTGCTCCCTAGTGCACCTTCGAGATTCTCTGCAGCTGCCTGCCAGACTTGCAGAGGTCTTATCGGACGACAAAACAGCGGTTGATGTTTTTAATTTTTTAGCGGAGTGCAATATAAATTTGAGGTTTTAAAATTTGAGTTGTCTGTTTATGCTTTTTGACATATTTATCACCTTGTTTCATATTTGGCTATTGCCACTGTTTTTTACCTTTTGTGTAAATTTTTCTTGTTGCTACTATTTTTATTTTTGAGTAAAATTTTTATCTGGCTATTGCCATGAATCTTTTAAGGGCGCTGATGACCTCGAAGTTGAGCGCCCTTAAACCAAACCATAACATAATCGTCGCGAGGGGGTTAAGAGGGCTCGATTACGCATTGGCAGCTTTAATTTTACTCATGGTTACCTTTTTAAACGGGACCCTGTTCCTCTTTGTCCGCTGTGCGGACCTTTTGTCGGTGCATCGCGTGCTGCTGGAGTGTATTTCCCTAGCGCACCTTCGAAACTCTCTGCAGTTGCCTGTCACACTTGCAGAGATCCTGGCGGACGATAAATAAGCGGTCGAAGGAGTTTGAGTTTTTAGCAAAGATGCAGCTGAAGCTGAATATTTAAAGCTTTAGATACCAAACATTTATACTTTTTTGACCTGTTATAAGCTTGTTTTAATTCTGGCTTTTCCCCCTTTGTTTGGTATATTTATCTATAAGTACTTGTTTGCCTTATTGCTAGTACTTATATTTTATACTGAAATGTACCTCTGGCTTCTGCCGTAATCTGTTTTGTAAGGGCGCTGATGAGCAAGTAGTTGAACGCTCTTAAACCAAAATCAATAATATCGATCAGTCCATTTTCTGAAGATGTAAGTTTAACAGCCATCGTGAGTCATAATGATGCTGCTCCAAATTTGCGCATGGCAGCTACCATAAGACCACACATAAGCGACATTTAACGCTCCAAAGAGCAGTAATTGCGGCTACAATTGCAGCTGCTTTTCCTGACGCAGAATACTAGGCAAGACCTTGGAGGATTAGTTGAAGTGGTCGGCCTATTGGCTGAAATGCCATCTGGCAGGAAGCTAAGGTACTTTAGATGTAAATTGGCCGGAAATTTATCCCCTCACCTACAGTAGAGAAAGTATTGCATACGACGCAAAAATCCAATGGAGAGATTTCACCGGAAAGAACGATTTGAGCCCAGCTGAACAAAAATCTATGTCGCAAACACGCGCAAGGATATAAAAGCTGTTTTTCTTTTTTAGAAAAAATAATATGGTAGCATTGATAAAATAAGAATTATTCTGAATGTTTTTGTAAATAAAACATGAAATTCCAAGCTTTTAAGGCGTTACTAATAACAGTACCGGGCGCGTGTAAGAAATCTAAATAGCAAGTAGGTATATTATGTTTACTTTTTAGTGTTTGTTGCAATGCAGCGATGGCTCAGGCGGTAGCGTCTATAGCCCGTATTCGGAGGTCGTGGGTTTGATTCCTGTGGCGGAACATCCTGACCCATGTTCCTTTTCTTTTTTCTTTTCCCTGAGCCACTAGGTGAATGCTGAGTATTACTGTTATATATGGATAAAGGGTTATTTTATATTTTCTTTGTCAGTAGTAATTTTATTTTTGATTCAAATTTATATCTGGCTATTGCCATGAATTTTTTAAGGGCGCTGATGACCACGAAGTTGAGCGCCCTTAAACCCAAAAACCACCAACCACTGGTCTCTCGGATTTGCTCAGGTCCGGTCAAACTTGGTATCCACTCACCTCGTCCCTCCCTCCGGGGGACGTCCCGTCAGGAGTAGCATTGACACTAAAGATCTTCCGCGGACTGAGGTGCTAGAACTTTCTCAAAGAGTCATAGAATCATAATACATAATTAGAATAATACCTAAAAAGAACAGCTCCCATAAAATGCACTTTTCTCAAAAACATTTTGCTTTAACTACAACTATAATAATTAGAGATGCTTCATTTAGTTCGTAGTTACTAGGCAACAAAAGATATAGAAGTACCTTATATACCAACAAAACACAAAAGACGCTATCAAAACAGTTTGAACAAAACGTAAAATACACTTTAATGATAATCATCTATTTCTTGTTTTTCTTGATAAAAATATCCATTAAAACAAAAAGCTTTTACACCAATTAATAGTTGCTTCACCTCGGCATAATACTTTCGACGATAACACATGCCTTTAAGTGCTTTAAATTTCCAAACTTACTGACATTAATATTATTAATCAATAGGGTATCTCGCCATGGAATATTCACTCCAAAGGCTCAAAGTTTCGATACTTTTCGACTTCTCATAAAAATACGCCAACAAAGAATCTTCATTTACGTCTGCTTCATTACCCACACTAACCTTGAATTCCGTACAACTATGTAAATAAACCTCCCATGAATTTTCTGGAAGTATATCTTGGACTGATTTTAAAATGTTTCATGATGATCCGTGAAAATCGCCTTCCTCACTAATATTAATGTAATTTCACATATGAAACTAGCATCAAAACTTGCAGAATGCAACAATACAACAGTGGCTGTTAAAGTCTCGTGTATTTTTCTTTTTCCAAAGCCTACATTACTCCTTCTCTAAACACAGTTTCCGCAATAAATACAGTTCATAAAATTTACAAGATATACTAAAATACTCTTAACGTAGATAAACTATTGTAGATAACTTAAAAAATAGGATTAGTAACTCGCGGTTCTTAGAAATCTCCCTCTCGTTACTAAACATCTACTTTTGTAACTAGTGCTCTAAATATTGTACGCCGGGCGCGGCGCACATCAAAGGACGATCGGAGCCAAGCTACTTTATACAACATACCACGCCGAAGAGCAAACAAAGGCGCTCACGGTCAAACTTCTCCACACCACTCACCTGAGCAAACACGTGACAACAGTCAGAGCGGCAGAACCGAACGGGGATTTCTTCAGATGTTTCAAGAAGTGTCCAGTGGCCGGCTTGTTTAAAGAAGGTCGCAAAAGCTCCGTGTTACGTCATCCTTGCTCTATAAGGAGACCAGGAAACAGCAGAGTGAGGGAGTTACAGAGATGAGTATGTCGGTGAGTGCGATACAGCTGTGTGTGCGTGTGGTACTGTCGTGTGAAAATTACGCCCCGTCGAAGTGAAGATGTTTTAACGAGCGTCGAGTGATTGTATCGTCGGAGCTAGTGTATACGAAACAGAGAACGTGAAGAAAGACAGTGAAAGGACTGAGGCAAGGCTACGAGAAAAAGAATGTTGGGAATTTTAATATCACGAAAGACTGTGTAAAAGATATCTGTCTGTACAAAGACTTAGAAGAAACATAAAATGATGAGAAAGTAACTGATTTTGCCATTTTGTTACATCTATTAGCTGAAACATACAACCGGAGCTATACTGCATTCTCACTGAATTAATTCATGAAAGACTCTTTTACTTTACGACAGGGAAACGTATTCTGGTGAGCCTTGGAAACATTTAAACGCAGTCCCTAAGGTTGAAAGTGTACAGTTTGTTGGGAAATTCAGGAAGGGATGTTTTCAGCACAAAAAGTTTCAGGGTAGCAAGATCCCTTAATGCAATTTAAGGAAATTACATGAAAGCATTCGAATGCTCGGCTGAGCAAAGTATCAGATAAAGCGTATTTAAATCTGTGATAACAGAAGACAACACTTAGATCCGCGGAAGATTAAGAAGTTTAGAACATTGGTTTCCACCTTGGAGTGCGTTGGGTGTAGTTAAAGGAAAAAGAATGGGTGAGGATACCAGGATTAACATACCTAATGGTAGACTGAAAGGTGCAAGAAGGAGAGAAATGGGAGGGAAAGAAGGGGGAGGGCGTCGAGAAAGATCTAATGGGTGAGGGGAGAAACGATTGTGAAAGCGTCATCTGGATGTGTAGATTAGGGTTAAGCCAAGCACAATTTCACATCATTTTAGCATTTCAACTGAAAACTTAATGGTGAAAACCTTTCTCACCTTGAACCAATCAAAGCGGATTTAAACATTTTCCACTGTGGTCCCTGGAATACACTTGCTGATTTCCTTCCACAGTTCGCCTGAACAATCAAAATATATAATTTAAAAGCTGGTACTGTCGGTTTTATTGAAACTGGTGTATAGGACTCGGATTTTTAGTTCTTTAGGCTTCATTGTAGGTTATGTATAGCATTGAAATTGTCCATTTTTCTTTTGTTTTGAATCACTATTACAAAAATCAAATGTGTTGCACTCACATGACTTTCTCTACTGTTGTGCTAACCATTCTTACAAATTCTTATTCCTATCTCTTCTTCGTGTTAGTTGAGATAAACATTTTTACAAATTATCTTATTACTTATTTTCTTGTAGTTGCAAGGGGAATATCGAAATACAGTAGGATTTGACGAGTGTTTTCCGAAAATGACACAGATAACAAAGAATATCTCAGAAATAGTTCACACTAAAAAAAAAATTATCTGAACACATTGTGTGTTTTAGCGAGAACTACATTTTTGTACAGTAAGATTTTGTCTATCTCTTACAGTTTACGAGTTATTCAAAAGTCATCCAGAGTAAACAGGACTACATCGGCCGGAAAATTCAAAATGTGCATTTCATTTGCCATAAAAATATCTCAAACATATGTCATTTTAATCCAAATGTTGCAGCCATTTTCAAGCAAATCAAAATTTTCTATCTAAAGGTAGTTTAGGGTGGAGCAATTTTCTTCAAAATCTTTGTGTCGTATCCTAGAAAGACATTAAACTTAAATACAACTTTGGTTTTTTACCGACTTTTCGTTTTGAGTTGTGCCCAAGACTGACAGACACACATACACGGAACTTTTCCTAAATTTTTTTTTTTTTTTTTTTTTTTTTTTTTTTTTTTTAATTCAGTGAAATCTCGACATCAAATTTTTGGGTCTAATACAACACTTCTTCTACTTACTAGTAGAGAAAGTGAAAACAAGATACTTTTTGGGTTTCTATTTTACTTTATGATTTGGGATTTCATCGTTGAAAATATCTGTAAATAAATACACAAATGGTTTTTGCCTTCCTAAATCAATAAGATTTATTTAACAGGGCATATTTCATACTATATGTATAACTAGACATACTTTATACACACACACACATTTCATCCTATCTACATTATAATTTATACAACAAATGGGGACATCGCGAGCACTGTGATCTTCATAGATCTATTGTGGCTAACAACCTAAGCAGGAAGGGATGAACTGAAGGAACCACAAGAGGCTACAGGCCACAGGCAGACACACCAGAGAGACGTGCGGATGTCCCTCACAGTTCCACCTTCGAAAACTATCCCATTGGTACCTAGAAAAGGCAATGAACGATCAATTGACCAAACAGCTCATGTTTTTCATAGCTGCAATACGTTTGTATTCATAAGTTTGGTAAATCCTCTTTTATCTTTTAGTAATTTAGGAAGTGAAATTAGGTACATAAATTTTGACTGTTGAATAGTGAAAGCATTGTCCAAATCGGTTAAGAGTTTTTTTAGGTTATCTTCCCCCTTCACACATAATATCAACATTGACAACGTAGGCATTCTGGGTAGATTTCAAACTACATTTTTTAATTCTTCAAAGCAACACTAATTTCCGAATGCATTGCCCTTTGCAGTGTCCCTCAGGCATTTTACAAGTTTGAGTTCGGCAATTAGTGTGCTTGTTAATGTAGTAGACAAGCCTATGTTGACAAAGAAGATTGGACGGTCCGATTTGGGCCAACAAAAACAGAAAACAAGCTAAATGCGCAAGCGCAGCTTCCGGAACTTCAAGCTTTTGCTCCCCCCTCCCTGTGGGAACACGTGTATAAACAACAGCGTGGAACATGTATTCGTACTCTTGGGGAATAAACACACCAACAATATATTTTGAAGTTTGTGCGTCAAAGCTGGCAATATTAATTTATTAGGACCGAGCAGAGATAGCTCCGGAATAACATGTGACGCTCGTCTTCGGTGCGTCCCGGGTTCATTTCCCGGTGACTGCCACCTCTGGCCTTCTTTTTCCGTGGTTCTCCCTGGACGAATGCTGGGGTGGCTTCTCATCCATCACTATTTTCTTCCCATTGTTTCCTTTTCATCCCGATTCCTTCTCATCATTTAGATGTGTTCCAATGTTTCGTGATGTATAGCGGTACCGGACAGATAGCGCGGATGCTTGCCCAAAAGAAAGATTATTTCCCGTGGACGCTAGAGACTGCTTGGTTGACGGTTCCTTCATCGCCGTCTCTAGGCAACTGTAGCAGTGGGACGGGTCTTCGACCCTCGTGAACGCCTTCCGCGCGTCTTTGTGGCCTATCCGCCTGTGGGCAGTAGCCTCCTGCGGTTCTTTCTATTCATCCCTTTTCTTAGGGATGGTAGCCGCACTGTAAGTCCACTGTAATTTACTGTAATTTTTTGTTGTTTAACGACGCTGTCAATTGCCAGGATTGTCGTCACCGGTGTGCCGGAATTTCGTCTCGCAGTTCTTTTACATGCCACTAAATCTACTGACATGGAGCGTCGTTTTTAAGCACACGGTCTGGGTCTCGGTCTGGGCCGGAATTGAACCCACGATCTTGGGATCAGCAGGACAGCGTGTAACCGACTGAGCCACCCAGACCGACTCACGCTCACCTCTTTGTTAAAAATATTCCTCATGCATAGTAAATGAAAAAGCTTTAAAACAACCCAAGATGCTTTTATTTTTATCAACTGGTATGGGTATTATGAAATCAGTAAAGCATTTTCCTTTAATATGAGTACGATTTGATTTTGATATATTTATTCTTACTGAGGAGTCAATACTCCAAGGTTTTCCGCTTCGCTCTGCAATTGTTTCGCAAACGGAAAATACCTCGGATATGTTTACACAGGATATTATGCATGGCCTTTATTACGCATCGCTACCGGCTTTTGTTATTTCCAGATACGTGTTACAACCTCGGGCAATTTTACTTGGCGGGTTGCAACTTCACGACCAAAACAAACCTTCGCTTCCGGCTACTAGCTTGAATTACAGTTTTAGGCAAGTTTATGTCAAATATTGCTTCTGGCGTTGAAGCGTAAAATACAGAAACGAAATTTTCTTTAGGTTACGGAAATATCCATTACTTTTGTTTTCGAGTTAACGTGAAAGACATTGGTACCTTGATGAGGCCCCGAAGTGACTACATAATGTTGACATCCCAGAGCGAAGACAATAAACCCAGTAGGTTGAAACAATACCGTAAACACATAATTTATTAGTTCTAATAATTTAGAACAGTGTTATAGCCCTTCAGTGAGAGGCCCGGGTTTGATCCCTGGTACCGGCGTGGAGATTTTCTCCCGCGGGGAGAACTAGTCCGGGGTGCACTCAGCCTCGTTAGTCCCTGAAGGGCTAATTGAGGAGCTACTTGGTTGAAAAGTAGGGCCCCCTGATCAAGAAGACCGCATAACCGGCCGGGAGGGACCGGGGTGCTGATCACATCCCATCTCAAGTACTGCACCCCACTCAAGTCGTGGGCAGAGTTGGGGGATGCAGCGGTCGGGAGGTAGGCCATGGCCCGCATGGGCTGTAATTCCACGGAGTTATATTTTAACTTTCAAAGCAGTAAAGAAATATTTCTTTATGTAATATGTGACAGGATTCAATTCTGTTGCTAATTGTCAGAAATGCTGTTTACATCATACAAAACTTGACAGTATAGACCAGTTTCTGAAGAAGATCCGCCTGAATGAGATCTATTATTTTCTACTATATGCATAAAAATAATTGTGTTTAGATTTATACTGCAGCAAAATTTCCTAAAATTATCTGTAGGTATTAGTTTAAAAAATAGGTACACGGGTTAAGGTTTTCTATATTCTGAGTACTTTGTCTACTATTTATCTGATATATAAAAATGAATGTTCGGATTTTATGCACTGCCGTATAGTTCATCCGATTATCATCTTATTGCTTGCACTTGCGCAAAGGTTGTAAGCATAATACAATATTAAAAACACAGGATTCGGTCTACTCAATTTTCTTTTACGAAACATGATCACTTCTTTCCCTATTCCCTCTTCTACAAATAATTCATAAAATGTTCTGTATGTTTGAACTACAAATTCTGTTTATTACATTCACACGGTTTTCTCTACTCACTTTTATGTAATACATTAACAAATTCTTTTCTACTCGCTCTTCAACATAGAATCTGTAAATACAAAAATGAATGTATATACGTAACCTCCAAAACCCCTTGACAGATCACTACGAAATTCGGCACATATACCTATGTGGTTTTCCTATCCATTTTATTACGCAACTTATTATATTCGCATGGTTTTCTCTGCCCGATTTTCTTTTACATAACACATTCATATGTCCTTCTCTCTTCCCTCTTCTACAAACAATTTATGCAACCTATATGAATAAAAATGAATGTATATTTATTCTCTAAGCATTGCTAAATCATTGATCCAATTGTTATGAAACTTTGTCGGGTTGTTCTGCGTAAGCCCCCAAAGGTTTCCGACCCAAAAATCTATAATCATCCAATTTCAACCACTGTGATATTTACGGATTAGAGACATGGCATTATTTAGAACGTAAAAGTCGAATTGAAAATGCATTCAATAAACTGATTATACAACCAAACACTTTTTTTATTCTACGTAACATTGCCGCGCATACTATATACCTTAAAAATAATTTTAGTGTAAGCATAACTTTTTAAAATTCTCTCTAGTAGTTTAAAAAATGCTTGGTCTTAAAAGCTAATATTCTGAGCACCCTAAGCAACGCTGTAACTAGTGTGCAGGTAACGTACGTATAAGTGGATGTACCAACGAAAAAAGAGTATGTATAGATTACATGCCAGCTAAAGAAAGTAAAGAAAGTTGTGTGACTGTTACACGTAAGATTATGTGTATTGCGAGCAGCATTCATTGAATTATTTAGAAGTTTTCCAATAGTTACTTGTAGACAAAAGTGTCCATTATCGCAAGAAAGAAATGGATGTAATCCTGGCAAAAGAAGGTAGCTAAATAATTTTGAGAACGCTTTCGAAAGCTATAAGAGGAAGATGGATGTCTTTGTAAAGTCTTTGAAATCTTTTGTTTGCAGTCGTAGAGAGAGATAGAGAGACAGCGAGCTGATGGAGCTGAAGTCGTTCTTAATGCCTTTTAAGGACTCGGGGCGAGAATGCAAAATGGCGAAGTTCTATCTGGAAACCACTGTGTTATTTTATTGTTCTTGTTTGGAGGTTTAAGGTAGCGGCGGCGGCGGCGGCCGGAACTTTGTACAACTCAGACACTGGAGTTTCAGAATAAGATGAGCCCGAATGTTACATATAACAGAAGAAGGGTCGAGAATCACTCTTCTTCATAACTCCTGGCTTCCTAGCTAAATTTCTCTTATTAATTTTAATGCCTACTATGCCTACTATTTAGTACCTGGCGCCCTGATTTTAGTAGTCAATAGGTATTAAAAGTTCTTCCTCTACTTATGTGTTCAGCACTTTAGGACCCCCCCCCCCCCCCCCCAGGGATCTACTACGGTAGGTGCGGGTTTAGTAGTAGCAGTAAAAGTAATAGCAACAGCAGCAGCAGTAGTAATAGTAGTAGTATTTACTGTCAGAATCTTCAATAGTAATGTGAAACGTGGAAAACAAGCTAAATTATACAAAATAAATCACAAACATTTGTTAATTGATGTCTACAAAGAATTCTAAGAACCTGATAGCCACATATGTCAAATATAGAATTATGGAAGATAAGCCAAAATTACAATAGACAAAAGACGAAAGGAATTGGATAAGACATACACTAAGAAAAGAAGACAAGGCAGTACAAAGAATGACTGTGAACTAGAATCCTTAAGGCAGAAGAGTGAGAGGAAGACCAAACAATACACATAAGAGAACAGTTCTTGAACAAATTACTAAAAAATCTGATGTGTTGCACTCGCATGACTTTCTCTACTCTTGTACTAACCATTCTAACAAACTCTTATTGCTTATGTCCTTGTAGATGCAAGGGAGATATTAGAATACAGAAGGCTTTGTGCGACAGTCAAATCTTTTGACCTTTGAGATTCCGTTCTCTTTGCACGATTAACATAAAAAAATGAACAAAGATTATCCATTTCACGAAAGTTCTAAGTTTTCCGAAACTCACACACATAAAAAGGAATATCTCCGAAATGGTTCACCCTACAAGAAAATTTATTCAGACATAAATTCTGTATTTTAGCAAGATCTACATTTTTTGTATAGTATAATTTGGTCTATCTCTAACGGTTTACCAGTTATGCAAAAGTCGTCCAAAGTAAATACGGCTACAGGGGCTATAGTCAGAAAATTCAAGATATACATTTCATTTGTCATAAAAATATCTCAAACATATGACATTTTAATAAAAATCGTTAGAGCCATTTTCAAGAAAATCAAAATTTTCGAAAAATTTTCCATGTAAAGGGTAGTTTAGGGTGGGGCTATTTTCTTCAAAATCTTCGTGCCGCATCCTTGAAAGACATTAAATTTAAATACTAACTTTGGTTTTTAACTGACTTTTCGTTTTTGAGTTATGCTGTCGACAGACTGACACAGAGACACACACACGGACCTTTTTCTAAAAATGCTTTTTTGGATTCAGGGGGTCTCAAAACATATATTTTCGGTGAAATCTCGACATCGAATTTTCCGGTGGAATACAATACTTCCCCTACTTACCAGTAGAGAAGGTAAAAAAGGGAAAACATGGGGAAAAGTAGAGATGTTGGTTACAAAATGAGATCCGATGGAAGCACTTTGTGAATGCCCTATGCTCCTCTTAAAAAGATACAGGAGATGATTGATTTATTATTTACTAACGTCTCTCATGTCACTTCAGGAGGCCATAAGCATTCGCCCCCATGTGAATGTTGCTACCTTAACACTCGATAAACCTTTAAAATGAAATCTTGAATTTTCATTTAAAGGCAACCTACAATATTATATCCATTTCCAGTTATGGGAAAGTGTGCAATACTTCAAAATGAAAATGAGTTTTAGAATGTGCCCTCAGTTCAGCATTACCTGGAAAATGGGTGGTGCACTGTCAAGTCGCCCATTACCTACATTGAAAACAACAACGAACATGGCCCTTTCACATTGGAGAAGTAAAAATAATATTTGCAGGTTTGAATACCTATTGATTTGATACGACCGGCCTAGGTCAACTGAAATTGGCAGTTTGTATTTGTGTTTAGCTCCATTTGCTGTTGTGGTTTACTTGGAACTGGGGTGGGACTTAGAGAACCCCCACAATTCCCCGCACACCAGCGTCCCAGTTTGTAAACTAAATAAAATACGACAAACGTTAATAGTGATCCAACATTTATTTTCACAGTGCACCGGGGCTGCCCAGTGGTTTCGTTCACCTCGGAGAGCAACATGAGTTTGAGGATTTGCAACTTAGGTATCTTGTTGTTATACTCTTTTGAAATTTTTATCACTTTGTTTTAATTCTGACTTTTGTCACTCTGCTTTGTATATTTCTTTTCCTTTTTACTAGTAATTTTACTTTATATAGAAGTTTATATCCGGCTTTTGCCATAGATTGTTTTTCAAGGGCACTAATGACCAGTAGTTGAGTACCCTTAAACCTACATCTCTTCCTCTTTCACCTCTCTCATGCTAGGAATCCGCGGTTTGATTCCCAGGTCTGGGGTGAAGACTTAAACTCAACCGTATCCAAAAAAAAAACCACCTCTGAACCAACTCATGTAAAGCGTTCAAGGTCAGAGCTGCTGGTCCCCTCTTTCCATCGCCATCCCCATCATCCTTATATTGGAGATAACGGACACTACCATTATTAAAAATTAAGCATTAAAAGTGTCGGTTACTGGGATACATTTCCAAGAACCTTAGAGCTAGTGCTGAAGTTTTAAATCAATATTAAACGCTGCACTTTAGGACCTGTAGTTTGGGAACTAACCTATGAAATGCCGAGAGAGGTAGGTTATTTTACACCTAGCAGTGGCTGTGTGTGTCAGTTCATTACAGGATGGGTTTGTCCATTGCGTTGACTGCCCCATTCTGAATGACCAAGGTATTTCGCGCCTCAGTGGATTCTCTCCAATGTTATCTTGCATGTTGCACATGCACTGCAATCCTGGCGCTAATAGAAATGTTAATAAACTACCTGGTGCATTTGGATAGAGCTGCAAAGCTTTAGATTCTGCTAAATACAACCAAACACGAGTTTAATTAACTACAGCGGGCCTGTGTATTTAAACCAGTTTCAATAGGTAAACACTTCTTTCTCTGGCAATATGTTCACTTCATTTCTTTTAACCATTGCTCTAATATGGCCAAATATTTCTACTAAAAATCTCATGTGTTGCACTCACATGCCTTTCTCTACTCTTGTATGAACTATTCTTAAGACAAGGATATAATGAAAATGAGGGAAAATTGACCAAAACAGCATTTCTAATTTTATAACTCAAAAAAAATATATATATATATATATTTAGAGTTTCAGGTTTTATAGAAGTTTTTTTTTTTTTTTTTTTTCATTTTTGCCCAATAATTTGAAGTTCAACTATCGTTTTGCATGGCAGTGGACGTGGTTGCTGATAGTTCAGTTTTAAACTGAAGATTATGAATTATACATGTTCATATTTCCTGCAAATCTAATAATATCTAACTCTTGTAGCTGCCCTGTAGCTAAGGGATATTTCTTCATGGTCTGCCCTGTAAGCTAGTAAGCTTCCATGTTGCTTTTGTGAATTGAAACTTATTCTACACGTGCTTTGAATTTTAAGGTATAGATTTTACAATTTTTCAGCAACTGTAACATTTATGTAACATTTTAGGCTATACTTTACGTGTAAATATAACACATAATATTCAGTTTTATATAGTTGCAGAACTTAGTTACAAGTAGTTTCCTTTTTCGGTTAGGTCTACTGTTTACATAGTGTTGAAGCTTAGGTTTCAGCGCCAATTTTCTCGCTGTTCACATTTTCAACATTTTGTAGTGTTAAAAATCTATTTTGACTACAATTTTTATCCAATTGAGCTCAAATTTCCAGTAAACATAACCATGCAGACAATAAAGTTGCATGTGCTTTTTGGTGTATTTTCTATAGTTTCTGTGTATTCATTAGTATTATAAAGAGGACGTATTAGAAAAATTAAATTTCAGCATCCAGAAAGAATTTTTTTTTCCTCAGAAATTAGAATCTGTCATATGTCAGTTTTTAATGGCCACTCTTCGGAATACAATAATTTTTAAAATATTAAATTTCTTCTAGTATTTTCTTCAGCATAACAGTTTTTGTACGATGTGACATGTTATTAATATAATTAACACAATAATTTATTATTCATTTCAAAATACAAATAGAGAGTTGAAAATTTGTGTCAGTGACTGAGATGCAATTTTCGGATTTTTACATGCAAATTTGTGGAAAACTTGATTTTCACCACACGCTCACCTTAGAAACTTACTCCTCTATCTACTTCGTGTTAACCAGATAAACACTGGCATCATAACTGGGGTGCAGTACTGCAGGATGGGACATTGCCAGTGCCGCGGCCACTCCCGGTCTTGCCACTAGGGTCCGCTACTTCTCAGTAACTCCTGAATTGGCCCCCAGGGACCAAAGGAGTCTAAGTGCATCTCAGACCCAGACTCCCAGCGGGAGAAAATCCCCATGTCGGTACCAGGAATCTAACCCGCATCTTCCGCTTGATTAAAACTCACGGAATTTTAAAAAATGGGAATTTATGTGAACACCAAACACCAATTCTCTTGAATTATACTGTTTTACTTTCTCTACTACTAGTTCTAAAGGAAAAACTTAACCGAATTAAGACTCCCTAATTTAGTCATGAAAAGCGATGCTATCCGCCCTTTGAAAATTGATCTGCCGTCAAATTACTTTAACGTCGACATATTTAAAAGGGCTCAAAATTTCTATAAAAAGTTATGTAATAAAGTAAGTGATATTAAAGATTCTTTTAAAATCCTGCACCACTATTTATGTTTTGTTTACAATTTCTATTGTTGGGTAATAAATATCCCTATATATGAACAAATTAATAGTATTCTTATATCTGATTCTCTTTTATTTTCCTCGTTTTAGTTTAATTGTAGTTTTTGTGTATTTTATGTTTATATTCTTACACAAAATGGTTTTCATAGTTTGTTTTCCTCCTTATCTACTTTATTTTCTACTGTCTGTTCTATTCATTTAGTTTATTTTAATTACTCAGGACCCCTGCGATCACGGAAAGCTGTCGGTTGATGAGAAATTTTCATATATATAAAACCCAGAAATTCGACATAATGATTTCACCATGTACAAGCTTCGAAAATTCGTACATCAATTAAAGAAAGGTGGGAAAGGTCTTTGTGTCTGCCTATGTGTGTTTATGTGTGTATGATCCTTTATATATGAACGACACACTTAGAAAAATCGGCTACATATAAATTTTGGTATTTAATTTCAGCTTCCTCCAAGAATGTGACACGAAAATTTGAAAGAAAATCTCCCCATCCAATTACTCCTTACGTGGAAAAATTTTCGAAAGGTTTTGAAAGCAACACTACGATTTTGATTAAAATATCTAAAACTCCAGCACAACAGTCCTTACTGGGTCAGCTTACTTCCCAGCCGCTGCGGTTCCCATCTCTGCCCACTACATGCATCATGAGTGGGATGTAGAAATGGCCCTTCCTGCCGGTTATGCGGTCTTCGCGCCCAGTGATTAAAATACCACGTATTAAAAATTTGAAGATAAATGAAATGCATACCTTAAGCTTTCTTGGAATAGTTTCTGATATGAACAATAATAAAATATATATCTTAAATTACAATAGGTTATGACTAAAGAATATCTACATTTTTTAAAACTTTCTTCCCCACAATAGACCATAGGCACTATTCATTGAATCAGAACAGAAAGAAAAATAAGACGTTTGCACCTGCGTAATACGTTGTGTATTAGCAAGAGGGAGTCGCGTTTTCTTTATTTTATTTTTTTGAGGCGTGTCAGATGTTTTAAAGTCTGATAATCTTATGCACACAAAATGTAGATGTCTTTAAATCACACAATTTATGTGAATTAATATTTTGTGTGGAGTTTACAGTTTCCAAGATAATCCTTCTCATTTATTAAGAAGTTATTGTTATTTATTTATTTATTTATTTATTTATTTATTTATTTAGTTTAATCCCTTCGTCATGGAAAAATAAACAGCTGGATTTGAGTATCACTTAAGCCTATTGCATTCCCTATTCCCATTGGACCTACAAGTGCAATTTCTGGAAATGCAATAATAATATAAAAAGGCGTTTGTAAGAAAAGTGTAGAGAAAGTCCTGTGATTGTACGCATATTTTTTTTTAATTTTAAATATTATTTATAATGCATGAATTTTAAATAAATTATTTAAGATCCAGATTCGAAAAAAGAACTAGATTAATTTCTTAGAAATTGTCACATATTAATCTCCAAAAATTATCACAACGGGGCAATATCGCGATCACTGCACACTTAAAAAGCTTAATTACTAAGCATTCACACAAGGACAGGAGACGCACGGAAACATAAGGTTTTGCATGAGGGGATTTACCAGTCCTTACAACTCCTCTCTACAGGACCAGATTTGATTTCAAGGTGTCCTTCCTCTGGACAAAAGCCCTCTCTGTGAATCAGGAGAGTTACCCCTGCCACCATGTAGACCTTAACAGGTTCTATCTCACGGGTCAGGAGGATGTTAGTTGCATGGCCATTACAACTTTCCTGTAGAGAAATCACGTTATAAAAAGGGTCTTCATTCCTTATATTTACAGACCTTAGCACATGCTCGTAGCCAATAGATACATCTGTAAATAAAACAAAAGTAATAGCCTCTATTGCCAAATATGGAATTTGGTACAAAATTCACGTAAAATAGTGTTTTAAAAGTCCCACAATTCCACCCCCAAAAAATCCTTCTAGAAAAGCGCGCGCGCGTGCGTGTGTTTTTTTTTTTTTTTTTTTTTTTATTGACAAATAACAGCATGCCCCATTACAGAGGTAACATTACATGCTTTCAATACATAATATAAAATGTTGAAGTATATAACATTAAGCAAGTTACAATCTTGCATTTACATTGAGACATTATTTGTAGTTGACTAGTTACAGAACATTCTAGTGTTGCTTAAAGTCAATAGAATTTTAATAAGTTCACTTATAACAGTCTTTGGCATAATTTGCAGTTTTCAATGTATCTAAAAATCTTATAAGAGTTTAGAATTATAACTTAGGACCATTCCTTTGAATGGTAGGTTTTACATGTCTGTTTAATTTAAGTGAGAGTACAAACTTATGAAGTGCTCTTAAATGGTTTTTTAACAATTCACTGTTCGTAGCTGGCCAGGTTCCTCCGTTCTTCCTTATTTCACTTATGAGCATCGACCTTTCTTGTTGTTTGTCTGGACATTCGTAGATTAAGTGGTTTACAGTTTGAGGGCCTCTGTTGCATGTACAGGTGGGATCTTCTATGATGTGAAATCTATATAAGTAATAATTTGTTTTGCCATGTCCTGTAATCATTGCAGTAAGTTCAGATGATGTAGGTAATTTTATGCAATGTCTTCCTTTAACTGAGGGAATAAAGGATTTTGTTAAAAGACCTTTTGTAGTTTTATTCCATCTGTCTTGCCATTGTTGTAAACATTTGTGTGTGTGTGTGTGTGTGTGTGTGTGTGTGTGTGTGTGTGTGTGTGTGTGTGTGTGTGTGTGTGTGTGTGTGTGTGTGTGTAAGTAGCACACTCAAAAATGAAAGTCAGATTAAATACCAAATTTGATACTTGAACTTTTAAGATAGTTCCCCCATTGAAAACCAGCCTTTACATGGAAAAATTTCCAATTTTTGATTTTCTGGAAAAAAAAAAAAACTGCTTTAACGATTTTCATTAAAATAGCATTTTTAAAGATATTTTAATAACAAATGAAATGCATATCTTGTATTATATGGAATAGCCTTGAAAGTTCTCTTCATACTGATTGACTTCTGCATAACTGGTAACCTATACGAGATAGGCAAAATGTCAGTACATAAAAACTGTAGATGTTGTTACAGAACACAATTTACATCAATTAATCTTTTCCGAGACCGCTTCCGTAGCTCTGTGCCTGACTTTAGCGCGGCGGACTCGGGTTCGATCGCGGCACCAGTGTGGGGATGTTTCCACACTGGGAGGTCTGGATCGCGGTGCACTCAGCCTCGTGATGCCAGCTGGGCTCCATTAGGGGTATCGGGGACCGCGATGGAGACTATACCTAGATCCCATCACATCCTTGGTGGGCCTGACAAAGAGATCAAGGGTCACTTATGGAATTTAGGCATCTACCTGGGGAGCGTAATATGGCAGCATAGACAGGCATCAACGTTTGGTTGGCAAGACGGCAAGGTAAAAAAAAAGCCGTTTCCGAGATATTCTTTATTACTTGTTTGGATTTTAAAGAAGCTGTGCTTTTCTCAAATAGGCAATCATAATTGTTCATTATTATCATCACAAGCATCACTATTAAGTTCTAGCCAAGCAAACACGATGGAATTTCAAAGCTATCATTTAGTAACCGGCTCTTAAAGGATTTGGTTATCCCTTAAGCCTACTGTATTCCCTTATTGCCCTTGCATCTAAAAGAAAATATGCAATAAGACAAATGCTGCACATCTATAACTCGATTAACACGCCATACTTAAAAGAAAAAGCGTTTATACGAAGTTTGTAAAATACTAGAAAAAGTCATAGGAGTACGCTTCTGCCATTATTGATCCAGTGTGCACTCATTTATTTTCTAGTCTTTCGAATACTTCAAGGGAGGTTAGATTTCTTAATGGACCTTACCACGTTCATGCAAGTCCATAAATTTGTTGGATAAAGTGCTTAATCTTTGAGCTGCAAGTGTCTCAGTCACACAACAGATGACTCGCTGTTTCATCTGCCTCTTGCATCTTGCTCAAATTGAATCAACTTCTTTACCCATCTGATATAAATGTCCCTCGAGATAACCGTGTCTATTATTATTCCAACCGTCCAACGAAGTTGGTCTCTGTTCATTGAAAGCAGTTTTGGAGCCCTGCCTTTGGCTACCAGTACTCGTTATGTTTTCCAGCAGTGCAGCCACCAAATATCCCCTCGAAATATTGTCTTTGGCTTACAATCAGATTGGAGACATTTAGTATATGAATATGCTGATCAACTTAGTCTTCCTGACTGCATAACATAGTCTATCTTAGAATTAGAGTGACATTACACTTGTGTCGATAGCAGCACTGAGTAAGGCGGCTAATGGTGAAACCGGCACCCATCTGTTTACTTCTGATGTGAAGAACTATCCAACTTAGTGTTTTGCCACTATTTAGTTGGGCTGATTTAGTTTTAGATTGAAAAGTACCGAATTTTACTGGCTTTTCCAGAGTGGTATTTACTAACTTATGCAAGTGAAGGAACAAAAAGATATAGCAGTAGCTTTAAATAAAACATAACATCAGTAGAAAGCAAATACACTGATGGTGGACAGCATAACAGTTAAAAATATGGAGAAACGTCAATATATTTTGGCATCTAATTTTCGTTTGACTTAAAGTGATTAGGTGAAATTTAGTTACACAAATTAAAACACTTTCGAGTACGCCCTTCACAAGCATACTTTGTTACACTTGTTTTTCATTCTTTTCATATTACTGTCTTCATTTTATCACGATTTAGAATACTTGTATGTCTAAGCAAGAATCAACTAAACGCATAAGAGGATGGCGATGATATCCTCCACAATTGCAAATCTCTGCGATGGCACGCTCACATTCTGGGTGCCACAGGTGACTGCCTGATTTTGAGCGGTTCCCTTAGTGTACCTCAGAGCCTTTGTGAGCTGTACACCCCCACACTATTGTAAAACGTATCCAGGATGCCCTCCATGTTTTACACGCTTCTGGCGTTGACGTGGTGTGCGCATGGATTCCTGGTCACATAGGTTTGCCGGGGAATGAAATGGCAGATTTGGCAGCTTAGAGAAGTGAAAGAACTTCCGATAAACTGGGTAACCTCCGTCCGATATCTCGCCGCGAGGAGGCTAGGTTGGCTCAATTAAGAATAGGGCACTGCAATTTTTCGCATGCTTACCTATTTAAAAGGGACCCTGCGCCTCTATGTCCGCTGTGTGACAACCTTTTGTCTGTTCGCCACGTGCTGCTGGAGTGTTGCTCTCTAGCGCACCTTCGGGATTCTCTGCAGCTGCCTGCCAGACTTGCAGAGGTCCTAGCGGACGACAAAACAGCGGTTGATAGAGTTTTTAAGTTTTTAGCGGATTGTAATATCAATTTGAGGATTTATAATTTTAGATATTTGTTTATGCCTTTTGACCTATTTATTACATTGTTTTATATCCGGCTATTGCCGCGGTTTTTACGTTTGTGTGTATTTTGTCTTTGATACTAGTAATTTATTTTTGATTCAAGTTTATATCTGGCTATTGCCATGCATTTTAGAAGGGCGCTAATGACCTAGAAGTTGAGCGCCCTTAACCCCACAAATCATCATTCAGTGTTGGAACCACTGTTGCCTATACTTGAAGAAAAACTATTAATTTCTGAGGATGGATGAAAGGGAGTGAGGTCAGCCTCTTCTTCACTTCTATCGTCTTCTACTTCCGTTATCTCTTCAGTCAGGTGATAATTTGAAGAGGAACATTCATATTCGGGCATAAAGGAACCGCTGTCTCTGAGAGGGATCCATTGTTCCTCTGGTCTGCATCAACTTCTTTACCCTCCATTTGTTCTCGAGTGATGTTATCCTTCTTAGACGAGTCATAATTCTTTTCCTTTTCCATACTTGTCCTGAATTATTGCCTTTTTGACGATTATCTACTCTTACTCTTTTACAGTTTAGTATAGCTGATAATACAATTTTTGGATGACATGTGATTTATGTAATACTTGCAAAACTGCCTGCTTGGACATCCTTGAGGATATCGCTGGTCACACCGCCCCTGACACACAGCCTTGATTGGCCAAAGTTGGGGCAGAACTGTCACTGGTAGGTATATACAATGATATGCGCCTAATGCCCGGCCGTAGCCAATGAGAGGTAGTATAATTTATTATCTACGTGGTGTGCACTCAGTCCAATAAGATACCTGCCGAAACAGTTGGAGTTGGTGCCGCTTATGGTTTGTAACATCTTAAGTATGATCTAATTTTAAGAGATACTATATATGTCTTTGGTTTTAGGGAGTCGTGGGTTCTATTTCCGCAATGGCATTGATATTCACATAAAACTATGTGTATGTGACAGAATAAACAAAGTAAAAAGTCGGAGAAACAAAGAAAACAAAACAAAACAAGGAAGATGCTACTCATTCTCACTCCTTAATAATGCTTTCTTTGATCCGTCACTCTAATGATCTCACTGCGTATATACATGAATGTTGAATTTGGACTGTAGCTCTATGAACAATGCAACAGGCATGGATAAAGAAGCCCCAGAATTAGAGGTACTGCATTTTCTTATTTCAATTTATTTTTTTAAGAAATTAGTTGCGCAGTACAGTGGAATGAAAGACGGAGGATTTGCACTTTACATTTCAGTTTGCTTTGGACTCATTGTGTTCCCTGTGTTTGCTTATCCGGTCTTGAGATGGAGAAAAGAAAATATATAGCAGGGAAGCGGTAGGGAGAAAAGTCCACGAAGTCAAAAAGAAACGGAGAAGTTTCTTATCCTCTGATAATCCCAGTCCTTAGGGAATTGCGGTCATACATTTTTCATGCTCCAGTTGTGTGTCTCCAGCACTAAATTATCAATATTCCTGACTTGTCGGCCTACTGCTATGTTCGCTGTGAGTGCGGCTATTCGTTCCTTTACGTATATTTATCTTCCAGTGATGTAGTGTGACTTTACATTTCGCAATATATCTTTTTTTTCCATTAACACCACGAAAGGAATGTTATCGTCATCAAGACCAACGGCTTGACCAGGATCCAATTAAATGCACAAAGCAGACAGTGTTTGTAAACATCGACTTTCTAGGTTCAGGAGTGTTCCGGTACGAGTAGGCAGAACGGTATATGCCACTTTCCTTTTTTGTATTGTGACATCGGGCTTGGCTCTTAACAAAGGACGAACGGGTCCATGCTACTTCACACCTCATGCCGTGTCGACGAGCTGGAGAGGCATTCTAAGCTGGGCTGCCTCGCGGGACTGCTGTGTGTACGTGACTTATCAATCGAGGTGGCAGAAAAAAGGGTGCCGAGAACGTTCGCGAAACCTCTAGCTGAGTCATTTTCGGTGTGCGTATGTGTTTAAATCGACAAAGGTTTTTTATAGATGATAAACACGAACCTAAGGATTTAGAATGTTAGAAATCCTAATCTCGACCTTTTTACAATGTTCTTGTGTTCTAGCTTTCTTGGTATATTCATGTATATTTGCTTTTTACTACTATTTTTAATTTATATTGAAAATGTTCTCTGGTTTTTGCCCCGATCCAATTTATAAGGACGCTGGAGACCAAGTAGTTGAGCCCCCTTACACCTAAACCAAACCTTCATATAGTTTTATTTTATTTTTATATGCAAATAAAAGGACATATTTCAAATGTTCTAAAACAACCTCTCATTACGTACTTTGCACATCTGCAAAGCAACTCATTGAAGAGTTAAACCTTCAGATGAATTTGTGGTATGCTCAAATGATTGTCACCATCCTGGAGGTGACTGAGCTTGTAAATGAGAGATGCACTGTGAATTTTCTAGTGAAGGAGACAGTGCCTGATAAACAACCCTATATTCCCTTGTCCTCTGCACGCCTAAATTGTAGTGGAATTGTTCCCCTACTCCTCCGGGAGTGAAGGGATATTAACAATAGAATCCTGCTGAAGGCTCTTATCCTCTAAAGGCGGCGGTGGATGTGGGGACCCGCTACAAGATGAAGAGAGTTAATGTACTGGTTCCGAAAGAAACTCTCCATCCTGAACAGATGTGACTACTGTCAATTAGCCGACCCTCAACTCGGGACTAAAGTGGCACAACTTTCACGATAAGCCTCTTTTGTTCCACGCTGTGAGTCGATTTACAGTGAATGGTTGAAACATTTGACATGCAACAGTTAAGGGTCTTTTATCTTCCCCCTTTATGCATACGCATACAAATATGTGCACTCACATGACTTTCTCTACTCCCTCTTGTACAAATTATTCTTAAAACTGCTTATTCTTCTGTTAACCCCTAAAGGGTAATATCCGCCTCTCAGACGGATATCGAAGTTCTCAATGCTTAGTGAACACATGGGCAATGCTAGTTTGATCTAATATTTGTGCTCTGCTTCAGTTGAGAGTTGAAATTTGAATTGTGTGAACGTCTCTCTTTTAGTTCCACAATAGTATTGTTTTGTAAGTGTACACACGCAAGTCACACCGTCACACAGGCGGATATTACTGCAAAGGTATCTAACATACTAATATTTTATTTTTTAAATGTTTGCACAATTTCTTGCAACATATGTTGTAAACGGAATCAAAATATTAGTATTAATAATTCATCAAGCTTTTAAATTGTTGGATTCACTAAATTGCACATAAAATGCAAACTTCTGTCATCTTAGTCTCTCAGACGGATGTTACTGTTAGCGTCATTTTCTCGCGAAGGCTAACATATTATAATTTTGTAATTTCTGCATAGCTGATTGTAATATATGATGCAAACGGAGTCAAAATATTGGTTTTAATAATTCATCAAGCTTTTAAATCGTCACATTCATTAAAGCGGACATTAAAGTCCCCAGACAGATGTTGGGTTAACGCCATATTTTCACATGTTACCATTTAAGGGTTAATCAAGATAGACGTTCGTAGGTAAGGACTTATTTACATACTTCCTTTTAGGTACACATTTTTGCAAAACAAGATACCCTCGAAAGGAGGACCACTTTCCCTGCCACTGAGTAAATACCACTATCAAACAAAGGCAACCCTCACAAACATGGCGAGAGGCAATGTACCCGTCTTGTGGTTCCTTTATATTTTTAAATCGCGAAACTTGTAAAACCCATACCTCAAATTAGTGCCGTCTTTGGCAGCGGAGTAGGTCCGACGTATCATGTTTTGGAAAAAAAACTATACAATGAGACTAACACAATACAGTAGACTTAAGCTATAATCAAATCTTTTAAGAGGTGGTCGCTATACGATGGCTTTGACAGTTCATTCTCTTTGCATATCCAGGGAATAAAACTCGAATGACTTACATTTGGAAAAGTAAATTAAAAAATAAGTCAAAGAACATCTCGGAAATGGTTCACTACACCAAACAAGTGTGTTTGACATAGTGTGTTTTATCTAAAGGTCTGTGCATGCGTCTGTCTGTTAACAGCAAAACACAAAAACGTAATTTGTAATTTCGGTTACATAACAAACTTGTTAAAATCAGCATCTTCCAAAGAGGCGACACCAAGATATCCAAGAAAATCCGCCCGCTCCAAAATACCCTTTACCCGGAAATGTTATGAAAAATGTAGATTTTCTCAAACTTGTATCAAACCATTCTGAATTAAAATATCACGTGTATTTTCTGAGAATACTCTCTGTAGCCGTCTTCATTCTGACTAGATGTTTATAACTGGTTAAACTTAAAGAAAGACTACATCAAAAACGAGATCTCGTTAAAGCCCACAGTCAGATAATAGTATATTATACAACGAGACTATTATGGTAGTAACTAAGATTGCGAATATATATCAGGAAACGAGCGAAGCGTGATTCCTAGTGTCTATACGAGCGCCTTAATTACCATTATAGTTAACTTTCATACGATAATTTATGCTCGACCATATACCTAATTTTATAGTTGAAATATTGTAATATGTTTCACTCACCAGGGACAATGACCTAGATATTGCACAGCTGATATTTGGAGTCCTGCACAGGCGCTAAACGATCGATTCGTTTCCAGCTCGACACAGCTGTATTATGAAAAAAACCTTGAAATGCTACGGAACATTGAAAAACAGAAGGCAAATTCAATATATTAGCTTCCAGACGAAACTTTATTTCATGTATAAGTTATTTATTGTACAATTAGTGAAATTAATTTGCGGGACTGTGCTTAGTGCAATATTCTGGGAAGTTGATGCTCTATTGAGGTTAATTTGTGTGTTTTGTATTTGTCCGACATTTTAGCGTTTCCTAAACACGCCCAAGTTGCGAGAAATAATCGATATTGCGCTTTACCATTGATGCATGGGAATTCTCTGATGGTAGAAAGCTGTCCTTTAATGAAAATTAAATTCTCTGTTAGGATGAAGACCCGTCCATTAATGAAAGTTTGAACTTAAGGAGGACCATTAAAGGGTCATTGTCAGACTGATAATAAATATGGGTATAGTCGAGCATAAAAATTTTGGACATGAACCATTTCCAATAGCAAGAATAGCAGAGATACGGAGGGGGTTCGGCACTGAAGCCAGACTTATTATACCTATCTTTCCAAGGGGACACCTCCGGGGAAAGGATGAGGTGAGAGGAGACACCGGACGGCCAGATCCAGAATAACATTGCAGACATTGACAGGAGTCTCTAAGGTTTCTGAAGTTTGGCTACACCTCGATATCTTTGTTTTCCGTGGTCTTATTTGGTGAAACCCGGGGTGGTTCACGCCCCCTTATGGGGCCCTTCTACCCAGGGGCTACGGACGAGGAAAAGAAACAGTTCCTGTGCACATTTCATCCCTGCCAAGCTGCACCAAACGCCCTTCGCTGACATTTGCGACCCTGAAAGAATCCACTGGATGAACGATGAATTAAATAATTAAAGAGAAAAGGAAAGGCAGGAAATTTAGGGGTGTAATTATCCTCAGCATTCGTCGGCGGCCTAGGCACACCACAGAAAAAGCCCATGGGTCAGGAAGGTCGGCTACGGTAGTAGAACTGATGACCTCCCGAATGCGAGCTCCACACGTTACCACAAATTCATCTCACTTGATTACCATTTCCAATATTTACACTTTTCTCAAAAGGATAGGCATTCATTTTTACTTTCTCTACTGGTAAGTAGGGGAAGTATTGTATTCCACCCAAAAATTCAATGTCGAGATTTCACCGGAATTACTTGTTTTGAGGCCCCCTGAATCCAAAAAAAGCATTTTTAGAAAAAGGTCCGTGTGTGTGTCTGTGTGTCAGTCTATCAGTCTGTCAGTTTGTGGGTCTGTCAGTCTATGGACTCAAAAACGAAAAGTCGGTTAAAAACCAAAGTTGGTATTTAAGTTTAATGTCTTTCAAGGATGTGACACGAAGATTTTGAAGAAAATAGCCCCACCCTAAACTACCCTTTACATGGAAAATTTTTCGAAAATTTTGATTTTCTTGAAAATGGCTCTAACGATTTTGATTAAAATGTCATATGTTTGAGATATTTTGATGGCAAATGAAATGTATATCTTGAATTTTCTGGCTATAGCCCCTGTAGTCGTAATTACTCTGGACGACTTTTGCATAACTGGTAAACCGTTAGAGATAGACCAAATAATACTCTACAAAAAATGTAGATCTTGCTAAAATACACAATTTATGTCTCAATAAATTTTCTTGTAGGGTGAACATTTCGGAGATATTCCTTGTTATGTGTGTGACTTTCGGAAAACTTAGAACTTTCGTGAAATGGGTCATCGTTGTTCATTTTTTTATATGTTACGTGTGCAAAGAGAACGGAATGTCAAAGATTTTAAGATTTGACTATCGCACAAACCTACTGTATTCTAACATTCCCCTTGCACCTACAAGGAAATAAGCAATAAGATAATTTGTACAAATGTTTAACTAACACGAAGAAGATATAGGAGTAAGAGTTTGTAAGAATAGTTAGTACAAAAGTAGAGAAAGTCACGTGAGTGCAACATATCAGATTTTTCTTCTCGGGATCAATTATGAAATTTTAAAACCCTTAGGTAGTAATTCACTCTTATAGACTGTCACTTTATTAACCGTACTCTTCAAGGAAAATATGCAATGTAAACTAAAACTTTATCTGGATTAACCAGAAATAGCTGGAGCACTAAGCTATTGTAATAATGGTTTTATAAGAGTGGGTGGAAAAGCTCATGTGAATGCAGCACATTTTTCGTTTTCCCCCGCTTGTAATTTTTCTTAAGGTTCTGTCAGCCCAAATAAAGTATTTCCACAAGTTTAGCGCGTCATTTTTCCTTCACCTTACGCAAAGTCTGAGGCCTCCCTTGAGGGATAAGCGAATACAGGGATATGGATGGCGTTTGTGCGAAACCATAGAATGAAGGAAAGGCGTGGAGATGGAACAACACTATTTTCCAAGTGTCAGCTAGATATAAGCCGCTTACACGATAGTGGTGCCAACCCAGCTCTCTACATACGAATATCGTTTGTCTGCGGGATGGGAACGATACCGTTTGTTAGGGATTTATGTGCGAGGCTGCTCATGACAAATCCCTCTTCGCTTTCCAAATTTCGTTAAGGCTGCAGTCTGCTAAAGGTTCAGCAGCTGAACACGTTTTATCTTCTTGCTGTCCTGCTTTGGTTACCAACTAGGGATTATTCTGTTCTGCTTTGATGGTTTTATCTATGAATAGCAATGAATATGAATGGACCACCTTTACGATTTTTATTTTCTGCACTGCTTATCTATAGTAAGTTGCTCTCTTACTTGATGTCTCTTATTCACACTTTAAAAATAGAGTTAGAAGCAATGGGATAAGGCAAGACAAATACTAGTTGAGGACTGTTACACATTTTCAAAAAACAATTTCCGTTTTATCTATATTTCCGGTGACACTATGGCCGTTTCAGTAGCCCTGGTCTGCCAACCGGCCAAAGGATCCCCCACCCCTGTCCACTATGGGCGTCATGAACGGGGTCCAGTAGTGGAAAGTGCGATGTGGTTAGCGCTCCGAGCCGTCCCAGTCTTCGTAATCGCAGTTGATCATACAGGGGAACAAGGATGAGTGATAGCCCGAAGCCTGGTGCGAGAGCGAGGAAGTGAATAATATGAAATGAATGCGAAAGATGATAGGAAGGGTGATGGAGCAGCTGGTGGAATGATAGCGGGGGAAACTGGAAAACCCGGATAAAACCCGCTCCTGCGCCGGTTTACCCACCACCTCCGGACGCCTGAGATCGAACCGGGTCGTTTTGGTGAGAGTCAAGCGGTCTAACCGCTCGGCCACGGCGCGGACTAAGTTCCGTATTACCGGATTTAATTATCAAGTATTTGACATAGGTAAAAGTACGTCACATAGTACCTGAACATGTTAAATGTGCATTTCAGAAGTAAAGACCCATAAACTGACTAAAAAAAAAAACACCTAAAAGTACCCAAAAAAATCTGATATGTTGCACTCACATGACTTTCTCTACTATTGTACAACTATGGAAAAAATGATTGAGCATTTAGGAGAGTAGAATATTTCTAAACCCCACGTTGTGTTCCAGTGGGGTTTACTCAAGTCGATATTTCCAACACAGAGCTGATACTGAAATTATAAATACATAAAATTGTTTAAAACAATTTAAAATAAGAATACAGTAATAATGTTCAATAAAAAAAGAATGAATACAGAAAACGAACGCAAAAGATAGGGTACCCTCGCAAAGTTTAAAAGCTGAATAGCTTCAACGGTTTTTTGGGAGCGCCCTTTTTGAATTTTAACTAGTCGGTTAGCTAAGTCATGCAAGAAACGCGCGGGATTCAGAGACGTGTGCACTCAAACTGGAAGAATAAAACTCCCCGGGCAAAATCAGTTCGCCCGAGCCCAGACACCAAAAAAGCCGACAAGCCATATACGGTGAGTAATACCGGAAGTACGTCGGTAAATAACTCCGGTCAACAGCAAGTACCGACAATGTTGAGATGATGTTAGACTGAACGGACTCAAAACAGTGAAAATAATGTGCAACCGGCATGAACTAGAGGAAATATATTCTATCCAAAACTTTGACATCAATATTTCACCGAAAGTTCACGTATTGAGACTCCCTTTTTAGGGAGAAAAGAAAAGAAACTAGTGAGTGTGTGTGTGTGTGTGTGTGTGTGTGTGTGTGTGTGTGTGTGTGTGTGTGTGTGTGTGTGAGTGTGAGTGTGAGTGTGCGTGCGCGCGCGTATGCATACGAGTGTATGAACAACATAACCCAAAATCCAAAAGTGAAACACCAAATATAATATTAAAGTTCAGCGTTTTCTAAGAATGTGACACGAAGACTTTGGAAAACAAAAATCTCTCATCCTAAACTACTATTTAAAAAAACACTTTTTGTTCTTTAACGACGCTGTCAATTCCCAGGATCACATCAGCGTCACCGATGTGCCGGAATTTTGTCCCGCAGGAGTTCTTTTACATGCCAGTAAATCTACTGACATGGAGCTGTCGTTTTTAAGCACACTTAAAAACCATCTTTCGCATGTAAAAATTTTCGTCAATCTTTTATTTTCTCTAAAATGGCTAAAATATTTTTGATTAGAACTATCACACTATAGGGTCTTTAGATGATAAATCAAATATATATCATGATTTTTTGGGGAACAGCTTGAGAAGTTCTGTGCTATCTAAATTACTTAGTACTCATAATTGCTAAACTGTAAGAGAGAGACAAAACATGCAGTTCTCGTGAAATCACCATTTTATTATTATTGTTGTTACTAGGATCTACTTGTTTCTTTTTTAACTCTTTTTATTTTTTTTATTATTTTTTTTTTTTTTTTTTTTTTTTTTTATTGTTTAGTTAACTACTTTCAAGATTATTGCTTTCAATCTTTGATAATGCAAGGCGCATGGAATTTCAAAGTCATAACATAGCGACACGCTCATTAAAATGCTGACAATCGCTTTACCTACTGTGTCTTACAATGACATGTAAATGTGCATTAAAAGTTTAGATTTACAAGAAGTAGCTAAAATAAAGAATGGCTGTAAGAATAATTTGTAGGAGAGTGAACAGAGAAAGTCATGTGAATGTAACACCATGGAACACAAAGCATTTGTTTTCGATTCTATCTTATCGGATTAAGGTTGGAACTCAATACTTCCTCTACCAATTAGTGGTCCTGCATGGTTCCCGAAGTCGCCGGTGGAGGGCGACAGATTTTCTTTTCGGGTGTAAAAATCCTTAGCATGGCTTCCTTTGGAAGGGAAGTAAAGCCGGTGGTCTCGTGTAGTAGTTCTGACGATAATGTTACCGAAATTTCCTCAATCTGCGGAAGTGAATATTCAAAGGAATTATTTCGAGCTTCCAGCTGCTTTAAAATTTTAGGTATTTTGGAGAAATCCATTTTTGCACAACGCGCTTTTGCGATATCTCAGGCAACAACTGACTGATGAGTTGACCCTCTACCCAATCTCGTTGCAGTATTATTTCACAACACCTGGCTATATTCTAGCATTTCTTTCTTTCTTTCGAATTTAGCCGAAAAATACTGAATCACTGATAAATTACAGAGAACTGTGAAATGTGAACCTTAAAATTACAGTTTGGGGTAAAATATGCTGTTTTAATTAAATATCGTGAAATAACTAAGCAAAAACGTCTTCTTGGGAAATAGCATAAATAAGCACAAACATACTTAAAACTGTTCATCTAAGTGTGCTTTAACGAATTTTAACCTTTCTGCCTGTTTTCATTTTTTTTTTTTTAAAATCTGGACGTAATGGAAGAAAACTGATAACATATTTGGAATCAAAACCCCAAATTTAGGGGGAATTGGTATTTAAAACCAAACTATTTTCCAAAACACAGACCAGTGTTATAGGTAATGGGTTCTTTTGGCGGCTAAAATTTCTCCTTGACAAAACATTGTATTTCATCGTTTCAACATTATGCATTGCTTTTAACATAGATATATTTTACTGAAATAATCAACAACTTTCCACATTTGTGGGTTGCCAAATTGACAAAGTAAACAGAACGACAAATAATATTAAGTCACTAGACAAACGTTGGAGTTTAGGTTTCACAGGGTCAAAATATGGTGATGGAATTAATAATGATATAGTTTTACGGAATTAAAAAAATGTCGAGTACAGATTCTAAAACAATATCCTGTCCAACTTTTAAGGTCCAAATAAGTGTGAGCTAAGGATGTTTACGGAGCCACGTATAGTGGCGTTAACGATTTTCCTTATGTTGATGGTTGAGAGTTTAAATTATTTCCAGAAGTTCACAAAATGGACTGGAATTGTGCCTCGGGCATCTATCATGAGACCAAATCTCTGTGTCATCCAGCTGGTATTTATTTTTATAAAAGGGTATGGTAGGTGCATAGGTGGTTTGTTTTTCCAGATGGACTTCCATAGGTTGACTTGGATGATACTCAAACCTTATGGTTGGATCAATAATAAATCCCCTTTTGCTGTCTTCTCTGTAGTGTATCGATCCGACGTGTGCTGCCTGTTGTGGATAAGCCGTGGACCTCTTCTTATACCGTAAAGTTATTTTCGCACAGTTCTTCGGCGATGAGTGACCTGATCTGGTGGTGACATGAGTTTTTGAGTATCTCACTATGGGGACAGGAACCCAGGACGTGGGCCAGTGTTTCTTTCTCTCTGCCACATCTACGACAGAGTTTCCGTCCTGAGATGTGCCAGTACAGCAGACACATTTGCAGTCATTTATAATGCTTCTCGCCACTCGCTTGAACAGAGTCCATGGTGAAGTGGAATCCAGTTGTTTGCTGGGGTGTCTCGTATTCCTTAAAGAGCTCTACATCTATTCCTTTTTTGTGGTAAAGAGCACCAGTTTACGAACTCTCGTTTCCGTAGTTCTTGACACTGGAGCTTGCAACATCTGTGATTGTGAGAATCTGTAACAATGTGTGGATTCAAAGGAGATATCCCGCAGTTTTGTGACGCATACATTTTCAGCACGATGAAGAGCATTGCATGCGTTAATTTGTTGAAGATAAACTTCCCATGCTGCTTTAAGTAAACAATTATTTATCTACAATTACTTTAGCTGCAGTGACATGACTTGGCAGAATTATGCTTTTTCATTATGCATTGATTTTAACGTATGGAATTTTAGCAATCTTCCTACGATTTCTTTATAAAACTGTTCATCCTATCAGTCAATAGACTATAAATTTGAAACAATGTATGTATTTCAAATTAACAACCACCTCTTTTTCAAGTTTATACAACCACCCCCCCCCCCCCCCCCCACTGTTGTAAAAGGAACGTAGTATCGGCTTCTGCGACTGTTGAAACTCCATTAACAGGAAAGTGGATAAAGAAAGCACAGGTGTTGAAGTTTCCAATTTACCTTTACTTCTGCACACCTTGTCTACATGAACATTACAAGTAATGGCTGCCATTGTGGTTATCTTGCACATGCGCTTCTCTCCAAAATGCTCGTTCCATTTGCTTTAATTTTCTCAGTGCTTATGAAGATAATTTTTTCTCGTCGCATCTGTGACAGCCAGACAGAATTCTCGCTGGTGTATGACAGCTCCTGCGTAATTGCATTCCTAACAGCATGGCACCATTTCTACTAAGTGCGCTTATTACGGTGTATGACTGATTAACAAACGGGCACAAATGTCACATCTCCCTTTCCGAAACTGTATGGATGCAGTATATCTAGGTCACAATCCATATTAATGTCTCTGTTTTACTCAGTTTGCATTTTAATGATTGCTTTACTCATCTAAAGGTGTTTCTTGATGTAACATCAATAAAAATATTACCTGTCCACCCTATTCTTGTACTATTCTTAGAAGACTTTCATGGTAGCCAAAATAAACATTTGCTGAACTTATCTTACTGCATATTTGCTTGTAGGTGTAAAGGGAGTATGGGAATGCACTAGGTTCTGAGCGACAGTCTTTTAAAGCAGGTCGCTATATGAAGCTTTTAAATTTCCGTTCTTTTCACGGCCAAGAGATAAAAAGTGAATAACGATCTTCCATTTGAGAGAAGTTCAACTATTGCAAAACTCACACAAATAACAAGGAATATCTCTAAAATGGCTCACTCCACAACAAATGCATTTGGACAACTTGTGTGTTTATATATTGTTTGTATAGTAAGATTTTGTGTATCTCTTACGGTTTACTAGCTATGCAAGTCATCCAGAGTAAACAGGACTAGATGGGCTATAGCCATAAAATTCAAAATAAAATTTCATTTGTGATAAAAATATATTAAACGTATGGAATTTCAATCAAAATCGTTAGTCATTTTCGAGAAAATCAAAGTTTTCGAAAAATTTTGCATATAAAGGATAGTTTAAGGTGGAGCAATTTTCTTCTAAACCTCCGTATCGCATCCTTAAAGGATAAATGTAAATGCCAACTTTGGCTTTAAACCGACTTTTGGTTTTTGAGTTATGCTGTCCACGGACATCCACACATACACACGCACGCATACACATATAGGCGCGCGCGAGCAGACTGTTTTCCTAAACGTGCTGTTTTTGGATTCAGGGGGCTTCAAAACATATTTCCGGTGAAATCTCGACATCAAGTTTTTGGGTGGAATATACTTCCTCTGCTTACTATACGTAGTAGAGAAAGTAAAAATGAACAACGATCTTCCATTTGTGGAAAATAACTATTGTAAAACCAATACATGTGTGTGTGTGTGTGTGTGTGTGTGTGTGTGTGTGTGTGTGTGTGTGCGTGCGTGCGTTCGTGCCAGTCTCTGGACAAGGTTGGTATTTATGTTGAAAATCTTTTACAAATGCGACACGAAGATTTTGAAGAAAATTTCCCCACTCTAAACTACCCTTTACAGAAAATTTTGATTTTCTCGAAAATGGCTATAACGATTTTGATTAAAATGCCACATGTTTAAGATATATTTATGGCAAATCAAATTATTTTGAATGTTCTTGCTATAGCTCACATGGCCCTGTTTACTCCTGACGACTATTGCATTACTGGTAAACCGTAAGAGATAGAGCAAATCTTAGTATAAAAAACAGAGATCTTACTAAAATATAGTTTAGAGTTAACCATTTTGGAGTAATTCATTATTATTTGTGAGTTTTGGAATACTTAAACTTTCGTGAAATGGAAGATTGTTATTCATTTTTTATATCTTAGCCGTGCAAAGAGAACGGAATTTGAAAGCTTTAAAACATTTGACTATCACACAAAGCCTACTGTATTCCCATATTCCCCTTGAACCTACAAGGAAATAAGATAATTTCTGCAAATGTTTATCTCAACTAACACCAAGAAGATATAGGAATAAGAGTTTGTAAGAATGGTTAGTACAAGAGTAGAGAAAGTCATGTGAGTGCAACACAAAAGATTTTTAAATAAACAAAGGCAGATTTTGCGTTTTAATATCTCTGCCCTAAGAGAACTCCCGAAGTAATTTTCCTTCTAAAAAAAGAGCCGCAGCCTTGTGCGTGACATATTTACACCAAAAATACAATGAAAAAGCAACACGAATGTCAGAAAACATTTTAAACGTTTCCTTCAAATGTAATTTAAACCTGGAAAAATTACTGGCCGCTAAGAACTCCGTCTGCTGAATGTTTCACGATGTAAATCCCGGGTCGTTTTCGTGCTCTCACGCAAGACTTGTTTTGTTTCTTGTTAATATTCAGAACGGGTTGCCTGGAAGACCTATTTAATGTTATTATTCTATGCTTGCATAAAACATCGGAAATAGGTTTCTGAGGCCTTCAAGGAACACATATTTATACAATCAGTCCTGTTCTGGCATACTGCATGTTATCGCAAATTTATTTTCGTAACGATTTAACAGTCTACAAGGCAGTATAGTAAAAATAGAATTATTATAGAGTCAGTGGCCGAGAGATTATGCCACTGAAGTTCTGCCAAGGTGCCCTTACCTGTAAACCAGCAGTTGTAGTTTTATTCAGCTACGTAATCATCTGAGCACATGTAAGAACCAAGGTATTTGATTTTGGTACTCAAATGTTGTCTGTCAGCGACACTTTTATTCCATGAATGTGTTGGCGGCTGCTACTGTGGTAAGCTATGAGATCTTTTCCTCAGGGTATGCATAGATGGAATATGAGTATAGACGAGTTCAGTTAAATTGACTGATAAATTTAATGGACTCTATTATTACCGTATTCGCCTCAAAATAAGTCGCAACCTCATATAAGGGACATTTTTTTACATTTTTAAAGATAATTGTCTCACGTTTGGTACATACCCTTATTGTGTCTTTATAATTGTGTTTGAAATTTCAACTCAGCTTGATAAGCATTTGGGAGTTATAAATAAGTTAATTCTATTTTAATAGTGAAATAATGGTCATTATAAATGTGTATGCGCATGACAACTTTTTAGAATTTTTGTATAATTTTTATGCCAAATATTATTTCCTAAATAGGATCATCTTTTATATGTTAAGAGACAGAAAAAAAATATTTTATATTTTCATGTTATCAAATAGTTTTGTTTTTGCATGTGGGAACGTTAATTATGGCAAAATGAACAGCACTGCCTAAATAACAATAATAACAACTATAATAATAGTAATAATGATATTAATAACAACAATAAAACAATAACAATAAAAATACCAATAATAATCACAATAATAACAAAACCAACAATAACAACAATAATAACAACAGTAACAATAATAACAATAATGACAGCAATAACAATAATAATAATAATAATAATAATAATAATAATAATAATAATAATAATAATAATAATAATAATAATAATAATAATAATAATAATAATAATAATAATAATAATAATAATAAACTGCGCATTTACACATAGGTATGTAGTATATTCGTGCATAGTTTTACCAGCATTAGAAAAAACCCATGCGCATGCTCCAATATATGTATTGAAAAACGTATATTTGAGAAAAATATACTTTTATGAAAGCCTGCATTCTGCAGGCATATTTTCAACCAGTGTTGAAAATTGTCCTGATACGTAAGTCCCACAAATGTTCAACTACTTTTCTATCTCCTTTAATTGAAAAGCTTCCCCTTGTAACATACTACTTGCTTCTTTTCAACTGATAATGGAGCACTCTCATATAACTTGCGGTTGTCACATTTCTTCATTATTCGTGCAGCCATATTCACGAGAGATTGATTTTGCAACTTACACTTTAATTCCTGTGTAGTAAGGCAGCCTATACCAAATTCTGCTGCAGTATTAGCCACAGCAATCTGCAAGCTTCTGCATCAACAAAAACAGCTTTGGGGCACTCGAAACAAATCATAGAATGAAGGCACTCATTTTGATTTGGGTTCCACCAAGTTGCTTAAAAACAAAATTTGCTATTTAAGTTTAATGTCTTAAGTATGCCACACGAAGATTCTTCAGAACATTCCTAGTCCTCAAACCAGCCTTTACACGAAAAATGTTTCGAAAATTTTTATTTTCTCAAAAGTGGCTCTCACGATTTTCATTAAAGTGCCATATGTTTAAGATATTTTTTATGACAAATGAAATGTGTATTTTGAATTTTCTAGCAATAACCTACATACTCCTGTTGCTCTTGATGACTTTTGCATATCTGGTAAGCTATACGCGATAGACATTAGCGACCAGCTTTAAAAGATTTGACTATTGCTCAAAGCCTTCTGTATTACCATATTTCCCTTGTATCTACAAGAGTATCCGCAATAAGATAATTGATGCAAATGTTTATCTTGATTGACATGAAGAAGATAAAGCAATAATCGTAAGAATAGTTAATGCAAGAGTAGAGAAAGTAATGTTGATTGATTTTGTGGGTTTAAGGGCGCTCAACTTCTAGGTCATCAGAGCTCTTAAAAAATTCATGGTAATAGCCAAATATAAATTTGAATCAAAAATAAAATCACTAGTAACAAACAAAATATACACATAAACGTAAAAACAGTGGCAATAGCCAGATATAAAACAAGGTAATAGATATGCCAAAAAGCATAAATATCTAAAATTTTAAATCCTCAAATTGATATTACAATCCGCTAAAAACTTAAAAACTATCAACCGCTGTTTTGTCGTCCGCTAAGACCTCTGCAAGCCTGAGAAAGTCATGTGAGTGCAACACAAGCTTGACTTCAGGTAATTCAAAATATAATTTCAGTATCGAGCTTTTGGATGGAATATAATAGTTCTATTTGTCTGTAAATAGCTAATAAAGTCATGAACACCGTTCTTATGCACAAAGTTGCGTCATTTCTGGTCCCTTACACGTAACCGCGTTTTAACAATCTATTTCACTGCGCTAAAATTTTGCCTGCTCCATGATATACCTAATCATTTAAGGAACGATGCTATCTTTGACAAAATCAACTCTATGCTACGTTTATCTTTGCATTTACATAGCCCCACAGTACAAGCGGGAGGTCTGTTAAGCAACCAGATAAAAAATGTGCTACATTTATCTTGGTATTTGCATATCCGTAAGGCCTAAGTAGGTGGTTCGTTCGTGCAGATCATAAAAACTGGCAAGAACTTATGACAATGAATTGTGCATAACATCGGGGTCAGTGGGGAGAGGGGGTTAGCCCTGTAGGGAGTGGTTTAACAGACCCGTTGCGTGACAACAGTTGTCTGTTTGCAAGGAACCACAGCGGGATCTTAAGTAAGAATAATGAGCGCATGCTTACTGACGAGAAGTAGGGTTAAAGATTCCCATTTGTTCAGAAGGTCACTTGGGTATTGATTTATAAGTACCTTCTGATGGGGATGTGAGCGACGAGGCCAAGTCTGACATATGCCTGCGAAATGACACAGATGTTATCGTCAATAAGTAAATACCGACGGAGGAGCCGAGCTCCGAACCTGATATTAGTTTAGCATCCTTCAAGGATGCGACATGAAGACCAAACTACCCGTTATATGGAAGGTTACTGGCTCAAACGATTTTTGTTTAGATACCATTATGTTTAAAACATTTTAGTGATAAATTAGCTTTATATAGGGGGGGGTCAAAGAAACGGGAAATTTTGAAATTGTGAAATGAAACCTTAGATAATGTATTCAATGAATTTTTATTATATGAAGATCTAGAAAATAGTACGCCATTTGCTATAACCACTATTTCTTGAAAATAACACCCTTTAAGTGTCCACCACCAACACACACCTCAGGTCGTCAATGTTTCATGGCTGTTTTGCGTACACTTTACTTTTCAGACACCCCTATAAAAAGTAATCACATGCAGACAAATCAGGGGATCGTGCAGGCCACGGAATGTTTCCATTCCTCGATAAGACATGATTCCCACACAAATGTTGCAGTTCCATCATAGAGATTCGTGCAGTATGTGCTGTTGCACCGTAGGCGTGAAATTTTAGATCGTTTTTCAGTATTCTTCGTGCACTAGAGCGATCCATGTTAAGTTCCAGAGAATGTCTCCGGACTGAACGTGTCAGGCTGTTCACTATAGCAACTCTAACTTTCTCAATATTTTCAGGTGTACTATAGATTTTGGTTTACCTGGAGGTTTCTTCTGATTTACGAAACCAGTCATTTAAAGCATGAGCAGAGGGCACAGGATCATGACGACGGAGTTGAAAATGACAACGAAACTCCCTACAAGCAGCTTTGGTGCTTTGACCATTTAGATAAAAATTTAATGCAAATCCTCTTTGCTCACAAGTCCACTGTTCCATGCTTACTAAATTGCAACTGTCACACTCAACAATGACATGAATCTTAGCCTTCTGATATAAACCATGTAATAACAACAACGAAATTAAAATTTCCCGTTTCTTTGACCCACCCTATATCTTGCATTTTCTAGGAATAGACTGATGTCTTCTTCATTCTGGATGACTTTTGCGGCCGCACATAAAGGGAGAACCAAGGTCACTATCACAGCACTATGTTGGCCTATGAACAAGGCCAATAGGCGGATCAGAGCAGAGAGTTGGAGATGCTCGACTGCCGGCTTGTTGCGAGAAGCTTCGGGATACGTCGAATTTCCAGAGAAACAGTCACTACCTAATTTTCGGATATATAAGCGAGCCGACACTAGCAAGATAGTTGATTTTATTTTATTTGGGTTTAAGGCCGTTCAACTACTTGGTCATCAGTGCCCTTACAAAATAGATCATAGCGGAGATAAATTTCAATATAAAGTAGAAGTACAGCACAAACCCACTTATTGGGACTAAACCCTGTTCGCGTTAGGTGGATTTCGTCAAGCACAACATTTGACTAAGTGTTTGTGTTTAGTATTAAACTGATTTCAGTGCGTTGCGTCAAAAGATCACTGACTTCACTTTTTAAGTGTTGATTTGCTTTTGCGTTTTGTTCTCTTGTTAACGTAAAAAACTGCATTAAATTTGCTATGCACATAGTAAGCTCTAGGTCTCCAGTTTTTAGTTTTTGTGTATAAGACAACCGGCCGATTCTCTATTTTCTCCTTAGCATTTATTTCATTCTTTTCTTTGTTGTTCTGTCAGTGTTGAGAGAGTTGAAGTGTGAGTTTGAGTCAATTTTAGGCAGTTAATCGTCGAAGTTGTTTATGTGAACAGTCCAGCAACATTACCCACTGAAGTTTGTGTCAAGGTTATGTTGCATGGTCGCGACAAATTGTAAATTTTGTTAACCATAAAACAGAAAACAGTGTTTTGTGATTCAGTTTTAGAAGAAGTAAAGTGACGTAAATGGTAACTGAACTCCTTATTTGTCACGAAACACACTCACTCATATTTATGCATATTGGAGAATATGACCAACCATATTCGAAACTGTTTTTGGTTTGAATTGCCAATACCTATTCTTTTCTCAAATAGGGACTCATTTTTCGTTTTCTTTATGTCCTGACTAGGCAAAGAGAATGAAATGCCAAAGCCATCACATAGCAACCAGCTCTTAAACGATTTGACAATCGTTTAAGCCTAATGTGTTCTATTTCCATTGCACCTACTAGGAAATATATAATAATTTTTGTCTAAAAATATGTATCTCGATTAATATGAAGTAGAAGAATAAACAGATCAAGTAGAAGTATTCCACCTAAAAACTCGATGTAGAGATTTCACCAGAGATATATGTTTTGAGGCTCCCTGAATTAAAAAAAAAAAAAAAAAAAAAAAAAAAAAAAAAAAGCATTTTTAGAAAAAGGGCCGTGTGTGTCTGTCTGTTGTTTGTATTCTCTCGGACTAGAAGCTTCCTGTCGCACATATCGTCGCGAGGAGGTTAGTTTGGCTCGATTAAGAATAGGGCACTGCAATTTTTCGGACGGTTACCTATTTAAAAGGGACCCTGCGCCTCTATGTCCGCTGTGTGACAACGTTTTGTCGGTTCGCCACGTGCTGCTAGAGTGTTACTCTCTAGCGCACCTTCGGGATTCTCTGCAGCTGCCTGCGAGACTTGCAGAGGTCCTAGCGGACGACAAAACAGCGGTTGATAGAGTTTTTAATTTTTTAGCGGAGTGCAATATAAATTTGAGGATTTAAATTTTTTTAATTATCTGTTTCTGCTTTTGGACATATTTATCACCTTGTTTCATATCTGGCTATTGCCACTGATTTTTACCTTTGTAAACTTTTCTTGTTGCTAGTATTTTTATTTTTTGAGTGAAATTTATATCTGGCTATTGCCATAAATCTTTTAAGGGCGCTGATGACCTAGAAGTTGAGCGCCCTTAAACCAAACCAAACCAAACCAAACCAGGAATAAGAAGTTTCAAAAATAGAACAAAAGTAGAGAAAGTTATGTGAGTGCAACACATCAGAGTTTTAAGAATAGGTTGGTTGGTTTGTGGGTTTAAGGGCGCTCAACTTCTAGGTCATCAGCGCCCTTAAAAAATTCATGGCAATAGCCAGATATAAATTTGAATCAAAAATAAAATTACTAGCAACAAATAAAATATACACATAAACGTAAAAACAGTGACAATAACCAGACATAAAACAAGGTGATAAATACGTCAAAAAGCATAAAAAATATCTAAAATTTTAAATCCTCAAATTAATATTACACTCTGCTAAAAACTTAAAATCTCTATCAACCGCTGTTTTGTCGTCCGCTAAGACCTCTGCAAGTCTTACAGGCAATTTAAGAATAGGTTGTACAACGGTGAGTAGATACACACCTCAGATATGTCTTAACATAAATTTTACACATTCTCAAATGGGTATTTAATAATATCTTAGTTGCAATAAGAAACATGGCTTTGAAAGCGGCATTTGTTGTCTTTTCTGTAATCGGTATTACTTAATCGCTGTATAAGTTAATCTTTGTGTAAATACAGCCTCTGAAAGTACTTTCCTCTATATTCCAAAGTTCAAAACAACTCTTTCATTACAATAAAACAAGTTTTTATCAATAACTCACTGATTCACCTCTCCCACGCTAGATGTCCAAAATAAAGTAGAATAAAAGCCCTGCATGTAGATATCCACAGAGACAGAAATTGATAACGTTTGTAATTAAAGAGCAAAAGGTCAGAAGATTAAAATACTGGCTGTGATAAAACTTCTAAAAGTGTTTTCAGAAGTTATTCAATGGTTGATGGAGCAGTCTCGTTTTAAAAATAACGATCCTTTGCTATCACATAATCTCGCAGAATTTTCCGCAGTAGCGGGGCCCGATATTCGACATGCAAGAGCACTTAGACAAATAAGGTGGAAAAAGAAAATCTAATGTGTAACAGTTGGGCAGGATTCTCTATCCATCAGCGCGTCATGCCTTCCATGGTGTATTTAGGTAAAACCGTATTTTTCTATCCACTTTTAGGTTGATCAGAATGCTTGTATAGAACGGTTTCAATGTGGCAGTTCACGCTTTTGATAACCCAGAGGGCGTCAGCTGTTTGTAAAACAAGTTGCCTCTCATGACCCGATGAGAAGCAAATGTTGATTTTCAAAGGGGCGAAACAAATGCCAATTGCAACGAGAGAATATATCTGTATAATGTGTTATATGCAGAGTAATCTCAAAAACCACTCAACGGGTTTTGAATCATTGAAAAGCCCAAGTCTTCTTCATTTTATAAATTACTAAAGAATTAAAAAGGATTTACAAAGCTCTTGTACTTGAATACGAGTACATTTAGTTATAAAATGCTTGCGAAAAAGGTCGTGACCTTTAGTTGAATATGCCACGGAGTAGAAGGCAGTAAATCTGTTACTTGACAGAATATGCTGGTAAAATAAGACTGCCAAATATTTAATTCCAATCAATATATATTGAACTGCATGTGTTTCTGACCTTGTAAGCAGGTTTCTGTACTGTGGCAGTAAAGAACTTTTACACAGTTTGTGCGTTCTTTGTAGGCGAGACAGAAGTGACCACCGATCACAGAATTTGCATTGCTGAACACTATTTCCAAACTGGAAGGACACCAAGGAGAATTTACTTTACGAGTTGGCCGTTGTGTGAATGATTTTATTCCGTTCTTGCCCAGGATTTTATCAACACCGAGACAAAACATGATAACAAAGAATTAAAATATTAGACATATATATTTCGCAAACAAAAATTGTGACATCTGCCTGACATTGCAGGTGACCATAAAGATCCAGAATACAAATATATATGACAGAGTCAAATTTTAAGAAAAAAATGATTAAAATTAAGATGCAAAATATCTAAAGAAACATTAAATGACTATAACAAGAAGGTAACAGTTAACACATTGAATATAAGTGATTATTTAAAATACATAAATCAATATATATTGAACTGCGTGCGTTTGTGACCTTGTAAGTAAGTTTATGTTCTGTGGCAGTACAGAACTATTTTACACAGTTTGTGCGTTCTTTGTAGGCTTTGTTAGATTTTTATTTATTCTTAATATGCTCCAAATGTGTACTTTTCATTGTGGAAGAAGCAGTCGCATTGACATCTTTGCCTGCATGACGTATGATGGTAGCAGAGTGATCCTTGAACCTACTGTTCACTTTGATCAGCCTGAAGAAGTGGATGCAGAAGAAAATTATTTATTCATCCAATATTTCCTATTACAAGGGATTGATACAACCTAAAAAGATCGTAGTTAATGGTCTAATGATAGAAGCAAGAGGGACAATACGCAAAAATTATACTTGGACCGTTCTTTGCGTTGCCATTTCTGCTTCTTTGACTCTAGCTTTGCGGTAGCTTTACGCATAAATAAAACGGTCGCTTTGTAAGGAACTGGAAAGCCGACTTTCGCTTGAGCTATACATCAGTTTTGGGTACATTTTGGCCTGAGCAAACGCCTGCTATATGTAATGTCAATCAGGAGATCAGTTCTCATCATGCAATACCATTTGTACTCATAATCGTATTTATATATTTATTCAACAAATGCGTTCAAACTGGCATGTAATATTTTAGCTGCATTCATTTTCTTCAGACATTACTTACTTTTTCCATGTGCAAATATTCATACCTAATTTTTATATTTCCATGAAGTTCATTATTGGTAATTTAATGTGTTATAATTCACGTATACAATTTTATTTAAAAAAGTCAATTGTAAAGTTTACTTTGTCTTCTTGGCAGCCCTCAAATGAAGGTATATTAGATAAATATTTTTCTTTAGTGTGTTCTCATAATTTAGCCAGTTTTCATTTACTGCCCTAAACAGGACAAGGGAAAGGTAATGCCATTAAAGTCGTGACATTTTACTCTACAAAAAGCGTCTAATTATTTGAGTTACTTATCACTATCAGCATACATGCTGAGACTGCGATTTTACGAGAGGCCCGCGAATGTAAACACTGGAAAGGTAGATACAAGCCCCATTTCACAAAGGTGACCTCGACTGTTGACATCCACCCATGCTCAGTGTTGCCAACAGTGAATCTTGGGATTTCTCACTAATTAGCATATTTAAAAACTACCAGAAACCATTAGATTTGTTTTGAGACAATTACATTCACCTGACATATATTAAGCTAGAACCTTAGAAAACCCGCCTCCGTAGCGTGGTGGTAGCGTGTCCTGCCTCACGTCCAAGAGGTCACGAGTTCGAATCTCGCTTAGGGTGAGTTATCTGGATGTTCTTTCCGAGGTTTCCCCTTATCCTGAGTAGACGAATGTCAAGTAACTAGTTCTATGGACCTCGGGCTCATTTGAGCATCATTTCATCCATTTCATTCATTCACTATCCGATATGACACTAGGGGACGTTAAAAACAAAAGAAAAAAAAGATAAAAGAGAAGGAAAAAGAGCCTTAGAACAGTATTATAAAATATGTGTTGGCGAACTCATCACATGTTCATGCACATTAAGAACTAATTGCCTGCCTTCAGCTTACTGAACGCTGATATCACATGTTTATTGTTTCGAATATGAACTTTGCTGCCTGAGCTATCTGGGATGCAGTTTCTCAAACTTGCAATAAGCAATAACAAACCACTCATAGACGTTTATAGTCAGTGATTTCTAGGTAATTCCAGTCCATAAGTAAGCAAAACAAGAGGTCGAAAGTCCGTCTATTGTAACTCAAAATGTTTAGGCGTTAAACATGTAAGAGCTACTAGAGTGTTGTTTACTATTTGTTGAATGAATCAAATAATTTTAATTAATTTTTCTGTAAAACCACCCTAATATTTTTAGAATCCACCATAATTCCCACTAGCCACTAGATGCAAAATTTGCCCACTTGATAGATGCTCAAAACCACGTTAATTACTCTCACGCCAGCTCGCGACCGGTTCCAAAACGCCCGTAGAGCACTCTCATTTCATCCCTTCCTCCTGGGGTCTGCCATTAGCCTAACAGTTGACTCAGTGTGGAAGAGAACATATTGCCGTTTTAAAACAAGCTGATGACTACTAATATAGGGTCGAAAGCTCACAAAACATGAAAACCGCCAAAATAGGGACTCAAAACCATAAACAGATCAAGATTCATATGCATATTAAACGCCTATAATGTTTTCATCTTTCATTGATATCTCACTCCAGTGATCTAACCGGGAATAGAATCTAGCTCTTCTAGGTCACGAAAACAGATGAACGCCACCGAGTAAGTTTTCATGTTGATCTTAAAGTTAAATAGTGGGAGTTTCGAACCTCCTGCACGTGCACTTTGACCTTTTCTTGAACGTTTCCTTTCTGAATAGAAGTATTTTGCACCTGGCTCCATGGTGCATTCACTCCAATCGGAGCATGAAACCGCAAGTTGCAAACTTGGTGAGGGAGTCTTGTGGAGAGATTGTGCCTTAGCATTTGTGTTCCTTTACTGTTATGGTGGAGCAAATTGCGTTTAATTACTGGTCTCTTGGAGCACTTGCAACTTGACCGTCCCTCTGTACACTTAGAAAAGCCTTATCTTGGAGCCAGAGGGAACTAAGTCCATTTCGGAAGTCATAGAACCCACATCCAAATTATTAACAAGGAAGATAGTCTATATTTCTAATTTAAGGGATGACCATTTATATATAGGTGTTAGGAGTATAGGTATAAACATGTTGATAATTGGTACCACAATACGTGTTCACCTCAGCGTGTGTTCTTTCTTTCTATTTTCCTCTAACAGCTTCCCCACAAACACATTAAATAATTTACTACCTGGTGTTTTCTGGCTGGTCGTAACTTCCCCGCCAAAAGAACGCCTGTCAGTATAGACCATCCACTTTGCTTCCACGTGTTCACACTTCCATACTTTGTTCGCTCCCAGATAGTCTGGGGTCATTAGCCTTGCTTCGAACTCAGACACACATTAAAATAAACAATGGAGGTATTGGAAACGCCAGGATAATCAGTTCATGTGTAACTAAACATATTTAAATTTATTTTCCCATTTCTTTTTCTATGAAAATGTAATATCGTAACGAATATTTGTGCATAACCATGATTGTTTCTTCTACTTCTTAGTTTCAAGAGAATGAACTCGACATTCGTCATCATGGGGCCTGCCCGCTCTGCTTCACCCCTCCCAACAACCTGACCCGCGATCTAGGGGAAAATAAACGGTTATGGCGTCTGTGCCACGCGTACCGAAGACTACCAACTTACGATTGTCAGTAGCTGGTCGATATGTAATGACATTGAATTCCCTTTTCTGATCAAGAAATGAAAAATGGAAAGAAAGAAACAACAAAATAACGTCTCATTTAAGAAAAGTGTAATTATTTTAAAATGCACAATATAACAAGGAATATCTCTGAGGTATTAACTCCACAATGTACATGCATTCTATAATTTAAGGATATCTACATTATTTTCTTTAATCAGATTTCGTCTTATTTCTTACAGTTTACCCTAGGAAGTAGAGGAAGTAAAAGAAATAAGCAACTCTAAGGAGGGATCAACTGTGCAAATTACCAGCTGGCAATCATTTGGAATAGCTCAAGAAATAGTGGGAAATATTGTTAAAATTAGTAAAGTTATATTTATTTTACTGTAGAAAATATGGTTGGAATTATATTTGTTTTAGCTTATTATTGTAGTACATCAAGAGTGTACTTGTATAATCAGAATTGACAGAATAAATATCACTCACCCATACACACACCCACACACTTATACTGTAGTTACCGGTTATGGAAATTAAAAGGGACTCTGCCCCTCTGTGTCCGCTGTGTGACAACCTTTTGTCAGTTCGCCACGTGCTGCTAGAGTGTTGCTCTCTAGCGCACCTTCCAGATTCTCTGCAGCTGCCTGCCAGACTTGCAGAGGTCTTAGCGGATGACAAAACAGCGGTTGATAAGAGTTTTTAATTTTTTAGCGGAGTGCAATATCAATTTGAGGATTTAAAATTTTAGTTCTGTTTATGCTTTTGGACGTATTTATCACCTTGTTTCATATCTGGCTATTGCCATTGTTTTATTTTTGTTACTTTTTGTGTATATTTTTCTTGTTGCTAGTATTTTTATTTTTTAGTCAAATTTATATCTGGCTATTGCCATGAATCTTTTAAGGGCGCTGATGACCTAGAAGTTGAGCGCCCTTAAACCAAACCAAACCGGTTATGGAAAGATAGTAAGAGCACTTCACGTTGTCGAAAATTAGATACTTTTCATGTCATGAAAGTATATATGTGGTATTTTAATGAAAACTTTTGAGCCATTTTGAGCAGATCAAAAAGTTTGCAAACGTTTCCAAGTAAGCGATTGCAATCTAGAAGTGGCGGGATTTTCTTAAAAATCTTCGTTTCAGGCCACTTTATTTCTAAGGTACTGTACCTGCATAAAACAACCTGAAGACAGTCTGCGGCATGTTCTTTATGATTCGAAGTTAACAAGGGATGTGCTCAAGCAAAAACCAGCCATTTCATTAACTCCTAAATTTTGCTTTGGTTGTGTTACACTGTTTTTGCTACACTCTAGGTTCCTCGTCCTTGCTAATTACGGAGGTTAGCCTCGGGTGTGAGTGAATTTTAATGAACCGACTGTATTCCCGAGTTTCATTGGCGTTACATGGCGTATTGGATTAGACACAAAATAGAAATAAACTCAAGGATGGTTTGAGGTCGTGCATGTTATGATCGATTGAAATGAACAATTTTAAGCCATAAAATATGAGTGTTAGTGGTGTATCTTTTATTGAATTTGTTTTCCTCGACCTGCTTTGACAGGCCTGTTTTAAAACCTCTTTGTGGTTACTTTAAATGATTTAATAATTTAAGAGCCTACATCATCGATCCCCTTAAGAGGAGCATAGGGCACTCACAAAGTGTTTCCATCGAACCCTATTTGTAGCCAACTTCATTTACTTCTCCCCATGTTCTCCCTTCTTTAGTAATTTCTCCAAGAAATGTTCTCCTACATGTATTTTTTCGTCTTACTCTCGCTCTTCTACCTTGAGAGTTCCAGTCCAGAGCCATTCTTCCTATGCTTTGTCTTATTTTCTTAGTGTATGTCCTATCCAACTCCACTTTCGTCTTTCGATTTCCATTGTAAATTCTTTTTGGGTTTTTATCTTCCATAATTCTAGACTTGAAATTGTATCTGGTCATCTGATTCTTGGAATTCTTTGTAGATATCTATTAACAAATGTAATTATTTTGTATTATTTTGCTTGTTTTCCACATTTCACAACCATACAGTAATACATATTTCACATTACTATTGAAGATTCTGATTTTTGTAGATCTAAATATAACATTTGATTTCAAGAGTGTATATAACAGGAAGTGTACTATTTGCTTTCTTCATTCGGTTTTAAACATGCTCGAGCAATTGTGTGTCTGTATGTCAGTCACACAGCATAAGCTCAAAAACGAAAAGTTGGTTAAGAACCAAAGTTGGCATTTAAGTTTGACATCTTTTAAGGATGCGACACGAAGATTTTGAAGAAAACTCCTCCACCCTAAACTATCCTTTACATGGAACATCCTTCGAAAATTTTGATTTTCTTGAAAATGGCTCTAACAATTTTGATCAAAATGCCATATGTTTGAGATATTTTTATCACAAATGAAATGTATATTTTGAATTTTCTGGCTGTAGACCATGAAGTCCTATTTACTTTGGATGATTTTTGAATAATTGGTAAACCATAAGAGATAGACCAAATCTTACTACACCAAAAATGAAGATCTTGCTAAAACACACCGCTTATGTCTATTTTTTAAGGAACCATTTCGGATATATTGCTGGTTATTCGTGTGAGTTTATGAGAAGTTATACTTCTATCAAATGCAACATCGTTATTCATTTTTATGTTAACCGTGCAAAGAAAACGGGATCTCAAAGCTTTAAAAGATTTGACTATCGCTCAAAGCCTACTGTATTCTAATATTCCCCTTGCACCTACAAGGAAATAAGCAATAAGAGAGTTTATGCGAATGTTTATCTATATTAACATAAATATATAGCAATAAAAGTTTGTAAGAATTGTTAGTCATGTGAGTGTAATACATCAGATTTTTACTATTTAATATCATTTAGTTTTATTTAGATTTATTTTTATTACTTCTGATAGGGTATTGGTTTTACAAGCTTATTGGCTTGGCAAGCATATATATTCAGCAAAGTCTAAATCCTCAAAGGTATCGTTTAATCCCCGCCTTGTACCTTTTCTGGCACTTCCAACACACGTTTCCATAATATCATTCATATTGAGCAATGTGATTGGAGAAAGAATGCAGCCTTGTTTCACTCCACATGTAATTATGTTTTCTGTCAGCATACCTTTATGCATAACGTTACATGAATAATTTTCATGCATAACTTTAATTAATTTAATAGTGAGAATGACGTGCAGATAGTGTGCGCACTAGTGGGAGTGGATCGAAACTGCAGTAGCGGTATCTGATTTGTTCCACCACTGGGTTTGGGAGGTACTCTACCACACTCCATACTCTCCGGACAAGTCCATGCGCCTTCGACCTCGTTCCTAAGCTGAACGAACCACTGCGTTGGAAGAAATTGAGAACAGTGAATGACATTCTAAGTGTAAAATATGATTTAAAGTTTTCCTGTCGACAAACATATTCAAGATGTTCTCGAGCTTCGAGCCAGGTGTAGTGATGAAGAGCCATCGACGTTTCGGGAGTGTGCATCTCTCCCATCTTCAGGATGATGAATGACTAGTAAGAGTGAAAGGAACAGTATATGTACCGTCCGCTAGTACGCACCGAGTAGAAAACACCCACTCTAATGTGGAGGTGGTTCAACGCTCCGTTAAATCACAAATGAATCCTACCAAAACCATCCAGGACTCCGCTAGGGGGCAAGCTGGGCCTTGGTCAAGCCTGTTTCCAAGCTCCCAACCTTACTCCTGGTTACGCTCTGCGAACCCGCCCTATCTTTCACCACTGAATGCGCGGGTGCTACAGGCGGTACCGCAGCAGGCTTTCACCTTCCTAATCCGGTGGATGGGGTTTTTTAGTGGGTAGGGCCATCTTCAATAGCGACTCCCACAGTACCATGGAATGTCGAAGCAAGATTTTTTTCCCTCCACCTAAAAAAAAAACGCTCCGTTGGGATCTGTTTTCTGAGCCTGTCGGTCTCCAACTTTAAGGCTGGTTTCCAGGAGGGACTAAACTGCAATCCGGCGTCCCGGTTCAGCGTGCTCTTTTCGGAGGAGATGGACAGAGCTTCCTTAACCCTACGTTCCCAGAAACCGCTACATTTTGCCACAAAAATGTAGCGGAAAAACGTAGCGGGCAGTTGAACGTCTCTATGTACCATCCAGAGATTTTTTTTTTCTAACTTGATGTAAAGTTTGCCTTTTTTCACATGATTTGACTGCTCTGTTGTTCTTTAAATCTTTCGTTGTACAATAACTATTGTCCGAAACATTTTTAGGTTTAAATTGCTTTTTCACCGAAAATTTCGCCATAGAACTGTACTACTCCAGAATTTAGAATTTAGTTATTAGGTGAGATTAGGCAGTACCGACGTTGGGAACACATGCTGGTGACTACATCGAAGGCCTGTAAAACAACTTTGTGTGTATGTTATGTATTGCCAAAACTACGTATAATAACCACTCGTTCTCATGGAAACAGAAATACAGAAGTAGAGTGCATTCTTTTTGGTACCACCCTCTCACATTAGCCGCTATTAACCGTCACTACTGTAGATTCTCGCTTGAGTTGGCAAAACCGATTCCCGCAGCAGTAGACTTCGCTTGATGGCCTTGTCAGAACCACACAGTAGGGTTGAAGTGAGTGACACTTTCCAAAACAAGCCCGGGGACTGTAAATTATCCATTGTGTAAGGGAAACCGGGACAGGTAATCTGGTCCAGTAAGAACCTGCTCCAGCCACGTGCTTCTGTTGTGACAGTGCAGACAGGTTCCGGCTGTGAAGAAGCACAAACCACAGATAGGTACTCCACATTACACCAGTGAAATTTAATCCGGCAGATGGCCCTACAAGTTGGCTGGAGAATTAAACGCCCATATCTTTCACATACCACCCATACTCTTTGTGCTAGTGTCTATGTGATCTCAGAATACATGAGGGTTTTCCTTATGACACGACGAGAGTTTCTAATTTCCTGGTACAGTAAAACCTCGTTTATCCGGTGCTTGTTTATCCGCATCAGATTTTTAGATCTTCTTACTTTCTCTACCACGTATGCTAAAGTAGAGGAAACATTGTATTCCACCCAACTGACAACCTTTTGTTAGTTCGCCATGTGCTGCTAGAGTGTTACTCTCTAGCGCACCTTCGGGATTCTCTGCGGCTGCCTGCCAGACTTGCAGAGGTCTTAGCGGATGACAAAACATCGGTTGATTAGAGTTTTTAATTTTTTAGCGGAGTGCAATATGAATTTGAGGATTTAAAATTTTAGTTCTATTTATGCTTTTGGACGTATTTATCACCTTGTTTCATATCTGCCTATTGCCACTGGTTTTTTACTTTGTGTGCATATTTTTCTTGTTGCTAGTATTTTTATTTTTGAGTGAGATTTATATCTGACTATTGCCAAGAATCTTTAAGGGCGCTGATGACTCAAAGTTGAGTGCCCTTAAACCAAACCAAACCAAACCAAACCAAACTACGTATGCTAAAGTAGAGGAAACATTGTATTCCACCCAAAAAGATCGCATTGAATGGAAGAAAATTGTAGAGAAGGCCAAAACATTTAGTTAATGAAGTTATGGTGCCTATTAATTAATTAATTTTACAATAAATTATGATGTACTGTACTGTACTGTAAAATGCTACCTGTTGAAATTGTTTATTGCGTGTGTCTCAAATTCGCAAAACTTTTTATCTTACCAAAGAATTTGGCACAGTAGTTCAGTTTAAAATGACATCAAAGCGAAAGAAGGTGGTGGTTTCAATGGATAAAAAGTTGGTTACCTACTATTAATCGAATTGATAAATGAGAAACATTAAAGTAAATAGCTGCTGTATTTGGAGCTTCAGCCTGACACCACTCCAGCTGAACTATTAATGATAGTGTTTGCGTGACCATACTTCATTCAAACGCCAAACGTGTTCAAAGCAGAAAACTGTATAAATTCTTTGTTAAGAAATGCTGTGATTTTATGTAATTAAGATTTTTACACTTTATAATGTCTTGTAAACCAGTGATGTCAAGGTCACAGGCCGCCGAGAGCTCCCCTGGGCATCTTGTACATGCTGAGGGCAAAACATGACGTAATACATATCAACACCAGTAGCGTTATCACACGATACCTGTTTACTTGCAACTTGGCTGCGTCCACGGATAAAACCTTTCTTAGAGTGCGTATATATTATGAATGTTTTCCTTCAGAATTACCTACAAGGATGCACAGCACAGATACAAGTTGGATCTATGAAGGGGCACAATACTTCTCACGCGTAAAAGAAAACTACTTGACAGTTATTCAAGTTGATTAAAATAGTAACATAGTTGCAACTTTCTGATGATTAGGCTGAATTATAGGTATTATTAAACCTACTCTAGCCCTTGGGTTAGCATTCCCGTACTGTGAAGTACACCATTTACGCTCTTTATACCTCTTAAAGATAAGACTTTTCAATCCCAGACGTAAAAATGTCAAAATTAATTTTCAAATGAATGATTAAATAAATAAACTAAATAAATAACAGAATAATTATACAGTATTAACAATAGTGTTTTTTATACGAACTTGTATCACATATACCTATTTTATACAAAAAGTAAATGGCAGCTTTGAAATCCTGTCATCCCTTAAACGGATATTCTTATCTATTTTGATTAAACATAAATGACAATATTTACTTGGATTATCTTCAAACAAGTGAAATAACACGAACCATTATTAGTAACAGGAGTTGACGATTTCCTCCAAAATTAAAGGGAAGAACTACAGGTAGGTTGTTTGAAAACTGCTGTCCTTAAAGATACATGTTTTAGTGTTAAGCGTTTGCATAATGAATTTAAGAGAATCTTACTGAACACCTAACTAAAATACCACATGTTACACATTTTTAGGATCAGTCACTTGGCATATTTTTGAATTCACACGCTTTTCAAAATTTGGCTCAATAATATTACAAAGACAGATTCTAAGACTGGATGCCAAATTGCTATCCGAGAGTCTGTTTTTGTGGCGAGTTTTCATGAGCTATGCAGAAACCCTGTTCACAAAGGTAGGTACTACCATACATTGTCATAGTTTTTGCTGTCTTAGGAATCAAATTTGGGTAACGCCTATTGTCAAGTTTCTGGTAAAATTCAATCAGTGCGTATGAGTATGAATAATTGTCAAATTTCTTTTGAAGGCGACGATCACACTACTTCTAACAGCTCCAGCTGAACTGCTGTATTATTTACTTTATCTATTTCATAATGACTTTGTATGTTGTATTTTTAATGCAAGATACTGGTTGCATATTAGGTACTGAATACTACTACTACCACAACTTTACAGAGGAATTGTTTTCCCATTCGAAACATGCGAATCCAAATGACTCATGTCTGTGCTCTCGGACGCAGCCATTGCTCTGCCTGCATCACACGGAAAACTGGACTGAACTGGTTTCTAACGGTCTGGCCCTCTATGCCCAGGGCACGGCGACTTGCTCTCTCTGTGGCATTGCCACTCGGGGCCACGATTGACACCACTGTTGTAAACAATGCATACTATGTAGTGGGAAATTTGTAATCGAAGACTGTATGTTAAGTTGTGATCTGAAAAGGCACTTGGATATTTGGACTAATTTCATAAGAAGGACAGACAGAAACACTGGCTGCTCCATTTCATTTGTACTGGCCATGTTATTGTCATCAAGAGCGCTACACCTGACTAAACCATTCAGTTCTCTCAGCGCCGTTTATCCAGGCAACACGCGGCCCTCGACTGATAGACTTGCTCTTCGTTCCAATACCTCACACTGCTAGAAACTGTTCCTTTACAGTAGTCTGTTCACCACCTCATGGTCTAAGGGGACTGAGGGGCAGGAGAGAGACATTCCACGCAGCGTAGCCTCAGTTTTGTAAACACCCGCGTAATCGTCGTTCTGCTGATCATATTGCCAGCTTATCTCCAATATTATTCGCGCTATGTTTACTGGCTGCTAATTTCTCTTAATTTCAGTTGTAAAATCGTACTTGTTAATGGTTTTATGTCGGAAGTAATGGTAAAAGTAATGTAGAATCAGATAATCCTCCGCCTAGGAGTGTTGTGCAATCTGCTGTCACATTGTGGTTGTAGAACAAAGTGGTTCAGACTGACAGTTCTATGTGTAAAACAGATCTTTATCGGATGCATAAATCAAACCTAAAAAGGCTCTTAAAGGTGTTACTGCGTTTCTTCTAATACTTTCATTACCTGTACTTGCAGGAGCAACTAACTGACCGAAATTTTAATACTTCATTCTTTGACCCTGCAGGAGGGAATGAGAAGTTGTTAGACCGAATTCCTCCTCAATTGTTACAATGTTATTATTGGTTATTTAGGTTTTATTGGGCCACACTATTTTGTTTTGCTTTCGATCGATCAGCAGTAAATACATGCTCTACAGATCTGGTAGAACCAGGGTTGCCAACTCGTACGATAATTATGGGGGCATACGATAATTTTAATCTTTGTACGATGGTTGTCAACCTGTACGATAATTATGGGGGTGTACGATAATTTGAATGTATGATAGTTCGATATCGGCGAAAAAGCATTTTCACTGGTTTGTCACTCCAGTGAAGTGAAACTAATTACAAATAATGACACCACTTTTGTCCTCATGTCTCCACCCGATAGCAACCATTTCCAAACCTACTAAACCTGCTACCCTTTATCCTCTTATTGCCAGTGTGCCCAGGTCTGATAATCTCAATGAAGAAGGCATTGTCCACAAAATTGACGATCAATGTAGAAAACTCGGAATACGTGATATTCCGTGTGAAATAAAGAACATGCCTGAACCTAACAAGTTTCTGGAATGATATTAAACATATGTCACCTTGGTGGAAATAATGATTTCAAAGAATTAGCGACCTTTGCATTATCAGTGGTTTCCTTGCGCCACAGAAACACTTCTTCGGAAAGAGATTTTTTTTCTAAACTGGGTTTAATAAAATCCAAAGTTAGAAACAGATTGGTACTAGATACGGTAAATGAACTCATTTTGTCGTCTCAACTTATGAAAGAACCTCAAGTCACCGAGAAGATGTTAAGGTTTATCTCAACAACAAATTTGTGCAATGCTGCAACGGTTGAGGAAGCTGAACTTTCAGATGAATAGTGCAAGAAACATAAGTGCTCAAGTTGTAATATTTGTTGAGGTCATCAATCTTGTAAGTGGATATAATAAACATCATTACTCTTATATTTTCATAAGTATTATACTGATATTTTTATTGTTGTAGCGTTTGCTTTCTGATGTACGATAATTTTGAATCCAAATCTATAATTTTGAGTGGCCGGTACGATAATTTTAGTTTTAAATGTTGGAAACCCTGGGTAAAACAAAAACAATAACATAAGACTAGCATTGTGCAGATAGGGCAGTGGGTTCCCTCTGAATAACAAAAGTGTGATACAGGCTGTAATGGTGATAATTTACACGTCACAAAGAGAGTTGTTGTGTTTAACGCCCGCTTTTACTACTACGGCACCACAGGCGGTGACACTGATGATACATGGAATGAAGATGGAGCACCGGTGGAATGAGATGGCGGGGGAAACCGGAGCACCCGGAGAAAACCCGCCCTGACACCGCTTCGTCCACCACGAATACGACATGCGGGTCCCTGGGATCGAACCCGGGCCGCCTAGGTGGTAGGCGAGTGCGCTATCCGCTCGGCCACGGCGCCGCCACAAAGAGCGTTAAAAAAAAAGAAGAAAAAAAGAAAAAAAAAAGAAAAACAGAGGTGGAGTAATAGATTAGTCAGAGCTAGAGGTTTCATCACTGAGAAGCAGATCCTGTGGAAGTCGTCGCTTCAGTCGTGTTGGCCGGCGACTTCGGACGCCGATGTTGTACGTCACAGCTCCTGGAAGGTGGCGTAGATTGGAGAAGAACCGTCGGGCGAGCTGTCGGATGAAATGATGGAGAGGAAGAAGGCCCAGTTCGTGATGGAGCTGCTGGTTGCGTACAAACCAAGGAGCATTGGTGGCAATTCGCAGGAATCGGTTCTGAACAACCTGAAGACGCCGTAGGTGACAGACTGGCAGCCCCCCACACCTGGTAGGCATAAGTAATAAGCGAACAAGAGATTTGCACAGGAGCAGAAGATCCAAACCAAGTGAGGTGTGTTTGTGGAACAAAGAAGAAAGCATTGGGCCACACTGTGGTTACTTGCCCCCATGCATGTGTGATCTCAATCCCATTGGACTAGTTTAGGCCAAGGTAATACCTTAAAGAACTGCAACAGTTGACTTACTCTTACAGGAATTGTACGATATAACGCTCGGGAATATTTCACGTAAGACCGAAACAGATTGGTAGTGTTTTTTAAACATACAGAAAAGGCAGAAAATGATCGGTGGGAAAGAGACAGAAGTTGAAAGCATTGTTTACAATTTATAATCTAAATATGCTGCATGAACTGAAAATAACATTTAAATTGTGCTATTTTGAGCGATTTGTTTGCTTTAATCTGGCATTTCAAGTTTGGCAACATTAGAATCAGAACTGCTGCTCACGATATCATTGTTTATCGGGAATTGTTTACTGATATAGTAGCTGGCTGCATTCCTGCCAGGGACCTTCAGGTGGTGAAGAAACTGTAGTTGGTCTCGGTAACGAACCCGGTAGCTCCCGAATCTTAGCCATCTTACTCACTCGTTGCACTACATAACAAAATGATATATTGAAACTACCCGGAAAGCATACACAATAAATTAGCATATAAATGCAAAACATACAAGAAAATTATTTTGTTCCCTTTCGCGTGGTAGATCAAGGAACACTAATTATATCAGCTTTTATTGTGAGAAATAAAAAGTGAAAACACTCTTCCTTGCTTTAATTCTTCCTAACCTTCCCCGTTTCTTTCCTGCTTCCTTGTACGCGTTATATTTTATTTTTCCTATTTGCTTTAAAGTATACAGTTTCCTTTCCCTTTTTCGCTTACTGTTAATCTAATTCCTCTTTGTGATGTTATCCCTCCAAAGAAAAAGGGAGAAAAGCATTAATTCTTTCTTTGTACATCTGCATATATGTGTAGGACTATTTTACAGCAGTTCATTTGCATTTAATGCTGTATCTTTTTTGTTTTCCTCTCTCTTTTACTGAGTTTATTCACACTTTCAGTTTCCCTATTAAATGAGTTTTGCATTCTTTTGCTGCACATTTGTTAACTGCATTACTCTAATATGTGCATTAATAAGTCATTAAAATAATTAGTACACAGCCATTATACCATGAAAAACTTTCTGCAGCAAACTGCGGATGCAATGTGCATTAGCAAACAATCCATATACTTTATTTTAATGTGTCCTGTTGAGAGCAATTAGCTCACTGAAAGTTTAGCTTTCACGGACTGACAAAATTCTTACTTGCAATATTCAAAAAAGTTTACAAATCGGATACTAGGTTGTTCATTAAGGCATAAAAAATGCCTGCAGCAAATAATTTTGCATTCCCTTAAGTTCAACAAGGATTTACGAAAAATAGTTGTTTCTTTATAGTTACTCCATGCTGAGACAGTTTTCCTTTGAAAGTCCTCATAAGAAAATGTAAAACATAGATGCATAGTTTTATGTTTGTTTTACGCTTGCTAAGAGTTTTCATGCAGAGCTGGAACGAGCAAGAACAAGCACAAAAATGGTAAGGATTGAAATCCTGCCTTAGAAATAAACGAAAAGAAGAAGGAATCTTACCACATATGAAGTACTAAATTATTACGCCGCGAAAGAAGATACAAACAAGCATACAAAAGGAACTAAGGTGCTGTACATATTCTCAATGTGAATGCTTTTGATTTTTACTTTAATTCCTTCTTAAGCAAATAGGAGTTAAGTTACAATACTTACTCTATAGGTAACACGGGAGCAATACATTGGAAAAAGTGTCACGAATGGCGGAATGGTCAGCCTTCGGGATTTTGAACTCAGAGGCCTCGAATTCGATTCTCGGATGGGGTGGGGAGTGTGTAAGTAACGTCTACTTAAAATATCCTACTCGATTGATTGATGATAGACCGGAGGGGACTTCGCACTGATCCCTGAGACGGAAGGATGGGATGATAGTATTCAACGGGTGGCTGTATCTGCAGGTGCAGAAAACGAATTTAGTAAAATGCAATGTGTCATGATTATTTAACGAAGCCTTCGTAGCTTCCCCTTCTTTCCCTCTCTTTACCCCTCTCCAATAATAGCAGTATTCATGATACTGGCTGGACAAATTCACAGAAACGTAATTAAATGTTAATGCCACCGAAGAATGCATAGGTATTAGAAAACAAAAACAGAATTATAACAGCATAAGAGATAAACATGTTCAGAGCCATTTCGATACAGGTTTTGTTTTTGTGATTCTAAGAACATATTCTTATAACGGAATCGTTTAACTCAATAAATGCTGCTTATTTCAAGCAATATTTACAGCATTTTCCGTGATAGGTATTAAGAATTCGCAGATAATTCTAAAGAAAATGCTGCGCTTTTCATACCAGGTCAGGTGTACTTACGTTTCCCCCACTACATTTCCTTGTCTTCATTACAGCGCCACTCCTCTAGCCCTGTATTGAACTGTTCAACAGTTGCTGAGAAAGGAAATGACTATATGTTTCTCAATTAATCTGATGAAACGATCGAGATCGAAATTTTGTGAACATTGTAGTCTCTGCCAAAGAAATATTTTTGAATTAATTTCAAAAAATGAAATGGAGGTAAATATAAAGGCAATAATGTTAATAACGGCTTGTATTTTGTAATTTAGATGAAGGTCAAGAGAATCAATGCACGTACGCCATCATTGTTTTTGATATCAGAGAATTAGGTTACCACTATCATGGATTTAGGAGCCATTGGTCACTGAATTTATTTCTACAGCTTTGTACTGTATTTATACAACTTTCCAATTCTCAATCAGGTAAAATATGTTCTAGAATATTCTAGTTGTGTTCTTGGATCGTTATTTAAATGACCTTTGTTCATTTATGACCATTACACAAGCTTATTCAAAACTATCACGGAATTACGCAACATTACACTACATCTGTAAGGGAACCATTTCTTCAGAAGTTTATCTTCAGCAATGCTTGGTGTCATGATAAGCATGAGTTTGGAGGTTCATTTAAATTAACAAGGGGTCATTGTTACATTGGCGTCACAGATTGAGCAGCAATTTTTCGGTAGTGAAAATACATCGAAAACAAAAATTATCTGAGTCTCGACTTTCTCTTACACAGGCAAAAAAGGCAAGACAAAAAGTATAATTTAATGCATAGTGTTTGTTGCATTTGGCAACAAAGACATTTAATCAAGGTTTTGTAATATGGCAGCACTTTTGTTTTACGTTCATTGTATCTAATATCTTTAAATGAGCAGTTCTTGTATTTTAATCTTATATTGAGTGGTAGTGAAACGATCCGTCAGACTTTAAGAGCGAATTTCTCATGTTGTGAATAACAAGAAAGTATAATACCAAAATGTTGAAAAGTTTATAGTTTTCCAGGAAAAAGTACTTCTATAAAAAATATAATCGCCTGGCTGAACTATTATTGACTGAAGGTTCTTCATTTATGGCTATATTCATAAAAAATTGAATAAACGACAACTTTTTCCTTTGGTGTATTTCAGTAGCTTCGACTGTTTTTGTGTAAATTAAATTTAAAAGAACCCACAATTTGTTGCAGGCAAGCATATGTGCCATCTGTCCGCATTCGTCTGAACGCAAAGCGTACCAGTCAAAGCTGAAAGATGACAAGGAAGGGAAATGTGAAATGAAGGGAAAGGAATCCGTGGAGAAGATAATCCACCCCAACAAGGGAGAAACCAGGAAAAACCCATGTCAGAGTGGTCGATCGACGGGGATTGAACCGGGACCTCCTGAATGTGAGTCGCACACGTTGCCGTGGCACCACCCCCCTCAGTGTGTCTATTAATATTTTATGGTCGATTAATATTACAAGTGGTTCAGTACATACTATAAATGGTATAAGAGATTACAGAAGATATCAAAAGTAAACGATAGTGGGCAGGGAAGCTTATGCGAATCTAACAAATTGGATTTTTAGGTTCATTTCGCTGAATCTTACGTATTAGCAGAGCTTTGTGTCGTATATATAACGAACGCATTTCAAATGTAACGCTAGCGTGCTTCTTATTTCTTCCTTTCATCTCTAACTCTGCGCGAAACGAAGTAACAAAAGACATCAGCATGTAAACAAAAGGAAAAGACAAAACCCTATCTAACTAGACTGCTTGCCAAGCTCTCTCGAAGCACAAAATCCGGCCTTAGTAGGAGCGAGTTTAAGATGAATGCAACAGTTCTGGCTGTCAGTCAAAACTTTGACGACTTCCTGTGACAGCACTACTGGAGTCAGTCGGCTTTCCGTCGGGCGTATGACGTTTCACTTTGCAAATACATGAATGCTGCCTGTAACACGTGTTCATTGCATCCAATAAACCAGTCAGCCAATGCAAACGCGCTCTTAAGCATTGAGCAGGGTCCCTTCGTAATTTATATTTTCTTTTGTACGGAATCTTAGATCCAGATATGAAAACATGACTTTCTCCACCGTTTATTTTTATCTGCTGGCTGCTATAGTGCTGAACTATGGGATCTTGCTCATGTGAGAATAGACAACACCAGTTAACTTGGCTTATAAACTTAATGCAGACTAATAAATGAGATATTTGAAGCGTTTGGGGATGAGAACTAACCCGTTTTCGAATCTAAACACAAGAAACTGTAATTAATAAATTATCGTAAGTAATATCATAAGAAGTTTGACCTAAGAAATTCTAGAGCGGAGCGAGACAACTTATCTGAACTTGCTCATTAAATAAAACATGAATTTAAACACTATCGCAAAAAAAAAAAAAAAAAAAAAAAAAAAAAAAAAAAAAAAAAAAAAGTTTTGATGCAGATAGTTACATAGAGAAGCACAATTTATTCCTACGTGGCAGCATTCATAAGCTTGCCATTCGGCCCGTAAAATACAGGACAGTCCCCTTTTTACTTTCTCTACTGGTAAGTAGAGGAAGTATTGTATTCCACCCAAACATTCGATGTCTAGATTTTACTGGAAATATATGTTTTGAGGCCCCCTGAGTCCATAAAAGGATTTTTAGAAAAAGGTCCGTGTGCGAGTGTGTGTCTGTCAGTCTGTGGACAGCATAACCCGAAAACGAAAAGTCGGTTAAAAACCAAATTTGGTATTTAAGTTTAATGTCTTTCAAGGATGCAACACGAAGATTTTGAAGTAAATTGCTCCATCCTTAACTACCCCTAACATGGAAAATGTTCCTAAAATTTTTATTTTCTTGAATATGGCTCTAACGATTTTGATTAAAATGCCATATGTTTGAGATATTTTGATGACAAATGGAATTTATGTCTTAAATTTTCCGGCTATAGCCCATTATTTACTCTGGATTTGGTTTGGGTTGGGTTGGTTTGATTTAAGGGCGCTCAACTTCGAGGTCATCAGCGCCCTTAAAAGATTCATGGCAATAGCCAGATATAAATGTTACTCAAAAATAAAAATACTAGCAACAAGAAAAATATACACAAAAGTAAAAAACATTGACAATAGCCCGATATGAGACAAGATAAATATGTCCAAAAGCATAAACAAATAACTAAAATTTTAAATCCTCAAATTGATATTATTCTCCGCTAAAAACTTAAAAATTCTATCAACTGCTGTTTTGTCATCCGCTAAGACCTCTGCAAATCTGGCAGGCAGCTGATTTACTCTGGATCACTTTTGCATAACTGTTAAACCGTAAGAGATAGACCAAATCTTACACGTAAACCTTGTTAAAACACAATTTATGTCTAAATACATTTTGTGTAGAGTGATTCATTACGAAGAAATTCCTTGTTATTTGTGTAAATTTTGGAGAACATACTTCTGTCAAATGGAACATGGCTACTCATCTTTTATATGTTCACCGTACAAAGAGAACGGAATTTGAAAGCTTTAAAAGATTTGACTATCGCTCAAGTCCTAGTGTATTCCCATATTCCCGTTGCAAGAAAACAAGCACTAAGATAATTTCTGCAACTAACACAAAGAACATAGAAGAATAAGAGTTTGTAAGAATGGTTAGTACAAGAGTAGAGAAAGTCATGTGAGTGCAACACATCAGATTCTTTACTTGTGTCTCCCACATCCCGAGAATTTGGGACGCGAATAGGTCCCGTATTTTCCTGATACCGTCTTCCTAAATTAAAAACTTAACTACATATTATTCACGTTGCCTCTTGTGAGAAATGTCGAGTCGGCGCTGAGTTTACTTATAGTTATTACTTAGCACGCTTTGTGACCGACGAAGTTCACCTAGTCTGGTGTTGGAAGTTGATGTGAACTTAATCTTTTATACCTAACCAGAAATACACCTTCTCTCGCAATTTAAAAGAAAAATATCCTTTACTCGAAGAGACAAAGTTTAATTATGAAGTTCACTACACAATTTGAAATGCGACATTTTCTATCACACTTTGTGGGAACTCCGATATTGTTCAGCATGAGAAATCACACAAACAACCTTCTGCTGCTGTTGCAACAGCTTCCAAAACCAATGACTTCTACACAAAAAAGAGGGATTAAAATGAAGTTCTAAAATTGTAGAACTTGTTCTGTGTATCCCGGGGTCAAATGCAGAAACTGAGCGTTTGTTTTTAAAAATGAATCATTGTTGGTCAGGTGATAAAACAAGTGTTTTAGATGACACAATTGCTAATGCACTGATTTTCCAGTGTAAGCTAAACATTCCATGTACGATGAATTGTTCCGCAGTTATGTGATCAAATTCACTCAAGTGAAAAATACAGAGAGACCCAAAAACATGTGAACCGCTACGCGGTGTTTTTCCACTGCGCAAACGGAAACACGATAACAGCAGCTGATGTAGGTACACAAGGTGACACGTTCTCTTGTTTTTCTCTCTTCTGGAAGTGCAGTGCAGAGGTGACGATATGTGGTTGAATTATTACAGCGTGCCTTATTACTTTGTCCTGTACTTTAGTCACAATGTGTATTATGGCTCAGCAATTGTTTTCTACTGCAGAACATGTATTTATTTATCACTCGTATGTGTTAACGCAGTCAACTTGTCAGGTGAAAGCGCGATTTGCAGAAAGATTTCCAGGTGATCTGCGATTTCTATCTTTGGGTAAGCACAAGTGTAAGTAAGCACAAGTAAGTGTACAAGACATGCTCACACCCCCTGGAAGAATTAAAACAAAATATCCGTCAGGAAATTGCCAGCATTTCTTCACGTGAAAAACGGCGAGTGATGGATAATTGAGGTGCCAAAAATGTAGGGACGATGGCGGTGGCCAGTTTCAGCATATCCATTAATAAGACTGGTAAGTAAAGGCTTTAATTAACAGCGGCAGTCGGCGACGAGCGCCGAGGACGCGTACAAATAGAACACAGCACGGCCGGTTCACAGTATTTTGGTTCAGTCGTTACAAACAAAATCCTAGCAATATGACTGATCTGTAAATGCACTTCACTTAAGGTATTAATAAACATTGTTCTGATACAAAGTTTATTTATTCAATATGATGTTTCCTTCATTCTAGTGTTATACTAATACACAATCTTTTCAGGCGTCATGTATTTTAACGAAAAAGAAATGGTAGGCTTAACTATTCACCGATTGGTTCAAATAGTCACATGACCTCCAAACTTGACGTAACGCGAAGGAAAAGTTTGGCATTGCCAAAATCTTACGTTACATCACGTTAAGTCGACCCTAAATGTCATACTTTCTCGTTACGTCCCATCCCGTTAAATTACGTTACGTTAAGTAATCCTATCATAAAACTGGACTAGCGTTTCAAAACGAAATAAAACCTTAACCTATAGTTTAAACCTAACCGGGGGTTTGAAACCTCCTTAATAATGCCGATCCTTAAAGATTTTAGCAGCTCTAGCTTTTTGCTAAAATCATCTTCGTTTTCGCTTTTACAAAAATGAATGTTTAACTATTATGCGCTTTTGGTCTCAAAATGTAAGTCAAATGTTAATAGCATAATTCCTAAAGATGTACACATATGGGCAAATAAGGGTATTTACCGTTTGTTTACAAAGTGAGGATCAGATAAATGGAATTGTTGACGTTAGTACCACCCTGGTTGTCTGTGGAATCATAAGCAATAATTAACACGCGTGTTTTTCCTTGTCATATTTCTCCACACCTCACGCAATGGGAAAGAAATGACGTGGAGACAATTATCCTATGGGATTACCACTTTTTATGGATCCAATGATTCACTGGCTTGTATCCAACCCATATCGTGCTTTGAATAGCCTGCAAAAATATAATTGTAGCACTTCGTTAAAACACCGGAGGTGCGCACTCACATGATTTTCTCTACTCACTCTTGTAAAAACTATTCATAAAAACGCCTATTCGATTATCTACTTCATGTTAATCGGGGTAAAACTATGCCGAAATCGGATAATTATATGTTTTCTTTTAGGAACCATGGGAATAGAATACACTAGGCTTAGGCGTTTGACAAGTCTTTAAAGAGCTGGTCGCTATGTAATGGCTTTAAAATTCCATTCTCTTTGCATGACCAGGACATAAAAAAGAATGTAGCCACACTATACGTGTTTGAAAACTCAATTGAATAACAAAGAACATCTCGAAAATGGTTCACTCAGTTTAAAAAAAAAAAAAAAAACACATTAACATAAATTTTGTGTTTTAACAAGACCTGCATTTTCTCTGTAGTATTTTGTCCTTTATATGACCGTATTTCAGTTACGCAAAATTCATCCCGAATAAAGAAGATTTCTTCGGACATTCCCGGAAAATTCAAGATATACATTTCATTTTTCATCAAAATGTTTTAAACATGTGGTATTTTAATCAAAATCTTTAGAGCCATTTTTGCGAAAATAAAAATTTTTCAAAAATTTTCCAAGTAAAGAAAAGGAGTCTGGGGTTTAGGTATTTTATGGTCACGTCCAAAATACCTACCAAGTTGGTATTTATCGAATTTTTGTTTTTGAGTTACGCTGTTCATACAGCTTCATGCACGTGAGGGGGGCTTTTTCAAAACCTTTTTTTAAAGAAGATTCAGTGACTCTAAAACATGTATCATCGAATTTTTTGGTAGAGTACAACACTTCTACTTACTAGTGGAAAGTAAAAGGGCACCTTAAGTTTGTTCCCATTTACGTCAATAACAAGGTTAAACCTATAAGAATAAAACCATAAATATACACAAAGCGCCGAATTTCTGTATTTACTAGGCATTTTATAAAATACTCCTAAATCGAGTAGATACACCCATTGAAAAACGATTGAGCACACTAGGAGGGCAGAATTGCAAGGTCGTACTGCAACGCGGTTTACAAAGTCGATATTTCCAACCTGCAGCCTGAGATTATTGATAGCCTGTTCCATACACTATGGTATGCTGGATACACAAATAGGTAGTAACTACAGTGCCCCTTTCTTTATCAGGTACAAACACAAATGCGAGTAGTGATTCAAGAGACAGCCTATTTGAGTGTCCTACAGACGATGACATAGGAATAGACTATCAAACTGAGGCTGCATGGTGGAAACGACTTGTGTAAACCGCGCTCAATATGACATGGAACTTCGAAATATTCTGCTCTCCTAATGCGCTCAATTGTATTTCCCTGGCTGTATATATGCGATAAACTATCTTAAATTTCTATTGAGTTAAAACAAATTGCTCTAAAAGTGTTAGTTTATAATTTGTTAGCACTCTTTACACCTTTACTTGCCCTTGCATTGTTTAAATAATACCATAATAATCAGTGTGCTTTTTCATTACTTAGTTTACAATTTAATTTGCATTTTGCAAGTCTACGCACATATATGGAAGTAATTTTGGAACAAATTTCTATAAGAAATTAAGATATATTTGTATATTACTTTCTCTGCTACGTATAGTAAATTAGAGGAATTATTGTATTCCAGCCAAAAATTCGATGTTGAGATTTCACCGGAAATATGTTTTGATACCCCCTGAATCCTAAAAAGCATTTTTAGGAAAAGGTCCGTGTGTGTTTCTGTATGTCAGTCTGTGTACAGCATAGCTCAAGAACGAAAAGTCGGTTAAAAACCAAAATTGGTATTTGAGGTTAATGTTTACCGAGGATGCTACACGAAGATTTTGAAGAAAATTGCTTCACCCTAAAATTTTTCAAAAATTTTGATTTTCTTAAAATGGCTGTGACCATTTTGATTAAAATGCCATATGTTTGAGAAATTTTTATGACAAATGAAATGTATATCTTCAATTTTCTGGCTATTTGCCCATGTAGTCGTATTTACTCTGGATGATTTTTGTATAACTGGTAAACCGTAAGAGATAGACCAAATCTTACTATACAAATGTGTATATCTTGCTAAAACGAACAACTTAAATAGAATGAACCATTTCGGAGATATGCCTTGTTATTTGTGATTTTTGGAGAACTTACACTTCTGTCAAATGAAACATCGTTATTCATTTTTTAAATGTTAACCGTGCAAACAACGGAGTTTGAAAGGTTTAAAAGATTTGATTATCGCTGAAGCCTACTGTATCCCATATTCCCCTTGTACCTACAATAATATAAACAATAAGATAATTTCTGCAAATGTGTATCTCAACTAACGCGAAGATGTAGGAATCAGAGTTTATAAGAAGGTACAAGAGTAAAGTCATGAGTGCAACACATCAGATATTTTTGAGTTCTTTTCCTGGGGTTAGTAAAATAACTTGAACAGTTTGTTTAAATTCAATTAAAGAATACTTATTTCGTTGAAGTGAATATATTGGTTCTACCATTGCATTTTGTGATAGGGTGTGTCGTAAATTGACAAGAATTCTTTAGGATTAATTTGATTTTAATAGAAGCTTCTGTGTTAGATTGTTTAAGATCCGCCAGGCAGATGTGGAATTCCTGGGCGGTTGTCGATTAAGAAGTCGCAATTTATGACAGTTGAACATAACAGCAGCGTATTTTTACACCATTCGACAGAGCTGAACATAATTAAAAACGCATTTAATGCCCAATAAAGGAGATAAAATGTTAATATTCTTTTGGGAACCCGTTTGTCCCTCGCATGACAAACACAAACAGAAATATTTACACCTTGCAGCAACTGTATACAACTGAAGTACATTAATACGTTAGTAAGGTTTCGGTAATTGTTTTGGATTCCATTGTGGCTACATACTACTTGTAATTAAAGGTGGAAAACAATGTATTTCTTCTAGCCCGTTTGCAACCATTTACATTATTTTAAATCCATGGTATCAAAGTTTCAAAGCCTTTAGCCAAGTTCAGAAATAACTGCAATTGTGGTTCAAGTAATTTTGAATGTGTAAAATGAATTTTCTCCAAAACACTTGTATAAAATGTTAACCTCGTATACACAGTAGTTCGCCTAAAACTTGAAGGGGTTCGGTTGTTTTTTACTTTCTCTACTGGCAAGTAGGGGAAGTATTGTATTCCACCCAAAAATTCGATGTCGATATTTCACCGGAAATATGTTTTGAGGCCCCCTGAATCCAAAAAAAGCATTTTTGGAAAAAGGTACGTGTGTGGGTCTGTGGACAGCATAACTCAAAAACGAAAAGTCGGTTAAAAACCAAAGTTGGTATTTAAGTTTAATGTCTTTCAAGGATACGACACGAAGGTTTTGAAGAAAATAGCCCCACCCTGAACTACCCTTTACATGGAACATTTTTCGAAAATTTTGTTTTTCTTGAAAATGGCTCTAACGATTTTGATTAATATGTCATATGTTTGAGACATTTTTATGACAAATGAAATGTATATCTTGAATTTTCTGGCTATAGCCCCTGTAGTCGTATTTACTCTGGACCGCTTTGGCATAACTGGTAAACCGTTAGAAATAGACCAAATCATACTATACAGAAAATGTAGATCTTGCTAAAATACACAATTTATGTCTGAGTAAATTTTCTTGTAGGGTGAACCACTTCGGAGATATTCCTTCTTATGTGTGTGAGTTTCGGAAAACTTAGAACTTTCGTGAAATGGATCATCGTTGTTCATTTTTTTATATGTTAAGTGTGCAAAGACAACAGAATCTCAAAGCTTTAAAACATTTGACTATCGCACAAATCCTACTGTATTCTAATATTCCCCTTGCACCTACAAGGAAATAAGCAATGAGATAAGTTTTACAAAAGTTTATTTTAACCAACACGAAGAAGATATAGGAATAAGAGTTTGTAAGAATGGTTAGTACAAGAGTAGAGACAGTCATGTGAGTGCAACACATCAGATTTTTTAACTTTGTTGACAAATGTACTTCAAGCTCGTTTACACAACACGGCTCCGTGCTCACAGCGGTTGACGAGTTATTCCACGCATACGGACGGACGGATAGACGGATAAAGCGACGCTCCACAGTATAGTATGCATCTAAAACACCATAAGAAAACGCGTGTTAAGAAAACGTATTCCTTAATAAACAAGATAACATTTGAATGATATTTCATAAATAGAGGTGTTAAATTATGATATACGAATTCTGGGTATTCTTTTGTTTTGTACAAATTATCACTAATATCATCCTTTTGCTTAGTCAGTGTAGCCAACTGTATCCCATAAATCGCTAACAAAACAATTTATTTCACATTACAATCAATTAACAATTAAAATAACACTCCATTTCAATTTGACAACTGTGTCTTTGACAATTGTTCTTTTAATAATTAAACCTATTTTTCCAGAATAAAGGTTATTGGTTAATGTTAAAAATAAAGTTAGATTTATTTGAGATTATGAACTGTTTTTCTGTTGTAACCACAAGAGAAGATTGAAATAAATATATTGTAGGTTAGGTTTTACAGATTTTAACATATTCTAAACAAAGCCTCGCGATACAGTATTTAAATTAATATTTTATTTACGAAATAGTCCAGATAAATATCATTCGACAGTCTGGCCTTCCCAGCTAAGTTGTCTAGCTCCTTTATCGGTTAGAACAGACGTGAAAATTAATAAATGGGCCCCTAGTTAACAAATATAAGAAAACAGATTCATTACTCCTTTTATGACACAGCAGGAAAAATATTAACAGCGTACAGGCAGCTGAATAAATATATACGAGTAGGTAGATAATATATTATGTTCTAGAAAGATAGCATGTATATTGTAAGCTTTTCTTATATATATTTTTGAGGTCTATCACTGTGCATTTTATTTGAAATAAAAGAAGCATTAATATTAAAGTTCAACAACAGTTATTTGCTTTACTCCGAGGTCATCCATATCTTGTGTTTTCATTCGTATCTTTGGTACTCTGCCAACCAAAGGTAAGCCAATGGTCAGCTTTTGTTTACGTTGTACGTATTCGGCTTTCATTTTCCATTCATGATCGCGCGTAAGTTTTGACAATGAACAGTTGACAGACAAATATTTCGTCAAACCACGATGAGCACTTGTTAATCCAGAATGCCCGAATCGTTTCATATTTCGGTAATGTTGAAAGGCAATACCCGCGTGTTTAGTATAGGAATTCCTCCGTTAAATTTAAGTTTATATCAAGTAAACACTTATTTTGTGTAATACTGGCTGTAATTTTCAATGAAATAGGTGTTGAATGCTCTCGAAAATCGCCTCTCAGTATATTATTGTGTTAATGTCAAGTGGAGTTTTAATTCTTGTTTTTAATGTTTTTATTTCTTCAAAATACGCCTATTTCGTGAGTTTTTGTCTACTTTACGACATAGATATACTCACAATAACATTAGGAAGTGATATATTAATGCAAGAAAGTTGACTTGTTTAGTTAAAAGCGGCATATTTACGATCAAAATGTAGACGAGCTTGGAATTCCGATGACAGTAAATGACAGTTTCTTAGATATGAGTCACTAACTTAAACTGCTCTAATTTAGGAAGAAATTAATGTTTAATTAATTACCATATATTTTATTTCCCCTCATTGGTTTGTAAACAGGTAACGTGAAAAGGGCCTAAGAGAGCGAAAAATTATTTGTCGATGTTGGTTTAGTTTGTATCCTACAAGTAAATTTTCACAGGCAAAAATTAAGTTGGTACAGTAGACGTCCTTGAGTAGATACTCCAAGTGGGGTAAACACAAAGTGAGTGCAGTGTTTGGTGTTTACGCTGTGCTTGCCGCAATGGTCATGGTCAAACACACCATGCAAGTCTTGTGCTTACCGTAAAATATTCACTAATTTGATATTAAAGATTTGTTTTCGTGCATATACTGTTTTAAATCACAACACGTGTTTTGTTTCTTTCTCCAGAAGTCGGCTGCTAGGTTTAACTTATGATATGCGATTAAGTTGTACCGTTTTATCTTTACATCGAGTAAGCGGTAGATTTTGATGCTTAAAATGCTTAAAATTGCCGATAAAATACCTAGTCCAATTATGATTAATACGTATGTCATTACAATATAGTGGACGTGGTGAGCTAGAAATCTTAGAACAAATATTTGGTTGTTCAAATAGGACCGTAAAATATATGTTTATTAAGATTTAAGATTTGTGAACAATTAAAATCACAAATAATTTAAGTAATCAAAACTTACATTACTGAGAGAGAGGGAAAAACAAAATAAAAGCGTAATGGGTACATTTGACATCCAAGCTCATAGGTTAATTCAATTTTAATACGTGAGTTAATATACTTTAAATGAAATGAAACACGTTTAAAAACAAGTACAGACATACCTTATAATTGAAAAAGTTCCAAAAGGATCCAAAATTTGGAGTATTGTCATTTAAAATTGTTGTCAAAACCTTTAGTGGTCTAGAAAAAAACTAATGTCTATTGCTAATGACATTACAAACGTATGATACTACTTGTTTAATCAAATTCATAATTTTGTTGGTATTACTGTAGGTTACGAAGTTATCTTAACTCAGTGACAACTGACAGTAAGCAGGATGTAAACAACGAAAGATGGAGGCGTGTGGTTTAATCTGAATATTACAATTATTTTATTTAAAATAAGACATGTCGGCATGCTTGATGACTGTAAGGTAGTGTCAAAGTTATAATCGAAACAACACATATAGGCATGCATGATGGCTGTAGGGTAGTGTCAAAATTATAATCGAAACACAAGTAGCTTAGGAAAATAAAACTAACCTAGCATTCACGAACTGACAATATCGGTTGGCAAACAAATGCATAACGTTTCATTTGTTACCGTGTATGGATGCCTGAATATATTTAGCTACGTTCGCTAAAACTGGCTGATATGTTGTGAATGACTTGACAGGTAAATAATGACAGGGTTCTAACCTCAAAAGCGAATGTGCCTGCAGCTCGCCGGTGCAGCAACACATGTGCTGCTAGCCAACCACATGACACTATCATTTCACAACCACTTGGTGTTAAGTTGCACACAAACACAAAAGCTCTGGTACTCACCGGTTTTGTTCACGTCAATTCCATGCCGGCTAGCACAGGGATGTTACGTGGATGTTTGCAGCGAATTCGACTCGTCCTCGGGTCACACAGCAAGGTGAGTATCTATTACTCTACAGCACCGCACTGCTCGCCGGTCCAAAACAAACTGGTCACGACTGCAAGCGAGGAATAGCAGTAACACGTCGATACAGTACCGTCACCATGGCCTCTTCGTCTCACATTCAAGAGACAATCGCTGGTAGTGGTGGGTCCATTTTTTAACATCCTCCCCTCCATCCTTCTCTCTCTATCTCTCCCGTCCTTATTTTTACTTGCCTCCCCTTTTTCCCACTCCGCCCTTTATATTAAAGTCACTTTCATCTCGGTGCGCCAGCGCGGAAGGTCGCTAGCGCCGCGTAGCGGACCCACGTTGCAACCGCGGCGAGAGGCAGGTCAGTCTGACGCATGTGCAGTTGCAATGTGCCTACCGCCGTCAAACTCCCCCGCAAGAACAAGCAATCGATTCCGGAATTCATAGCCACGGGCTACGTACGTATATTTCTGCAGTGTTCGCAGGGAGCCTGTCAAGAGCGCGTCTATTCCATAGCTACTCTACCGAACAGAGCGTACACCCATGATTCCTCCTCGTAAGGAATTAAATAACTTGCAAGTGACCCTCAAGAAAAAGCTCTTAGATATCCTCATAAACTGCTCTAGCCTCTATCCTTTTATTACTTTCTACCATATATTTACAATAAATAGAGGAAATATTTTATTTATTTCACTCAAAAATTCGATGCCCAGAATTAACAGGGAATACACATTTTCAGGCCAAATGACCTGCTAAAGAAAAAGGAAAGTTACACAAATGTGCATGCATCCGTGAGCAGCGTAACACAAAAAGAACTTTACTTCCAATAAATACAAACTTGGTATATAAATTCTGCTTCTTCCAAACATGGCACACGAAAAATTTCCAAGTAAATTCTCAGCCCAAACTAACCTTTAGATGAAAAATTCTGCGTTATTTTGGAATTTCTCAAAAATGGCTCTACGGATTATGGTTAAAATAGCATCATGTTTAAGTTACCTATTTACCTCAGTGATAAAATATATATCTTCAACTTCCTGGGAATAATGTTGTATAAAGAGCTCATTAACAACAGAAACTAATGATCTTTATTTTGTCTTTCGAAAGGAATGCCTCATAAACGTATTTTCTAAGGCATAACATCCGGGGTGCACTCAGCCTCGTTAGGTCCCTGAAGGCATAATTGAGTAGCAGCCCCTTGTCGAAAAGACCGCATAACCGGCTGGGAGGGACCGGGGCACTGACCACGTCCCACCTCCAGTACTGCACCCCACTCGCGACGCCTGTAATAGGTAGAGGTGAGGGACGCAGCGGTCGGGCGGTAGGCCTTGCCCTGGATGGTCTGTTGTGCCACGGGATTTTAAGGACATAATATAACGTTTAGAAAGATACGAAAGAAATGTTTGTAAAACATTTAAATGTTTTTATTTTTACAACAATTACATTCCTCAGATCATTTGGAAGCAGTTGCTTTCTAATTTTTATGTTCTGAAATCTACTATCAGATGCCGAAAGTATTTCAGAATAGCCTTAGCTGTTTTACTCTGTGTTAATCACCTCAAAGAAACACCGCTTTGTAGCAACCAGATTTTCAGATATTCGAAATCCTCCAAATGTATTTAACCATTCTTATTCGTTCCCAAATGGACGAGTATTTCCAATCAAGTTACTATACCGACTCATAGCTTCCTCTAAAATCTATGTCTAAGCATTGGATAACAAAATATTGCTAAAACGTCACACTCCGAAAATAATATAAAAATACACTGTGCCAAAGAAAATATCTTGACGTGATTTTCACGTCCTGGCCATTGAAGTGTAATACGGAGAAAGCGCGTATCTTTGAGCCCATCCATGTGGGGGCCGAGCTTGTCATGTATTGGACCGGAGCTCACACAGCATCGTGATGCATTTGAGAAGCTACGATAGGTAGCGGTCCGTAGGCCATGAAAGCCAACATTCTGGCTGGATGATCGACCGCCTCTGCCTTGCATACGTGGGCGTGAGATCGACAGCCGGATTGGTAGACCAGGGCCCACTAGCAGTGTAGCTGTGCCATAGATCTAACTTTTATGTTCCCATCAGGTATGAATACCTATAATAACAAGGAGAATTTTCCACGCTGAAAGAAATCTTTACGGAAAAGCTTTAAGTTCGTGTAAAGGCTCATATAATGTTTATACTGATAATTATTGTTTTACAAACTACTTCTAAGCACTCTACATAAAATGTTTAGGCTTTTCAGTGCGCTTAAATAGCGTAAAATATTTAAAGTAAAAAATAAAATTTAAGTTATTTTAACATTTCCCACCTTAAAATAATGAGCAATAGGGTCAAAAGAAGTATTAAAGACCCATCACAGTATGCAGTACTTACAGTAAAAAAGAATGAAATAAAAGCTGCTAATAATAGCAATAATAGATAATAGATAATAATAGATAATAGATAATAGATGATTAATAATAATAATAATAATAATAATAATAATAATAATAATAATAATAATAATAATAATAATAATAATAATAATAATAATAATAATAATAATAATAATAATAATAATAATAATGATAATGATGATGATACAATAATAACAAAAAGGCAACATATTGTGGGTTCTTTTAAATTTCATTTACACAAAAACCGTTGAATCGTCGGTCTGGATGGCTGACGCTGGCCTACTGATCCCAAGGTCGCGGGTTGAAATCCGGCCCAGGCCGATGGTTTTTAAGTGTGCTTAAAAACGACAGCTCCATGTCAGTAGATTTACTGGCATGTAAAATAACTCCTGCGGGACAAAATTCCGGCATACTGGCGACGCTGAGGTGATCCTGGCAATTGACAGCGTCGTTAAACAAGAAAATAAATAAAATCGTTGAATCTATTGAAATACGCCAAAGGAAAAAGTTGTCGTTTATTCAATTTTCCATTAATAATAATTCAGCCAGGTGGTGGTAAATTTTTTTGATAGAAGTATTTTTTCTAGAAAACTATAAACTTTTCAACATTTTGGTATTAGACTTCCATGTTGTTCACAACATGAGAAATTCGCTGTTTGCAGCTCTGGTTCAACTTGAGATCCCCCCAACACAACACCGCACTTATATGCTCCGTATGTCAACAAATCAAAGAGATCAACTCGACTAGATAGTGCAATACCACATAAAAATTTCTGACATTTTAAAGCAGGTGTCAAAAACACCTTCCATGTAACACAACAGACAAAAGCCACCAGTCTGACAACCTGTAGAGGAAACTGCTGAACCATTACTGTTTCCACAGTAACTGCACGTGGCTTAAGAGCCGTGGTTTGCCCATAATTTTACATTCACGCAGTGTAATGACTCTCATTTGTGATGGTATGCAATCGCATCATTTTACGCACGGTTTCAAACGCTTTACTAGCTAATGGGGTCACCAGAATGGACCATTGGCATATTAGACCTGCCCATCTACATACCGAAAATATTGAACGGGAAGATTAATAATGTTATAAAGAAATCACAGGGAGATAGATAAGTAATTGCTGTTAATAGATTCCTTATGTTAAAATCAATGTATAATATAAGAAGCATGGGCTAACATTTTTGAGCGAGAAATCATTAGCCAATTTCTGGATCACAAACGCAGCAGCTGCCGAACACTATGTTACGGAAATTATTGACCGATAATATCAATATTTATGTAAACAAATGATAGGGAGATACATAAATACTTCTAATTAATTTCCGCATGTTAAAATAAATACACAATGTAACAAGCATTAGTTGTAATTTTGAAAGCATTGAAGTCACTACCTAGTTCTTTATTACTCATAACAAAATAGTTAAGTCAGTGTAGCTAAGGTCATTAGACGATAAAACAGGATGGAAAGAAATTCATTAGACCGGGGCATTTCTGGAACTCAAGTTGGTCTGGGTGGCTCAGTTGGCTAGACGCTGTGCTACTGATCCCAAGGTCATGGGTTCAAATCCACCACAGACCGATGGTTTTTAAGTGTGTTTAAAAACGATAGCTCCATCTCAGTAGATTTATTGACACGTAAAAGAACTCCTGCGGGACAAAATTCCGGCACACCGGCGACACAGATGTGATCCTAGCAATTGATAGCGTCGAAAAACAAAATAATTTTAATCTGGAACTCATAAATCGTAATTTTATTACAACAAAAAGGCAACAAATTGTGGGTTTTTAAAATTTAATTTACACAAAAGTCATTGAATATATTGAAATACGCCAAAGGAAAAAGTTGTTGTTTATTCAGTTTTCTATGAATATAAACATAAATCAAGAAGAACCTTCAATGAATAATAATTCAGTCAAGTGGTGATAAAAATATTTTTTCTAGAAAACTATAAACTTTTCAACATTTTGGTATTAGACTTTCTGGTTATTCACAACATGAGAAATTTGCTGTTAGTATGGCAGATCATTTCACTTCCACCCTGTATACTACTTTAAATATCTGAACAATATGATTTGGTATTCATCTGTTACTCATCTCCCACAATGCTCTTTTTACTTTGGCAAATGCCTTTATAAAATCTATAAATATGTTGGGCTGTTAAACCCTCTCTCCTTTGGGCCAGGAAGGTCGACCACGGGAATTGAACTCATGCCCTACCAAATGTGAGCCTCACACTTGATCGCATCTCTTTTCAGCCCTCCACATATAACCTGAGTTAAACATCATAAGCTCACTACTATAGCAACCGACAGCGATTCATCAAAGACGGCATTAACTGTACATATAGACATACTCCATTGTCATACCCATTTGGGGACTGCTATGCACGCTAATAATATGGACATGCATAAAACAAAGCACGTGTCTTCCAATTCTATTCTGAGTATGGTTCATATCTCGTTTGTCTATAAATTAAACATCCACGAGAAAAAATTTAGCTCCTAGTCGCATTTGTTCCTAGGTTCAGCCAGTATTCCTATACTGTATATGTTTTAAGTTAAGGCAAAAAAAAAAAAAAAATAAATAAAAAGTCATATACCATTGAAATAATTCCCAATTCAAGTCACTTCCATTCCTTGCCTGACTTTCATTAGCAATCCAAATGAATAGGCCAATATAAATGGTCGATACTCAAACACGCTTTTACATACCAGCTCCAGCTTTTGTTTCTTCACCCCGCCCCCACCCCTCAAGCCCTTCTTGCGCCGTTCCTAAGGAGTGTTACTGCAAACGTGTCAAAGTAAAATACAGCCATTGGGTTATTGGCAATTCTTAGCAGATGGTGTGTAAGTTCCTTCAGACTGGCTACATAAACTAGGCAGTTTATTGACGTTTTAATCGACTCAACGTTGGGCTGTTCTTTATATCTCTTAAGAAAATAAAGTGAAAGTAAATTGATATCTTCATTCTTTAATTCGTCATATTATTTGATGACTTTTTGTAACACTTCTTAGATTTTAGTATCATCACTGCATAAGTTTCAATGACAGGGTTTCACTAGAAATCGACATTATGAAACACCTCAGGAATACTTAAGTGAGACAGTCTTTCTGTAAATTTCAATTGCACTTCTTTAATTCGGTAAGTGTAAAGGTACGTAAGCAAAGGAGTTGCCCACATTATCGAGGCATAACTGAGCTATCGCCACTCCTAGGAGTAAAGGATGATAGGAGATGTATAAACTTATGCTTTCACGGCTGGCGTCCTGACTATTAGCTGAGTTTATATCTTCCGGGCTTGTAGGCTGTGGTCTAGAAGGCATCGAGGATACCGACGTTTCGCCTTTACCCTGAAGATGCCAAGCGCAGTACTTGGCGAAACGTTCGGTATCTTCGATGCCTTCTAGACCACAGCCTACAAGCTCGGAAGAGATAAACTTAGCTAATAGTGATGATAGGAGAGAACCGAAGGGTAACCAGATCCGGACGACGAAGACCAAAGCACGGAAGGGGTCCCTAACGGTTGCAGTGCGAACACATACAACACTGTCTTCGACCCTGACAAGCTTCTTAATACAAAGCGTCCAGCCATCGTCCAGCTACAACCCACCTACCATCGCTGGTTCTACAACAATGAAATAGATGAGAAGGGAATCATGGGGCACAGTCACGGTGAATAGAAAAGTTGTGGTAAAGAGGAGTGCCCCAGCATTCGCCTTAGGGAGAAAGCACCGAAAACCCCAAGTCAGAGTTATCAAAAGTATATTTCAGAATATTAACCAACTGCTCGATAAAACTATTGCAATAAAATAACCTGCGTTATATTCACATTACTTTCTCTAACCAATTTCGAAAAATTTTACATATGAAGGCTAATTTAGGGTGGGGCTATAGTCTTCAAAATCTTGCTGTCGCATTCTTGAAAGACATTAAACTTAAATACCAACTTTTGTTCTTAACCTACTTTTCATTTTTGAGTTATGCTGTCCACAGTCTGACAGACCACAGATACACAGACCTTTTTCTAAAAATGCTTTTTTGGATTCAGGGGATGTCAGAATACGTATATATTTCCAGTGAAATCTCGATATCGAAGTTTTGGGTGGAATACAATACTTCCTTCTACTTGTCAGTAGAGAAAGTAAAAATGGTATACACTACCCCGGAAAAGTTCCCGGGCACATAGAATTTATTTATATATGTTATACTTAAGCATAAAGATAATTCAAAACAATTGATTTAAACACATGGCACCAAGATAACATACAACGCTATAAAAATCTTTCTGTCTGCAAACATATACACTGAAATTTATACTTGGGTTATTTTCTACACTTTAAGTAACTAAAATGACCCTCTCTTATTTATCTATTTATTTAATGTATAGTTATATTATGTATTTAAAATCAATTGATTATGTGCTGAAACCATTAATGTTGTACAGGACGTTATTAGACATGTGTCCGAAAATTTTTTGAAAGTAGTGTACCTGATTTAGTAGTTATTCCAAAGATGTCTTGAAAATTCTTGGATGTTAATTATCTTAATACCCAATCTTGGTGTTTATCCGAAATTTTGTTTTTAAGTAATGCTGTTCATATACACACAAAAAACACACATATACACACAATGGGCATTTTTCTGTTTGTTTTATGGGATATCACAACATGCATTTACGTTTCAATATTTGGTGTAATTCTGTACTTCCTATCTTTATTATAGATAAGTGGTAGAGAAGGTGGATGTGAATTTTATATATTTTTAATTTGACACATATCCCCATTAAATGTGTTTTACAGCTACTCGTATTTATAACACAAAAATAAATAAATAAATAAATAAATAAATAAATAAATAAATAAATAAATAAATAAATAAATAAATAAATAAATAAATAAATAAATAAATAAATAAATAAATAAATAAATAAATAAATAAATAAATAAATAAATAAATAAATAAATAAATAAATAAATAAATAAATAAATAAATAATTTTAAAAAATAGCATCTATATAAATAGACATAATTCGTCTAACACATTTGCATTCAAATAACAAGTATCATAAATAACTAGTGAGTCAGTGATACAAATTACATTTGCTACTCTTTTGTTTCTATTCGATTTTATATTACCTAGTGAGCTTTTGTCTATTTTCTACCCCAACCTCTGCTTCGCAAAACTGGTTCAGTTTCTATGTTATTTATATTCCTCAAACACTATGACGTTTAATTTAAAACCGTTGTCTATTTTTATCTTCCCCACTGTGTTTACCCTCACCGCTACTTCAATAAGATTGAGAGCTGTGTCTCGCTTCACAAATAAATAACCCTATTAAAAAGGTGTACTAAAGCATCTGAAAGAATCGTGTATTTTAACCCTCTCTTCCGTGTTATATTTGAAGCATTAAATAAATCAAAGCAAAAAAGTTAAAAAATTACTTATATAGAGTGCTTTTCACCTTTATGTTTTTTGTGCATTTAATTGACTTCACAGCTTTCAAAGGTCTTGCTGTAAATGCTTTCCAATTAAAATTAATTTCTACTCATTTCCTTTGTACGTCTGTTTATTGATTTAAATTGCTTGAGAGCAACATAAAAGACGCCTTTATTAGTTATTTAGCAAAATGAGAGAAGCCAGTTCAGTTCCCCTCGTGGAGGCAAATGAACGATTCATTTTTCTCCCTCTTTGTCAAATAGCTTAGAATATAATTTATTTCAGCTTTTCTTTGTCATTCAACTTTCTGGAAACTACCAAAGGTTTGTTTCTCTATATAATTTCGTGTGGCAATTATAAAGGAATAAAACCGAAACCTTTGCTGTCAATTAAAAATAAGGCTTCAAATTTAATTTGAGTACACCCTGAATGCACAATACCGAACAAAAATCATTAAGGGGACATTGCATAGGTTATGATAATTATGTTAAGAGTACTAGATTCCAAAATAAACATTTTTTAAAATTTCAACCTAAATGTTTTAACGTAGTTTACTTCAACATGTTTGGACAATGAAACTATATATACTGCCTAAACTTCAAACAATTAACGTTTTAGTCTCATGTAAACTGGCCTACGTAATGAAAATTTCAACACTAAAGTTTCATATTTCCAATATTATTTTTCAAATATAGCTGCCTGCCAGATTTGCAGAGGTCTTAGCGGACGACAAAACAGCGGTTGATAGAGCTTTTTAGTTTTTAGCGGAGTGCAATAACAATTTAAGGATTTAAAAGTTTAGTTATCTCTTTATGTTTTTTGACATATTACCTTGTTTCACTGTTTTTTTTTTTTTTTTTTTTTTTTTTTTTTTTTTTTTTTTTTTTTTTTTTTTTTACTTTTTGTGTATATTTTTCTTGTTGCTGGTATTTTTATTTATATCTGGCTATTGCCATGAATCTTCTAAGGGCGCTGATGACCTAGAAATTGAGCGCCCTTAAAAGCACAAAACCAAATCATGACATGATGCACAGTATTTGTATATCTGGGACCGGTTTTGAAAATCAGTTTAACATCTTCATCAAAACTTTCGCTACTGATTTTCTCGGCGAAGTTTTGTTCGTATAAATTTCGCTTAATGTATTCTACTGTTTCGTTATTAAAGGCATTATATAGTATTAATAGTGAATTTCTCTTTCGTAATGGTTCCATCTATAATTCCTTGTTTTTTAATCCTCATGATTCAAAACCTTGTTGATATCATCCACTGTCTCTGTGTCAAGAATTATGTTTTTGTCAGTCATTTTCATGTTACAGATTTTCAGTTTGCTGGGTTCAGATTCTTTATGAGAATGTCTTGAACCTCCTTTGTATTCTTACCAATCTCAAATGTAATGAGAAGTGTACATTTTTGTTTAGACGTTGTGTACTTTGAGTGTGGAGTTATCCACTGAACCGCACTCGCGTACAACATGGCAGGCATACGTCTCTCTTCGTTTTTTATTTTAAACTCTTAATTGAGCATTTTCTATTCTGAGACTATCTTAATTTGGTTATTCACAGACATTTTATCAGCTAGAACACTTTAATTCACTTAAACAGTCGTAGTAAACCTGTTTGACATACATACCTTAGACATTTGCTTGAAGTTAATATTTTCCATGTTTGCTGGCGTATTTAGGTCTTGGCTAATTCACGAGGCTTTGAAATTTCTTTGTCATTAGTTGGGGATTTATCTAAAATTAGCCTTTCTGATTTTGTCATCACTCATACTGATTTAAATCAGAATAATATTAGCTAATAGTGTTCTAACAACAGCAATATTTCCGTAGTCTAAAACAATAGTGAAATGAAAAATAGAGGTTATAGCGAATGCTATACCATTTACTCACAGATAGTGAAAGCGATAGAGTGGTTCGCATCTAATGTCAACTGCCCGCCACAGAGGCAAAGGCACAGTTGCCTTGCACTGCTCCCTCCGTTGACTCGTAACCAAGGAGGATGGTATGCTATAGGGATGAGACCTTGAAGGCTAACGGTCCATCACAACTGGTCTACGAGGTAGCTCCTAACAGATCCGTCGTGCTATGACTATGTAGCTAAAGCGACGTAAATGAATTGAGAAAAAATCTTGCCTGAAAAACATTTTAATCAAACCTGTATTAAATGATTAGAACCTAATTATATCAATATTATACCACCTCATTACACCACTAGAGAATACAATATGGTGAAGATGTTGCGTCATTGTAAATATTTTTATTTGAGTCATGCAAAAGAGCTAGCCAAACGCCACCTGGCGCCGAAAACAGCAGTTACCATGCGCAATCAACCACGTCATCTGCCCGGCACTGTCAATACCACAGGCCTGAAAGTACACCTGAAAGATGATAAGGAAATGGAATAAAGGGACATAATGGAATGGAAAACGTGGTGTGAAATAATGCGCCGCAGCATTCGCCTAAGTGACATGGGGAAACCACGGAAAAATAACCACGTCGGAGTGCCAGCCACTGGGATCGAACCCACGACCTCGCGAATGTGGGCCACAGGCGTTACCGCCTGAGCCATCCCGCTCGGTAATGTTGCACAGAAAGTAAAGGGATGAATATCATTGCCGATGAGCAGCTGTTGCAAAGGGCAACAATTGCGGAAACTACAATTTACGGCCTTTTATAATTTAATTTTAAAGTATGGCTTCATTAAGAATATGGGAAGCCCTGTGCCAACAACTTCATCTGAAAGCTCAAGATAAAGTCTACGAATAGTGCATTACCAATCCAACAGAGAAGGAATCAAAAGGACGTTGTTAAAGGAATAGGAATGGGCAATGGTATGAGTATACCCTTTTCAATAAATTAATAAGGTAATTATTTTAGGATACAGATGCCAAATGAAGCCAATTATGTACGAATTTAAGCGCCATAATGACGCGTTTACGCTGTTTTCCGTCCTTTTGGAAGGCTAAACCAGGTTTGAACCGGTTTCCTAGTCAGGCCTGCTGGTTAGCGGCTTACAAAGTGAGAGAGGGAGGATATGTCCGCTAATTAGAAGCTCTACCTTGTCCTTAGGCACACACAAGTCGGTCCTGGCTACCAGAATTCTGACCACACAAGTAAAGGGATGCTCCCCTTCCCCAGTCACATTATCGTAGTTCCAAATGCTTCAGAGGCATATGGCATTGACAGGGATTTAGATGCGACTGAAACAAATAGCCTGAACTGCTTATAGGTATTTGTAAAAAATCCTGACATGTTACACTCACACAACTTTCTCCACTGTGATACAAACTATTCTTAAATAGTCTGATTCTTCTATCTTTTTTAGGTTAAAGAGATAACATTTGCAGAAACTGTCATTTCATTTTACCTTCTAGCTACAATGGTAATTTTGAATACAGTGTGGGTAAGGTCCTCAAATATGGCCCCTTTATAATTATTGTTTATAACTCTCAGTGCTGGACTGAAGAGGCAAATATGAATAGGCTTCCGATGTTTCTGCCTGCCCCCAACTTGGGTGGTGGGAGTGACCCTTCACTTCTATGACATTATGCTGGACGAAGTGTTGCTTAACATTTGTTTAATAGAAAAAAGAAGGAAATACCATCGCTTTCTAAGCCGTCCCTTTTTATGGCAAACCAGGCAGGGTAGTTACACCAGTGACGGGTGACTTGTTCATTGTCACGTTGACAACCGATGACTGATTACTTGCGGAAGGGAGCTTAACACCTCGACTAAAAGGTGATCTTGTGTATCTATCCCCCTGACGGGGCACCCCCGAGAGGTTGGACGAGGCGAATGGATCCTAAGGGCGACCGGAACGTTGCCACGACAGGGCAGGGTACGTAAATTTCCCCAGTTAGGAGCACCCCGGCACCTACAGGCTTCTACCATCCCATGGACGCCCAGAAACTAGCGGCTCGGCTTCCAGTCCGGGGGATGACAGTTCCAGAACGCATTTGTTTCCCCTGCCGTGCTCCTGAGGCGACGCTCGCCGACGCTTCCAACCCTGAAAGAAACCTAACGCGGTGAAGGGTGAAATGGTAATGATTAATGTAAGGAAATGGAGGACCAGGAAATTAGGTTAATATGGAAATCCTTCCTAGCATTCGCCTGGTGACCCAGGGAAACCGAAAAAGCCCCTGTGACATGAAGATCGGCTAAATTTAGTTGATATGAGGATTGGTGCTGCTATGGCAATTCCTCACTCAGATCGGCTACGGGGTCGAACCCGCGACCTCCCTAATGCGGACCATCTGAGCCTGCCACTTGGTTTGACAACCGATACTTTAGTTGCAAGAGTTGCAATACCACTAATCCCTACTTACCTTTATACCACCTCAGCTAATTAGAGAATAGAATAGGACTTTAAAAGGGACTGTCCATTTCAAGGAAAGGCTTTCCACAGCCGTGCTAGACAAGGATAGTAGAAAAAGTGCCAAGTTAAAAATCGTCTACTGTAGGGACAAGCTAAACCACCGCAGCAGCTATTTCTGTTACATTTTAGATATCTGTCTCTTTTCACCTTAGACGGAAGGAGGAAGAGAGGTGGAGAGACAAGAGGGAAGGCAGTCGGAATTAACATCGGCAATGACATTTGAATTCCAATGACAGCAACTGCAAAGGCATTGACTGCGGTTTTGAAGGCTTCTGGAGGACTTGGCATGTGTTCGCATCATGCTGGGAGGTACTTCGCATTAGCAGCGGGGAGTAACTAATGACAATGTGCAGCCCACAACAATGAGGCGAGCTAGTTATCTGGGCATTCCAGCCATCACATGGTATGCGGCCCGTGTTGGCAAGATTGCATACCGTAATCCCACAATGTCGTCATAGTCATCAGGTATGGTGATTGGATGGTGGGGACAGCAAGGCTTTCTGCCTCAATGGACAAGAGTTCAGTTTCATGCCCTGTAAATCCACGCTCTTGTCAAATAACATTGTCATCCGTTATATAATGAAGTAACGTTAAAGTTGATAGAATACTTGTTTGGAAATTTAATGGAGTTTTTAGTTTTGTGTTCTGGCTTATTCTTTCTTCTGAACTTCCTTTTTAATTTAATACTAACTGAAATACTCAACGTTGCCTGTGGTTTGAAGCTTTATCCCTATAACGTTTGGCCTTAGGTTGTACTTGCCCAATAACTTTGTGTTTTTTATGAGACATTTTAACTATCATTACCAAGAGGGGGGAGGAGGTACCTCATGTCCACCTTCTGTAATTTTTTAAATTTTCCTTTTGATTTTTATTCAAGGCATGCGCTTAATATCTGCCAATCACTGTATCTACTACTGAATTGCGCAATTGGGTTGGGTTGGGTTTGGTTTAAGGGCGCTCAACTTCTAGGTCATCAGCGCCCTTAACAGACTCATGGCAATAGCCAGATATAAATTTCACTCAAAAAATAAAAATACTAGCAACAAGAAAAATATACAAAGGTAAAAAGCAGTGGCAATAGCCAGATATGAAACAAAGTGATAAATATGTCCAAAATCAGAAACAGATAATTAAAAATTTTAAATCCTCAAATTTATATTGCACTGCGCTAAAAAATTAAAAACTCTATCAACCGCTGTTTTGTCGTCCGCTAAGACCTCTGCAAGTCTGGCAGGCAGCTGCAGAGAATCCCGAAGGTGCGCTAGAGAGTAACACTCTAGGAGCACGTGGCGAACCGACAAAACGTTGTCACACAGCGGACATAGAGGCGCAGGGTCCCTTTTAAATAGGTAACCATGCGAAAAATTGCAGTGCCCTATTCTTAATCGAGCCAAACTAACCTCCTCGCGACGAGATGTGCGACAGGAAGTTACCCAGTTTATCGGAAGTTCTTTCACTTCTCTAAGCTTATTACCGCGGAGAGCTGACCACTCGTCGTGCCAGGACGACAGCACCGCTCTCCGCACTTCAAGCCTAAAGTCTTCCGAAGTAACACGTGAGATGATAGTTCTGGGTTCTGTAGTTGCCGTCTTTGCTGCTAAATCTGCCATTTCATTCCCAGGCAAACCTACGTGACCAGGAATCCATGCACACACCACATCAACACCAGAAGCGTGTAAAACATGGAGGGCATCCTGGATACGTTGTACAATAGGGTGGGGGTTGTACAACTGACAAAGGCTCTGCAGTGCACTAAGGGAATCGCTCAAAATCAGGCAGTCACCTAATTTACGACGGCGAACATACAAAACGGCTCGATAAATTGCATAAAGCTCTGCAGTAAAAATGGAAGTGCTATTTGGAAAACCGAATGTATATGGTTCGGTTCCATAAACATAAGCACATCCAACACCGTTGGTGTTCTTTGATCCATCGGTGTAAATGTATTGACGGTCAGAGTAGCCTGACAAAAATTCTAAGAAACACGTGCGGATACTTGAAATAGGCATCGTGGACTTCTGGTGTACGGTCATCCCAAGATCTACATGGGGCGTACCAGATAGCCAAGGGGGGTAAAGTCTCTCGCCCTTGGCGAACATCACAGGCAGTTCCACTCCAAGCTTCACTAGGAGCTCTTGGAAACGGAACCCCGCAGGCTTTGGACTAAGGGAGCTATTTCTATATCGTTCTCTTAGCGTGGTGGTGAAAAAAGAAGCGAAAGTTGGGTGCTTAGGCATACATCTAAGCGCACAACCATAATTTGCCAAGAGAATCTCACGCCGATATTGCAGAGGAGCTTCTGCGGACTCGGCGTAAAGGCTCACCACTGGGCTTGTTGGAAAAGCTCCTGTTGCAATGCGGATGCCCCGATTGTGGACAACGTCTAATCTTCTCAGCACAGATGGTCGTGCTGACGAATAAACAATACACCCATAGTCTAGCTTGGATCGGACCAATGCGCGATATATTCGCAACAAAATTGTCCGATCCGCTCCCCACGATTTGCCATTCAGTACTCGCATAATATTTAGAGAACGGTCACATCTCGCTCTTAGCTGTGCAATATGCGACGACCAACTAAGCTTCCTGTCTAAGATCAAACCCAGGAAGCGCGTCTCTTCTGCGAAGGGAAGTGAATCTGGACCAAATCGGAGCGAAGGTGGTAATCGTCTCCTACGGCGCCAGAAATTAACGCAGATTGTCTTCTCAGTTGAGAAACGGAAGCCGTTTTTCATGCTCCATTCTCTGAGGTTGTCCAAACATTGCTGCAGGCGCCGTTGTAAAAACGCCGTGCGCTGAGAAGTGCAATAGACAGCGAAGTCGTCTACGAATAGGCATGACGAAACTCCAGGTGGAACACATTTCCAGATGGAGTTAATTGCTATAGCAAAGAGCGTGACACTTAGCACCGAACCCTGAGGTACTCCCTCCTCCTGAACAAAAGAATTAGAAAAAACCGAGCCGACCCTTACTCGGAAAAAGCGGTCCTTCATAAACTCCTGAATGAAAAGTGGTAGGCGTCCACGTATGTTCCAGGCATACAGGGAACGTAGAATCCCTGCTCGCCAGCACGTATCATAAGCCTTCTCAAGATCGAAAAATATGCCAACGGTTTGACAGTTCTTCATAAAGCCGTCCATTATCTGTGTCGATATTGACACAAGATGGTCAACAGTTGAACGGCGTCGTCGAAAACCACACTGGATGTTAGTCAGTAGGTTACGACTTTCTAACCACCATACCAATCGTCCATTGATCATGCGTTCCATCACCTTGCAAACGCAACTGGTGAGGGAAATAGGACGATAGCTGGAGGGAAGATGACGGTCCTTCCCAGCCTTCAAGATGGGAATAACGGTGGCCTCCCGCCAATTTTCTGGGAGTATACTGTCAACCCAAACACGGTTATAGACCTCGAGCAGGAATGCCTTACCTTCAGGAGAGAGCTGTTGTAACATTTGTACATGAATACCGTCCGGTCCTGGTGCTGAACATCGCGAAGATTTCAGGGAATACTCCAGCTCTGCCATGGTGAAAAGGCGATTGTAATCTTCTACGTTTCTAGAACGAAACGAGAAGCCTTGAGATTCCACCTGAGTTTTAATTGGAAGGAACTCAGGGGAGTAGTTTTCCGAGCTAGACACTTGTGCGAAAGCACTGCCAAAGGTATTGGCCACTTCAAATGAATCAACAACAGCTCCTGTGGCTGTTTTTAGTCCCGCTATTGGTATTTGGGTCGTTTTAGCTGCAACACGCCTTAATCTATCCCACACAACCGAGGAAGGTGTGTGTCGGTTAAATGAAGCTACAAATTTGCTCCATGATGACTTTTTGCTATCCTTAATGACTTGTCTGGACCTGGCGCGCATTTTCTTGTACTCGATTAGGTTTTCCAAAGTAGGGTGACGTTGGAAAACCCTAAGTGCACGCCTTCGAGCACGAATGGCATTCCGACATTCTTCCGTCCACCAGGGAACGGGAAATCGACGGGGGTGTGTAGTCGACCGCGGAATCGATTGTTCAGCAGCAGAGAGAATCGTCTCCGTGAGATGCTGCGCCAAATTATTTACTGAGTCATGCTCGTTGTAGGTAAAGACAGCCAACTGGGTGTAAAGGTTCCAGTTCGCATGGTCCAAACGCCACCTGGGCATACGTGTGGAGTATGTATGTTGCGTCAAGAGACTAATAAGACATGGGAAGTGGTCACTAGAGTGTAAATCAGAGATGACATTCCATTGTAAGGAGACTGCCAACTGAGGTGAACAAACTGCAAGATCAAGGTGTGAGAAGGTGCTGTGGGAGTCCGAAATGAATGTAGGCTCTCCAGTGTTGAGGAGAGCTAGGTTGTGACTGTCCAAGAAATCGGAAATGAGTTTACCTCTCGCACAGGCGCGACTTGAACCCCAAAGTGGGTGGTGCGCATTGAAGTCTCCCACCAACAGAAACGGTGTTGGCAACTGGGAAACTAGATCTTCTAAATCAATGTGCGAGAGGTCATGTGACGGAGGCAAATAAATATTACAGATGGTGAAATGGATGTCTGGCAGTACAATCCTTATTGCAACTGATTGGATATCAGACTGTATTGGTACAATTTGCATATATATGTCATCTCTCACAAGTATCATAGCGCCGCCATGTGCCGGAACACCCTCTTCTGGTGTAACATCACACCGTACTGGGGTGTATCGCCTTAGATAGAAAGCGTCTTGAGGACGCAGCTTAGTCTCTTGCAAACATGCGACCAGAGGTTCGTTGTCTTTGAGCAAGAGCTCAAGTTCTGGCCTTTGAGTTCGAATGCCACGTACGTTCCATTGTAGGATAGTCATATTGCATAGTGTGTGGGATAGGTAATTCCAAGATAAATCTTCATTACTTTGGAGCAGGCGGTTGTCGAACTAATTTAGCCCTTTTCTCTCTTGGGCTGACGTTCTTTTCGGACGCTTTTTCGCGCCTCTTTTCCACTGGGGGTCTTCCAGTGTGGGCAGATTCTAGGTCCATGTCCTCTGCCGAGGACGTGCGTCTTCCCATAGCAAACTTGGGTTCGAGTGTCTCGAACCGGTTGCTAATGGGGACCGGCGAAGATGAAAGACGCCGGTCTGAGTCCACCCCTGAGGAGTCCCCAGAAGAGGATCTTCGAGGGGATCTCCTTGGACTCTTATATCCCTTTGATGTACTGGGATGAGCCTTATCTTCCTTGAGGAAATCGTTCTTTGTGTAGTTCTTCTTAAATTTTATCGGCGAGGCATTGTAAATAACAGGTTTACTAGTCTTCTGTGTCGAGTTTGGCATTTTCGTTGGTGATCGAACAGTTGAATTTTTTTCACCAACAGATTTTGTACACGTTGATACAGATGTGCGCGCTGATGTTGAGGGCTTTGGTATAGAGCTGCGGGCAACAAGTGTTTTTTCGGAAATTGTTGCCCCATTGAAATCGCTGGTCTGAGTTGCGATCTCTCTGCTTGCTACCGCTTTAGCTGCAACTGAGCTATAGGTTCCAGATCTAGGAACAGAGGGTTGGCGTAGACGCAAGATTTTCCGAGCTTCTGAGAAGGGCACCTTCTCTTTGACTCGTATCTCTTGGATCGCTCTTTCCTCTACAAAGCGGGGGCAGTCTCGGGAACTAGATGGATGTTCACCTCTGCAGTTCACACATGTAGGAGCTGTAGTACATGCACCATCGTGGGATTCATCTCCACATTGGGGGCATGTAGCTAGTCCCTTACAAAGCTCGCTGGTATGTCCAAAGCGCTGGCACTTAAAACACCTGAGTGGGTTCGGGATGAACGGCCTAACTTCGATGGATTCATACCCTGCCTTAATCCTTTGCGGGAGATCTACCCGATCAAAGGTCAGGAACAGGGTATTAGTTGGCTTTAACTCACCACCTTCTTTACGTTGAACCCGGTAAACGTGTATGACGCCTTGCTCCGTCAGATTCTCTTGAATCTCCTCATTGGATAATCCTTCCAATGCACGGGTGTTTATCACACCGCGCGAGGAGTTCAAGGTTCTGTGCATCTCGACACGTACAGGATAACTTGCTAGCATGTTCGCTTTCAGTATTTTAGCTGCCTGGGTAGCTGAATGTGCTTCAACCAGGAGCGTGCCATTTCGAGATCTAGTGCATGACTTGACTGGACCAGCAATGTTATCTAAACCCTTTTGGATAGTAAATGGGCTCACCGACAAAAATTTCTTATCTCCCTCAGTTCGAGATATAACTAAGTAGCGAGGACCACTCGACTCAGCTACTTCCTTTACAGAAACTTTAAAATTTTTTTTGTTATGAGTTTTTTGTGAACTCATGGCGATGTCATCCTCCACCATTGCAGATGTCTCCGATGGCATGCTCACTTCCTGGGCGCCACCCCGGCTTAGGTGAGAGTCCTGGCCTGGACCTTGCTCACCCTAGGGTCTCACCTCCCAATGTATAGACAGAGGGACCCAATCGCCTTCAGGAGTGCATCAGCTCATGCAATGGCCCCTCCCCGGGACTGACCTTTATCAGCGGATACGTACACAGATCCTACATGATAACCAGGGGCTGGGACTTACGCGATTACCCAGTCACCCCTTGCGTCACCCCATCCTCCAACCCGCGCGTAGGTTATCCGTCAGACTGTGTACAGGGAGGTAATAGGTGGGAGGTCAAACACAAAAGTGGACCAAAGTTGATTGGGCGTTTGGCATGTGCCCTCTCACCTCTTGGAGGAGCCCAGTCGAGAGTATGGCTCGGGGCCCCGGGTACGCCAAACCCGTACCTACCGTAGTAGGAGCCCCTGGGGGAGTTTGATTTCGGAGTCCTCTTCTCCTAGATGAGTCGTCGACCAAGACTACCGAGCCCCATCTACCCGTTTGGAATGTTCTTTGCTTACCCTCACCTCTTGCCTACCAGTAGTCGAAAGAACACTTAGTAGGCCGTCTGGCTCAGGTACTGAGCCCCTCCGCCACGACAAGGCGACACTCCTTCGGAGGGGAATTGCGCAATTATTTCAATGTTTTCATGTTGGTCGCTTTGACAAACAATGAAATGTGAAGGTACTGCCCCGTTGGTATAATATTTATGTAAAAGGGTAGGGAAGGAATAGTTAAACAATGTTTAAATACTGCCTTTATAAACATGACGAGATATAACATGCTATTTTAAAATGAATTTGTTTTAAAAATTGCCCAGACATTTTTTACCTGTGTTGGACACAAAGTACAAAGTTGGTAGAAGAACTTCTGTAATGAGGAGTGATGTAATATCTAATGTAATTCATGTGAAAAAGTAAAAGGAAGAGTAAAAATGTTACCTTTGTAAGCATGACAAGACCAGTACAATACCCAATTTAAAATTTTCTTTTTTTAAAAATTACTTCGACATTTTGTTAGCAGTGGTGGTTACAAAGTACTGCTCTTTGTATTATATGTTCTGGAATAAGGCTTGGCATTGCTGGAGTTAAACAAGTATTAGTTAATATGCTAGAATAAAGAATTAAGTCTCCTAGGATACTATAAAGAACAAAAAATAAACAAATTAAAAACACCAGGAATATACTATGCAGAAGTCCTGCTCAACAACCACAAGTACTACAGGTAGAAAATACAGTAGAGAAAACCCTAGAATGTATTATGTTGCTTTTCTATTTCAAAAATACAGAAAACTGTAAGAACTGTTTGTAGAAGAGGAAGTAGAGAAATACATCTGATTTCGTAAAATAAAAGTAAGTAGAGAAAACTGTATGAATGCAATACTTAGCATTTCTATTTCAATCATATTTCTGTCCTTAAATGGACAATCCTTACTTGATACTTTCGTTTTTCTGAATCTCCCCATTTCTGTGGCCAACAATCTTCTCGATCTTCCACTAACCGTCCAATTTTCACTTCCATATGTTAAAATGCTCTCAACTATAAGTTCTACTATACTTTGTTGTTCTAGTTATATCCCTACTGCACAAAAATCCGTTTAAGGAGTTTATTGTCTTTCTAGCATTATTTATTCTCTTGCTGATGTCTCTTTCGCTTGCACCAGATTGGTCTATAACTGACCCGATGCGTTTTATTTATTCAACTCGTGTAGTTATTTATTTCCAGATTGTGCCCTTGTCCTCCAACTACAATATATTCTGTACCGTCAAAATTAATTTTCAGTCCTCCTGTCTCAAATGCCTTCACAAGCTTACGGGTCCTGAATTCTGTGCCTGCTCTACAATTATTTAGTTCTCAGTGGATAAGACTGTAGATGGTCTATTCATTCACTTTTATTTCCATTTTGTGACAGGCGCTGTTCCATTTTCCCAAGGTGCCATTCAAATAAATTTTAAATAAAGTTGGTGACATTTTACATTCTTGTCTGAGACCTTTGATTACTCGAAATTCTTTCGATATGTTATGGCCAATCTTCACAGATGCAGTACGACCATGTAATTTTTGTAAACTCAACAAGGGGCTCAGCTATACGTTATTTTATTGGGAACATTGGCTTCTATTCGCTCCCCTCCGAAGGAGTGTCGCCTTGTCGTGGCGGAGGGGCTCAGTACCTGAACCAGACGGCCTACCAAGTGTCATTTTGACTACTGGTAGGCAAGAGGTGAGGGGAAGCAAAGAACATTCCAAACGGGTAGATGGGGCTCGGTAGTCTTGGTCGACAACTCATCTAGGAGAGGAGGACTCCGAAATCAAACTCCCCCAGGGGCTCCTACTACGGTAGGTACGGGTTTGGCGTACCCGGGGCCCCGAGCCATACTCTCGATTGGGTTCCTCCAAGAGGTGAGAGGGCACATGCCAAACTCCCAATCAAATTTGGTCCACTTTTGTGTTTGACCTCCCACCTGTTACCTCCCTGTACACAGTCTGATGGATAACCTACGCGCGGGTGACGCAAGGGGTGACTGGGTAATAGCGTAAGTCCCAGCCCCTGGTTATTATGTAGGATCTGTGTGCGTATCCGCTGATAAAGGTCAGTCCCGGGGAGGGGCCATTGCATGAGCTGATGCACTCCTGAAGGCGATTGGGTCCCTCTGTCTATACATTGGGAGGTGAGACCCTAGGGTGAGCAAGGTCCAGGCCAGGACTCTCACCTAAGCCGGGGTGGCGCCCAGGATGTGAGCATGCCATCGGAGACATTTGCAATGGTGGAGGATTAAAGCGCCATGAGTTCACAAAAAACTCAAAATAAACAAAAATACCTGAAGTCAAGTGTAAAGGAAGTAGTTGAGTCCTGTGGTCCTCGCTACTTAGTCATTTCGAGAACTGAGGAAGGAAAAAAGTTTCTTTCGGTGAGTCCATTTGTAATCCAGAAGGGCCTGGATAAGATAGCTGGTCCAGTGAAATCATGCACTAGATCGCGTAATGGGACGCTTCTAGTAGAAGCGCACTCAGCAGAACAGGCAGCTAAAATACAGAAAGCAAACCTGTTGGCCAGCTATCCAATACGTGTTGACCTACATAAGACGTTGAACTCGTCACGCGGTGTCGTCAATACCCGCGCATTAGACGGACTCAGTGTTGAAGAGATTAAGGAAAACCTAGAAGATCAAGGTGTTACCTGTGTGTATCGGGTTCATCGCAAAGAAAGCGGTGAATTGAAGCCTACTCGTACCCTGTTCCTGACCTTTGATCGGGTAGATCTCCCTCAAAGAATTAGGGCAGGATACGAAGCTATAGAAGTAAGGCCATACATCCCGAACCCAATCCGGTGCTTTAAGTGTAACCATTTTGGACACACAAGTGAACTGTGTAACAGAACGGCTTCTTGCGTCAACTGCGGAGGCGTCCTTCACGACGCTCCATGTTCATTGCCTCCCAGTTGTGTGAACTGCAGCGGCGAACATCCAGCCAATTCGCGAGAGTGCCCCCGGTTTATAGAGGAAAGGGCGATCCAGGAAATCCGAGTCAAAGAGAAGGTGTCCTTCTCAGAAGCTCGGAAACTCCTGCGTATCCGACAGCCCCCCCTTCCAAAGTCCGGTACCTATCGCTCTGTTGTAGCTAGGCCGGCAGAGAAGCGGGAAATCGCTACACAAACCAGCGATCAAACCGGGGCCACAATTTCACAAAAAATTATCGTAGCAAGAACAGTTCCAAAGCCTTCAACATCTACAGGTAAATCTACGTCTCCTACCAAGTCCATAAAGGAAAAGAACACATCTACAAGGTCACCGTCTAAATTGCCAGTCTACAACAATGGCAAGAATGAGCCCGTTGTTTATGTTACATCACCGAAGAAATTTAAGAAACAATATGTAAGAACTGACTTCCTCAAAGAAGAAAACGTGTCTGTTCCCACTCAACCAAAGGGAAAGAAGAGCCAGCGTTCATCCCCCCGAAGATCCTCTTCTGAGGATTCCTCCGGGATGGACACAGACCGGCAGCTTTCATCTTCGCCGGTATCCACGAGCAATCGGTTCGAGGCTCTCGAACCGAAATTTGCTATGGGAATACGCACCTCCTCGGTAGAGGAGATGCAAGAAGATCCTGCCTATACTGGGAGAAACCCAGTGAAAAAGAGGCAGGATAAATGTGAAAAGAGTGTGAGCCCAAAAGATCACAAAAGGGCTAAATTGAACCGACCACCGCCTACTACAAGGTAATACACTGTTACCTTGCAATATTTATCCCACACACATACTAATATGGCTATCTTACATTGGAACATACGTGGCATTCGAACTCAAAGGCCAGAACTTGAGCTCTTGCTCAAAGAAAACGAACCTCTGGTCGCATGTTTGCAAGAGACTAAGCTGCGTCCTCAAGACGCTTTCCATCTAAGGCGATACACCCCAGTACGGTGTGATGTTACACCAGAAGAGGGTGTTCCGGCACATGGCGGCGCTATGATACTTGTGAGAGATGACATTTATATGCAATCTGTACCAATACAGTCTGATATCCAATCAGTTGCAATAAGTATTGTACTGCCAGACATCCGTTTCACCATCTGCAATATATATTTGCCTCCGTCCCATGACCTCTCGCACATTGATTTAGAAGATCTAGTTTCCCAGTTGCCAACACCGTTTCTGTTGGTGGGAGACTTCAATGCGCACCACCCACTTTGGGGTTCAAGTCGCGCTTGTGCGAGAGGTAAACTCATTTCCGATTTCTTGGACAGTCACAACCTAGCTCTCCTCAACACTGGAGAGCCTACATTCATTTCGGACTCCCACAGCACCTTCTCACACCTTGATCTTGCAGTTTGTTCACCTCAGTTGGCAGTCTCCTTACAATGGAATGTCATCTCTGATTTACACTCTAGTGACCACTTCCCATGTCTTATTAGTCTCTTGACGCAACATACATATTCCACACGAATGCCCAGATGGCGTTTGGACCATGCCAACTGGAACCTTTACACCCAGTTGGCTGTCTTTACGTACAACGAGCACGACTCAGTGAATAATTTAGCGCAGCATCTCACGGAGACGATTCTCTCTGCTGCTGAACAATCGATTCCGCGGTCGACTACACACCCTCGTCGATTTCCCGTCCCCTGGTGGACGGAAGAATGTCGGAATGCCATTCGTGCTCGAAGGCGTGCACTTAGGGTTTTCCAACGTCACCCTACTTTGGAAAACCTAATCGAATACAAGAAAATGCGCGCCAGGTCCAGACAAGTCATTAAGGATAGCAAAAAGTCATCATGGAGCAAATTTGTAGCTTCATTTAACCGACACACACCTTCCTCGGTTGTGTGGGATAGATTAAGGCGTGTTGCAGCTAAAACGACCCAAATACCAATAGCGGGACTAAAAACAGCCACAGGAGCTGTTGTTGATTCATTTGAAGTGGCCAATACCTTTGGCAGTGCTTTCGCACAAGTGTCTAGCTCGGAAAATTACTCCCCTGAGTTCCTTCCAATTAAAACTCAGGTGGAATCTCAAGGCTTCTCGTTTCGTTCTAGAAACGCAGAAGATTACAATCGCCTTTTCACCATGGCAGAGCTGGAGCATTCCCTGAAATCTTCGCGATGTTCAGCACCAGGACCGGACGGTATTCATGTACAAATGTTACAACGGCTCTCTCCTGAAGGTAAGGCATTCCTGCTCGAGGTCTATAATCGTGTTTGGGTTGACAGTATACTCCCAGAAAATTGGCGGGAGGCCACCGTTATTCCCATCTTGAAGGCTGGGAAGGACCGTCATCTTCCCTCCAGCTATCGTCCTATTTCCCTCACCAGTTGCGTTTGCAAGGTGATGGAACGCATGATCAATGGACGATTGGTATGGTGGTTAGAAAGTCGTAACCTACTGACTAACATCCAGTGTGGTTTTCGACGACGCCGTTCAACTGTTGACCATCTTGTGTCAATATCGACACAGATAATGGACGGGTTTATGAAGAACTGTCAAACCGTTGGCATATTTTTCGATCTTGAGAAGGCTTATGATACGTGCTGGCGAGCAGGGATTCTACGTTCCCTGTATGCCTGGAACATACGTGGACGCCTACCACTTTTCATTCAGGAGTTTATGAAGGACCGCTTTTTCCGAGTAAGGGTCGGCTCGGTTTTTTCTAATTCTTTTGTTCAGGAAGAGGGAGTACCTCAGGGTTCGGTGCTAAGTGTCACGCTCTTTGCTATAGCAATTAACTCCATCTGGAAATGTGTTCCACCTGGAGTTTCGTCATGCCTATTCGTAGACGACTTCGCTGTCTATTGCACTTCTCAGCGCACGGCGTTCTTACAACGGCGCCTGCAGCAATGTTTGGACAACCTTAGAGAATGGAGCATGAAAAACGGCTTCCGTTTCTCAACTGAGAAGTCAATCTGCGTTAATTTCTGGCGCCGTAGGAGACGATTACCACCTTCGCTCCGATTTGGTCCAGATGAACTTCCCTTCGCAGAAGAGACGCGCTTCCTGGGTTTGATCTTGGACAGGAAGCTTAGTTGGTCGTCGCATATTGCACAGCTAAGAGCGAGATGTGACCGTTCCCTAAATATTATGCGAGTACTGAATGGCAAATCGTGGCGAGCGGATCGAACAATTTTGTTGCGAATATATCGCGCATTGGTCCGATCCAAGCTAGACTATGGGTGTATTGTTTATTCGTCAGCACGACCATCTGTGCTGAGAAGATTAGACGTGGTTTTGGATTGGATTGGATTTGGTTTAAGGGCGCTCAACTTCTAGGTCATCAGCGCCCTTAACAGGCTCATGGCAATAGCCAGATATAAATTTCACTCAAAAAATAAAAATACTAGCAGCAAGAAAAATATACAAAGGTAAAAAGCAGTGGCAATAGCCAGATATGAAACAAGGTGATAAATATGTCCAAAATCAGAAACAGATAATTAAAAAATTTAAATCCTCAAATTTATATTACACTGCCCTAAAAAATTAAAAACTCTATCAACAGCTGTTTTGTCGTCCGCTAGGACCTCTGCAAGTCTGGCAGGCAGCTGCAGAGAATCCCGAAGGTGCGCTAGAGAACAACACTCTAGGAGCACGTGGCGAACCGACAAACCGTTGTCACACAGCGGACATAGAGGCGCAGGGTCCCTTTTAAATAGGTAACCGTGCGAAAAATTGCAGTGCCCTATTCTTAATCGAGCCAAACTAACCTCCTCGCGACGAGATGTGCGACAGGAAGTTACCCAGTTTATCGGAAGTTCTTTCACTTCTCTAAGCTTATTACCGCGGAGAGCTGACCACTCGTCGTGCCAGGACGACAGCACCGCTCTCCGCACTTCAAGCCTGTAGTCTTCCGAAGTAACACGTGAGATGATAATTCTGGGTTCTGTAGTTGCCGTCTTTGCTGCTAAATCTGCCTTTTCATTCCCAGGCAAACCTACGTGACCAGGAATCCATGCACACACCACGTCAACGCCAGAAGCGTGTAAAACATGGAGGGCATCCTGGATACGTTGTACAATAGGGTGGGGGTTGTACAACTGACAAAGGCTCTGCAGTGCACTAAGGGAATCGCTCAAAATCAGGCAGTCACCTAATTTACGACGGCGAACATACAAAACGGCTCGATAGATTGCATAAAGCTCTGCAGTAAAAATGGAAGTGCTATTTGGAAAACCGAATGTATATGGTTCGGTTCCATAAACATAAGCACATCCAACACCGTTGGTGTTCTTTGATCCATCGGTGTAAATATATTTACGGTCAGAGTAGCCTGACAAAAATTCTAAGAAACACGTGCGGATACTTGAAATAGGCATCGTGGACTTCTGGTGTATGGTCATCCCAAGATCTACATGGGGCGTACCAGATAGCCAAGGGGGGTAAAGTCTCTCGCCCTTGGCGAACATCACAGGCAGTTCCACTCCAAGCTTCACTAGGAGCTCTTGGAAACGGAACCCCGCAGGCTTTGGATTAAGGGTGCTATTTCTATATCGTTCTCTTAGCGTGGTGGTGAAAAAAGAGGCGAACGTTGGGTGCTTAGGCATACATCTAAGCGCACAACCATAATTTGCCAAGAGAATCTCACGCCGATATTGCAGAGGAGCTTCTGCGGACTCGGCGTAAAGGCTCACCACTGGGCTTGTTGGAAAAGCTCCTGTTGCAATGCGGATACACCTATTATGGACCACGTCTAATCTTCTCAGCACAGATGGTCGTGCTGACGAATAAACAATACACCCATAGTCTAGCTTGGATCGGACCAATGCGCGATATATTCGCAACAAAATTGTTCGATCCGCTCCCCACGATTTGCCATTCAGTACTCGCATAATATTTAGGGAACGGTCACATCTCGCTCTTAGCTGTGCAATATGCGACGACCAACTAAGCTTCCTGTCCAAGATCAAACCCAGGAAGCGCGTCTCTTCTGCGAAGGGAAGTTCATCTGGACCAAATCGGAGCGAAGGTGGTAATCGTCTCCTACGGCGCCAGAAATTAATGCAGATTGACTTCTCAGTTGAGAAACGGAAGCCGTTTTTCATGCTCCATTCTCTAAGGTTGTCCAAACATTGCTGCAGGCGCCGTTGTAAGAACGCCGTGCGCTGAGAAGTGCAATAGACAGCGAAGTCGTCTACGAATAGGCATGACGAAACTCCAGGTGGAACACATTTCCAGATGGAGTTAATTGCTATAGCAAAGAGCGTGACACTTAGCACCGAACCCTGAGGTACTCCCTCTTCCTGAACAAAAGAATTAGAAAAAACCGAGCCGACCCTTACTCGGAAAAAGCGGTCCTTCATAAACTCCTGAATGAAAAGTGGTAGGCGTCCACGTATGTTCCAGGCATACAGGGAACGTAGAATCCCTGCTCGCCAGCACGTATCATAAGCCTTCTCAAGATCGAAAAATATGCCAACGGTTTGACACTTCTTCATAAACCCGTCCATTATCTGTGTCGATATTGACACAAGATGGTCAACAGTTGAACGGCGTCGTCGAAAACCACACTGGATGTTAGTCAGTAGGTTACGACTTTCTAACCACCATACCAATCGTCCATTGATCATGCGTTCCATCACCACCCACCGATTATAGACCTCGAGCAGGAATGCCTTACCTTCAGGAGAGAGCCGTTGTAACATTTGTACATGAATACCGTCCGGTCCTGGTGCTGAACATCGCGAAGATTTCAGGGAATGCTCCAGCTCTGCCATGGTGAAAAGGCGATTGTAATCTTCTGCGTTTCTAGAACGAAACGAGAAGCCTTGAGATTCCACCTGAGTTTTAATTGGAAGGAACTCAGGGGAGTAGTTTTCCGAGCTAGACACTTGTGCGAAAGCACTGCCGAAGGTATTGGCCACTTCAAATGAATCAACAACAGCTCCTGTGGCTGTTTTTAGTCCCGCTATTGGTATTTGGGTCGTTTTTTTTGCAACACGCCTTAATCTATCCCACACAACCGAGGAAGGTGTGTGTCGGTTAAATGAAGCTACAAATTTGCTCCATGATGACTTTTTGCTATCCTTAATGACTTGTCTGGACCTGGCGCGCATTTTCTTGTATTCGATTAGGTTTTCCAAAGTAGGGTGATGTTGGAAAACCCTAAGTGCACGCCTTCGAGCACGAATGGCATTCCGACATTCTTCCGTCCACCAGGGGACGGGAAATCGACGAGGGTGTGTAGTCGACCGCGGAATCGATTGTTCAGCAGCAGAGAGAATCGTCTCCGTGAGATGCTGCGCCAAATTATTCACTGAGTCGTGCTCGTTGTACGTAAAGACAGCCAACTGGGTGTAAAGGTTCCAGTTGGCATGGTCCAAACGCCATCTGGGCATTCGTGTGGAATATGTATGTTGCGTCAAGAGACTAATAAGACATGGGAAGTGGTCACTAGAGTGTAAATCAGAGATGACATTCCATTGTAAGGAGACTGCCAACTGAGGTGAACAAACTGCAAGATCAAGGTGTGAGAAGGTGCTGTGGGAGTCCGAAATGAATGTAGGCTCTCCAGTGTTGAGGAGAGCTAGGTTGTGACTGTCCAAGAAATCGGAAATGAGTTTACCTCTCGCACAAGCGCGACTTGAACCCCAAAGTGGGTGGTGCGCATTGAAGTCTCCCACCAACAGAAACGGTGTTGGCAACTGGGAAACTAGATCTTCTAAATCAATGTGCGAGAGGTCATGGGACGGAGGCAAATATATATTGCAGATGGTGAAACGGATGTCTGGCAGTACAATACTTATTGCAACTGATTGGATATCAGACTGTATTGGTACAGGTTGCATATAAATGTCATCTCTCACAAGTATCATAGCGCCGCCATGTGCCGGAACACCCTCTTCTGGTGTAACATCACACCGTACTGGGGTGTATCGCCTTAGATGGAAAGCGTCTTGAGGACGCAGCTTAGTCTCTTGCAAACATGCGACCAGAGGTTCGTTTTCTTTGAGCAAGAGCTCAAGTTCTGGCCTTTGAGTTCGAATGCCACGTATGTTCCAATGTAAGATAGCCATATTAGTATGTGTGTGGGATAAATATTGCAAGGTAACAGTGTATTACCTTGTAGTAGGCGGTGGTCGGTTCAATTTAGCCCTTTTGTGATCTTTTGGGCTCACACTCTTTTCACATTTATCCTGCCTCTTTTTCACTGGGTTTCTCCCAGTATAGGCAGGATCTTCTTGCATCTCCTCTACCGAGGAGGTGCGTATTCCCATAGCAAATTTCGGTTCGAGAGCCTCGAACCGATTGCTCGTGGATACCGGCGAAGATGAAAGCTGCCGGTCTGTGTCCATCCCGGAGGAATCCTCAGAAGAGGATCTTCGGGGGGATGAACGCTGGCTCTTCTTTCCCTTTGGTTGAGTGGGAACAGACACGTTTTCTTCTTTGAGGAAGTCAGTTCTTACATATTGTTTCTTAAATTTCTTCGGTGATGTAACATAAACAACGGGCTCATTCTTGCCATTGTTGTAGACTGGCAATTTAGACGGTGACCTTGTAGATGTGTTCTTTTCCTTTATGGACTTGGTAGGAGACGTAGATTTACCTGTAGATGTTGAAGGCTTTGGAACTGTTCTTGCTACGATAATTTTTTGTGAAATTGTGGCCCCGGTTTGATCGCTGGTTTGTGTAGCGATTTCCCGCTTCTCTGCCGGCCTAGCTACAACAGAGCGATAGGTACCGGACTTTGGAAGGGGGGGCTGTCGGATACGCAGGAGTTTCCGAGCTTCTGAGAAGGACACCTTCTCTTTGACTCGGATTTCCTGGATCGCCCTTTCCTCTATAAACCGGGGGCACTCTCGCGAATTGGCTGGATGTTCGCCGCTGCAGTTCACACAACTGGGAGGCAATGAACATGGAGCGTCGTGAAGGACGCCTCCCCAGTTGACGCAAGAAGCCGTTCTGTTACACAGTTCACTTGTGTGTCCAAAATGGTTACACTTAAAGCACCGGATTGGGTTCGGGATGTATGGCCTTACTTCTATAGCTTCGTATCCTGCCCTAATTCTTTGAGGGAGATCTACCCGATCAAAGGTCAGGAACAGGGTACGAGTAGGCTTCAATTCACCGCTTTCTTTGCGATGAACCCGATACACACAGGTAACACCTTGATCTTCTAGGTTTTCCTTAATCTCTTCAACACTGAGTCCGTCTAATGCGCGGGTATTGACGACACCGCGTGACGAGTTCAACGTCTTATGTAGGTCAACACGTATTGGATAGCTGGCCAACAGGTTTGCTTTCTGTATTTTAGCTGCCTGTTCTGCTGAATGCGCTTCTACTAGAAGCGTGCCATTACGCGATCTAGTGCATGATTTCACTGGACCAGCTATCTTATCCAGGCCCTTCTGGATTACAAATGGACTCACCGAAAGAAACTTTTTTCCTTCCTCAGTTCTCGAAATGACTAAGTAGCGAGGACCACAGGACTCAACTACTTCCTTTACACTTGACTTCAGGTATTTTTGTTTATTTTGAGTTTTTTGTGAACTCATGGCGCTTTAATCCTCCACCATTGCAAATGTCTCCGATGGCATGCTCACATCCTGGGCGCCACCCCGGCTTAGGTGAGAGTCCTGGCCTGGACCTTGCTCACCCTAGGGTCTCACCTCCCAATGTATAGACAGAGGGACCCAATCGCCTTCAGGAGTGCATCAGCTCATGCAATGGCCCCTCCCCGGGACTGACCTTTATCAGCGGATACGCACACAGATCCTACATGATAACCAGGGGCTGGGACTTACGCTATTACCCAGTCACCCCTTGCGTCACCCGCGCGTAGGTTATCCATCAGACTGTGTACAGGGAGGTAACAGGTGGGAGGTCAAACACAAAAGTGGACCAAATTTGATTGGGAGTTTGGCATGTGCCCTCTCACCTCTTGGAGGAACCCAATCGAGAGTATGGCTCGGGGCCCCGGGTACGCCAAACCCGTACCTACCGTAGTAGGAGCCCCTGGGGGAGTTTGATTTCGGAGTCCTCCTCTCCTAGATGAGTTGTCGACCAAGACTACCGAGCCCCATCTACCCGTTTGGAATGTTCTTTGCTTCCCCTCACCTCTTGCCTACCAGTAGTCAAAATGACACTTGGTAGGCCGTCTGGTTCAGGTACTGAGCCCCTCCGCCACGACAAGGCGACACTCCTTCGGAGGGGATTAGACGTGGTCCATAATAGGGGTATCCGCATTGCAACAGGAGCTTTTCCAACAAGCCCAGTGGTGAGCCTTTACGCCGAGTCCGCAGAAGCTCCTCTGCAATATCGGCGTGAGATTCTCTTGGCAAATTATGGTTGTGCGCTTAGATGTATGCCTAAGCACCCAACGTTCGCCTCTTTTTTCACCACCACGCTAAGAGAACGATATAGAAATAGCACCCTTAATCCAAAGCCTGCGGGGTTCCGTTTCCAAGAGCTCCTAGTGAAGCTTGGAGTGGAACTGCCTGTGATGTTCGCCAAGGGCGAGAGACTTTACCCCCCTTGGCTATCTGGTACGCCCCATGTAGATCTTGGGATGACCATACACCAGAAGTCCACGATGCCTATTTCAAGTATCCGCACGTGTTTCTTAGAATTTTTGTCAGGCTACTCTGACCGTAAATATATTTACACCGATGGATCAAAGAACACCAACGGTGTTGGATGTGCTTATGTTTATGGAACCGAACCATATACATTCGGTTTTCCAAATAGCACTTCCATTTTTACTGCAGAGCTTTATGCAATCTATCGAGCCGTTTTGTATGTTCGCCGTCGTAAATTAGGTGACTGCCTGATTTTGAGCGATTCCCTTAGTGCACTGCAGAGCCTTTGTCAGTTGTACAACCCCCACCCTATTGTACAACGTATCCAGGATGCCCTCCATGTTTTACACGCTTCTGGCGTTGACGTGGTGTGTGCATGGATTCCTGGTCACGTAGGTTTGCCTGGGAATGAAAAGGCAGATTTAGCAGCAAAGACGGCAACTACAGAACCCAGAATTATCATCTCACGTGTTACTTCGGAAGACTTCAGGCTTGAAGTGCGGAGAGCGGTGCTGTCGTCCTGGCACGACGAGTGGTCAGCTCTCCGCGGTAATAAGCTTAGAGAAGTGAAAGAACTTCCGATAAACTGGGTAACTTCCTGTCGCACATCTCGTCGCGAGGAGGTTAGTTTGGCTCGATTAAGAATAGGGCACTGCAATTTTTCGCACGGTTACCTATTTAAAAGGGACCCTGCGCCTCTATGTCCGCTGTGTGACAACGGTTTGTCGGTTCGCCACGTGCTCCTAGAGTGTTGTTCTCTAGCGCACCTTCGGGATTCTCTGCAGCTGCCTGCCAGACTTGCAGAGGTCCTAGCGGACGACAAAACAGCTGTTGATAGAGTTTTTAATTTTTTAGCGCAGTGTAATATAAATTTGAGGATTTAAATTTTTTAATTATCTGTTTCTGATTTTGGACATATTTATCACCTTGTTTCATATCTGGCTATTGCCACTGCTTTTTACCTTTGTATATTTTTCTTGCTGCTAGTATTTTTATTTTTTGAGTGAAATTTATATCTGGCTATTGCCATGAGCCTGTTAAGGGCGCTGATGACCTAGAAGTTGAGCGCCCTTAAACCAAATCCAATCCAATCTATTCGCTGTTGTTGGTATTTCTTGCATTCTTCTATGATGTGCTTGACAGTGAGGATCACGTTGCAGGTGCTGCAAACAGGAGGTGAAGTTTTGCTGAGTAAGTAGCTGTGAGTAAGTTTATTGTGTCCAATACGGAGACGGCTAATGAGAACTTGCTGTTGGCGCCTAAGCTTTGTTAATGGATATGGTACTCTGTATAGTGATCTCCCGCAAAGGATTAAGGCAGGGTATGAATCCATCGAAGTATGTCCTCATACTTGAGGATCCGGAATACAAGTCTCGTGACTGAAGATGTGGGCGACGAGTGTAGTGACCCGCCGGGTTCTGGAGGACAACTCTCAACGACCCTTTCTCTCCGGGTTCTCGCAGGCAAGTCTGTGCGTTATGACGCTCTCTGTACCTTTCACTTCCTAATTAGCGACAGGCTTTCGAAGAATCAACCATCCCTTGTTTTCCGGCTCACACCGGCGCTGAGCGATTTCCAGGAAAACTGGTCTTACCAGGTCTCGCTCGACTACCTGAAGCTCGCCCCTAATGACTTGTCTGTACCTTTTCGTGCCTTTTGACAATTTTAGTCACAACTAATCTCCCAGATCCTGTAACTTTAAATATGTAACGATTTTAACATTTTCTGATTATTTAATTCCTCCATGTGATGCAGTATTTTATCCATAATTATGGCGTTCACAATTTCGGCTTTATTTTTTATAAACTCAACAAGGGGCTCAGCTATATGTGTTTTCGATAGGGAGTTCCATACCTTATTTTGTAAGGGTATTAAGAGTAACACCGTTGGATAGAAGAAATTATTAGGCTTGGGAACAGCCAGAAGGGGTATGTTCTGAGAGTGGAACGGTTGGTGTTGACGTAAACAGTGGAGTTGAACCGAAGATGACGTGGAAAATGGAACCGTCTGAAGTTGTTAATCGCCATTATGCATTTCCAGTAGGATTTGTATTAATATGCGTCGTTCTTGTTCAAATCTGCGGAACAGACTGCATTTGCCCAGCTCACATATACAGGCGATGACCGGAAATCAACTGGCAAGAAAAGAAAAATTAAGGATAAGTAAAAGTTACATGTTGGGCAAGGAAATACATCAAGTGATGAACAAGCAAATATAAAAGGGACCGCTAAAAAGATGCTGAAAAAGAGAAATCCATAAAAAACTGTTTCTAAACAAAAAGGCAAGAAGCTTAACCTGTAAAGGAACAGAAAAATTCAAACAAGGATGTTACCAAAGTAATTACTGGTAAACAGCAAAAGACAGTAACAAACTAGGAGCTAAAAGAGACAAAAGGAAAGTGTAATGAAAGTAAAGAAGAAGAAATTAAGAACAGCAAGCTGAAGGGAACCAGGGACGTACTCCTGATGGAATTCTACCAAGATAAGGAATCAAAGAGAATGTAATTCCATTTTCCGTCATGATATAGGAGCATTCAGGGTTTTGTGTTCTATACTGTAGGTCAAGTTTAAATGTTTACTTAGTGTAGAGCAAGTTTATTGTAAAAAAAAAAAAAAAAAAAGAAAGAAAAAAAAAAGAAAGAAAGAAAAAAGCCTTATGTTTTTGAAAGTTTGTGTAGTTAGGATAAGTTCAAAAAGGATTTTAAATGTTTGAATTGTGTATATGATTTGTGGTTTTCTCGTATTATTAATTTCACGAGATCTGATGTAATGTTAGGAAGATTTTACTTAGCACGTAGATATTGTTGAAACCTTTTAAGTTATTTCAATAAATTGTTAGTTATGCACGTGTTATTGGATGTGAACTTGCTCTATCCTGAAGATCCGGCGGATAGGAATTAATCAAAGGAGAGTGATATTTAGAAAGGTATACAATCAAATTTGGAAAGATTTCATTAAGTAAATCGTCGAAATCATGCTTAGACCATATTTTTACGATTAGACAGATCATTGAAATAATGATAGTCAAAGACAAAGAATTACATGTTGTACTTGAGGGCCTTGAAAAATGTAGTTTTGAGGAAAATGGAGTTAAAGTTTAAAAATGCTCCAGACGTTTTTATTTTATGCTTCAGACTTACAGTTAATACATTCCAGAACTTATAGCATACAGTTGTAGAAGATCTATCTCCTCCTTTTTCTACCTTTGGGTACAGTTATCTGCCAAAGTATGAAAGATACAGACCTGAAATTTTCACAGCTTTTAAATAATAGTATGATTAAAAAACTAATAGCCTTTCAGCATAGTAGGATAAATCTAAAGGTTAGTGTGCATGGCGGAGTGGCTAAAAATTTCTATTATTTTTAAAATTTATGTACTCATTTTAAATAATGTGTTTTATATCAAAACACAATCACTCTACAGACCTGATCTGCTATTAGTTTTTAGATAGATATGTTAGCTACACTGTGTAAAAGTTTTCGAGCTATGCGTTTATTACTTTTTGTACAAAGAAATGTGTCGCATTTTAGTTAAAATTTAATATCAAAAAAACTAAATGTTCAATTTTGATAAAACAAACGTCATTTTGTAGCGAACCCAATGGGCTATTCATTAGCGGCAAAAACAAAATTTCGAATTTTTGACCCCTCTTCGCGACTGTCTCCCCTTAATGAACCTAGGCAGGCTAGGGGGCTCTTTTTTGTGCTGGAGATTCTTCATCTCGACACCAGGCATCGCCAAGCAGCTACCAGCTGCATGGGATTCGACAGTGGTCCACCGCAGTAAGTCAGGCAACTACATCACTAATTCGACCAGAGTAGTGGCTACAATTCTGAAAGTCCCCACATAGCAGCGCCAACGTGCCCATCTCCAGCATTTCCGTCCCTGAAAGACCGGATTGAAATGAAGATGAAATAAAAAGGAACAATGGTAGCAACAATGGATCTTAGTATCCCCCATGCCTTAACACCCTTCCTCATTCCACTGCTTTTTAGACACAATGAATGCGCAATAGTACTTAACGACTTGACAACAACAGATCTTTTTGCTATGCATATACTGAGAGGACCCTCTGTTGTGTCCATATCATTAGCAGCTGAAGAAGGTTGAGGGACAGTGTTACCACTGCTTGGATTGTGGCCGTTAAGGAATGGGTACCACTATGTGTAAGTTTAAGTGTACCGGGCGTCCTCTTTGGTTGTATAAACCTAACCCAAACCCTACATACAAGTTTTGTGTCTGTAAAAAGTTCTTCAATCGGTCAAACAATATATCAAAGGCCCAGATAACATTAGAAAAACTCATTCAGCAATGCTACCAGTTAGTTTCCCTTTATCTTGTGTATCAAGCACGAAAACTGGTTCAACTGCGAGTCCCCAAGGCTTAGAGATAAAGGATAGGAGAGGAAGAAAAATTGTAATATCGGATCTCAGCCGCAGACCTGAATCCCATTTTTGGCAATGGATGAAAAGACTGGAGCTTGGGCAATGGGCAATTCCGGTCAGCCTGCGGTCCTTACCAATTTGTGCAGACTGCAGAACTTTTGTGTTGTTCTTTCCGGCGTGCAGACCTTCACGGAGCCATAAGCTAACCCCCTGCCATATCCGGAGTCCATTGAAAAGTTTGGAAAGAGAGAAAGTGTGGTCCTCACAAATCCAAGTTTCCCTCTTGTTGTTACCAACTTCACCGATTTGTCAGATGAACCCCTCCTCAAACATTCCTTGACTAAATGAAGTCGAAGAAGCTTCAGTTCGGAGGTAGGAGGGGCGGTTTAGCACACCCCCAAGGTATTTTCCAGATCGTAAACTCTCGTTTCACACCATAGACTTTTATTCCAGTAACGTAATTTAAAGGTTTAAGTAGCCTTCTGAACTGAAGCGAGAGAGCATTTTCCTAAGAGTGTACACACACACACACACACACACACACACACACACACACACACACACACACACACACACACTTGCAATCCTACATACCTTTACTTTAGTTTCCATTTACACAAATTCTCTGTTATGTTTATTCCTTTCTCTACTACGTATAATTTTATTATTCGATACGGAGATTTCACTGGAAATATGTTGACTCCCCGAATAAAGCAAAAAGTGTGTGTGTGTGTGTGTGTGTGTGTGTGTGTGTGTGTGTGTGTGTGTTTATGAACAGTGTAACTCTGGAACGAAAAGTCAGATACTAATCTAGGTTCTCATTATGCTTTATTATAAAGGCCCAAACATTTGGAGGGAAGATTTAATAGGTAGGAAATAGTTATTTAGGGATACGGAAATTGTAATTAGATTTTTAAAGGCCGGAAGCAGATACATAAATTAGGGGAGTTTTTATGGAAGGTTGGGAGAAAATGGAGATGATAGATTTAAAAATAAACTTACATTAAGGATGGATGAGAAAGGGTATTTATACTTGACTTTAATAGGATTTGGATAGCATACTAATAAAAAGCTTTAAATTAAAAAGTATAAAAACAAGAGAAGAATTAGGTATTTATCCAATAAATGATAAAATAAACCAATTTAGAGAAAGCTGGAGAAACCATTTGCAAAAGGTGGTCAATTCGCGATACATCAAAATGGCATTAAATCACCAACCTTATGGAAAGAGACTTGTTGGAAGACCGATGAGAAGGTAGAGAAACACTTGAGGCCGGAACAGGAGAAGTCTCCTAATCCATGAACAGTTCATAATCATGAATCACTTTATTTCAGTATTAGTGTAGCTTCTTTTTCAAAATTGAAATCCATGCAATTGTAGTCTAATGTAAACCCCCCACCATCTCACTGGTTATTTTACGTGGGTCCTCCCCATTCTTTACAACCATATTTGATTGCAGTCGCTGGGATTAAACTCATTCTGACTTTAATTCTTGGCCAATCCATTTCGTCTGGCCTCTAACAACCATACTTATTAGAATTACTTCCTTTAAGGTACCTTTGGCAGAGATTCCACCTTTTAGGAATTAGAAGAAGAGTGGTATATTCAGCAGAATAATTAATACAATAGAAGGTTAAACTCTATCCTTGAGGTAGAAGAAGTTTTGGAAAGTTATGTGTAGTTAACAGAGAACTTTTCCTTAAACACAGTACCATACACCCTAAGAGCTTCCTGATAGCGAGAAACGCTGCAGGAAATCCATTTTGCACCGTCCAGTTGACTAGGAAGTCATTTAAGCAGAGGCTGGACGCAGCACCATTATAATGCATCATGCTGTTAGCCAGCTGCGAAAATTATTAGCAAAACGCGTGAGTATAATTTATGAACAGTCCTTAGCTTCTGTAATGATATTTAATCAAATAGAATGAACCGCCTAGGTATGAAGCCCATAAATACATTATGATGGCGTTATTAATATCGGGTCTCCATAGGGACATCCATCAGGGACGCTGTGTAATTTTCTCTCGCACAATGACAGATTTAGAGTTAGTAGAAAAGATATGACTTCAGTTATCTTCTTTAAAAGTGCGTTCATTTAAAGTGTCCTTCACGTGGTAATGACATTCGGATGGTATCTCATTAATAACTGTAACCTGAAGTTCATGAACTAAAATTTTTCAAAATATACATAAAAGATTCCTCTCTTAACGCACACGGGAACTAAAATTTCAAAGCTCTGTAATATGTAAGCTACAGACTTAAAATTTTATGTAGGCTATAAATAGGCCATTAGTACGCTGTGTAACAAGTTTCACATTTATATATCGTTACTTATAGGGCTATTAATTATTTTATCAATCAATAATATAAAATACTGCTCATTTTCAAAACACACCTGCCGCCATTATTTTCTCTACTGGTAAGTACGGGAAGTATTCTATTCCACCCAAAAATTCGATGTCGAGATTTCACCGGAAATATATGTTTTAAGACCCCCTGAATCCAAAAAAAAGCATTTTTAGAAAAAGGTCCTTGTGTGTGTCTGTGTGTCAGTCTGTCAGTCTGTGGACAGTATAACTCAAAAATGAAGTCGGTTAAAAACCAAAGTTGGTATTTAAGTTTAATGTCTTTCAAGGATGCGACACGAAGATTTTGAAGAAAACAGCCGCACCCTAAACTACCCTTTACATGGAAAATTTTTCGAAAAATTTGATTTTCTTGAAAATGGCTAACGATTTTGATTAAAATGTCATATGTTTGAGATATTTTGATGACAAATGAAATGTATATCTTGAATTTTCTGGCTATAGCCCCTGTAGTCGTATTTACTTTGGACTACTTTTGCATAACTGGTAAACTGTTAGCGATAGACCAAATCACACTATACAAAAAATGTAGATCTTGCTAAAATACACAATTTATGTCTCAATACATTTTCTTGTAGGGTGAACCATTTCGGAGATATTCCTTGTTATGTGTGTGAGTTTCGGAAAACTTAGAACTTTAGGGAAATGCAACAACGTTGTTCATTTTTTTATGTTATTCGTGGAAAGGGAACGGAATCTCAAAGGTCAAAAAGATTTGACTGTCGCACAAAACCTTCTATATTCTAATATCTCCCTTGCACCTACAATGACATAAGCAATAAGATAATTTGTACGAATGTTTATCTTAACTAACATGGAGATATAGGAATAAGAGTTTGTTAGAATGGTTAGTACAAGAGTAGAGAAAGTCATGTGAGTGCAACACATCAGATTTTTTTAAAGTAGGTTTATAACATTATGTGCTTCTGATGTGTTATAATGATGAGTACAAAATCACTTAATACTTCTGTAGTCATAGCACTATTTGCTAAGATAAAAATTTATTTGTCTGCACGTATTCTTATATAAAAATTAGCCACACATCTGAACATTGTATTTATTATTTTTTTTACAAAAACTATTTGCCATAAACTGAAAATAATAACTAGGTATCTTCAAGTGTCTTTGTACAACATGCATGTAGGTTTTGACAACAATTAGATCAAAACTATTGCGCCAGCCTCATTTTATGTGTTGAAAAATGTAAATTTACAGGCTACTCGTACTCTCAGAGCTGACTCTTGGTGTTATAATACAGTGAAACTCGACCCAAACAAGGCTCGCAGTACTGTAAAGCAATATTTGTTTAAAAAAAAAGTATTGGCTGAGCCAATATATTTTCTAGGAGGAGACTCGTAAGACAAACCCCTCCTTCTAAGGTATAGAAGTTGTGCGAAGGGCTGGTAAACCACGTCAAAAATGTTACTCCTAAGCTCCAAAATAAATTGTTTGATACATTTTTGACATTTTCAGCACATAAATACTTTATAAGTTTTTAGGGCAAACTTAATATCAAAAACACATGGCATGGAAATTCCAAACGAGAAAACAGAAGTTTGGGATTTATAGGTGCCCATTCGGTCCGATCTAAAATAATTACATAAAATAAAAACGTAGAACAAGTGTCATCGAAATAACGTGCGGGTCTGAATTAGACTAACTAAAAGCTAAATAAATTTAACTACACAACAGGAGCCATAATGAAAACTCTAAAAAATAAAACTAAGGAAGACTCAATAATAAAATTGTATAACCTGCTATAACATATGGGTCTGAAACGTGGACATTGATAGCAGAAAATAAAAGAATACAGACAGCTGAAATGGAATTCCTCAGACTCATAGCAGGATACACAAGACTGGATAAAAAGTCGAACAATGAAATAAGACAAAAGTTAGAAATAGAAGAATTAAACAAAACAATAACAGAATATACAATCAATTGGAAACAATACATGAAAAGAATGCCAGCAAACAGGACTCCCCGTGCAACATATAATTACAGACACCAAATATATAGAAATCCAGGACGACGTCCGAAGAAAGATGGACACAAGGTTTTGGAGCCGAAATAAGGTAAAACAGCCTAAACCGTGAAGCAGAAGAAGGACGTTTTTAGGACCTGAAAGTCTGAACTCTGATAATTACAGAATCCAAATAAGATCCAGCATTCGAGAACAGGTCGTACGGGTTCTCCTGTACGGTATGTTTATCTGCACAGCACCTAGCCGCTTAGTGCGACTTTATCTGTGCAGTATAGAAGGTGGTCCAAATTTTTTCAAGCTTTTGTGTCTGTGGGCAGTAAAGTTAATTATAATTGGTGAGTAAGTGCTAGTTTTATTTATTCAAGAGTACTGTCATTTTGAGAACTAAAATTTAAACATTAAATGCCAAATTTAATTGATATCCCTTACTCCACCCCGTGTTTGATTCTTTCGTCACAAATCACTTAACTAAACGCACCTGCTGCCATCTACTGTTGCCATATTATGTAATAGTTAAATATACTGCGTGAAGATGGCGCCCAGCCTCTACAGTGGCTTTAAGTGGAAGAATTAGAAAGGGAATTAAGAATTGTTGCATGAGTCTCCATTGTTATTGATCTGCTGGCTTTGCTATTACATTCTACCCCAAAAAAATTCAATATCCAGAGTTCACTGGAAATGCACGTTTTCAGATACTTTGAATGCGAAAGAAAGCGTTTTTAGACAAGGTCTGCGTGTTATTGTGTGTGTATATGTGTGTGTGGGTATGTGTGCCATTATATCTTTGAGCAGCATAACTAAAACCGAAAAGTAGGTTAAATACCAAAGCCAGTATTGAATTCCGCAACTTCTAAGGATGAAACGCAAATATTTTCAAGAACATGGCAAATTTTCGAAAATTTCGTTTTCCCTATACGATTTTGAATGTGAGTGAGAGTAGTGTTCGACAACTTAAACGATTTCGATTGAAATCCCATACGTTTGAGTTATTTTCGAGAGAAATGAAATATATATCTTCAATTTTCTGGGAATAACTATGGTTTTTAATGCGGTTTTTTTTTTTTTTTTTTTTTTTTTTTTTTTTTTTTTTTTTTTTTGAGTAACCTTTTGATGATGAGCGTGTTACCAAACCATTTTATTGATTTTAACAAAGAAAAAGAAAAGATACCAACATAGAAAATAAAACTATGTTAAACAAAGAACATCGACTGCACTCGAAAGTTGCTGGGATTCTCCACTAGGAACCGCCACAACTTCATTCTGAATGACTTTTACATAACAGTAAACGTTTAGAGATAAATTCTTAGTAAACCAAAAAATGTAGAGTTTCTTTTTCTTCTTTTTTTAAGTTTAACGTCCTTTAATCTATTAAGTCATATCGCACGCTGCAGAAAATGGGTAAAATGATGTTCAAACGGGCACCCATTCCACAGAGTTTAAAATTACCCGAAACTGGTCTTTTCGGGATAGCGGAAAACTCCGGAGTGTATATCAATACTTAAAACTGCATTTTCGTTCAGTAGTAAAACCGCGTACAACATATAAATGAAACTGAAATTAATGTAGTTTAGCTTTTAGAATCATATTATATTTACGTTCAGGATGTACCACGTAGGCAATCTAAGCACGTTTACCTACATCAAGCCTATATTGTGAACCAAAGAATGCTTGTTTGAATCTTTTGTAGGAGCTTTTCCCCTACACACACGTCCACTAAAGTGGCTTTTCCTTCAACTTGTCAGATGTCCGCAAAATACACACCATTAATGTTTAAAGCGCTAACTACAGCGCCTCGTTTATGTACATATATTTATTGAGATTTCAACCAGGCAGCTCTTCTGAGTTAATCGATTTTGCAGACCAGTACAGTCTACGTTAAAAACTGGTAACACGTGTAGCATCTACAGATTATTATTATTATTATTATTATTATTATTATTATTATTATTATTATTATTATTATTATTATTATTATTATTATTATTATTATTATTATTATTATTATTATTATTATTATTATTATTATTATTATTATTATTATTATTATTATTATTATTATTATTATTATTATTATTATTATTATTATTATTATTATTATTATTATTATTATTATTATTATTATTATTATTATTATTATTATTATTATTATTATTATTATTATTATTATTATTATTATTATTATTATTATTATTATTATTATTATTATTATTATTATTATTATTATTATTATTATTATTATTATTATTATTATTATTATTATTATTATTATTATTATTATTATTATTATTATTATTATTATTATTATTATTATTATTATTATTATTATTATTATTATTATTATTATTATTATTATTATTATTATTATTATTATTATTATTATTATTATTATTATTATTATTATTATTATTATTATTATTATTATTATTATTATTATTATTATTATTATTATTATTATTATTATTATTATTATTATTATTATTATTATTATTATTATTATTATTATTATTATTATTATTATTATTATTATTATTATTATTATTATTATTATTATTATTATTATTATTATTATTATTATTATTATTATTATTATTATTATTATTATTATTATTATTATTATTATTATTATTATTAATTATTATTATTATTATTATTATTATTATTATTATTATTATTAATTATTATTATTATTATTATTATTATTATTATTAATTATTATTATTATTATTATTATTATTATTATTATTATTATTATTATTATTATTATTATTATTATTGTTATTATTATTATTATTATTATTATTATTGTTGTTGTTGTTGTTGTTACTGTCATTACTGTTGTTGCAATTTATGTAATAGCAAGTATATAATACACACTACTATTATAGGACCGCCTCCGCAATGCAGTGTTATTGCGCATGCCTCTGGCGCGAAGGAGCCGCTTTCTCAACGCTGGGAGGTCTGACACGGAGTGCACTCAGCCTCGTTAGGTCACGTAGAGACCAATTAAGGAGCTACTTGATAAAGAAGTAGCGACCCCAGGACGCGAAGGCCGCATAACCGCCTGGGAAAATGAATTTGAGGATTTAAAATTTTAGTTCTGTTTATGCTTTTGGACGTATTTATCATCTTGTTTCATATCTGGCGACCGCCGCTGTTTTTTGCTTTTTGTGTACATTTTTCTTGTTGCTAGTATTTTTTATTTTTGAGTGAAATTTATTTCTGGCTATTGCCATGAATCTTTTAAGGGCGCTGATGACCTAGAAGTTGAGTGCCCTTAAACCAAACCAAACAAACAAACAAATACACCCCACCAATGACGCATGTAGTGGGCAGAGGCGGGGACCCAGCGGCCGAGCGGTAAGCGTTGGTCCGCGAAGGGCTGTTCTGCTAGGGATTATTTATTGGTGCTACTATAGAACTTCAATTTAATTTTGTTAATTTGTTGCATAAAATAATCCCAGCCCTAATGCATGTAATATTGTAAATGTGATCTCCTCTCCTTGCAATATCTGTGGTAAGTTCAAGCCTCTGCTCTGGGATACATAATGAATGAATAACAAGTAGAATTTGCTCCTATATCCATATGTAAACTTCAAAATGCATGGTCATGCGACTGGATGCAATGTGTATTTATTTCTGCTGGTAAATGAATTCAACGCGAATTTTCAAGTATGTTAAATGCTTTCAGTTGCTTGAACCTGAATGGCACCACAGTTTATTATCAAAATCCAGCATTTGCACATCGGCAATTTCTATTTGCTTGGAGAAGGGGTTAATAAACGAGTGCACACTGTAGTGGAAAATTCCATGCGTGGAACAATTATAAAGGGTTTAATTTTAGTTCCGATTTAGCGAGGATTATTGAAATAGGAATAACAGATCATGGTGTTCCCACGTTTGCAGACCGGAAATAAAGAAAGCAATAAATAACCCCCGCCCTTCCGCTACAAAACCACAGGTTTTTATTCTGCTGGGTATGCAAGCCCTTATTTTGCATTATTAATTCCAGATTTCTTTTCAAGCAAGGGGGGAACACAGCACCTGAGAAGCCCTTCCTCTCTCTTTAGGACAAAAATCTTTTAAAGGTAGCTGGGAAAATGAAGTATCTACTTAATGCCAGCTTATACTTCAGAAAATAATTAAAACTTATTAAAAATATACGTGTTTCAAAGAGCAAACTTTCTAGTCTTAACCACAAGGCTTTCTTAACTTTATAGTGGAAAAAATGAGCTTTGCTTTTGCAATACATAATTTATTTAATCATAAATATCTGAAGCTATATTCTCCTTGTTCTTTTTCTGCCTTAGCATACAATGGAGGGTACTTCGTTTTTCGTTTCAAAAACAGAAGCTTTTAATGTTCTCGCCTTTTTTTTACTTTCTCTTCTATGAATAATAAGCAGAGGAAGTATTGTATTCCACCCAAAAATTCGATGTTGAGATTTCACCGGAAATATATGTTTTGAGAACCACTAAATTAAAAAAAAAAAAAACTTTAGAAAGGTCCGCGTATGTTTGCCTGTCAGGCTGTGGACAGCATAATTCAAAAACGAAAAGTTGGTTAAAAAGCAAAGTTCGTATTTAACTTTAATGTCTTTCAAGGATGCGACACGAAGATTTTGAAGAAAATTCCTCCACACTAAACAACCCTTTACATGGACAATTTTTTTTGAAAATTTTTATTTTCTTGCAAATGACCCTAACAATTTTGGATTAAAATGCCGTGTGTTTGAGATATTTTTATGGTAAATGAAATATATATCTTGAATTTTCTGGCTATAGCCCATGTAATTCTATTTACTCTAGATGACTCGCACTACTGGTAATACTGGTAAACCGTAAAAGATAGACCAAATCTTACTATACAAAAAATGTAGATGTTGCTAAAACACACAATTTATGTCTAAACAAGATTTCTTTTTCTATAGAGTGAACCATTTCGGAGATATTCCTTGTTATTTGTGTGAGTTTTGGAAAACATACTTCCGTTAAATGGAACATCCTGATTCACTTTTTTATACGTTAAACGTGCAAAGAGAATTGTATTTGAAAGCTTTAACATATTTGACTATCGCTCAAGGCCTACTGTATTCCTATATTCCCCTTGCATCTACAAGAAAATAAACAATAAGACAATACCTGGAAACGTTTATCTTAATTAACAAGAAGAAAATAGGCATAGGAGTCAGAGTTTGTAAGGATGGTTAGTACAGGAGTAGAGAAAGCCAAGAAAGTCACGTGAGTGCAACACGTCAGAAATATATATGACATATGTGAAGTTCTTACTTTAAAGTAGATATAATAAATTTCCTAATTGAAAAATTATGTATAGATCACAGATGTATGACGTAATATGGTGGCTAAGCAGATGCTATTTTGCTTGCTTTTGCACTTATATATTTAAACGAACAATTCTTGTGTATATATAGATGTCATTCCTGAAAAACGAGATTTTACATTAAAAATAACATTTTTATTCCAGCTTCTACAGAGCAATTGAACTTTATTTTGGCTTTTTCTTCACTTCTAATGGACCCACTTCAACAAAGAGTTTTAAATTCCTCTTTCAGGGCTATCAGAATACACTAAGAAAGTTCACTTAACTATCTCAGTCTATGCCTAACAGTCACAATTAGTCTAAAGTTTATTTCGGTCATAATTTTTCTGTTAAGGAATCAATTTCAGCAAACGAGCTAGCGTTTTAAAGTCCTCTTTCAGGGCTATCAGAATACACTAAGAAAGTTGACCTAGCTATATTAGCCTACGTGTAACAGCTCGTCCCGTCTATATGTTTGACACAGAAATACAACGTATTACATTTTACGGCTGAAATGATGGTGCTTATGAAATATATAAATATCTCTATCTCTTGTATCTCGGAAATGACTTAATTACGAAAAAAAATTTATTTAGGTAACGTTTTGTTTTTCAAGTTTAGCTCAACAAATATCTTCTCCCAAAAAAACAAGATTTCCCAAAAAGGGGGTAAAAGCGCTGAGCGAAGTTCGGTCACCCAGGTACTAGAAGAAAATGGAAGGTGATGATAAAACTATTGAACATATGGATTGCATTCCGTTCGATGTTTTAAACGAAGCCAAAAGTGCTGAGAGTTTACTAATTCCAGAAAAATCAAAAGATGCTTACGAAAAAGAATATGACCAGTTTTGTGGAGGGTGATTCTTTGTTAATGACTGTTGCTACACTTGCGAGAGTGGCAATTCCAGGTTTTCTTACATGAAACTTATGATGTGGCGGACATGACGTCATTGCTACGGTAACACTGGTGCCAGAAATAGGGTAATTTTGCTTTATTTATACGTCACAGTAAGCAGTTTTAATGCACAATTGCACAATCCAAATATTTATAGAGCCCCTCTATTTTTAAATGTTCTTCTTGTTTACCTGATTACCCACCCTTATGTAGGACTTACACCCCCCTAGGACTTACAAGCCAGTGCCTAGGATCAGACGCCTGTCGGGGAGCAGAGGGACCTCTAGACCAGACAGAGTAAAAACCTGGAAGCGGGTGGTCAGCCAAGCACCAGGTATGAGAGTGAGGAAGAGGATGATATGAAAATGCAGGCGAAATGGATGATTGGAAGCAATTGGAGGAATGAGTGGCGGGGGAAACCGGAGAAAACCCGCCCAGACGTCGCTTCGTCCACCACGAATACCACATGAGGGTCCCTGGGATCACGTAGGTGGTCTAACCAATCAGCCACGGCGCCGCCATTATACTTCCAGACTCAGGGAAGCATGAGGAATAATCGTGGCTGGAGAAAAAATCCTGCCCCACTGCCGGGAATCAAACCCGGGACCCCTTGCACAGCAAGCAGGTGCTCTGCCAACTGCGCTATTGTTGCCATGTATTGCTTAACACTATTGGTTAAATATAAATACTAATATTATCCTTGTCCTAATTCCTATTTTTAGAGCCGCTACTCAGCTAAATTAATTGAAATAATCAATTTTACGTGTCCAAATGCGTAATCAGGAACAAATAATGTATCTTGATGTTGGAAAAAAATCATATGGATGTAATGTCAGATTTCGTGCATCATTGTGTTTTCTTCTTAAAATATATAACAGATGTGTAACGTGAAATAAGAAGTTAAGGCATAAATGTGAAATTATTTCTCCTACTGCTGGTATTGTGTGAAGTAAGCACCCTGTATTTCAGTCCATACTGCCAACTTTAGGAAACCTCCTTAGTGAGCACACCTTTTTGGAAGGTGTTGAGGAGACATGCCTTTGATGCCACACGGGCGCTGTCTGGAGGTATTAATTCTCAACACCAGCCAGGGTGGCGTTGGAATTAACGCTCTCAATTCTTCGAGACTTGTTGCAGTTGTAGAGCTTTGCCCGTTTAATTAGCAACACGGTTTGGCCCTAACTGCCAGCTATGTCAGTATTCATAAACCACAGAGCAAAGATGAATTAAACAGCAGCATAGAATAGCTGTTTCGCTTTGACCACAGCAGTCGGTTCGAGGTCTAAGCTACACTGCACGAGAACCAAAATTGTTGCTACCTATACATGGGAAGTAATATTTTCCATAATTAGCTTGTTTGCTGATTACCTATAGTAAGTAGAGGAAGCATTGCATTCCCTAAAAACCCCATACTAAGTTTTTAAGGGAAGTAGGCAGATAACGCATGTAAAAAGATAGAGAAAATGGTGTACGTTAATAAATCGCCGTAAATCAGATGTTAACAGTCAGGTCTATCTCAATTCTTTTGTGTCATAAAATTGCAATCTACAGCTTAAAATAAGCCTACGGAAGCTTTTCTACTACGCACCATTTAGTGTGAAATAATTTGTTTAGAAAATATGTTAGTTTTGCCGTTTCTTGCCGTGAAATAAGCGTATTTTTTCCCCTTTTGGTCATTTAAATTTCTGTGAAACTTTGTGCAGTTACTAACAATGGAGGCCAGAGTCTACCCTACCGCGGTAATTGAAATATATACAATATTGTTTCCTAATGTAGCACAAAAACTTCATAGTTCACAAAGCGGCTTCCTTTTCTCGATTGAGAAGTCAATCTGCGTTAATTTCTGGCGCGTTAGCAGCTATTACCACCTTTCATGTATGCGCACTTGTTTTTTAAAATTGTTGTCAGGTTACACTGACCGACGTTTATTAACACCGACGTATCTAAAAGTACTAGCTTATGGTTATGGATGTGCTTATGTTTATGGAACAGAACCACATACATTCGGTTTTCATAATAGCACTTTCATTTATACTGCAACTACACTGGTTCTCTTGGAATATGCAAGCTGTCTGTCAGACTTGCAGAGGTCTTAGGGGACGACAAACAAGCGATCGAAGGAGTTTTCAAATGTTTAGCGGAGAGTAACATGAATTTGCGGATTTGAAACTTTAGATACCTAATTTTTATACTCTTTTGACATGTTAATCACTTTGTTTTAATTCTGGCTTTTGCCACTCTTATTTCTATATATTTTTTACTAGTAATTTTATTTTTTATTGAAGTTTATATCTGGCTTTTACCATGAAATGCTTTTTATGGGCGCTGATGACCATGAAGTTGAGCGCCCTTAACTCTACAACTCTACAACTCTCTTGCGTTTTGGTTCTAGTGGCTGTTGCCACTCTCTTAGGTCTACCATTGTTTGATCTTCCTTTTTTTTTTTTTAAATTTTATTTTTCTGTTGCGTGGCATTTCAAATTACTCCCAGTATTTCTTGTTTATTGATGTCCAAAGATAGCGACGTTTGAGACTAGTGTTTGCCAACAAACAAAATACCACATCTGCTCTTATATCTTTAATACCCTGCATTTTTATGCACTTTTTAGCTCGACTTCTGATTTTTCTTACAAATTTGCGGTGCAAAACTGTTCCATGTAATTTAGTTTGTAACCAACCTTGTTCAACATTTTAGCAGAAACTCTCAGGAAATAAGCTTAGAAAATTGTATATCGTTGTTGCTATTCTTTTAAGTTGTTAATGTGCATTTAGAGATTTAAACCTTTTTTCCGAAGACAACCATAAGAGTGACGATTTTGTGTATTAGTATTTAAATAATGTGACAGTAGTTTTAGTTTTTAGATTAGGTACTTCAGTTGTTTGCTACGTGTTATTAATACAAAAGTAAAAATGTACACTTAATAATAACCTTTATAAACTGACACAAATATGATAATGATTTTGGAAAACATTTGGATAAAATCTGAAGATTTAGAACTGTCACATACTGATCCCCTTAACTGCAATATGTGAGAGCTACTCAGAAGTCTTTTTTTTCGCAAAACGTCTATCATAGGCTTCTAGCTACCATATACAATGATTATGACATCACAACCTCTCTAGCACAACTCAGTTTATGTTGCACCAGAAATGCGCTCATTAATTCGTGAACGCGCTGACTTATAAGTAAAATGTAATACGTGCCAATCTTTATACGGATCTACAAAGATGCACCTCACTTTTTTCATAACTGAAGATTTCATCACAACTCTTTGTCTGTTGCTGACATAGGTGATTACGCTTTCAGCTGATACTGTACCCGCACTTAGCAGCAAGTATTGGGGCGTTATCGTATTTGAGCACTTATTCTTCCCTGGACGCTTTGAATACCGAGAGGGTGTGTTTGTTTAAAGGACAGTTGTTGGAGGTACTGCGCCTGTCGGGTAGAAAACCTCTGTGAAAATCCGGCGCTCGCTGCTTGTTTGTATGCCTGCTTGTATACCAGCCCATAGGGACACTGGAAACAAAAACAGACGAACATCGGGTCCCGTGAGGATTATGTGTCATCAGCAATGAACATGTTCCGTGCCATTGGTGAGTATTATCAGAATTAGACCAAGATAATTAGGATTAGTTCTGTTTTATTCTCTCCTCATGGGATATAGCTGACTAAAAAAAAGGAAAGAAAATAATGATAAAGCTTTTGGTCACACAGGCTAGGGAATAGCATTCGAAAAGTAGGCTTACGCCTCTTATAAATGTGTGGTTCTATTGTAAATTCACATTATTCTCTACATATTGCATTTTCATATTTATTCTATAAATTATTTTTATACGAGGTGAATCACCTGGGTCATTGTTTTTCTTCGAATTTATGCAACCCACTAAGAAACATGTGCGCCAAGGGTCTATCTTTACCGCATACTCTACATTTCACTTATGGATACAGACAGAAAGCTACCTAACATCTCAGTGAATAGGTGATTTAAGGGGAGAAAGGTATTCGCGATATAATTTCATATCAAAAACGTCGTACTCTTGCACTGAGAGATGTTTTTCACAATATACACCCTCCCAAAACTCCTGATGAACGAGACTCAATTTTAATAGATTCATTTTCAAAATAAGTTAAAACAGAATGGTGGATCTGTGCTAAGGGATAGTGCGGGGTTATGACCAATTAAAGACACGCCTACATTCATAATGGGGTAGTACTGTCACCTCAACAGATGTTAAAAAGTTTAACAAGATGATACTCTTTTGTAAGGAAAGTACCAACTGGGGTTCTCGCTCTGTGGGCAGGATCTTTTTGCTCCATCTCCTCTACAGAGGATGTCCGTTTCTTCATAGTAATTTTGGTTCGATTGCAACGAGCCGGTTGGAATAAGATCGGCGAAGGTGAAATTTGTCGATCTGAAGCCATCTCAGATTTCTCAGAAGAGGAACTCCTAGATGTCTTAGTACTGTCCTTACCTTTGATTTCCTGGGAGCAACCTTATGTGTTACAAACTCAGTTTTACATAAGTATAAATCTTGCATATTGAGCATGTATTGAAAAGCATATTTTAAAAATCCTCACAGTGGTGATGTGTTATCTTGAACAAAACTGAGTAAGACATAACCCACACTAAAATTTTCATTTCATTTCCTGAAGGAGTTTACTTCCTCTACTTTGGTTCAGCTACTTCACTGTTGGAGGATTCTGCATCGGTTTTATTCGAATGGCTGAACTCTTTGGTGCTGGTCATCAAAGCAGAAGCATGTTGCAGTTGTTCTTGCTTCTTCTCGTCAACTTTTCTTTTCCATATTTGAATATACCTGCATTTTCCATTCCAGATTTACGTTGTTTCGCAGGCCACTTCTTTTCTTTGTCCATTTTTAAGGCATTCTAATTAAAAGTTCTCTATTACATAGCTCCAAATGTTCCTAACAAATATAGAGCCTTCGGTTTATTGGAAGCCTATATATGGTTCAAACACATTGGTTGCTATATCTTCTGCAGTGCTTTCGTTCAAGTGTCTAGCTCGGATACCTACTCCGCGGAGTTCTTTCCAATTAAGACTCAGGTGGAGTCTGAAGGCTTTCGATTTTGTTCTAGAAACGTAGAAGATGATAGACTATTTACCATGACGGAATAAACATTATCTTGCATCTTCATGTAATGCAAGAATAAGCCTCAATTAACAACACTGCACTGTAATGATGCATATGCTTTCTTCATTCTGAGAGGCAGTTCTAAACCGAAGGATTCTCGATCTGTTTATGAATAAGAATTTGCAGTAATTCAAATAATGCCATTACACTAATCATATTTAATTCATCCTGTTATTATAATATCGATCTAAAACTTATTTTGTATTATGTGAGAAGGTAAGTGATAATTTAAATAATGAAATATTCTGCATCGTAGAATATCTGTTTTACAACAGCCAAAGAGAGGTGGCTAGTCATGTGACAGTAAACAGACATGCAGCAAAGTTATAATATGGAACGAACTTTAGGTGTACTATAACCGGAGAGCTCATTGCATATTTTCCTACTGATAATGTTTCTTATATTTTATTTAGGAGAGCACAATTCTAAGAAAGTGGAGAATGCTTGTGATCAAGAACCAGACATTTTGTGCAATAACCATCACAATTCAGAAACAAGAGATGCTGACAGCGAAGACGATTCAAGAAGCAGCGATTTCAACAGACGATCAGATCCATTCTTACCGGAAAACAGGTAAAACCTTCACTTGTCATCGCAAACACCTCACATCTGGAATTCAGTTTATACCAACATCATTATTAACCATACTTGAATTATTGGGTTCAACTTGAACAGAGAAATCCAATCCAATCACGAGCTTAGTGCACTGCAGAGCCTTTGTCAGTTGTACAACCCCCACCCTATTGTACAACGTATCCAGGATGCCCTCCATGTTTTACACGCTTCTGGCGTTGACGTGGTGTGTGCATGGATTCTTGGTCACGTAGGTTTGCCGGGGAATGAAATGGCAGATTTAGCAGCAAAGACGGCAACTACAGAACACAGTATTACCATCTCACGTGTTACTTCGGAAGACTTTAGGCTTGAAGTGCAGAGAGCAGTGCTGTCGTCCTGGCACGACGAGTGGTTAGCTCTCCGCGGTAATAAGCTTAGAGAAGTGAAAGAACTTCCGATAAACTGGGTAACATCCTGTCGCATATCTCGTTGCGAGGTTAGTTTGGCTCGATTAAGAATAGGGCACTGCAATTTTTCGGGTGGTTACCTATTTAAAAGGGACCATGCCCCTCTAGGTCCACTGTGTGACAACCTTTTATGAGTTCGCCACGTGCTGCGAGAGTGTTACTCTCTAGGACACCTTGGGGATTCTCTGCAGCTGCCTGCTAGACTTGCAGAGGTCTTAGCGGACGACAAAACGCGGTTGATAGTATTTAATTTTTAGCGGAGTGTAATATCAATTTGAGGATTTAAAATTTTAAATATTTGTTTAGGCTTTTTGACATATTTATCACCTTGATTCATATCTGGCTATTGACACAGTTTTTACTTTTTGTTTATATTTTTCTTGTTGCTAGTATTTTTATTTTTGGGTGAAATTTATATCTGGCTATTGCTGGATATTCAATCTTCTAAGGGCGCTGATGACCTAGAAATTGAGCGCCCTTAAACCCACAAAACCAAACAGCGCCGCTTATCTAGGCAATATGGTATTATTTGGCTCTCGCCTGACGCCATACGAACTAATAGGCTTACTGTTCGTTTCAATGCGTCTCATTTGTTTTTGTATGAGAGTGGTGTACTTTTGGGGTGCACTTGATCCACTAGTTGTAACTGTGGCTTCTGTAGCTCTGTCTGACCTCATTATTTGTGGACGGCTTTTATCTGCAACTGTAACTTCATGGTGAATTTGCTTGGCGTTGTCATTGGCTGCACCTTCTATCAAGATAGAGGTAATCGTCTATTCCAGCTAATGGTCCGTACTGTCATCAGAATTCGTTGTAATTGTTCTCTTACAAAGCCAATAATTCAACAATGTCGGAATGAAAATCAACAAAATCGTATCAAACATATAAAACATGTTTAACAACTATGGACTGCAAAAGAAAAACGAATAGAACGAAGTATTTAAAAAATACGTCACACTGCTTAAAGCTATCTTCCTCTGGTCAAAGAGATAGTCCGCAGAATTGCCCTAGACTTTTCGAAAGCAGAAAGATCGTTGTGTGACATTGACAATAAGAAGTTTGCCCTTAGTCATAGTACAATATCATCCGGCCCTTCTAGATGTGGCTCATAATTTTTTCTTGAATTAGACAAAGTTACGTTGGAACAAAGATATTTATGAACTGTTTAATAGAAAACTGAAGGGGCAAGGTAAAATTAAAAAATAATTCGAATTAAAGAAGTTGGAATTATGCAACTTTCACTGTGTTGCCTCAATTGACACATTTTAGAATCCCTTATCAAAGAGTTTGCATTGGAACAGCATTTTTTAAATTATTTATTTAGGTCGCATGAACATCTTCGTGTCATGAGCGACCATATTAAAAAGATATTAGTTTCATAAAAAACAGAAATATTGGAAATAGCATAAATGAAGAATAATATTAATACAATTCCACAGTGTTAAAACAGCTGTAGTGTCGGTCAGTGCTTCTTGTTGTAGTGAAGGAATCTTGCATTGTTGCCTCTGAGATTCTAAATTTTTGCATTCAAAATGTTTTGTTATAAATGACTTGACTTCTGGCTATGAGTGCTCGTGTGTTAATTTCGAATGACCAATTCTTAATCGTGTATAGATTATATGGTTCTTTCACTTTGTGAGTCTGTGCAAATTAGGACTTTTAGTCTTTGGAACTTTTGATTATGTCTACAGTCTTCCCTAATGATGTTCTTTTTCTGTTTATAAAAAATTATTTTACTGTCAATTGCCAGGATTACATCTGCGTTGCCGGTGTGCCGGAATTTTGTGCCGCAGGAATTCTTTTACATGCAAGTAAATTTACTGACATGGAGCTGTCGTTTTTAAGCAGTCTGACCCAGATTTGAACCCGCGAGCATCTAACCAACGGAGCCACCCAGACCAATCTGTTTTTTCAGGAAATGTCGGACCACTCAAATGGATTTTGTACAGTGACAATCTGTTTGTTGGCCCAATGGTCTGCAGTTGCTGTTGTTCTGACCCTTTCATCTGTGATGCTAGCCGCTGCATAAGGAGGGCTTCAGTGGGAAGCTCGTAGGGCACTTATGGAATCACTCACACCAGGATTGGTCTTGTAAACGTCGCCACTTCAAGACATGGAAGTTTGGTGTTCTCCACGATGGGTTACCAGCCATTTACAAATCCAGTTCTTCAGCTTCTTCCTCATCCTCTCCTTCCTCTCCCTCAGTCTGATCACTCTTTCCACGACTGTATCTGGACCGTTGTCTACGATGAGTTGTTGAATATCGTCAGACACCTCCCGGAAGACTTCATGAATGGACCACAGAGTGGGATCTCTTTGGTTGATGTAAGCGATTAAATAGTGCGGAACCTCCCTTTGCTCTCTACCACTTCTGGAGGAAGTTGCACTCACCTCTAGGAACCTTATCTCTGCCCACTGCTCCTGGGTTTTTTCAATCTCACGATGAAGGTGTCGAGTGACTGCTCGCTTCTGGTATTTTTCATCCTGGGAGATTGTAAGCGAGTTCTAAATTCCTGCACCCTAGAGTGACGCTTTTGAAGATCCTGCATCCTTGAAAAGTACTTCTGAAGACCCTTTGTCTTTGGAAAACCTTCTGGATTTTCTTTTCTAGCAGTTTCGGGGCAACTTATATATTTTGGGAATGTGAAGTTCTCCATTTCAACAAGTTTATTTACTTGCATCCTCAGATTGGCTTCCCGTTTTCCCGTTATTCATTTTTAACGAAAAATATAGTAAAGTAGCAACAAAGGTACCCGAGTTGGTGCCTAATGATGGGATGAATTATTCTATTTGTAAGAGTATCATTTTCTGTTAGAGTTTGAAATGAGTAAGTTATTTGAATTATAACCGATTGTTAGCCATTTCAAAAACTGAAAATCACCTTGCGTTACAATTTCAGAAAAACGTGCTAAAGCACGTAGGAATGGATCTTCTTGATTGCCTTAAACATTTAAAATAATATAGAAACAAGATAAAATACCTTTCAGTGACTTTTTTGTCTAACATTAACTTGATATAAGTTTAACAAGAGCGTACATTACGATGGGGCTTTGCAAGAGGAAAAGGTGGCCAAAATGGTTCATAAAATAGCTTCGCCTTGTTGCCTAAGGAGCCTTATATTTTTTCAAAAATGCCTAAGGCTTAGTGGTATATCAAAATCTGAACCGTTCCTGAGAGCTGCAATCGATGTAGTTTCTGATTCTACAGCGATGTTCTCGAGAGGAAGCACATTACTCGGTCACTCTTAAGACAGGGGAGGATATGTAGCATCAGATCACAGCGCTGAACATACTGGCTCTGAAGACCAGTTCAGCGTGTGACGTCACAGCGTTCTGTACTGCCGCTGCAGGAGAAGAGATACATACGGGATACAGCAATGTAGGAAAGACTGGTGTTAATAGCACAACTAACATCTTGCATGTAGTAATATTAATGCTGGCTGTTTTAATTACACAACTACAATCGGATTATAAACAATTATATCTCGGCTTTATGTTACGAGAAGATATATAACAGTCCTAGTTAATATGAAGGACAATCATGTTGTAAAGACAATAGAACAGAATATAATGTTAGACATTAGAAGAGAGCTAATATATATAAATTTACGTGGACATTTTATAGAACTTTCAATGTTGTTTTTAACTTGTTTGTGAATGTAAGGACGTAATGTTTGGGAACGCTGGCTGCTCTGTTTTGTTTGTACTGGCCATGTTATTGTCATCGAGAGCGCTACTACACCTGACTGAACCCATCACTTCCGTACTCACAGTGCCGTTTATCTAGGCAACATGGTAGCATATTGCTCTCGCCTGACGTCACACGGACTAATAGACTTACTCTTCGTTTCAATGCGTCTCATTAGCTCTCGTATGAGAGTGGTGTTCTTTTGGGGTGAACCTGATTCACTAGGTGTATGTGTGTCTTTAGTTGGTGTTCTGACCTCATTATTTGTGGACAGTTTTTATCGGCAAATGAAACTTCCTAGAGAAGTTGCTCCACGATATCTTCTGCTGCAGCTCCTCTGAAAAGATATCCTGTACGAGAGAGGCAATCGTGTCTTCCAGCTAATGGACCGTGCTGTCTTCGGAATTCATTTGAATTTTCCTTTGAAAGCGCCAATAATTCAACAATGCCGGAATGAAAATCAATAAAATTGTATCAAATATATAAAACATGTTTAACAACTAATAGATTGGAAAATATAAATGAATAAAAAAAGTAAATAAAAAAGGAATGCGTCACACCACTTGAATCTGCTTTCCTCAGCTTTAACAGTCCAGAGTATTGTCTCAGGCTTCTTGAAGGCAGAAAAATTGCTGTGACATTTACAATTAGAAGTTTCCCATTGTCACAGTACAATATCCTTCAGTCTTTCTAGATTCCATACCTCAGCGTCACTGCTGAGAATTTTTAACAAAATTATGTTGGAAAAAAGACAATATTTATGCACTGTTTAACAGAAAACTGAAGGGGCAAGTTCCACTTAAAGAATAAATCGAATTAAAGACGTTCGAATTATCTATTACCTTAAGTGATACATCTTGGAATCCCTTATCAAAGAGTTTGTATTGAAACAGCATTTTTTAAATTATTGATTTAGGTCGAATGAACACCTTAGGTCATGAGCGACCATGTTAATAAAAAAATAGTACAGTTTCTTAAAAACAAAACAAATATTGGAAATAACAAATGAGTAATAATATTAGTACAATTATATAGTGTTGAAAACAGCTGTAGAGTCGTTCAGTGCTTCCTGTTGTAAATTAACCTTGTATTTTTGCCTGTTATGTTCTAAATGTTTACATTCAAATATGTCTTTTTTTGTAAATGTTACTTTGCAGTAGTTACACATAGTAGCATGAATTTTGGTTTTGAGGTGCTCGTATGTCAATTTCAAATGACCAATTCTTAATCGTGCATAAATTATCTGCTACGTTTTGTTCTTCAGGTAGATTTGGTTATTGTTGGAAATTGAAATTCTGATTTCTGAAAGCCCATTGGGGCAGCTTTTTAACCGTTGAATGTTCTACTAATCCTTGTTTAAGCTGCTGAGATTTGTTTTAAGATCCGTATGTGAGACTGGTTTTTCCTGAAGTGACAGTTGTTTCTTTCTTGGCTACTTTAGCGGCTTGTTCATTAGCAGCAATTCTAATATGTGATGGTATCCACGTATTGATAAGTGGTTTGTTGACATGAATCTCATTGTTGAGTTGCTTAATTTCTTCAATTATTAGTGCTTTGTGTGGCTTAGGATGCTTTCAATTACACTTCGTGAGTCTGTACAAATTAGGAATTTCAGTTCTTTGGAATTTTTTATTATTTCTACTGCCTTAGCCTGTATTTGACTACTTTGTCATTGTACACGACTGCTCATCCTGAACCACTTGCCGAACGAGACACATCAGTGTAAAATGTCTTTGGTCTTTGAATCTACCCAATGCTTTGTTAAATAGAGCTTTGTATACGATGCATTAGTTTCTCTCTCTCTCTCTTTTTTTTTTTTTTTTTTTTTTTTTTTTTGGTTATCCATCTACTTGTGAACAAGCTATTTGCTATGGCGGTTCATTTTTTTGTACGTGGAATTTTTTCAGGAGACGTATATTGAACAGCATTTTGTTATCGATTGTATAATAAGTTGAAAAACAAAATGTAGTATTAATGGATCATTAAACTTAATGGTATATCCTAATTTATACATGCCATTCATTATTCTAGTTGATTATTTAAATGAATATGGAATTAATTTTGCAATTACTCCTAATAAAGTAGCTCCATTAATTGATATTCAAAGAAGAATAAACTATGTAATGTAGTTAATGGGGATTAGAAAAATACTTGGTTTGATGATGTGATATTATGAATTTTAATTATGTACCTACCCATTACTTTGTAGTTAGTGTTTCTGGTTCGCACAAAATTAAACTGCCAGTTTTAGCATTCATTTGTATCAGTAAGAGATTACTGACTTATTACAGTCTACACAAACACCCCTCGCCATTTGCCCCCTTCTGCATGCCTTGAAAAGGGGAATATGTCCATTAGTTTTTTGGCACTTTCCCGTCACATACTGACATTCTTAATTGGAACCAAGAGGTAATGTGGGAGGCTTACTAGCGGGAGGTCCATGCAACCGCCCACTTGGCTTTCTTTGTCCATAGGCGAATGTTGAGGTGGTTTCTCATATACCACAACTTCATTTCCATAATTTCCCTTTAGTTGCGTTCCCTTCTGATTTTACTTTCTCTACTGGTAAGAAGAGGAAGTATTGTATTCCAGCCAAAAATTCGATGTCAAGATTTCACCGGAAATATATGTTTTGAGGCCCCCTGAATCCCAAAAAAGCATTTTTGGAAAAAGGCCCGTGTGTGCGTGTGTGTCCCTCTGTCAGTCTGTGGACGGCATAACTAAAAACCGAAAAGTCGGTTAAAAACCAAAGTTGGTATTTAAGTTTGATGTCCTTAAAGGATGCGACATGAAGGTTTGAAGAAAATAACCCCACCCTAAACTACCCTTCACATGGAAAATGTTTCGAAAATTTTGATTTTCTTGAAAATGGCTGTAACGATTTTGATTAAAATGCCATATGTTTGAGATACTGTTATGACAAATGAAATGCATATCTTGAATTTTCTGGCTATAGCCCCTGTAGTCGTATTTACTCTGGACGACTTTTGCATAACTGGTAAACCGTAAGAGATAGACCAAATCACACTTTACAAAAAATGCAGATCTTGCTCAAATACACAATTTATGTCTCAATAAATTTTCTTACAGGGTTAACCATTTCGGAGATATTCCTTGTTATATGTGTGAGTTTCGGAAAAGTTAAAACTTTCGTGAAATGGATCATCGTCGTTCATTTTTTTTATATGGAAAGTGTATCAGAAGTTTTGACTATCGCTCAAAGCCTTCTCTATTCTAATTTTCCCCTACCACCTACAAGGAATAAGAATTTGTACAGAGAGTTTGTACAAGAGTAGAGAAGGCCATGTGAGTGCAGCACATCAGATTTTTCAGATGTGTTTCTACGATTCATGGCGTATGGTGGTACCGGAACAGAACATGTAGGTGCTTGCTCAAAGGACAAATTATTCCTCTGAACACTAGAGGGCTGCTTGGTCGACGGGTCGTTCATGGCCTTCTCTAGGCAGCTCAAACAGTGGGACGGGTGTTTGAGCCTGGAATTTTTATGGATTTCTGCGCGTCTTTATAGCCTGTCTGACTGCGTTCTGTAGCCTCCTGTGATTCCTTCACTTCTCTCTTTCTCCTGAAATGCACTTATGACTATGTTACAGCGTTTTTGCTTTAGAACAAAATGATAATCCTGTTTTAGAAACCTTAGAAAATTCTATGCGCATTAGGCAAATTGAGTTTTCAGTTTCTTTAGTACATTGTTAATACTAATATCTGACATTTCTAATTGGTAACATCAACACTTTGTAATTTTCAGTGTAATAACTGCCACACTTACTGATGTACACCTCCGTATAAACACAACAAATAAAAATCCAGTTTTGTATTAAAACCATGAAACATTTCTCTTATTTTAGTTCACAACCCCTAACAAAAGTGAAAATAAATTAAAACAGATACCAAATTCATCTATAGTCCCAGACTTTATAGCAATACTGTAATTTTAATTGGAACTCAGAATTCTAAGAGGTGTAACGCAACGAAAGCTTGCCAACGAACACTGCGCGGGTTACCTCTCGATTGAAGGTCATGTGTCACTTCCTCTCCCCTGCTGCTCCCCATCTACTCGTTCACTGCGATATGCATACTCGAGACGTTAGATACTGCAGCTCGTAATCAAGATACTGTCGCTCTGCAAATGGTGTAACAGTACGTTTAGGTTGGCAAACCTTCGTTGCGCCACCTCTAATACTATTTATGCTAAGATTTTTGAAATGTTTTCTCTCATGATAGGATTCCCCTGCCCAGACTGTCTTCCGGGTACGGCTTATGTGAAGACGCAGACTGCAGTTCCTCAGGTGGCAGTGTCTGTGATGACCCCGCCTACAAAATCGTGATTCCTACAGTAGCAAATGGATGCAGAGGACGACGAAGAAACGAGAGGGAAAGACAAAGGGTTCGCAGTGTCAACGAAGGATTCGAGAGACTTCGGCGGTTTCTACCGGCCCATTACATTCCTCTCCAGAGGTACTGTCGCCGCCAACACCAACGTCAAGAAGGTGGTAAGCTACAGGAAACCGAGGTTCTGTCCAGAAGAAGGTCTAGCAAGGTTGATATCCTCAGGGCTGCCATCGCGTACATCAGACACCTGCAGCAGTTACTGCACGAGTGATTTACCAGTGGGATGACATTTTGTGCTCTTGTATAACTTTGAGTTAATATATAGATATAAAGAAATATAAACTATGCACGTCACTTTTCCCATTACAGCAGGCCTGAAGAACAGAACTTCCAAGTTATTCCTATACTTCCCCTGAATTCGTGACCACCAAAATGGAAAAGGTAGGGAAATCCGGTTTCAGCGAATGTGTGTATGTGTAGCTAATGTAGGAGGGGAGGGACTATGGTCTTCACACCTTCGGAGTCCTCTTTCCCAGGCATTGTTGGCTAATTTGGTGTTTGACTTATACAATCGGTAACATAACTGGCAGGGAGGGCTTTGGTGCTGACCACGTCCCACGTCCCACCCTCCAGTACTGCACTCCAACCTGTAGTGGGTAGAGGTTGGGGAGCAGCGGCCGTGCGGTAGCCTATTGTGCTGGGGGTTTAGTTTTTTTTTATTTTTTTTTTTTTATTTTTTTTTTAACCACATATATGGTAGGTAAGGAATGGTGTAGTATTCTGAAAAAAATTAGATACTAAGATTTCACGGGGAATATAGATTTTGAGGTCTCTTGAATCCAAAAAAGGAGAAAGGAGAAAGTCATGTGAGTGCACACATCACAATTTTTATAGCAATATTTTCACTGGTAGTGAGGGTCATGTGGGTGCTCTCATAGGACTTTTGAAGCACCTATTATGTTTGTGAACAAAAGTTGGGTTTAACAACACATTTCAGTGATTCATTTTACAAAGAGATTATGGCTTTTGTATGCAGGCACATTGTTCTCGTATTCAGTTCAATTAAAGAAGAGCTTAAAATAAGGTACACGATCAAAGTCCTCACAGGATCAAACGGAGAGTGGAATGCCGTACTGGAATTGATTGCAGAGTAGAGGAAAGCCGTGTAATTGGTAACAGGTACATTCCTCTCAGAGTAGCAAAGCTATTTCTGAATGGTATCGCTGAATTCCGTGCTAATTCCTTCGTCAGTGATTTACATCTGTTCTAAATCCAACGTTTCTCTTCGAAATTGCTTCGCCAATTGTTTACGTCAACAGTGCTCTTTTGGAACGTATTTCATCAATCCTGAAGAGCAGTTAATTTGATCCACAAACATCTTCCCAGTGTCCACAGGCGTTGAACATGAACAATATTACGTCATACAACTTTTGTAGAGTGTATTGGAAATAGTAATGTCCAAAAGCCTTTACACCGCATTAGTCCCATATTTGGCCCTAGGAATTCTTTACAAGCAGTAGTATGAGCTAGCTTGACCTTCAGTCTGATGATGGCTACCGGACAGCGTCACAATATATAAACAAATTCAGGTATAGGTTTAGGTTTAATCGCGTCAACTACTAGGTCATCAACGCCCTTACAGAACACGAATGTTTGTACTACTGACTATTGAAGGTCTAAGGCGAGTGCATTTTTCCATAGATCTACTTCATTGTTATCGCTCGCGCAAGTAAACAACTGCAGGTGGGTACAGACACCATGAAAACCACCTCACTGCGGCACAACCATTGGATTACAATGTACATACGTAAATTATGAAACGTGACATTTCAACGCCTAACACTGAAGCGGTTTTTAAACAGTGAAAAACTTCTTTCTACGTCACACGATGTCAGAAGTGCAAATGAAAAGAATTCCACTCTGCCTTCTGGCGTGTTTTCCTTCTTCAAAATTTCCCACATAGCTTGATAACCATATTTTTGCTTAGAACGACGTTGTCATTTGCCAGGCTGATACCAGCGCCACTTGTGTGCCGGAGTTTCGTCCCTCAGGAGTCCTTTTATATGTCAGTAAATATACTGGCATGGGGCTGTCGTCTTTAAGCACATTTAGAAACCATCATTCTAGGCTAGGTTTGAACCCTGAGATTGATAGGCCAGCACCCAATCAACTGAACCACCCAACTGAGTCACAACTAATCTCAACTATTTGTGGACGTAAGTATTTTAGAAATATCTCTTGTTATTTACTTGAATTTCTAAGTACTTCTGCTTTTCTCAAATGGAAAATCATGATTCTTTTTCCTTCTTTTTTATGGTCAATTTCATACGGAGAGCTTGTAAATTCACTTATTGATATGCTATTTAAAAATTTACGACAAAATGCCTGCATGTGAATTGAAAGTTTATCTTCATTAACAAGTTCTCGATTTATTAGCTTTTTTAGAGGAATGATTAAAAAGGTACTTGTGAATGGTGCACATCAAATATTGTTTAAACTTTCATCTAGCTATGAGAAATTGGTTTTTAGTCAGCTATCTGATTTTCGCTTGAGGCCATTGAAATGACCTGTTTTTCCAGCGGAGTGATATTTGGAGTAAATACTGTAAGATATTTTCATTTTATGCATGCTGCTGCCATCTTTGGGATATAAAATAAATGTGTTGTTATTACTTTGGTATACACTCGGTTCCTGCAACGCGACACGAGAAACTTTTGAAATACTTGGTTGTTCTTTCTGCGGCAGAGCCAAACAAATCCGAAACCGCAAACAAAAACTAAAGATATCTTCTGGTTGGAAAACAAGATTGAAGTACCACCACGACGCATTTTGCTGGGAGAAAAAATAGGATGAATATCTCGCCCCTTCTCCCAACGGGAACATCGATGCTTTATTACTATCTCTGTTTTTCTGGAGCGAAATGGAAGATCAAGTCGTTTTGAAGTAGGAGGATACTCAATAAAGAAATAGGTCGAAAATTCTATTTGTTCTTTTATGAAGGGAACATCAAAGTGGAATTGGGAAGTTTGGAATGTTTAAGATAATAAAATATCTGATGTGTTGCACTCATATGACTTTCTCTACTTTTTACTACTTTACTTTTATTTTGAAGAAAGTAAAAATTTTCCATGTAAAAGGTAGTTTAGGTTGGGGCTATTTTCTTCAAAATCTTTGTGTCGCATCTTTGAAAGACATTAAACTTAAATACCAACTTTGGTTTTTAACCTACTTTTCGTTTTTGAGTTATGCTGTCCACAGACTGACGGACACAGACACACACACGGACTTTTTCCTAAAAATGCATTTTTCTGGATTCAGGGGGTCTCAAAATATATATTTCCGGCGAAATCTCGATTTCGAATTTTTGGGTGGAATACAATACTTCCCCTACTTACCAGTAGAGAAAGTAATACAATGCCCGAAGAGATTTATCAGTACTTAACCGAGCTAAGTGGGATGTGGCATTTGGGATGTCATGGATTCGACCCCCGCAGTCAATATTCCTGACCCCTGGGCTTTGTCGGGGGTTTCCTTGGGTCACTAAGCCTGTGCAGGGAGGTTAGTTTCTACGAATTTCTTTTCACTGCATTTCACCTCATCTTTTCATCAAATTTATTTTGCATCGAAACTTGGGTTTCTAATCAAACTTTATTTACTTAGTCGCTCTTAGGATCCCTAGCCGTTTGTAACAGGTACTATGAAACATCCTACATATAAAAATCTGATGTGTTGCACTCACATGACTTTCTCTACTCTTGTACTAACCATTCGTAGAATCTCTTATTCCTATATCTTCTTCGTGTTAGTTAAAATAAACATTTGTACAAATTATCTTATTGCTCATTTCCTTGTAGGTGCAAGGGGAATATTGGAATACAGTAGGCTTTGTGCGATAGTCAAATCTTTTAAAGCTTTGAGATTCCGTTCTCTTTGTACACGTAACATATAAAAAAATGAGCAACGATGATCCATTTCAAGAAAGTTCTAAGTTTTCCGAAACTCACACTCATAAAAGGGAATATCTCCGAAATGGTTGACCCTACAAGCTAATGTATTTAGACATAAATTGTGTATTTTAGCAAGATCTACATTTTTTGTATAGTATGATTTGGTCCATCTCTAACGCTTTACCAGTTATGCAAAAGTCGTCCTGACTAAATACGACAACAGGGGCTTTAGCCAGAAAATTCAAGATATACATTTCATTTGTCATCAAAATATCTCAAACATATGACATTTTAATCAAAATTGTTAGAGGCATTTTCAAGAAAATCAAAATGTTCGAAATATTTTCCATGTAAAGGTTAGTTTAACGTGGGGCTGTTTTCTTCAAAATCTTCGTGTCGCATCCTTGAAAGACATTAAACTTTAATACCAATTTTGGTTCTTAACCAACTTTTCGTTTTTGAGCTATGCTGTCCACAGACTGACACAGACACAGACTGACACACGGACCTTTTTCTAAAAATGCTTTTTTGGGATTCAAGGGGCCTCAAAACATATATTTCCGGTGAAATCTCGACATCGAATTTTTGATTGGAATACAATACTTCCCCTACTTACCAGTAGAGAAAGTAAAAAACTACACAATTTAATGTATTTAATGCACACGCGTGTAGCAGAATGGTGCAGATAGGTTGCTGAGCTGCACTGAATGGAGGACATTCAGCTTTTCCCCTGACAGTACGAACGGAAAGTGGATTAAAAAACCCTATCGTATAAAATAATACTTTACAGTTATAGTCCGCCCCGTATTTAAATTTAGACGAGCGCTGTAACTTCATATGAATCCCCAGATGTCTGCATGCGGTTTTAGTGTTAAATATATAAAATGTATTTATGCATAGCCATATTCCAGTCCTCATATAGGTTTTACGTGACAGTTTATACTTTTACAACGTATTTCTTCCCCTCCCGGTGGTCGACAATATAGCGATATATAGCGAGTCCCGCTATAGAATTCTGCTTAGTCAGGAGAACTCGTAATAAAATGAAACAAAAAAATTCTTAGCCATGCGTTCTTTTTATTACGAGAGCTTGAAACAATGACGCCAAATAGCCACTCCAAAGGAGCGCCAGGAGCCAACAAATAAAAAATGGAGGAAATGAAAAATGACAGCCCCCGGTTTAATATCCCTTTTGTTTATACGTGATATTCAAGCGGCGCAAATAAGAAGAAGCTGGTTAAACGTGAATGAGACACGTCCAAAATTCTCTCTTTCCTCTACCTACGCTTTTATCTTTCTTTTTCATTTTTTAAAACATCGCCATATATACCTGTCTGCCTAGAAGCTGAATAGTGGCGTTTCCAGTGGATTTTAATACAAGCAATTTCACTTCTACCCCTTTCGTCCTCTACCCTTATCAAAGAGTGACGTTATACATGACCAAGGCCTCCGAAAACGCGGCCACATGCATTCGTTTTGTTTTTTATTACTGTTTCATTTATGTTGCCATCTTCAACTTTTATGGTCACACGGTGAGTTTCGACTCGGAAAAAAAAATTATCGCGTTAGTAATTTTCTGCACTAGAGCATATAATTGGTTTTTGTCTATTACTTTCACTGCTACGTATAGTAAACAGAGAAAGTATTGTATTTCACCCAAAAATTCGAAGTCGAGATATCACCGGAAATATGTTTTGAGGCCTCCTGAATCCAAAAACGGCATTTCTAGAAAAAGGTCAGTGTGTGTGTGTGTGTGTGTGTGTGTGTGTGTGTGTGTGTGTGTGTGTGTGTCACCCTGTGAACAGCTTAACTCAAAAACCAAAGTTAGCATTTAATTTAATGTCTTTCAAGAATGCGAAACGAGGATTTTGAAGAAAATTACTCCAGCCTAAACTACCCCTTACAAGGAAAATTTCTCAAAAATTTTGATTTTATTGAAAATGGCTGAAACGATTTTGATTAAAATCGTCATATGTTAGAGATATTTTTATGAAAAATGAAATGTATATCTTGAATTTTCTGGCTATAGCCCCTGTAGTCGTATTTACTCTGGATGACTTTTGCGTAACTGGTAAACGGTAAGAGATAGACCAAATCTTACTATACAAAAAGTGTAGATCTTGCTAAAATACACAACTTATGTCTAAATAAAATTTTCTTGTGTGAACCATTTCGGAGGTATGCCTTGCTATTTGTGTGAGTTTTGGATAACATACTTCTGTCGAATGGAACATCGCTATTCATTTTTTCATATGTTAACCGTGCAGAGAGCATGATTTTTGAAAACCTTAAAAGATTTGACTATCACTCAAAGTCTATTAAAGTTCCCATATTCCCCTTGTACCTACAAGTAAATAAGTAAAAAACATAACTTCTGCAGATGTTTATCTCAACTAACACGAAGTAAGAATAATTAGCACAATTTATTCTGCATATTATTTGACATGTTCAAAACATAACGACCATTGACATTAAGTATGTTAAGGTGGAACATTTAATATGGTCTGATTATGTTTAAGCCACTTCACTTTCCAACATTTTTGGGATCTTTTCGCTGTTAGCTAATTTGTACATGTTCGGGACCATTGTCTAACTAATAAACTTTTAATTCAGGCAATTTCCCTGAAGATGGAAGGTTGTCTTCCGAATAAGCTATGCAGCTACAATCAATTTGTTAAGTGATGAGTTTACGTATATGATCTGCCTTAAGCATTAAAATTCTTACATCACTCTAAACATACTCCTTTTTATTAAAAATTGAAAATTTAATAAATAAACGTTCACAACTACAATGTGGTTCCTGCTGACAAATTGAATTCTGCTTAGTTTTTGTGCAATAATGACTTTCTGAAAACAAAACTTTTTACCATTCAAATGCTCTACGCGTAGCAATTTAATTCAGATGACCTTGAAACCTTGTAATAATGTTTATTTATGTTAACATCTATATTATGCATAACATTTACTATGGGCATAAGAATCTGTCCGTTACTTGAAAAGTGTGTCAACATAAAAAAACTGTAAAATTGATTTTTTAAAGGAAGATATCTAATTTTGCAAGCCATAAAATTAGGTACAGCCCATAATAGCTACTTTTATTTATCCATAACGTGTATATAAAAACATAACAGAGATATTATTTAAATATTTTAACTCCCAGGACTTTTTAAATATAACTGACTTTATTATATTAAATTAATAAAATAATTAAAACTGTGAATTTTATCGCTTCAAATTAGGTATGATTCTTAATTTTGACAACTATAATAAACTCTAAAAATATGGTGCAAATTGGGAAAAGAATTAAAGGAATTTTCGAAACTCAGAATGGCCCACCCATGAGGGCTTTCAGAGTGGGTACTTTGACTCCGTACTACACCAATAAATATTTACATCTCATTTCACTTCGCTCATATTCAAGGATTGATGCCAGTATATAGTTCGGATATGACTACAAAGGAAATACAATGTAACTTTACGAGCAATCAAATTTATACAAAGGACACACATAGCAGAAGCCTCAAGTATATACAAATTATATTCAACAAAATTAAATTTTACAAATAGCACAGCACTGAAATTTTTTGCACTTGGGTCTCGCATGTCTGTTACGATATTTACCTAGAATTATATACCTAAGTATCTCTATTTCACCAGAATAAATTTTTCAATATGAAGAAAAATGAAAATGTAATTTACACAATGTTTTCAATAGAATATGGATGCCACATTCAAATGGTGAGTTACATAATAATTACAGTTCAATGTGTAAATCTATGTCAAAAAGAGATGTGCTAAATTTCAAACCCCTAGCTCTAACGGTTGCTGAGAAAAATCGCCATCTTTGTGAAAAAGTGTATCCAAGAAACAAAAATGTTCTGATAAATTTACATCAAAACCCATACATTTAAAGCGTGTTTAAATAAGCAGCATTGTATATAAAGCCATAAAACTATATATGTATAAGAGGTAGAATCATGAGTGAAAAATTCAATGTCATAGCCGGGATTTGAATCAAGGATCTTCCGTTTATCAAGCGTCTGCTCTAACCACTAATCTACCATGGTCAACTTGCCAGTACGACACTAAATTCCCCAGCTACCAGTAAAAAATTAATAATATTGTATTGTTTATATAATGAACTAGGTAAATATTTCGCTCGCCTGTTTATTAAGATTCGTACTTTTTTCCGGTTAGACCACAAGGGAATCTCACATCAGAGATAAATACCCCAAGGGCGACTTACAAGTTTAAGTACTTCATGTCCCGGGTTTAAGTAACCTTTAGATGGTAATTATTATTTATTTATGTCAACAAACTTAATACTGGTGTGTTTACATTGCCCACACATGGCTTGTGTGTTTATAAAAACACCAGCACTAAGCTTGTTGGCATAAATAAATAATAAACATATATGTACCTATATTCTTATTCATAAAATCTCAGAGAATTTAACTGTAATGAACATGGAAGATTACATTTTTGACTATTTCACACTTCGCGCTTCGCTTAAGTTTACAAAATGTACTGTCCTTAAGTAACCTCCAAAACACATGGATAGGTACACAGTTAAATATTTATTACTCCAGCATTTGGATAGAAGGAATACACAAGCAACGTGATAGCACACGTAAAATAGGGCAACTGATTTCAACAAGCGATATGAAACGTGCTGAAAGGGAACTGCCTGAACCATACTGGTAAATGCACTATTGCAGGAAAATGGGAATGAAAAACAAATCCAAGCAATTATTAAAGTACAACAAACATCTTATACTTAAATTACATGTACTTGTTATAATTAATTTATAACGAAAGAGGAATGGTCAGATTTAAAGATAAATAGTAAACATTTTTCATCATTTAAATGTTAAACATTCAAAATATCATTGCCAAATGGCGGATCCGAGGTTTACCATACAATTTGAAGGTCGTTGTTGAATTACATACATACATCACTACCAGAAATAAATAAATAGCAATCAAACAAGTAAAACAATATGTTTTGATAAACTACAAGTACGAAATTGTATATCAAACTTACCAAAATATTCCACCACTGTAAGGGACCACGCCACGAAAATAATCTTTTAACACACTTACACACGCAAAGCAAACAAAGCGTTCCTGACGAACCCGAGCACCGAACACCGAACACCATCTACACAGTTAACAAAAGCGAATCACCCTCAAGTGACACGTTGGATCATAGAACAACAGAATCACGCAGGACAAGGAGTGCCATCTATATTGCGCCGTTACCAGTAACACCAGCATCGAAATCACCGCTATGACTGTTACCACAGCTATAAAGGTCTGATGTGCTGCGCTCACATGACTTTCTCAACTCTTGTACTATTCCTACGAAATCTTATTCTTATTATGTCGAATGGAATACCGTTATTCATGCCACTGTGGTCGAGTTGCCTTTAACCAGAGTAATTTCCCATCCCCCACAGAGTCTGAGAGTATATATTGGAGAGCAAAATTAGTGTGCTTAAAGTTGAAATGATAAAAAATAAACATTAAGGTACCCTACAATTGTTTATCATAACATTTCTTTGAATGACATTCTAGATATCTTTTTTTTTTTTTTTTTTTTTTTTTTAATTTTTTATGGGTTCCTTTGCACGGTCCCCTTTAACTTCTGGTCTTGTTGCGGGCGAGTGTTTTTAATTACTCGTTGAGCTGTTCTTATCTATTTCATGTTAATCATTATGTAAGGTTCTGAAAGAATACTTTGTTGAAGAACATGTAAAGAAAATCATCTGACTGTAATATATTATTAGCCTTTTTACTTTCTCCACTACGTGTAGTAAGTAGAAGTATTGTATTCTACATAAAATTTCGATGTCGAGATTTCACCGGAAATGTGTTTTGAGGACAATAGAGAAACAGAAATTTCAAAAAGATCTCTCTGTCTCTCTGTCTCTGTCTCTCTCTCTCTCTGTGTGTGTGTGTGTGTGTGCGCGCGCGCGCGTGCGCGCGTGTGATGTCTGTGTGTGTCCAACTGTGAACAGCGTAACTTAAAAACGAAAGGTCGACGAAAAACCAAAGTTGGTATTTAAGTTTAATGTGTTTTAAGAATACGCCACGAAGTCTTCGAAGAAAATTCCTCCACCCAAAAATTACGCTTTACACGGAACATTTTTAAAGGATATTGATTTTCGGAAAAATGACTAATCATTGATTAAAATGTTTAAGGTTTTATTTCAAGAGATTCTCTGCAGCTGCCGAGTAGGCTTGCAGAGGTCTTAGCGGACGACAAAACAGCGGTTGAAGAGCTTTTACGTTTTTAGTGCATTGTAATATCAATTTGAGGATTTAAATGTTTAGATATTTGTTTATGATTTTTGACATATCTATTACCTTGTTTTATATCCGGCTATTGCCGCTATTTTTACGTTTGTGTATTTTTTCTTTGATACTAGTATTTTGTTTTTGATTCAAGTTTATATCTGGCTATTGCCATGAATTTTAGAAGGGCGCTAATAACCCATAAGTTGAGCGCCCTTAAACCGACAAATCTAATCATAACTGGCAAGAGATAAACCAAACCTTACTATACAAAAGTAGATTTCACACATCTTATGCCTAAGTGCATTTTTTTGTTTTTTTTTTGGGGGGGGGTGAACTGTTTCGGAGATATTCACTTAACATGTTCTTAAATAGAAGATCCTTATTCACATTTTTAACTCTTGGCCGTGCAAAGAGAACAGAATTTCAAAGTCTTCATATAGCAAGTAGCTTTATAACTATCGATCAAGCCTACCGAAGTCCGATATTGCCCTTACATCTACAAGAAAGTTAGTAATGAGACAATGCCTAGAAATTTTTGTCCCGACTAACATTAAGAACATAGAGGAGTAAGAGTCCCTAGGAATAGTACAAGAGTTGAGAAAGTCATGTGAGCGCAGCACATCAGACTTTTATCGCTGTGATAACAGTCATAGCGGTGATTTCCATGGTGGTGATAGTGGTAATGGCGCAATATAGATGGCGCTCCTTGGCCTGCGTGATTCGGTTGTTCTATGATCCAACGCGTCACTTGAGGATGATTCGCTTTTGTTAACTGTGTAGATGGTGTTCGGTGTTCGGTGTTCGGTGTTCGGGTTCGTCAGGAACGCTTTGTTTGCTTTGCGTGTGTAAGTGTGTTAAAATATTATTTTCGTGGCGTGGTCCCTTGCAGTGGTGGAACATTTTGGTGAGTTTGATATACAATTTCGTACTTGTAGTTTATCAAAACACATTGCTTGTTTGATTGCAATTTATTTCTGGTAGTGATGTATGTATGTAATTCAACGATGACCTTCAAATTGATCCAGTAACACCGTGTGTGGTAAACCTCGCATGCGCCATCTTGCAATGATATTTTGAATGTTTAAAATTTAAATGATGAAAAATGTTTACTATTTATGATTAAAACTGACCATTCCTCTTTAGTTATAAATTCATTATAACAAGTACACGTAATTTAAGAAGAAGCTGTTGTACTTTAATAATTGCTTGGATTTGTTTTTCATTCCCACTTTCCTGCAATAGTGCATTTACCGAGAGGCTGTTTAAGATTTAAAAAGGAATTGAGAAAGTTTTAGCTAGCACATTCTACTTACAGCATAAAGGAATACGATACTATAAGTTCTTTCAACCACTAGTTTAACCCTATTATAATGATTGTGTTTAGGTGTTGGAAAAAAATTTGTATGAAATTGCATGGTTGTATGAGCCTGGCTCATTCTAGGACCCAAAGAACAAGATGTAATACAATACAATACCAGTATGTTCTGGGCATTTCCCTTTCAGCACGTTTCATATCGCTTGTTGAAATCACTTGCCCTATTTTACGTGTGCTATCACCTTCCTTGTGTTTTCTTTCTATCCAAATGCTGGAGTAATAAATATTAAGTAACTGTGCACCTATTCATGTGTTTTGGAGGTTACTTGAGGACAGTACATTTTCTAAACTTAAGCGAAGTGGGAAGTGTGAAATAGTAAAAAATGTGATTTTCCATGTTCATTACAGTTAAATTCCATGATATTTTCTGTATTAGAATATAGGTACATATATGTTTATTATGTATTTATGCCAACAAGCTTACTGCTAGTGTTTTTTTTAAAAAAACACAAGCCGTGTGTGGGCAATGTAAACACACGAGCAGTAAGTTTTTTGGCATAAATAAATCATAATTACCATCTAAAGGTTACTTAAACCCGGGATATGAACTATTTAAACTTGTAAGTAGCCCTTGGGGTATTTATCTCTGATGTGAGATTCCTTTTGTGGTCTAACCGGGAAAAAGTACGCATCTTAATAAACAGGCGAGCTAAATATTTGCCTAGTTCATTATATAAACAATACAATATTATTAATTTTTTACTAGTAGCTGGGTAATTTAGTGTCCTGCTGGCAAGTTGGCCATGGTGGATTAGTGGTTAAAGCAGATGGTTGATAAGCGGAAGATCCTTGATTCAAATCCCGGCTATGGCATTGAATTTTTCACTCATGATTCTACCCCTTATACATATATAGTTTTATGGTTTTATATACAATGCCTCTTATGTAAACACGCTTTAAAGTTATGGGTTTTGATGTAAGTCATTGATATTTTTGTTTCTTGGAAACATTTTATTCACGTTAGAGCTAGGGATTTGAAATTTAGGTCACATTTTTTTGACATAGGTTTGCACATATTGACCTACAATAATGATGTAACTCACCATTTGAATATGACATCCATATTCTCTTGAAAAAATTGTGTAAATTACATTTTCATTTTTCTTCATATTGAAAAATTTATTCTGGTAAATTAATTACAGATACTAGGGTATATAATTCTAGGTAAATATCGTAACAGACGTACGAGACCCAAGTGTAAAGAATTTCAGTGCTGTGCTATTTGTAGCTATTTTAACTTCGTGGCAGCAATATACCAAGGCCATCTCTAAGTGCAGGCCTGGATATGCGATTCGTGACGTCACCACGCGAGGCCGACGTTCCAAGCAATTCATACCGAATAAACACGTTTTACAGCATTTCTGCGCTGGAAGAAGCGTGCATTCATTTATATTTTCACATTTCGTAGTAAAAGTTAATGTGTGTTTGTTAGTGGAAAAAATGCTTTTCATAGTTGTTAATGGCAAAGCATGCTTTTTACGTTCGCAATGCGAATATATCTCCAGTTTCTTTCTTTTTTCCCCCCTACAGATAATACCAAACTGTCTTGTTTAATAATACAGTAGTTTTTTAAGAGGATGTTGGTTATTACTTTTATTATATTCCTCGTCAAAATAGCGCCCGGTAACTCGCAATCACTAACATTACAGTCAGCACCGATACTATTAATGTCACATGTCTCAGCACCTAAATGAAGAATTAAGTTTCTCTGGTTTTCTACATTAAGAAATTCTTGTTCATATGTCTCAACAAATTTTCTACTTTTTCGTTATCACCAAGCATTTCTACCTTCTCTGATAAATATTTTAAATGCAAGCGTTTCTATCAGCACTGAGGGGTTGAGAAAGTTGTCTGAGGTGATCAGGATGGGGTAAAGAAAGAACATTGGAATCACGTAAGTGTCTGTAAGCTCCTGGGGGAGTATATTTAATTGACTTTTGACTGACCAATTTTACCTGCTCTTCTAGGAATTTAGGTTTTAGATATTCTGTGGAATCTTCATTCATGTCCTCCCAACACACCTTTAAAATTTTGACAGCCTGAAGTAGTTTGTTCTGTTTCACTTGCTATTGTGAACCAAAAGAGCATCAAATTTAGACCATTTATCCAATATCATTTGTTTACCGAGAATTCATTTAAACTTACTATTGAGTATTACAATTTTATCCTATACAACATAAATAATAAAATTGGAATTAATGTTTAATGCTACTACAATTTTAGGAATTTCTTCAGTATCAATTTTCACAAAAATTACGTCGTTTTCTTTATGATGACGGTGAATCCCTCTAGTTTCATATCACTAATTCTATTTTTAAAGCTCTGAAAATCAACAATTTTATAATCTTAGAGTCATTTATGAAATGCTATGGATTTTCAGTAAGTTTAGGAGTTGTTCTGGGTGCTAAAAAACGCTTGCCTCATTTCACGTAACAGTAAATTCCTTCACTATGTGCTGTTCAGAAAAATGTTTAATACATACCACACCCGGTTCATAAATATCCCTGTGAATAGCACGTACCCACTGTTGTCTCCTGTGTGGATCCTTTGGAAACGAAAACACTGTAACACACTTTTCTACACTTGTTTTATAGTTTGAGGTATAACCCAGCACACATTTCCTAGGCATTTTGTATTGAAAACTACACCACTTTGTAATTTAATTTTTCGCTCACTTAATTGTTTACTGACACGTTGTAAGGCACAAGCAACTTCTTAGCGTTCCAACCACGTAATGATGTGTTGCATTCCCGTAATGCGTAATAAACAAATAGGTGATAAACATAAGCCTCCTGTGATGACGTCAATAACGTAATCTCTTTCTGTATACAGGCCTGTTAGATAAAGATGGCCTTGAATATACCCTATATTTCACAACATATTTTCTTCTTTTTACTTAATAAACAAACTTTTTAAAGAGAAAGTATAAGAGCTAGGATAATGAAATTTCTTTAAACATTTCGCATAGTCTGGTATATATGAAGGATTTTTTTTCAAAGGAATTCAGATGGTAGTAATTGAGCAACAAAGAATTACTTTGTCCAGAGTGTACTTGACGCCTCCGTACTTCCAGTTTCCTTAAAATTTAATTTGGTGTATTTTAATAAGTAATTTTATTCAATATAATTTGTATGTATTTCAGGCTTCTGCTATATGTCTCATGTCATTTATATAAATTTGATTGCTCGTAAAGTTACACTTGTTTCCTTTATAGTCCTATCCGAACTATATACTGTTATCAATCCTTGAATATGAGCGAAGTAAGTGAAATAAGATGTAAATATTTATTGATGTATGGTGTCAATGTGCCTACTCTGAAAGCCCTAATGGATGGGCCATGCTGAGTTTTGAAAATTCCTTTATTTATTTCCCCAAGTTGCACCATATTTTTAGAGTTTATTATAGTTGTCAAAATTAAGAATCATACCGAATTTGAAGCGATAAAATTAATATTTTGTATTATTTTATTAATTTAATATAATAAAGTCAGTTATATTTAAAAAGTCTTGGGAGTTGAAGTAATTTCTCTGATGCGTTTTTATACACATATTATGGATAAATAAAAGTACCTATTATGGGCAATATTTTGTACCTAATGTTTTGGCCAGCAAAATTAGATACCCTCCTTCAAAAAATAAATTTTAGAGCTTTTTGGGTGTTGACACACTTTTCATGTAATGCACAGATTGTTATGCCCATACCAAATGTTATGCATAATATAGGTGTTAATATAAATAAACATTTATACAAGGTTTCAAGGTGATCTGAATTAAATTGCAACGCGTAGAGCATTTTAAATGGTTAAAGATTTTGTTTTGAAAAGGTCATTATTGCATAAAAACAAGGATAGAACTGCAATTGAATTTGTCAGCAGGAACCGCATTGTAGTTGTGAACGCTTATTTATTAGTTAGACAATGATCCCGAACATGGACAAATTAGTGAAGAGCAAAAAGGTTCCAAAAATATTGGAAAATGAAGTGGCTTAAACATGATCAGACCATATTAAATGTTCCACATTCACATTAGCATACTTAATCTCAATAGGCGTTATGTTTTGAACATGTCAAATAATATGCAGAATAAATTGTGACACTTCTGTCATTGAAATAATTAGTAGTTTTTCTGACATTCTGAATAAACGTTTGACTGAAAGCTTCATTTGTGGTATACACAGCATGTAATGAACTTATGTAAGCCTATCTTTTGTTATAAAGCATTCCTAGTGCTTCAGTTGCCATTTACCATTCAGGGTAGAAATTCTACATCTACTGTAGTTGGAATGCTTTGTTTTATTTGCTTCATATTACTGTGACTTAAACTTAATTATAAAATTCAGTCACTTAATTGCTGAAAGTAATCTAATTCAGATTATTCATATTACAGTATGCACTATTGGTTTTAGAATTAGAATTTATATTACTTTTGTTAAGAATACACGCAAACACATTTACTGAGGGTTGGTCTAGTGGCGCAGTAGGGGTGTATTGATGTTAAACCTCCCACGAGTGCTAGATAGAATCTACTATATTAAATTTATTGAACACCTCTAATAAGCTTGTGTTATATTATTATATGTTATAATATTGACGTGCCTGTCATGTTTCGGATAGCACAATATAAGACTCCATTGGCATAAACAACTTAAGCAATTTTAAGTTTTAAGCTTTGTGTGCAACCATCATTCCCAATGCTCTGAGTAGTAGCTCTACTATGAAAAGAGTGGCAGTGTTCGGCTGAATGACGTCAAAGAGCACGTAACCTGCCGATCCCTACATTATGCCATTCTTTGGATCACTATGGCGACATATCTCATTGCACTGGTTAACCAAAAATGTGTTTCAATCCTTCTTCTGTTGGCTCCGTGTTAGTGCAACAGCTGAATCAGTCCAAACACACTTTACAGTTTTTGAAAGTCAATGAGTCCTTCGACTGCTACTTCTAGCACAGTTGCTAAAAGTTCAAGGCATGCAATAGTCGCAGGGTTTATGGCCGCAATCCTGGCTTTCGCTTCCACCAGATTTACAGCTTTAGCGAAACAAATCTGAAAAAAATGTGGCATACCTAGATACATATCAGCAGGGATTTCTCAGGCAAATTATGTAAGTCTACACATCTAATATGATACAAGTAAGCATGCCTATGCAACCTGTTTCTCTAAGAAAAGAAAAAAAAAAAAAAAAAAAAAAAAAAAAAAACTGCAGAATGAATTTAAAATAACATATTCTACAACTCGAGAATTAATAATGATATAACGAAATAGCTTAGACAGCAAAATTGTTTAAGGTGTTATTACTTTCTCTACTTGTAGCTAGGGGAAGTGTTGTATTACACCCAAAATTCGATGTCAAGACTTCACCGGAAGTATGTTTTGAGAACCCCTGAATCAAAAAAAAAAAAATAATAAAAAAAAATAAATAAATAAAAATAAATAAATAAATAAAAATAGCATTTTTAGAAAACGGTCCGTGTGTCTGTATGTGGAAAGCATAACTCAAAAACGAAGAGCCCCTTAAAAACCAAAGTTGGTAAAGTTTAATGTCTTTCAAGGATGCGATACGAAGATTTTGAAGAAAATAGCCCCACCCTAAATTAACCTATACATGGAAAATTTTTCGAAAATTTTGATTTTCTTGAAAATGGCTCTAACGATTTTGACTAAAATGTCATATGTTTAAGATATTTGTATCACAAATGAAATGTATATTTTGAATTTTCTGGCTATAGCCCATGTAGTCCTGTTTACTCTGGATGACTTTTGAATAACTCGTAAACCGTCAGAGATAGACACAATCTTACTTACAAAAAATGTAGATCTCGCTAAAACACACAACTTATGCCTCAATTAATATTTTGTAGAGTGAACCATTTCAGAGATATACCTTGTTATTTGTGTCAGTTTCGGAAAACTTAACTTTTGTGAAATGGAACGTCGTTATTCATCTTTTTATATGTCAAGCGTGCAAAGAGAACGGGATCTCAAAGCTTTAAAATATTTGACTATCGCTCAAAGCCTACTGTATTCTAATATTGCTCTTAAACCTACAAGGAAATAAACATTAAGATAATTTGTACAAAGGTTTATCTCAACTGACACAAAGAAGATACACGAATAAGAGTTTGTAAGAATGGTTAGTACAAGAATAGAGAAAGCCATGTGAGTGCAACACATAGGATTTTTTTTTCAAATACAGTTACATTTTTTCTCTACTACGTTTTTGACCATCGCTTTACAACTTATACAAAATTCCATTGTTTATAAATGTTTGCCGTTTTGAAAACAAAAAATATCGGCATAATTATGTTCCATATAGGTAGTAGTAGGAGACGGAGGGTTTTCGCAAACAAAAAAATCGCGTGTGCGTGCACTGACCTTTTTCTAAACATCCCTTTTTTATTAACAGGGTCTAAAGTATGAGTTTCTGGTGAACCCGTCATAAATATTTTTGTGGAGTGCATTGCTTCTCTACCTACTGTCTATGTAGAGAGAGTAAAACCTAATGTGTTGCAGTCAGATGACTTTCCCTACTCTTGTACTATTTAAAATCTTGTTGCTCTATTTTCTTCCTGTTAGTCGAGATAAACATTTACAGAAATTCTTATTGCTAATTGTATTGTAGGAGCAAGCGGAATATGGGAATAAACTAGGCTTTGAGTGGTAGCCAAATCTTTTATACCTGGTGGCTAAATTAAACCTTTTGAAATTCCGTTCTCTTTACACGGCCAAAAGCTAAAGGAATGAATCACGACCTTCAAATTAAGAAAAGTTTTAGTATTGTAAAGCTCGCACAAATAACGAGGAATGGTTCACTCCACAAAAAGAGCATTTGTACACAAGCTGTGCATATTAAGATTTGGTCTATCTTTACCAGTTACACAATAGCCATGAAGAATGAAAAGGATGAATGGGCCATACCCAGAAAATTCAAAATAACATTTTATGTGCCATAAAAATATCTTAAAAGTATGGCATTTTAATAAAAATCTTTAGAGCCGTTTTTTAGAAAAACGAAATGTTCGAAAAATTTGCCATGTAAAGGGTAGTTTAGAGTGGAGGAATTTTCTTCAAATTCTTTGTGTTCCATTCCTAAAAGATACTAAACTTAAATACCAACTTTGATTTTTTAACCGTTTCGTTTTTGAGTTACACTGTTCATTCACACACACACAACTTTTTTGGATTCAGAAGGCCTCAAATCATATTTTTTGTGAAATCACATCGATTTTTTGGGTCGAATACAGTACTTCCCCCACTTACTATATGTGGTAGAGGAAGTAAAAATGGAATGATTTATGCATCGTCAGGACTTTAATATCTGTGTATAAAAATACATTTTAAAACAACTAAAAGCCTTCTGATTTCTTAAAGGGGACTATGTACTTACCTTAAAATGTATAATTGAAAACAATGTTTGCTTTCTAAATGTGATACTTTCTGCTGCAGAAGAAAAAAGCAACCATGCAAAATTTTAATGTGATTGGTGCTTAACGCAATACATACTCAGCATAAGTGTTGCACCAGATCGTTGGAAAATTCAGAGAACATTGCAGAGGTTTGAAATCAAGGACATTGCTTATTTCCAAAGAAACATTTTATTTCTACCAGAAGTAGAGCACTAATGTGGAAAAAAATTAGCTTTGTAATTATTGAATAACCCGTTAAATATTTATTCAGACTATAGTAGAAAACTGGCGTATGATGGGTGAATTTAACTTAGGAATGGGCACTAGGGAGTTGTAACGCCTGAAGCATATGTTACGTGCATATCGCTGCGTAGTGTGTGTTGCGGAAACTCGGGGGCTAGCAGCTATGCCGAAGAGTAAACTGAAGAAAAAATCTTTAGATGGCAGTAGAAGTCGGAGCAGCTGTACGCAGTGCAGACCACCACCGCAAGGTGGCACTAAAAACCACGACAGTGTGGAGGGGGTATCGAAACTGTTATTCTACACGCGCGGGATTATTGCTTCAGACCGCGAGAAGTTTTTGGACACTGTAGTCATCGTATGAAGCAGATATTTTGCGAATAAACTATCCGGTTGAAAGTACTGAGCCCAAATTCTAATTCTGATGAATTTGTTTTACCTCTAATGTCTTATTTTATCAATTTAACAAAATAAAGACAATATAAATAGGAACTATCACAATAATATTTATTTTCATCAATAGATTTAAAACTCTTTGTACTGTAACCACATCATTTTATAATTTTCGTATTTTACCTATTTTAAATCTAGACGCACATGGATTTTTCCTCAATGCCTTAGGTTAGGGTATTGCATTTCTTTATACATTTATAGAAAACTTTCACCTGAAATCATATTCATGTAAAACACAGCAAAATTCTGTACGCGCGCACGAGGACAAACCGAAATTCTAAAGCTATTGTATATCGAATTTCTTATGAGTCAGACACCATTTTTTAAGAATAGCAGATTTTAAGAAATTACTCCTAACAAAAATACCCTACATAAGGAAATATTTAGTTGATTTTTTATTTTCTTACAGTTTGATTATAGATCATACATCTGTGATATTAAAATGATTAAGAATATGTTCTGAATTCTTAGACAATTTGATTCGTCTTTATTATTATCATCATCATCATCATTATTGAGTTTTAGATACATTTTTAAACTCGGAATGTAGTACATGAATTACACAAAATCTTCGATAGAAAACATGTAAAGCTGATTAAAATACCAAAACTGACACACAAAAAATGTTTTACCTTGGAAATGTTTGAATTTTAACACAATGCCTGTATTTGTTGTTGTTTTGTTTGTTTTGAGTTCATATAAAAGCATGTAACAAATGTGCAAACATGTATAAAAGTTGTTAGCTGTAAATAGAGCTTTCTGGACACTTGTAAAATATTACTTGAAAATATTTCTACCTCTATTTATTATAATTAATAGGAGGTAGATTAAAAGAAGGTTCTATGTCAATAAATTGTAAGACTTATAAACAGACAATAATGACCATTAAAAGGTCGTTTGATTGAAACACATATTTGTATGTATTAGTTTTATGCCTTTTTGACATACTTGAAATTGTGTACTGTTCCAAAATGAAACACAGAAGAAATAACAAAATACTTACTACTTGAAAATACGTAAAAAGAGGTGTTTACAGAATGCCTTTAATTAAAGAAGCGTATGACAATGTTGAATTGATAAATGAATAGTTCACTCTGATTACAATGATATATTTACCAGAAAATGAGTACCAGATGATACATTTAAGTTATAAATTTTAAAATTATTAGTTTTATGCATATCGTTTTATCCATTATTCTTCTTACTTCATCTGCCATGCAGTTACACTAAGTAGAAGTAACATTTCCCACCCAAAAAATTCGATACCAAAATTTTATCGGAAATACATGTTTTGAGATGGCCTGTATCCCAAAGTTCAAATGCGACAGCTACAGTTAAGGGCAACTGTGGCTGAATTTTCTAACTCTGTTTGCTTGAAAATTTTCACACTCGTTAAGAACGAATAGGTAAATAAATGATAGTACCAAAACTCATTGTTACAGCTCACTTTCTCAGATCAAACACATATTTCTAATTAGCGAAACAAATCTGTTCTTTTAAAACCCTCTTCACATTTTTCAGATAAGTATAATTTTTTGGTAGTGTTTAACGTCCGCTTTTACTGTAGGCGGTGATACACAGTGATACATGGAACGAAGATAGAGCACCGGTGGAATGAGATGGCGGGGGAACTGGAATACCCAGGGGAAACCCGGCGCCGTTTTGTCCACCACAAATCCCACTTGCGGTCGCCTGGGATCGAACCAGGCCGGTTTGGTGAGAGGCGTATGACCCACTAGACTACGCCGCGTCCGTTGTGATTGTACTGCGGAATATAGTGGTGGGGCGGAAGTATTTTGGTTTACTTCATAGAAATGCGATTTAATTTACCGGTCTTGAAGCATCCTGATGCTGCAGATGCTCGTTTTACTTACGGTGGTTCCATGCATGTGTAGTTCTGGAGCTAAAAGAACATTCCAGGTATACAGGCTGGAAAGAAAGTCATTAAATTCTTCCTAATATGTGCTTCATAGAAGCATTATAAACAAAAATGTCTAGTAGCATTTTGTTCTTTGATCAGCCGATTTCGAAAAAAATAAATGGTTTTTGATCCAAATTGGATACGTAAGTCCACAGGAATGTACGAAGATACAAGTTTGTTACTTGTAAAATGCGAAGAGTAATTTCTGACATTGCTTCGGTAGTAATTATGGGACATCACACATGCTTTCGAAATAATCACTTAAATGACGTGGAGGAATACTCCAGGCAGCTTTTTCAGACATACAGTAAGTGTATATTTTTCGTTTTTAGTAATTTGATTTTTTATTGAAGTTTATATCTGGCTATTGCCATGAGCTGTTTATAAGGGCGCTGATGAGCACGCAGTTGAGTGCCCTTAAACCTACAACACACACAGTAATTCGACGTTACATTGAAGTTGGTCAGGGAGTTGAACTGATTTGTGGCTGTAAACAACTCGGGCGCTTTCGCTTTCGTTTATGTTTTGGGAGCTAACGCTTATGATTGGCCTACACACTCGCGCAGTAAACACGGAAGGACAAGAAGCTTCTTGTGTCCTCAAGAAGCACCGTAACTGTGTTTATGTGCTGAGCTAGTGAAAGTGACACGCACCCAATCTGCAGTGTTGCCAGATCGTTTCGACAAAACTAAAATATCTCCGTAGGAAAACGTTGGAGACAAACCGATTTTTCGTTTTTGAGTCATGCACAGAGACAGACACACGCGAACCTTTTTCTAAAAATGCTTTTCTTTGTTTTTATTTATTTATTATTTATTTATTATTTATTTTTATTTATTAATTTATTTGTTTGTTTGTTTATTTATTTACTTATTTATTTATTTACTTATTTACTTATTTATTTATTTATTTATTTATTTATTTATTTATTTATTTATTTATTTATTTATTTATTTATTTATTTATTTATTTATTTATTTATTTATTTATTTATTTATTTATTTATTTATTTATTTATTTATTTATTTATTTATTTATTTATTTATTTATTTATTTATTTATTTATTTATTTATTTATTTATGTATTTATGTATTTATGTATTTATTTATGTATTTATTTATGTATTTATTTATGTATTTATTTATTTATTTATTTATTTATTTATTTATTTATTTATTTATTTATTTATTTATTTATTTATTTATTTATTTATTTATTTATTTATTTATTTATTTATTTATTTATTTATTTATTTATTTATTTATTTATTTACTTATTTATTTATTTATTTATTTATTTATTTATTTATTTATTTATTTAACAGATTTTAGAAACGAAAATTATAGTGAAGTGAAGAAAATTGTGAAAAATGGAAAAACACTTAAGTTTAGAATAGGAATACAAGCAGTACACAATAACTAAGGTGAAGAGACTCGAAGTTTGAGCTAGGGACACAAGGAATAATGTATGTACCCAAACACACATAACCTTTCTGTGTTTACAATATTAATGCAGAAAACGTTATTTTTAAGTATATTTTAAGTTCTTAGAGGTTCTGAATATAAACTTGCTCAGAAAGTTGCTGCAGGTATTGAATTTCTTAGACCACTAAATTGGTGCGTGTATAACCATCATTAAGGAACATCACAGAACATAATAATGGTCTACTCCAGAGCTGCTTGAAGACGTATTATATAAAATTTAAACCTGGTGCTCGTTTTTGTGTAACCCGAGCTATGTTTCCCAATTCAGACACAAAGTCCTCAAATTCCACTACAATACCGCCGGTAACTCAACACTTAATCGCCAATTTGTGGAGTAATTTTCTCTGTGGAGAGTTTAATGAAGACATAAAGGAAGGTTTGATCTCAGTGCGCGCAGGAATTATTACAGAGTCACGAAATTCAGGCAAAAACAGCGTTTGTGTCCCTGTCTTAACGAACGTAAAACCCAAGGGAGTTAATTTCTTTCTAACGTCACGTAATGTTAAACGACACGCAAGAAGACATTGCTTACGTCATCGTGTCCGAACAAATGAAGGCGCAGGCAAGCTTCAGCACGTGCTTTTGGTCACACAAAGGCTACATGTTGCTCCCATAAATGGGAAAGTGTAAAAGGGCCATTCACACAGAAAGCACTAACGCGAGGACATAAACGTATAACACAGACACAATATTACGCTTTCCGTTCACAATGCCAACAAAACAAGAGTTGAATTGAATTGTGAAAGCAATTTGATTTGGTCGATTAATGGTGTTGCAAAGTTTGTTGCTACAAATTGCTTTGTGTTGCGATACCTTTAGTACTGTGACAAAAGTCTACATTCTTTCGGCCTATCACAACTCGCAACTATTACTTCTGTAACCTTCCTCAGTCCTTTCAGTGTCTTTCTACGCTTTCTTGTCTCTCACACTCTCGCTACGACGATGCAATCGCTCGACACCCGTTAAAATCTTCCCGACGAATGATGCATCTTTCGCGACGACACACATGCACAACTGTCTCGCACTCACCGACACTGGCCGACTCATGTCTGTAGCCATAAACTCGCTCACTGCTGTTTTCTGGTCTTCTTATATATTGAGAGTATGTTACACGGACCTTTCTCGAGTTCTATACACACGCCGGTGGTCACGTGATCAGATCTTTCTCGAACGTTCTAGTGAAAGCCCCTTTTGCATAGCCACTTCCATTAGCTTCGTACACACAGTTGCGCGAGGCAGCCAGAATGCTTTTGCCCACTCGCCGGCATGGCATACGGCGTGAAATAGCTTAGCCCCGACAGTCCTTTTTTTTTTTTTTTTTTTTTTTTTTTGTGCCGTGCCGTGCCCGGCGTCACAATACTATCTCCAATATTTTCGTGTTTGATGAATGTGCTGCCGACTGCTACAATGGTGAACTATAGAATCTTTCTTTTAGGTTACATGGAATGGGTGTGAGAATACAAAAAATCAGTTATGTTGGCTGATTATTTAAATGGAGGCTAATTAATCGACCATTTTAAATGAATTGAGGATGTAAAATTAAACTTTTTGAATCTTGCCACTAGAAATAGCAAATTTGGAGTATTATATGTGCTAAATTGTGAACTATAAATACATTTACGGTTTGAAATAATTGTTTCCGTAATAAAAATGAGAACCATAAGTTGCCGTGAGTCGCTGAAATAGCAAGCGGAAATCTCCCTTCCAGGTACCGCCAGACAGACTAAACCGAGTGCGGACTTCAGGCTTCGTAGACTGTCGGTAATCGACGCACTGAGTTTTAATTACACGAACCTTATGCTAATCGATATTTTGTTGCCTGAGTCCACCGAACACCTAATTGTCTTAACTACACTGACTTATAACCCATTACTTTTCCTCAGTATCAAACTTTCCTTACTAATTACTTCTTACTGGCTGATAAAATTGTAACTCGTGCTTCTTACATTATGCATTGATTTTAACATATGGAAATGATTTATTGAAATTATTGATCTCCCTCGATATGATTTATGTATAAAATTATCAATGTTATCAGTAAATAGTTGCACATCAATCATAAATATTATGTGAAGGGGTCTAGGATAGTGAATAATCTTTAGTTTCACACAGCATAGAAAGATACAGTTTAATAATGATAATGATAACAATAAGAATAGGATTCACAATGGGAATAACAACACTAACAATAGGAATAACAATAGGTGGAAGTGTCTTTCTCAATTATCATGAGATTGGTAGAAGAATAACCTTTTGTAAGAATAGCTGAAGAATGATTAGAAAAAGTTCAGCGAATTTAACAATATTTTTCTGGATCTTTTGTCCGCTACTCGAAATGCTTTGCTTACCGCAGTTTTTAGTTTTATTTTGCTTAGAATTTTCAACAAAGCATCAGATTTTACGAATAACTGTTTAGTTATTGATATGAGTTTTTTTTTTTTTTTTTTTAATAATTCAAGTTGGTAAAGCTGACAAATATTTAATCAAAGGGTGAACAAATATTTCAGTAGTATTTAGGACAATACCATAACTTGCCATTGCAAGAAGCATTTTGTATTAGTGTGTGTGTGTGTGTGTGTGTGTGTGTGTGTGTGTGTGTGTGTGTGTGTGCGCGCGCGCGCGCGCGCCTTAAATGCTTTAATTGGATTAAAACATTTAATATCTCAAAATGGTTTGACATAACCATAATGTACCTTGCATTTGGTTGATTTTCTAAAATAGGATGAAAATTCTGGTTTTCTAGTTTTTCACAGATTCCTTAACTTACTTCGGTTTCGTCTGTTGCCCGCATTCGGAAGGTTGCGGGTTCCATCCCACCGGCCAGCCAAACGACCCATGGGCTTTTTCGGGGTTCCTCAGGTTGCCAGGCGAATGCTGGCTAGTTTCATTACAACCCCTGAATTTCCTGTCCTTTCATATAACTTCACTTCTCATTTACTTTCGCCGTTCATGGGCTGGCCTCTTTCAGAGTAGTAAGTGCCGATGAGGGTCTCGGCGCTGCATGGCAGGGAAAAAGAATTCTCTCTGTTCATCTTCGTCCGGGCCGGTATCCACCCCTGGGGGACGTCTAAGACCTCGGGTGTACTGTAAGCGAATTTAGTAAAACGCAAGGGTATCATGATTATTTAACGAGTCCTTCGTAGCTTCCCCATCTATCCTATTTAAAAGGGACCCTGCGCCTCTATGTCCGCTGTGTGACAACCTTTTGTCGATTCGCCACGTGCTGCTAGAGTGTTGCTCTCTAGCGCACCTTCGGGATTCTCTGCAGCTGCCTGCCAGACTTGCAGAGGTCCTAGCGGACGACAAAACAGCGGTTGATAGAGTTTTTAATTTTTTAGCGCAGTGTAATATAAATTTGAGGATTTAAATTTTTTAATTATCTGTTTCTGCTTTTGGACATATTTATCACTTTGTTTCATATCTGGCTATTGCCACTGATTTTTACCTTTGTAAACTTTCCTTGTTGCTAGTATTTTTATCTTTTGAGTGAAATTTATATCTGGCTATTGCCATGGATCTTTTAAGGGCGCTAATGACCTAGAAGTTGAGCGCCCTTAAACCAAACCAAACCAAACTTCCCCATCTATCCCTCTCTTTACCCCTCTCCAGTCACAGCAATATTCATGCTACTAGCTGGACAAAGTTATAACTCGGGTTCGGATGTTTATGACATGTCATATTCTTATGCTTTCACCCATTCTCACCGCAAGCACAAATTAAGCACAAATTTCACATTTTTAATCCTGATTTGACAGTTTTTATTTGCATATTAGGTCATATTTTTGTTATTTTTATGAGTTTAGTCATATTTTGATCATATCTGTCATATTTCGATTATGAATTTGATCATGTAACTAAATGTTCATATTTTATAGGGAACTGCATAGCCTACAAAATATTGTTTGAAGCTGATGAAACAAGCAAACAGAAACAAATTCTTTAAATTTAGAAGTACATTGCAGATAAAACTGTAAATCTCCTTTACTATTCTTAAAATGTTTTTGACTGATTGAATTCATGTACCTAATGTAATACTTTAGTGTCATTAAAAATGTTTTGAATCGGAATTACATTTTAAGAAACTACGGTGTTTTTAGGTCATGTTTTAGGATTTTTTGGTCAAATTTAGTCATTTTTAAAGGTATATTTGCAGCCATATTTGCCATTTTTAGGCCATAAACATCCTAACCCTAGTTATAACCAATGATCGTTGGCATGAAAGGGAAGTATTGATTATTTCTGGCAGCTCACTAAATCGTTATTCAAATGTAACTTGTCTCACACCATGTAATATACATTAGAAGCTACATGTGGTTCGAATATTAGTCTATGGTAAGCTGGTAAGAGTTCAACAAATTTCAGAATCTCTGCAATTTCACGTGAAATGTAATTAAATTTTAATGCCAGACAAGAAAGGCGTGCGTATTAGAAGGAAACCTTTCAGTCGAAAGCAAAAACTATATAACGCAGTAGATAAACGCGTTTTAAGCTGTTTCGATACGAATTTTAATTCCAGTGTAAATATAGAAAGAATTTGTTGAAGGATTAGATGGTTTATATCTTGCAATATAATATTGCAATATGTTTACTGTAAAGCTTTAGGTGTTCGTTTAACCCAATAAATGCTGCTTATTTCAAGCCACATTTGCAACCTTTTCCACAATAGGTATTACGAGTTTGCAGATAAATGTAAAGAAAATTAAACCGTGGCTATCTAGAGGTCATATGCATCTACCCTTCCTTGTCCTCATTACAGCGCCACGCCTCTAGCCGCGTATTGCAACTGTTAGCAGCAGTGTATTGGTCAGTAGTTATACCTCATCCCTTGCGTTATACCTCATCCCCCGTAGGACGATAAGAAACTACAAGATGCTCCCCAACAGTGAATTTTACTAAATTAATTGTATGTACTTGCCATCGCCGGGGAGTTTCAATCTGGAAATAGGATCTGGTCTGTCTGACTCCTTGGGTCGGTCGCTCTCTGACTCTTCTCGCCACATCCTTCCTCCCCTCCGAAGGAGTGTCGCCTTGTCGTGGCGGAGGGGCTCAGTACCTGAGCCAGACGGCCTACTAAGTGTTCTTTCGACTACTGGTAGGCAAGAGGTGAGGGGAAGCAAAGAACATTCCAAACGGGTAGATGGGGCTCGGTAGTCTTGGTCGACGACTCATCTAGGAGAAGAGGACTCCGAAATCAAACTCCCCCAGGGGCTCCTACTACGGTAGGTACGGGTTTGGCGTACCCGGGGCCCCGAGCCATACTCTCGACTGGGCTCCTCCAAGAGGTGAGAGGGCACATGCCAAACGCCCAATCAACTTTGGTCCACTTTTGTGTTTGACCTCCCACCTATTACCTCCCTGTACACAGTCTGACGGATAACCTACGCGCGGGTTGGAGGATGGGGTGACGCAAGGGGTGACTGGGTAATCGCGTAAGTCCCAGCCCCTGGTTATCATGTAGGATCTGTGTGCGTATCCGCTGATAAAGGTCAGTCCCGGGGAGGGGCCATTGCATGAGCTGATGCACTCCTGAAGGCGATTGGGTCCCTCTGTCTATACATTGGGAGGTGAGACCCTAGGGTGAGCAAGGTCCAGGCCAGGACTCTCACCTAAGCCGGGGTGGCGCCCAGGATGTGAGCATGCCATCGGAGACATTTGCAATGGTGGAGGATATAATCGCAATGAGTACATCCAAAACTCAAAAAAACAAACATTTTAAAGTAAGTGAAAAGGAAGTAGCAGAGTTGAGTGGTCCTCGCTACTTAGTTATTACAAGAAATGAGGAAGGTAAAACATTTAGGTCGGTGAATCCATTCGCTATACAGAAGGGTCTCGATAAGATAGCTGGCCCCGTGAAGAATTGCACGAGATCTCGGAACGGCACGCTGTTGGTTGAATCCAATTCAGCAGCACAGGCAGCTACTATATTAAAAGCCAACATGCTAGGCAGCTATCCGGTGCATGTAGAGATGCACAAAACGTTGAACTCCTCTCGCGGCGTTGTCAACACACGCGCATTGGACGATATGTCCAATGATGAAATTAAGGAGAACCTCGCAGATCAGGGTGTGATATCTGTTTATCGGGTTCAGAGAAAAGATGGAGGCGAATATCTGCCTACCCGTACCCTCTTCCTTACCTTTAATCGGGTAGATCTCCCGCAAAGGATAAAGGCTGGGTACGAGGCCATTGAAGTAAGACCTTACATTCCGAGCCCGCTTAGATGTTACAAATGCCAGCGCTTTGGTCATACAAGTGACACGTGCAGTGGTAGAGCTACCTGCGTAAACTGTGGAGGCATCGCCCATGACGATGACTGTACATCACCTCCCAGTTGTATTAACTGCAGGGGAGAACATCCAGCAAACTCCCGAGAATGTCCGCGCTATATGGAGGAAAGAGCTATCCAGGAGATCCGGGTTAGAGAGAAGGTGTCCTTCTCAGAAGCCCGAAAGCTCTTACGTTTGCGCCAGCCCACTATCCCGAGCTCCGGTACCTATAGCTCGGTTGCAGCTAAAGCAGTACCATGTCGGGAAATCGCAACTCAAACTAGCGATATAAATGGGGCAACAATCTCAGAAAAAATTCTTGTAGCTAGGTCACATCCAAAGCCTCAGACATCACCTAAGTCCGCCAGAGCATCTACAAGCACCGCAGTTCAATCCAGCAGACCAGGAAGGTCACCAACAAAGAAGCCGACCTCGACAAGTAAACCGATTGTATACGATGCTTCACCGATCAAGTTCAAGACCGAGTATAAAAGATCCGATTTCCTCAAGGCAAGCAAGGTTTCTCCCAAGCCATCAAAGGGAAAGAAAAAGCCATCTCCTAGGAGATCCTCTTCAGAGGGATCCTCTGGTATGGCTACAGACCGGCAAATGTCATCATCACCGGTCCCCATTAGCAACCGGTTCGAGACACTCGAACCCAAGTTTGCTATGGGAAGACGCACGTCCTCGGCAGAGGACATGGAACTAGAATCTGCCCACACTGGAAGACCCCCAGTGGAAAAGAGGCGCGAAAAAGCGTCCGAAAAGAACGTCAGCCCAAGAGAGAAAAGGGCTAAATTAGTTCGACAACCGCCTGCTCCAAAGTAATGAAGAGTTACCTTGGAATTACCTATCCCATACACAATGCAATATGACTATCCTACAATGGAACATACGTGGCATTCGAACTCAAAGGCCAGAACTTGAGCTCTTGCTCAAAGAAAACGAACCTCTGATCGTGTGTTTGCAAGAGCCTAAGCTGCGTCCTGGAGACGCTTTCCATCTAAGGCGATACACCCCAGTACGGTGTGATGTTACACCAGAAGAGGGTGTACCGGCACATGGCGGCGCTATGATACTTGTCAGAGATGACGTATATATGCAAACTCTACCTTTGCACTCTGATATACAATCAGTTGCTGTATGGATTAAACTGCCAAACATACATTTCACCATCTGTAATGTTTATCTGCCTCCGTCCCATGACATCTCGCACATTGATTTAGAAGATCTAGTTTCCCAGTTGCCAACACCGTTTCTGTTGGTGGGAGACTTCAATGCGCACCACCCACTTTGGGGTTCAAGTCGCACTTGTGCGAGAGGTAAACTCATTTCCGATTTCTTGGACAGTCACAACCTAGCTCTCCTCAATACTGGAGAGCCTACATTCATTTCTGACTCCCACAGCACCTTCTCACACCTTGATCTTGCAGTTTGTTCACCTCAGTTGGCAGTCTCCTTACAATGGAATGTCATCTCTGATTTACACTCTAGTGACCACTTCCCATGTCTTATTAGTCTCTTGACGCAACATACACACTCCACACGTATGCCCAGGTGGCGTTTGGACCATGCCAACTGGAACCTTTACACCCAGTTGGCTGTCTTTACCTACAACGAGCATGACTCAGTAAATACTTTGGCGCAGCATCTCACGGAGACGATTCTCTCTGCTGCTGAACAATCGATTCCGCGGTCGACTACACACCCCCGTCGATTTCCCGTCCCCTGGTGGACGGAAGAATGTCGGAATGCCATTCGTGCTCGAAGGCGTGCACTTAGGGTTTTCCAACGTCACCCTACTTTGGAAAACCTGATCGAATACAAGAAAATGCGCGCCAGGTCCAGACAAGTCATTAAGGATAGCAAAAAGTCATCATGGAGCAAATTTGTAGCTTCATTTAACCGACACACACCTTCCTCGGTTGTGTGGGATAGATTAAGGCGTGTTGCAGCTAAAACGACCCAAATACCAATAGCGGGACTAAAAACAGCCACAGGAGCTGTTGTTGATTCATTTGAAGTGGCCAATACCTTTGGCAGTGCTTTCGCACAAGTGTCTAGCTCGGAAAACTACTCCCCTGAGTTCCTTCCATTTAAAACTCAGGTGGAATCTCAAGGCTTCACGTTTCGTTCTAGAAACGTAGAAGATTACAATCGCCTTTTCACCATGGCGGAGCTGGAGCATTCACTGAAATCTTCGCGATGTTCAGCACCAGGACCGGACGGTATTCATGTACAAATGTTACAACAGCTCTCTCCTGAAGGTAAGGCATTCCTGCTCGAGGTCTATAATCGTGTTTGGGTTGACAGTATACTCCCAGAAAATTGGCGGGAGGCCACCGTTATTCCCATCTTGAAGGCTGGAAAGGACCGTCATCTTCCCTCCAGCTATCGTCCTATTTCCCTCACCAGTTGCGTTTGCAAGGTGATGGAACGCATGATCAATGGACGATTGGTATGGTGGTTAGAAAGTCGTAACCTACTGACTAACATCCAGTGTGGTTTTCGACGACGCCGTTCAACTGTTGACCATCTTGTGTCAATATCGACACAGATAATGGACGGCTTTATGAAGAACTGTCAAACCGTTGGCATATTTTTCGATCTTGAGAAGGCTTATGATACGTGCTGGCGAGCAGGGATTCTACGTTCCCTGTATGCCTGGAATATGCGTGGACGCCTACCACTTTTCATTCAGGAGTTTATGAAGGACCGCTTTTTCCGAGTAAGGGTCGGCTCGGTTTTTTCTAATTCTTTTGTTCAGGAGGAGGGAGTACCTCAGGGTTCGGTGCTAAGTGTCACGCTCTTTGCTATAGCAATTAACTCCATCTGGAAATGTGTTCCACCTGGAGTTTCGTCATGCCCATTCGTAGACGATTTTGCTGTCTATTGCACTTCTCAGCGCACGGCGTTCTTACAACGGCGCCTGCAGCAATGTTTGGACAACCTTAGAGAATGGAGCATGAAAAACGGCTTCCGTTTCTCAACTGAGAAGTCAATCTGCGTTAATTTCTGGCGCCGTAGGAGACGATTACCACCTTCGCTCCGATTTGGTCCAGATGAACTTCCCTTCGCAGAAGAGACGCGCTTCCTGGGTTTGATCTTGGACAGGAAGCTTAGTTGGTCGTCGCATATTGCACAGCTAAGAGCGAGATGTGACCGTTACCTAAATATTATGCGAGTACTGAATGGCAAATCGTGGGGAGCGGATCGAACAATTTTGTTGCGAATATATCGCGCATTGGTCCGATCCAAGCTAGACTATGGGTGTATTGTTTATTCGTCAGCACGACCATCTGTGCTGAGAAGATTAGACGTGGTCCATAATAGGGGCATCCGCATTGCAACAGGAGCTTTTCCAACAAGCCCAGTGGTGAGCCTTTACGCCGAGTCCGCAGAACCTCCTCTGCAATATCGGCGTGAGATTCTCTTGGCAAATTATGGTTGTGCGCTTAGATGTATGCCTAAGCACCCAACGTTCGCTTCTTTTTTCACCACCACGCTAAGAGAACGATATAGAAATAGCACCCTTAATCCAAAGCCTGCGGGGTTCCGTTTCCAAGAGCTCCTAGTGAAGCTTGGAGTGGAACTGCCTGTGATGTTCGCCAAGGGCGAGAGACTTTACCCCCCTTGGCTATCTGGTACGCCCCATGTAGATCTTGGGATGACCATACACCAGAAGTCCACGATGCCTATTTCAAGTATCCGCACGTGTTTCTTAGAATTTTTGTCAGGCTACTCTGACCGTAAATATATTTACACCGATGGATCAAAGAACACCAACGGTGTTGGATGTGCTTATGTTTATGGAACCGAACCATATACATTCGGTTTTCCAAATAGCACTTCAATTTTTACTGCAGAGCTTTATGCAATCTATCGAGCCGTTTTGTATGTTCGCCGTCGTAAATTAGGTGACTGCAGAGCCTTTGTCAGTTGTACAACCCCCACCCTATTGTACAACGTATCCAGGATGCCCTCCATGTTTTACACGCTTCTGGCGTTGACGTGGTGTGTGCATGGATTCCTGGTCACGTAGGTTTGCCTGGGAATGAAATGGCAGATTTAGCAGCAAAGACGGCAACTACAGAACCCAGAATTATCATCTCACGTGTTACTTCGGAAGACTTTAGGCTTGAAGTGCGGAGAGCGGTGCTGTCGTCCTGGGACGACGAGTGGTCAGCTCTCCGCGGTAATAAGCTTAGAGAAGTGAAAGAACTTCCGATAAACTGGGTAACTTCCTGTCGCACATCTCGTCGCGAGGAGGTTAGTTTGGCTCGATTAAGAATAGGGCACTGCAATTTTTCGCACGGTTACCTATTTAAAAGGGACCCTGCGCCTCTATGTCCGCTGTGTGACAACGTTTTGTCGGTTCGCCACGTGTTGCTGGAGTGTTGCTCTCTGGCGCACCTTCGGGATTCTCTGCAGCTGCCTGCCAGACTTGCAGAGGTCCTAGCGGACGACAAAACAGCGGTTGATAGAGTTCTTAATTTTTTAGCGCAGTGTAATATAAATTTGAGGATTTAAATTTTTTAATTATCTTGTTCTGCTATTGGACATATTTATCACCTTGTTTCATATCTGGCTATTGCCACTGATTTCTACCTTGTATATTTTGTTGTTTCTAGTATTTTTATTTTTTGAGTGAAATTTATATCTGGCTATTGCCATGAGTCTGTTAAGGGCGCTGATGACCTAGAAGTTGAGCGCCCTTAAACCAAATCCAAACCAAACATCCTTCCTCCTGTGGGTGCCCCGTAAGGGGCATAGGTACAAAGGTCTTGAAGATCGACGTGTCCAATCCCCTCCACGAAGTCCAGTCCAGTCTTGTCATGTCTGTGCCATCCTATCCCATCCTATTCTCCCCTATTCTATCCTAATTATAAGAAACTAGCAATTCAGGAGTTCAAATTTAAATTGGTGTTTTGATCAAGTCATCTGTTGTTCATTCTATAAGCTCAAATAAAGCTGTCGATCAAAAATCAAAGCATACACAAATATTCAGGTAACCATTTTGTGGCAAATCTTCTAGCAAATAATTTTAACCTGTGAACCACTCGTTTCTTCTTGGAGGTATCTGAGTCGGAAAATCGAACTCGGATAGTTCACCAAGAGAACACAAAAAGGGTTTTTCCAGCCTCGAGCTACTGTCGGCAAAAAACCCAGTGGTTGTGGAAGTCTTCAGTCAGTTTCGGTTGACTTCACAGTCGATTGTTCCAAATCGATCTTGTAGCTTGTTTCTTCACAGCTCTGTAAGCACGACGAGACACTGGCTCTGAAACAAAAACAGGTTTAAATAAAATAATAAATAAAAGCCGAGATTACACAGTAATTCCTCGGAAATACGCCCCGTGCCTGAAGAAACCGATACGCTTTGCAAGAGACGTTGAAAAAACTCACTCGGCGATGCTGTGCTGTGTTTTGTCACAGGGAAATTGCTAAATGGGTGCAATTGATACTGGTTAGTCGCGGTTAGTTCACTTGCATTTTTATGCTATATTATGGTTACTAGTTTTTCTATACCCGCCTTTCAGCAGTAGATGTTTTAGTTAATAAGACGTTTTCAATGGCCTGATGATTGTACATTTATCATAGTTCTAGATCTCTGCCAAAGCGCCGGCAAGGAATTACGTAATGGACTTCTGAATTCCTTCTTAAAAACCCATGCGCTAGAATTATCAAGTATCGTATATCGTTACTGTGTTGCAAAAAACCTGTGCTGCTAGTTATCCAAAACATTGACCGAGGGCGCAGCGCATTGGTAACGGGAGGTTCCGGATTCAATTCTCGGCGACTGCCCATTCTGACCCATGGGATTTTCATGGTTCCCCGGGTCGGCAGACGAATTCTGGGGTGGTTCCTCTTCAACCAGGATCATCCTGTCCCTAATTTACTTCATCCTCAAGGTTGTGGGACCGGGATACGGTGTTCGGCGGTTGCGCTGGACGATGGATGTAAAGGTTTCTTCCCTGACATCGGTTAGGATTGCCTATTTAGGAACTCACTCCATGTGGGCTTCACCAGGAGGGGGCTCTGGCATAGGGCCTCTCGTGGTATCGGATGAGTTCGCACTAAAAACGTTAGGGACCCAGTCCATGCTTGTGCCCGTCGTCATCTGGATCTGGTTGCCTCCCTTTCATCCCCCCCTCCTAAGGGACACGGTAGAAGCACAAAGAGTTGGATGGTCTACGTGTGGTGATCTGCTACGATTGCAGGGGGCCATTGTGTCATATTGCCTTTACTTTTAACTACAACATTGCAACCTAGCTTTAAGATAAGTATAGATATACAACGGAGGTTGCCACCTCACGCACTCGACCTGTAGTGGCTACCACTCTCCAAAAGAAAGAAATGAAGTGAAGGAAGCACATGAAGCACAGACTACAGAGACGCGCGAAAATTCCTAAGTGTGACCTCCAGTCTATAGACCTGGTATATTTAGTTTAAACCAAATCTGTATATTCTCTACTTCACAATTGTATTTTTATGTTAATGAATACAATAAAATTGCATAAATTTGAGACTGTCAAAAGAGAGGAGGAGGGAATGAAGTAAAAATCCTAAATTTCACATTTTTATAGTTAGTATTTTAAAATGTTGAGTGTTTGTTTCTCAGATAAATAGTAGTCTCTGTGCAGAATTTAAAACTTCTCCAATTGGTTTCTATTTTAATTCTAGTACGACACAAAATGCAGTTTTTATTTTTCAGGTATAATATTTAGTCTACATGTTCTAAATACATATGTAAATAAAGATTGGTCTGCATTTTATTGTGTAATGAAAGAAAAAAAGTGCAGGAACTTTTTCTATTTGTAATTTTTAATGTAATTTTCCAATTTTCTGATAGCTACATGCTCAACAAACCCAAGAAGTGATTTTAATCCGCCTGAGGATAGGCTACACTCGAATCACACATGGACACCTTCTGCATGGTGATCCGGCGCCTGTCTGTCCCTTGGCCTGTGTCTTACGCTGTGCTCCGATTTAGGCAATGACCCAGTAGCTTTAACTACAGTACTGCGGTTTCTTGTTAATATTGATTTTGGTAAGCAAGTGTAAGGTGCTTCTTATCTTGGCTGATTCAGCATTCTAAAGCGCGTCTCACCCTTAAAAGACAGTACACGTTAAATGGAGCGCAGTGTTGCAACATGTACTAGTTGCGAATCTTTCTCCGCGAGCGACTCGAGGTGGCCTGAGTCCTGTACTTAGTCCTTCAATTGCTGCTTGACGAGATGGGCACTTTTAACTTTGGTATCCCTCCACGCCTTTGTTACTGTATGACCTAAATTTACAAATGACTCGTCTATATAAACAATTGATTTCCCCTGGTCCCTAAACCTTTTTATGTTTTATAGATATTTATGTCGCCATCTGATGATATCGATATCGTCTCTTTCTATTAATATGCACTTGTTACCCTTTCTTTCATATTCGAACCCCAAATCAGAGTGGCCCTTGAGAAATTTGGTAGGGTCTCATCACTGTTGAACTGTGACAAAATTATATTCAGCGTGGGTGGAATATTTGCAAACAGTAAAGAATGAGCAGTTCGCCGCACTCCACCTTGCACTATTCAATCATATTGCGTTAACCTAGCGTTTTGTGTAGTCCCGCCCTATTTGCTTTCTTTTTCGATGGCGTTCTTACAAGTCCTTTCATTACTTCCTTTTTAATCCTATACACTACTGCTTCTGAACACTCAACAGCCTTAGCTGTTTCTTTTACTGCCTTAAACGCATTTTACTTAAAAAATAATCGAACACATTCATAATTATTTGGCGTTCCTTACTTCTTTATTTACCAACATATCGTCCCTTCCTAGCTTCACCCTCCATAACTACAAATATTTACAAAAATATTAAACAAATAACGCAATAACAGCTCACAGTTACACACACGGCTTCTTTCGAACTAATGTTAGTGCTGCTCCTTATACAATTTTCTGTGTCAGGCCTGACGCTGAATAGATGAATACCTTTTGTTTGCCCTACTGGATAAAAGAAAGAGGTTACTGCCTTTTGGTTTATTTTAAAAACTTTCTCCAACCTTCCTCAACATTTGTTCTCGCTGGTTCCCTGATGTAAACTCAATAACAAAAAAGTTTCACACTGCGTAACTTTTGCAGTGCACATATATAAACTTTTCCGAAAACATTTAATTTAAAAAATTATAACACTTAACTGGGTAAACATAGAGAATTCAAAGTAGGCAGGTAGTAGCACTATAGTTTACTCTACCTAAGAAAAAAATATAGATGCATTCTAGCAGTTAGTTTGTTAGTTAGTGCGTGATGAGTGTAGAAACAGCAAATATCGGACTTCTATTGAAAAAAACGTTTTCTGAAGAAATTTGGACCTATAGAAATGTATAATGACTCTGAAAAGGATATAACCTGATAGAGAAAAAAATTCTGCATAGGATAATGTGTTCAAACCTGAAATTTATAACAAATGAATATTTATACCATGCTATTAGGAATCTGGCAACAGAGCGAGGGTAGAAAAGGACGCGGCTAATGGCAACTTGTATGCGCTAGATAGAGACAGAGATGTCCCATTTAACTCCATACTGTCTTCTAAGAGTGAAACGCTATGTTTTACTTTTTTTCCCCCATTTCCTTTTTTTAGTATTTTTAGAAGTATTATCCACTTACGTTTTTAGCTGTTTTAACTTCTATTTTGTAGTTATTTTAATTTTCACTTTGTAACTTTTAGAGGTGGGGTTTCAATAATTCTGCTTTTATTTTTGGACTTCGGTCCCTAATGACCTAGTTATCGACGGGTCCTTAAACACCACCATTCACTCAACAAAACCTAAATTATTACAGCGAAACTTTTCGAAAATTTTAATTTCCTCCAAAATGGGCCTAATCATTCTGATTAAAATAATATACGTTTAAGATATTTTCATGACAAATAGTGTCAGTGCTCTGGGAATATCTCCTGAAATACTCTTCAATTGGAATAAGTTTTATATAATTGATAAACCGTAATAGACATACCAAATTATACGACACAAGAAAATGTATTTCAGGTTAAAGCGCACAATTTGTAGAATGTTATCTTTGGGGAGGTAACCACTTCCGATGTTCCTTATTATTGGCTTGAATTTCCAAATACTTGTGCCTTTCTCAAATGGCAAGTCGTCACACGTTTATGTCTTGGGTATGTAAAGAAAACGGAATTTCAAAGCAATCATATGGCTACCAGCTCTTAGACGTTTTGGCAGTGTGGTAAGGCCTTAAATTGAATTTTCTTTATAAATATTAAATTCATAGAGATTTTTACTCATTCACATTCCAGACTATATGAAGGTTGGGGAATAAAGGACAGAAAAATCCAATCCTTCAGCTTAAAGCTGGCATGCTAACCACCAAACTACAGAGGTAGTTTTTTTTTTTTTTTTTTTTGGGGGGGGGGGGCAGGTCATCTTATCTTACCGTTGTCAGAATCAGACGAAGTGCAGGCTAATGATGGCAGCATAAGTATTTTCCGTCTCGGGTCCTTGAATTTATGGTTCGTTATGCCACCGGAAGTGAGTGGGGGAGGAAGAAAATCACAAGAAGAGGTCCGACCTTGAGTGAAGTTTATCTCCAGTCGATCTTCCCACGCTGCCCAGGCGTTCGCGTGCCTCGTAATATGAGGCAGGTCATCCGTATAGGAATGAGTAACATCCCAAAATGCTGTGACTCACGCGGATCCCAAGAACCGTAAAAATATCCTCGCTACCTTAAGGTCATAAACTCCCATCGTTATTACTTCTGGCAAGTTGTGTTCTACCGTTTTATTACAAGATTAACCCAAGAGCAGCCAAGCTGAAGTATAAAACTCCCCAACTTTAGACTTTTGCAGGTAAACTTTAACCCCTTTCAAACAATATATGTTCATTGTTACTAATCCTTTGCTGCACACTGGTGCCCTCATACAACAAAGATATTCAGTGAAAATATTTGAAAATTTGAGGTCTTTTTATTATATTATACTGATATTTAACAATAAAATTCAGGTATCTGTAACTATTGTATGCCACCAGTGTAATGTTTCTAGAACAAAAAGTAAAACTTTTGAAGTTACAGTCTATAGTAACCGCCGTCATTATTTTACGTGGGCCCTGCCCATCCATAGACAGTCGCTGAATTTAAAACTATTTGAATCTTTTGTGCTTAAGTGACTGCGATAGGGATATGTAAACAAGTTTAGCAATTATAAAAAGAGTGATATTGACAAAAATGCGTGCATTAATGAGTTAAGGCAATGTATCTGAAATCTTACTGACAGTCCACGAGACTTAGAAACTTCCTAAACTATTGCCTAGGCAATGACCTATTCTCCTGGTTGCAGCTCTTGAGTCTTAAATTATATGTTGATTTTAACACGTGCAAATCCTTAGTGTAGTTAGTGTAGTTATTTATCCATTATTCTTCATGTTATTGTTTTATAAAACTGGATCTTATTAGTCAATAATTCCGAAATGAATTATCACAAAATGGTTTTGTTCTTCACTCTGTAAACCAGAAGAGCTTGGAATATTAATATTACGCCATTGCCATTATTCTGTTATTGCTATTATTCACATGCGGGCCGTAATGAGCCAGTTATGCCCGATTTTGAATACAGCAGCAATTTGATAACAGTGCTCGGCCCTTTTAATGCCTTACCCTTTGTCTCCATCGTTGATGAATCTGCTGCTGGCTGCTGCAGTGGTGAACTATAACATCTTTCCTTTAGGATATACGGGGATGAATGCGAGAATAGACAACACCAATTAGGCTGGCTCTTGGCAGTAGACATTGTAACTATTGATACTTCTAAAGTATCAATGGCTTTGCGGTTTAAAATAATTGTTTCTATAATAAGAATTAGAAGCCTAAGCTGCCGCGAGCCACTGAAATGGTAAGCGGCAAATGCCCTTTCGACTAGCGCCAAGTAGGTACGCGATGACCCGAGATCAGTCCTTGTACTGTCGCTAATTTATTAAATTAAATAACTTCTGTATATAAACTATTGTGACACTAAAATTTTTAGGACGCGAAAAGCACGAAAGGTGCATGCCATTTTATCAACTTGTCCCACCTACATCATGGCTACCCCAATCAAAGTTCCTCTTTTAATGTCGCCAAAGTTTGTACATGAAGCATAATTTTTACTGTGACTTGCCAATTCTTTGAATTTGTTTTCTAATTCTGCGAACTGTGTTTAATGCATTTTTCAACATTTTAACTTCTGAACTACCTGAATTCTAGGTAACTACCCCTTAATTGCCTCAGCTACACTGACTTGTACTAATTGCTTTTGTTTCACACGCAACTTGGCTAAGGACCCTATCAAAAGATTTGGAACTTATGCTTCCTATATTATGCATTCATTTTAACGTACGGAAATTATTTATTGTAATCCTTTCCTGTCGCTTATTTATATTGTTAATCTTATAATTGAGTATTTAGGCATATAGTCGCCCGTAGAAGTATACTTTCATATGTAACATGCATAAAGCACAGTAGCAAATGCTTTCCTCTGCTTTTGAATAGGCTTGAGGCAACATAAGATGTGATTTGCGTTGCGTTGCGTTGCGTACTCAGAGGCGGCTGTACAAGGAATATGTTCCGTTAATTATGTAAACATGGCGATCTCTAGTGTTGATTCACACAAGGCGCGTTCAATTTGCTACATACAGACAAGCACGTTTTGTTTATCAAGGTACACACACACAAGATGAAACTCCGAAGTTTGCACGCATTTGCCTGTTACATGCATCACTGGGAAAGCAAATACAAAATAAATGTTTGCCGCTTGTTTCTCCATTCCGTTTCCAACGGCTTCTGTGTGAATCTGTTACGCAGATGATTATCAATGCTTTAATTTCAGTATTGGGATGTGAAACTCTGTGTATCTGTCCTTAGTTTCCTTTGTATGCTCTTTCTTGGTGTAATAATTTAGGGAGTTTGTATGTGATAAGATGCTTCTTGTTTTTATCATCTCTGAGGCAGAATCTCAGTTACTTACCTTTTTGCTGCTTGTTGTTCCTATCAGTCAACACTTGCACAAGACTCTTACCTGAGGCGTTGGGGATGGAAAAGCCACTCTTACCTTATATACAATGATAATTCTTAAATTTTGTATATAATTGACCTTTTTATCTATTTATTTTGATTTATATCGCTCTTGAAATACAGATGCATTGCAATTTACTTTTCTCACGCAGATTTCAGATACATTACATTCCTTTCTATATTTGCGAAGCGTTGGTATTTATTTTCCGGATTGCATTTTCTGATGAGGTCTTGCAAAGAAATCGTCTCGGATGCTTGGCATACTTCTAACAAACTTCAAACATATGTTTGTGAACCTTCAATTTGTTTATTGTTGATACCAAATTATTATTGGTTGCTAATATTAACAACTAGTTGAAATACCCGTGTTGCTGTAGTTGGGCGGTTTTTTCTACAACTTTTAACCTTAGGTTGCACTTGCGCAATACCCTTGCGTTTCTTTAGACACATTTATAAAATATTACACAAGACCAGTGGCGTGCAGTGGGCATAATTACCCCAGCTGTGTAGGTTACTGAACTGAAAAATCATCCTACTTCAAAATAAATAATCCTTATTCCAAAATGGTCAGATTACAAATAGTAGAGCAATTTATCCTAAATACTTTTCTGATGTCTACCATACCTTTAGGTCATTATAAACCATATAAATATATAAAAATGGTCTCTTTTGCTTATCGTCTATTACACAGTCACTCGCATTCATTTTCAATGAGTTCACCTGTCAGATTTACTAATTACTTTAACAGAAACGCGTATAAAACAAGGCACTCTTCGCCTTTTAGTTTCCACTGGGCTCAAACGAACTTTCAAAATGTGGCAACATTGTTATTGTTATTATTGTTATTGTTATTGCTATTATTGTTGTTGTTGTTATTCTTCTTGTTGTTATTGCTATTGTTATTGTTATTACTATTGTTATTAACTATGTTAAGTAGATTTTCCGGGCTTGTAGGCCGTGGTCGAGTTGGATTGCCTTCCTCCGACGTTTCGCTGAAAACTGCGTCCAGCATCTTCAGGGTCAACCTCTTATTTTGGTCTAACTTAGCAGCTGCACATAAACTAAAAATTCACTGCAAACTTTCATATTACTTATCATTTTTGTTTCTTATTAGTGTCCTTGGTAACATAAATTTTTCACGATCGCTCGTTCTCATGAATACCAACATGAGATTATCGCTAAAAAATCTTTTCTTAATAAATTGATCTCAAATTATATTTTCAAATGCCGGCAAATGGGACGTCTCTGATTCTGGTATAAAAGAGAAAGCTTCCCGTGTCTCGGGTTTTCTTCTCCCTCTTATTAGAGCCGGGAGCCAAGTTTTGCTTATCTGCTGTCTCTCTTCTTTTCGATTGTAGGAGTTTTTATGCATAAAATTCTCTATCGCTTCCCGAGTCAAGCGAGCCTGGTAGTGGCTTGTCCTGGAGAGTATCTCCGTGTCTTTGTAATTCACGTCGTGGCCGACTTGTCCGTCTGAACCAACCGGCTATGTCTTTCATGTTGACCCTGAAGATGCTGGACGCAGTTTTCAGCGAAACGTCGGAGGAAGGCAATCCAACTCGACCACGGCCTACAAGCCCGGAAAATCTACTTAACATAGTTGATAATGCCGGCCATTAAAGCCTCAGCACTTATACTATTGTTATTGCTGTTATTGTTGTTATTATTATTATCATTATTATTGTTATTATCTAATATACAATAATATATATTATGTATTAATATTATATATACGTATATTTTATATATATATATATATATATATATATATATATATATATATATATATATATTCGTAACTGTAGTTCATTTATATTGTGTGCTCCAGTTTATAACAAGTATAATAATAAAAAATTGAATAACGCAGTCCCAATTTTTTTATCTTCTACGTGAAATATATTAATATATGAGCTGTAAGGTGTAGAAACATGGCCACCCATCATGTCAGAGATGGTGTTAGTGTTATAAACACATTCCCGAGCGCGATAAAGGCATAGTAATTATTTCTAAGGCAGTAGGCAACTCCTAGAAGAGTTCACGCTTGGCCTCGCTGCAGCATATCCGTTGTTGTATTGTTAACTTTCCTTCTCCTTCATATTATTCCCACGATCATCTTTGTTCTCTACATCGTCATTGTTTTACAACGTACGTACAGGTTTATGTCCTCCAGACCTTGGGGCTAGGTGATGACGCCAGTTCTAGACCCCTTCTGTAGTGTAACCCTTAGCGACACTAAAAATGTTATTTTTTAAAATTTTCAACCAATTTAGTTGAAAACTTATTCTCAATGTTGCCTTACATAAACATTATACTTTCTCTTTAAGTTTCCGAGTTGTTAAATTTTGAAGGCGAATGTTATCAGTCTATGCCAAATGCTCCAACCTTTTCTTAAAATTATAGTGCACAAATCTGTCATTGTTTTGCAGGCTTTAGTTCAAAATATTATTTTCAAAGCCTATAAAAACTTTAAATTTCGAACCTTTTAGAAGTTGTATACATATAGCTTTAAAAATTAGAAAATAAATACCGTCCAAAAGAACAATAACGTATTTTATTACGTATGTTTTAGAAATGTATGTGGCAAATTTCAGAATTTAAGAAAACTGCAACGTGTGGAAAAAGTGAATGTACTGAGAAGGATAATTTCCAAAACCTGAGGTTTCAAAATAGAAAAAAAGGATGGCCTTCAAGCTAAACTATAGATATTTAAGATATAAAAGATCAAAACATATTTTCAATTCAAGGCTTTTAAGTATTTTTAAGGTAATTGAAAACCCAGCGGGATGGCTTAGGCTGTAACGTCTGTGGCCCGCATTCGGGAGGTCGCAAGTTCGATCCACGTGGCCGCGCACTCTGACATGGTTTTTCCGTTGTTTTCCTCATGTCACTTAGACGAATGCTGGGGTGCACTATTTCATAACGTTTTCCTTTCCATAATTTCCCTTTATTCCATTTCCTTATCTTTTAGGTGTACTTTCAGGGGTGTAGTATTGGCAGTGCCGGGCAGATAGTGCGGATGATTGCGCATGGTGGCGTTTGGCCGGCATTGTCCTCCGTCACGGGGGGAGGGGGGAGCTCAGTATGGCACCGGAGCTGCAGTATGATGGCTACTTGGCGGGGCCTGGCACCGGGATGAAGAGATCTCAGCACTGTTTAGGGACCTCTGCACGTCTCTGTGGCTTATCTGCGACCCTATGTGGCACCTTCGGTTCCTTCATTTCATCCCTGCCTCCTAGGGGGTGGTAGCCACGTAGGTTGAAGTGAGCGAGGTGTCCCCTCTGTACCCCTCTGTGTCTGTACCCTTTACCCTTAAGGTAATGGAACGTAAATGTCTACTAAATTGCATTAGTATGGCATTCCCATAAAGGACACAGTCGCAAAATTGAAGGAAAATTCAATTTTTTCTGAGTGAACTATTTCGGAAATAAGTATTTATTTGTTTGAATTTTGCAATACCATACTTTTCTCAAATGGGAAGTGGTTCGTCGCTTTTTATCTCTAGGACCTACAAGAGAATGAGTTGTCAAAGCTATCTCATATCGACCAGCTCTTTGAAGGTTTGACTATAATTTAAAGCTTACTGCATTAGCGTATTCCTCTTGCATGTACAAGAAAATTATCAGTTAAATGTTCTCTCCACTTATTTACCTTGATTAACTGAAGTAGAAGAATGTAGAGAACCATGTGAGTGTGCACATTCGATTTTTAAAGATGGTATTGCATTTGTAGTTTTATATATCATAGCTTCCCACACTTTTAAGTAAATTGGTAGCCTTATCCCATCTTTTTGGGGAAGTTTTGATCTAAAAGCTGATATTATTGTTGGGTTGGCAGCTCCTAAGTGTTTTAACATTTGTTCTTTCTTTGCGAACATATGCAAGTTTTTCTCCACTTTAGCTTTGAAAAACCTATATGTATTGTAGTATAAATGAGCCATCTTATGAGAAACTGTACTCCATTACTACATCAGCATTTCAAGACATTGGAAATACATGGGAAGTTCTGCTCCAGATTTTCACATATAGAAGAAAAGACTAAAGGTAAACCATGTACGAATTAAATAGAACATTTACAGGAAAGACAAATGGATCTGTAGATGTGAAGTAAAAATGCTTTATTCTACTTTGCATTCGTTTAATTTGGCAGCGGTAACTAATTGTAAAATAACTTTGTTGAATTTAGCCTACGTAGGCGAAAAAATAAGGTACACAAGTATGTTATTTGATAATATAACTGGTAATGTATTTATAAAATTTACAGTAGCAGGAAATGTGATAAAATATTTCAGGAAAAGGTCAGTAGCAGCGATAGCGGTGTTCACATTATTGAGTCATATAATTGAGAGTAATTTCATTAATTTTGTACATTCAACGGCCTTTGTCACCGACCGGGTTATATGACATTAATTAACCATAAACAATTTCGGCGAAGTAATGCTGGCACTAGCAATGAATTCAGGTTTCAGTCTCCGCAGCCAAATAGTCTGATGTGTTGCACCCATAACTTTCTCTATTCTTGTACTAACAAACTCTTACAAACTACTATTCCTCTATCCTCTTCACCTCTGCAGCTGCCTGCCAGGCTTGCAGAGATCTTAGCGGACGACAAAACAGCGGTTGATAGAGCTTTTAAGTTTTCAGGGAATTGTAATATCAGTTTGAGGATTTAAAATTTTAGATATTTGTTTATGCTTTTTGATATATTTATCCCCTTGTTTTACATCTGACTATTGCCACTGTTTTTTACGTTTATGTGTATATTTTCCTTGTTGATAGTATTTTTATGTTTGAGTGAAATTTATATCTGGCTATTGCCATGAATCTTTTTAGGGCGCTGATGACCTCGAAGTTGAGCGCCCTTAAACCCACAAATCCATCTATCCTCTTCATGTTAGTTGAGATAAACATTTTCACAGATTATCTTATTGCTAATTTTATTATAGGCGCATGGAGAATATGGGAATACCTGTAGGCTTTGAGCGATAGTCAAATCTTTTAGAGCTGTTCACTATATGAAGGCTTTGAAATTCCGTTCTCTTTGCACGGCCAAGAAAGAAAAAGTGAATAACGACCTTCCATTTGAGAGAAGTATAAGTATTGTATAACTGACATAAATAACCAGGAGTTATCTCAAATAGTTCACTCCACAAAATACATTTGGACAGAACTTGTGTTTTAACGAGATATACATTTTTTGTGCAGTAAGATTTGGTCTATCTCTTATAGTTTACCAGTTATGCAAAAGTCAAGAGTAAGCAGGACTACATGGGCAATAGCCCGAAAAGTCAAACTACCTATATATTTCACTGACAAAAATATCTCATACATAATTATGGCATTTTAATAAAAATCGTTCGAGCCATTTTGGAGAAAATCCAAATTTTCCAAAAATATCTCATATAAATGGTAGTTTAGGATGGAGGAATTTTCTTCGAAATCTTTGTGTTGCATCCTTGGAAGATATTAAATACCAACTTCGGTTTTTTACCGACTTTTCATTTAGAACATATACCACACACACACACACACACACACACACACACACACACACACACACACACACACACACACACACACACAGACGCACACAGACGCACACACACACGCACACACACACTCACTCTCTCTCTCACACACTTTTTCTGTCTCTTTTTCTCTTTCTTTCCCTCTTACACAGAACCTTTTTCTAGAAACAGATTTGTTGGATTCAGAGGATCTCAAAACATACATTACCGTGAAATCTTAGCATCGAACTTTTAGGTCAAATACAATATTTTCTCTTAGACAAAGTGAAAATGGACCATGTGCGCATTCAATGTGTAGCCCAGAACGCAAGTCTGAGATGCATCATCCGAGACGCCGTAGCAGTTTGGAATAAGAGATCAGGCGCAGGGTTCAACAACATAAAATTACTTGTGAGCATGCTCCGTGCTCGCGACCGCGACAGGTGTTTGTTTCGCTAAAAATATCAGAAACCGAAACAAAGTGGCGGACGTGAGATGGTTAACACCGAAATTGTTCGTACGTCCTAGACCTTGGAAGGTCATCTGGACGTCGCGGGCCGGGCACGTTCTTGTACTTGGGCGCCTTAGCGTTCCACGCGACTTCCTCGCCAAAGACGTGACGTGGGCGGCAGTGCACCTGCACAGGAAATACCGTCAACAATAGGGAATGCCTTCTGTAACGGGCGGCCCAGTCCGCGAACTGTGCAATTTCGCGAATTAATTACAATCTGTTCCATCAAATTAATCTTGATGTAAATGTTGATGACTCAAGACGAGGAAAAACTCTGTACATTTACTTGGAAATTAAGTAGAGAAACAAGAGAACAAGATTTCAGATTTCTTTGTTGCATACAGGAAACCGACACAACAAAGTAGCAGTTGTAGTTTTCAAAAAACTGGTCTAAAATGGCCCAAGCGAGATGGCTCCGCGGTAACCTGTGAGGCTTGAATTCAGGAGCTCATAGGTTCGATTACTGTGGCCGACCTTCCTAACGCATGATTTTTTCGAGGGTTTACCCTGGTCGCCAGGCGAATGCTGCGAAAGATCAGTACATCCCCTGAATTTCCCGTTTTTCTGTTTTGCAGACTCAATCATTTCATTCATCGTTAACCCCGTTCGTTTTTTTCAGGGTTGCAAGTGTCAGCGAAGGCGTTAAGTGCAGCTTGGCAGGGATGATATGACCACAGGAAGTCTTTCCGTCCCTCGTTGCTCGTGGTATCCGGATGGGGGGGGGGCAGCATCTTGGCACGTTAGATCCCGCTCCCGAGGTCCCCTGAGGTGATCCCGGAAGACTTAAAAACTTCAAACTTGAGAAACCTTAGGGCTCACTCATTGTCAATGTCTGTGGCGTTAGTCTGGATCTGGCTGCCCGGTGTCTCCTCTCACCTCATCCTTTCTCCCGGGAGCGCCCCTTGAGGGGTTAGACACAATAAGCCTGGCTTTAGTGCCGAACCCCCTTCGTATCTCTTCTATTTCTAGTCCTCCTGTATGGAAGTTTTTAAAAGTGTTTTACTAAAATTTTTCACTCGGTAATTATGTATGCCAGCAAGCTTACTGCTGGTGTTTTTAAACACACAAACCGTGTGTGGGTCAGGTTTTAAGATGTGGAATCAGGACCGTAAAATTCAATGTCGTAGTCGGGATTTGAACCACGGATTTTCCGTTTATCGAGCGGCTGCTTTAACCACTAAGCTACCACGACCAACCTGCTATTGCGACATTAAATTCCCCAGCTGATTCGTACTTTCCCTGTACAAGGGAAAAGTACGAATGTCGCAGCCGCTCGATAAGCGGAAGATCCGTGGTTCAAATCCCGGCTATGGCATTGAATTTTTCAATCCTGATTCCACCTCTTAAATTCACTCGGTGTTTTATTTTCTCTGCTACGTATTCACAGTAAGTAGGGGCAGTATTATATTACACCCAAACATTCTACATAAATATTTTAGCGAATATGTACGTTTTGAAGTCCTCTCAATCTGAAAACAGCATAAGTCAAACGAAAAGTTTATTAAATGCCAAACTTTGCATTTAGCTTCTCCATCCTCCAAGGATACGATAATTTTTAAAGACAATCCCCCTTCCACAAACTCCCCTTTTCATGAAACATTTTTTTAACATTTTGAGTTTCTCAAAAATGGTATGACGATGTTGAGTAAAATAGCATAGTTACCTCAGCAGTCGAGTGGTCGGCGTTCTGGCTTCTCAACCCAGGAGTCCCGAGTTCAATTCCAGGCTGGCGTAGGGAATTTTCTTTTAACCAAAATAATTCCCTAACCCCAAAGAACCTGGAAGTATGAATGTGAGAACGAATGTGAATGTATTTAATGTTAAAAATGATAAAGTTAAGAAACCGCACAATTCAGTAAGATAACACCATCACTTATTTCTCAAGTCAAACTCTCCGATATAACCAAAGAAATTGAAGGGGGCTACAAAAATAAACCATTAAATAAAATAAAAAATAAAATACCATATGTTTAAGATACATGACAAATGAGGTATAGGTGTTAAGGTTTCTGGAATTAGCCTCGGGTTCTGTGATGTAATGATGAGGGGTAGGAATTCATAAGCAGTCGAGTTTGTTACCTACACACAATCCATTGTCAGTACAAAGAATGTAAACAACAGCGGCTAAGGGTCGCTGACAGGCAGGTAAACACGGCCTGGCGAGTTCTGTGGGCAAAATCCAAAGGACTCTAGGAGGGATGTAGGTGGTTTGCAGTCTGCATCAAGCCAGTGATTTCACTCATTTTCGTTCAGGCTTTTAGCTTAGGATTTCGTACGCCTGTGAAATATTCATTAATTTATGGTAGAAGTAAATTTTAAGACTGGGTACTAAATACGGAACACTTATTCATTGAAAACATTTTCTGGTATCAAAGGAATGCTATTTTGTAAATAATTCCAAACAAAACAAATATAATATTTGATATTTTACTCGCGTGTCTTTCTCTACTTTTTTACTCTGCTTTTAACAACCGGTCTTCATGTGATCAGTTTGGAATTCCTTTGTATGACCAGAAGATAAAAATTGAATAATGATTTTCTATTTGAAAAAAAAGTGTAAGTAACAAAATTTAGTGTGCTTTAATATCTGCATGTTGCCATGAAAATACACATATTTAAAATATGGTAATCTAATCAAATTCGTAGACCGGTTCCATATAACAGTGGTAGCACGCCTACCTGTGTCGTGGAGGACCTTGGTTCGATCACCATTACCAGCATGGGGATTTTTTCCCCGCTGGGAGACATGGCACGGGATGCACTCAGCCTCGTTAGGTCCCGGAGCGGCCAATTGAGCAGCTCCTTGATAAAGGAGTAGCGACCCCAGGCCACGAAGGCCTCATAACCAGCTGGGGGATCTCGGGGCGCTGACAATGTCCCACCTTTCAGTTCTGCACCCCACTCCTGTCGCTTGTAGTGGGCAGAGCTGGGGGACGCAGCGGCCGGACGGTAAGTCTAGGCCCGCGAAAGTCTGTTGGGATAGAGGTTATTCAAAACTGTTAAAGCTATTTTTGAGAAAATCCAAGAATTTTAATTGTTCCTCCATGTAAGGGATACTTTGGGCTAGGAGATTTTCTTGAACTTCGCATCCTTGGAACACGTTGAACTTAACTACGACAGTTGGTTTTTAACCGACCTTTTGTTTTTGAGTTATGCTCTTAACAGAAGCGAAAAAGAGGGCGCAAAATCTTTTTTAGTGGGCCTCTCAAAATGAATGAAATCTCAACATCTCATTGGATGGAATACAATACTTCTGCTATTTACTAAACATAGTAGAGAGAAAGCAACTATTATTCAATATTACATTCTAAACCGTACGTTTTATTTATTGTGGATTGCTATTAAAATATAATTCGAAGGTGGATGCAATTGTAATTGTATCTACTCGTATATAAATGAATGTATGTTTGTCCTCTGTGTTCCTAAACAGCTTGACCGATCACCGTGAAATTCGGTATGTATATTTATTTTTTCATGGAGAAGCTTTATATGCTATCATTTTGCTCTACAAATTAACACTCATTGTTTTCTCTACTCACTTTTGTTTTACTTAATATATTCATGTATCCTTCCCTACTCGTCCTTCAACATACAATTCATGCAATTTTCTATGACTGAAATATAAATTCATTCACACGATCACATTTCTTTCTCTATTCGCCCTTCAACATACAATTCATACAATTTTCTATGATTGAAATAGAAAAGAAACCCATTACATTCTTTTATGAAACACAGTCACACTTCTTTCTCTACTCCCTCTTCTACAAATTATTCATAAGATTTGCCATATGATTGAGAGAAATGCAACAGCTTTCACACAGCTTCCGCTACTTGCTTTTCTTCCGTGGTATTTGGGGTTCTTCAACAGTGCCTTTGTATAGTGTTTTCCCCATGTTCATACTTATTTTATTTTGGGTTCTTTATAGTATCCAAAGTAACTCTAAAAGTTGTAGATAAAAATTGTCAAACCACGGGCAACGCCGGGTGTTTCAGGTTTGAAGTAAATTTATTGTAATAAAAACACTGAAGACATGAAATCAGATGCACTAAGGGTACATAGTAGAGAGGAGAATTAAATTAAACCTCCTGGGGGTTTCAGATCGTCATCGTTAGCCCGAAAGAAAAATTCCAGACCATTTATAGAGCGTAAAAATGTTAACGAGGTATCGAATTTCGATTGAATTCAAATGTTATGATGCGCGATAAGAATCTATTGCTTGTTTTGTGATGCTGTCACGTTTGGTAGGACAGAATGTGAGCGATGGACGTTACAGTTTAACTGATGTTTAACCTGTTCCACGCTTCTGTTGGAGATAGATGCTCCGATAACGGAGTTCCCTCATCACAGCTAGTTATCTAACGTTGTTAACATCAGCCGAGTAATGAACTATATACCTCCTCCCTGCAGAGATTCAATTTGATTGATTTGGAAACGTATCAAGCAAAAAACGCTTTGCAAATAATCATATGATTCTGTTTATGCTGCTTTCTTTTGTTTCAAGATTGACGTGTAGTGTTGTTACTGAAATGCAAAAAAGTTTGTATAAAACTCCATGACAGTCTGTCCTGCTGAAGCAAAGACACAATAGTACAGAGCAGCTCACTTGCATAATAAGTGAAGTGGGGTCCATGTTCCCTATGCTGTAGGATAAGTACTCTTGAAGCCGGCCTGCAGCCACCAAGAAAGACGTTCAGGGTCAAGTTACCTCACACCACTATGCGGCGAGTAAGCAACGCAACAATGGAACGGGCAGGAACAATGAGTGATTATTCCGCACTGTTCGAGAAAATGTTTTTGGTCCGGGCTTGCTTATGAAAAGGTGGATTACGAGAACACTCTGTGCTACACAATTCTCGTCTATATAAGCGAGTGTGGTGGCGAGAGAGAGCAGTTCTTCGGAGTGAAGTGTTGAACCAGATAACTATTACTTTTAACTCTATGTGTCTACAGTCATTGAAAGACATTTGAGTAGGTGTCGTCAGAAAGTTTTGGACGGAGTTAATTGTTGTGTCTAACAATTTAGTGAGTGTGATCGACTAAACCGTAATTTGTGAGACAGAGAAAGAAAGTGAAGTGTGTATTAAGGTTTCTAGAGAACAGAACAACTAAGTTGCAAGATCACGACGAATTGTAAATTGTATTAACGAAATAAAAAAAAAGGACTGTGTGATTCAGTTTTAAGGGAACTAACTCACACTGGAGTCAGGGGTGGAATTTATCACATCATTTGTCACAGTTCTGATAACACTTTAGTCTCTTCTTCTTTCTCACTCACCGTTTCGCACCATTTCTGCTCTCTTGTACATATGGAAATCAGGTGTGGATTTTTTTTTTAAAAAAAGAGCAAGGTGGTGAGGTTCTTCTGCTTGGGGATGGAAGATACTGTGTTGGAGGTGAGTAGCGGTTTCCTCTTTCACTGCTGGAGCTGACATAGGATTTTTTGGCGAACATGGTGGTGAAGTTCCTCTTCTTGGGGATGGAGGGGTCTTTGTTGGAACGCAGAGTATGGGTTCTGGAGGCTGACTCGGCATGTTGGGGCCTCTGATTCGAAGTCCATCACACTCCCTGAAGTTCCCTTCACTCAGGTTAACTTCCCGTTCAACGAAGAAATAAGGATCTTTGCTTTACGGATAGGTAAGAGATAAAGATCTGAGTTCGAGGGACATTGAACTTGGGATAATGACACCAATTCTTACCTATGAGATCTTGAGTTGTATTAAGTTCATGCTTAAGAACAGGGACACTCAACTTTAAACCTTGTTTTCTCGCAAATATTTTTTTCACGTTCAAAATGCTCTACACGATACAATTATGTACTAACACGACTCAAAAATTTTTATACTTGCTCTCTGAAGTACATTTAAGAAAATAAACATAACATTTTAAGTTACACCTCCACTTTTGAAAAATAAATTAGTAACCTTTGAAAAATCAAGAATTTTGTAGAATCAAAAAAGTAATTAGAAGATATCATAACAATCACATGTTTTTGTAACTTCATTTACTGTAAAACTTGTTTTTATGTGAATATTTTTAAATATGCATCGTGTGGAACTTTTTATTAGCACAATAAAAAGTAAACATTTAAATAACTATGTAAATAGAATAAAATTTTAAAAATGACAAAGATAGTGTTATTCTGTAATAACTGGCATATATTTTAATACGTCTTACAAGCTGTGCATTTTACAAATTCCACAGATACGTTAACTTAAGGTACACTTTCAAATGATTTGGAATAAACAGCGGAAAGCGAAGAGCACAAAGGTTATCTTTCTGTGTATACGAAAGCAGCGAATTGTGACGAATCCTGGTTGTTGAAACTTCTAAGTAAAGACGACGCGGAACCTTTCATCCTTAACCTCCCGTCTTTCTTCCTGCTACCTTGCTCGAAATAGACGAAAATCACTGCTACACTTGTGGTTACAGGACAGGGGACATTCTCAAACCCCCTGCACTCGAATCTTTTCACTTGTTTTCTTTAGCTCTTGGAATAAATCTTCTCTCTTAGAGACGCAAAGAAAGACAAACTGCTTTACTTCAACCAGAGTTCTAGGATTCTGTATTTTCTTGAGAGGGTTCTTGGAAGATCTCGTAAGAAAATGTAAAACAGAGGCTTTAGAAACCAATGGCTATATGTCCTAAACCAACAGCGCTTCAAAAAAGTGCGAAAAGTGAGAAAAGTAAATTGTAATTTATACAACGCATCTATACTTCACAAATCAGAATAAAGAAGATGAAAATGTTAGATATACAAGTCATTTTATATAAGGTAATAGTAGCTCTTCCGTCGCCAATGCCTGCTGAGAAGTTTTCATGGAACCACGAACAACTAGCAGTAAAAAGGTAAGGCACTGAGATCCTGCCTTAGAAATAAAGGTAAAAGCAAGAAGTATCTTAAGACGCCACGAAAGAACCCACAACGAGCGTGCAAAAGAAATTAAGGACCTCTGCATAGTTTCATCCTGACAGGACACATTGTTATTTTTGCAAAGATTTTGACTTTTTAGTCTCTCTACCACTTGCAATAGTATTCCACTAAAAGCTCCAGATATTTCACTGAAATACATTCTGAGGTCCCCCAGATCCCAAGAAAGCATAAAAAATAACAAAAATTCCAAAAGTAAGAAATGTCAAATTTTATACAAATAGAATTTAAACACGCCACTCTGATTACTCTTTGCATGCATTTTTTATTTTTATTTTTCTCCAAAGTTCCTGTAAGGAGTCTTAGAATATTATAATTTAAGACATTTTATACCTATCCCGCCAAGCCGGCTCAAGTTCCATCTCAAGGAAGTCTTGAGATTTGTGGTGAAGAAAGCGGCATCTGAGTGCGTTTTCTCCGGGTGCATCTGTTTGGCCCACCATTCATTCGACCAACTGTTCCATCAACTTTCCTTTCATCCATTTCCTCTCATTTCATATCGTCTCCCTCCTCACTCTCATATCAGGCTTTAGTTGATAACCCATTCTGGCTACTCTGCTCAACAAGCATCTGACTCCAGATGCTGACTTATAAGTCTCCCATACGAGAGGTTAAACAGAGAAGTGAGAAGAATGTTCGTGAACAACCTGTGATTCTATGTAATTAAGAAGCCATAAAAAGTACTCTACAAAATTTTAGAGCCCATTAAAGCATATAATTTGTGTGAAATAATTAGTTTTTTGTAGTGTTGACATTGTCACTCTCTCTACTGGTAAGAGAGATTTCACTGCAAATGTTTTAAGACCCCCTGAATTAAAAAAAAAAGGAGCATTTTTAGAAAAAGGTCTGTGTGTGTCAGTCTGTGGACAACATAACTCAAAAACGAAAAGTCTGTTGAAAACCAAAGTTGGTATTTAAGTTTAATGTCTTTCAAAGTTTGAAGAAAAAAGCTCCACCCTAAACTATCCTTTACATGGAACATTTTTCGAAAATTTTATTTTCCTGAAAACGGCTCTAACGACTTTGATTAAAATACCATATGTTTGATATATTTTGATAACAGATGAAATGTATATCTTGAATTTTCTGGCTATAGCCTATGTAGTTCTGTTTACTCTGGATGACTTTTAAATAACTCATAAACAGTAAGAGATAGACAAAATCTTACTATACAAAAAATGTAGATCTCGCTAAAACACACAATTTGTTTCAATACATTTTTTTTTTTTTTTTTTTTTTGGTAGAGTGAACTATTTTGGAGATATTTCTTGTTATTTGTGTCAGTTTCGAAAAACTTAAGACTTTCGTGAAATGGAGCATCGTTTTTTATTTTTTTATGTTACGCGTGCAAAGAGAACGGAATCTCAAAGCTTTAAAAGATTTGACTATCGCTCAAAGCATATTCTAATATTCCCCTTGCATCTACAAGAAATTAAGATAATTTGTACAAATGTTTGTGTCAAGTAACACGAAGAAGATATAGGAATAAGAGTTTGTAAGAATTGTTAGTACAAGAGTACAGAAAGTCATGTCAATGCAACACATCAGATTTTTCTTTGATTTACTTATCCAGACTTATGTTTATTTATATAGGTAATATTTATGAAGTTCTTGGTGTTGCAGATATGCTTTCTCACTTAGAGCTTCTCATAGGTTTCTCCTCTGCATTATATCAAAAGCCTACTCATAAGATATTTTTGGAAACATAGTACAGTTCGGGATCTGAAGGTCTTTGTGCGAAGTGCTTGGGTGGCTGAACACGTCTTGCGGTAAATATTGTTTCCTGTGGTTATTCCACAACGCACATTCGATTGCAATATTCAACAAGTGGCCGGTCGAAGAAAACAGGAAATGCCAAATTGGTGACTTGGTCGGCTCCTTTCTCTTAAGGGAACATACTTTGTTTCCTAAACAACGGGATTGTCAATTTGGGAAAACAAAATGAAATCACTGCGATGTGCAAAACTTGTTCATGCGTCACACGAAACTCATGAACATACTAAGGAATATGAGTTACTGAAAGTTTGATTGTAATGGTTAAATATTTGGGAGAAAAGAAAGGCTAATTTTTGGTTTTCTCTGCCATACATCTAGTAGGTAGTGAACCATTATTATATTCCACCGAAAAGTTCCAAGCTTTCATAGAATGATGCCCCCTCATTCCATGAATCTGTTGTGTTGCACTCACATTACTTTCTCTACTCTTGTCCTAATTATAATATTATTACAAGCTCTTATTCCTCTATCTTCATGTTAGTTAAGATAAACATTTGCAGAAATTATCTTATTGCTGATTTTCTGGTAGGTGCAAGGATGACATGGGAATACAGTAGATTTTGGGTGATAGTCAAATCTTTTAAAGCTGCTTGCTATACGCAGGCTTTGAAATTCCGCTCTCTTTGCACGGCCAAGAGATAAAGTGAATTACGAACTTCCATTTGAGAAAAGTATAAATATAGCAAAACTCGCACACAAGGAACATCTTCGAAATAATTCACTCCACAAAAACATACCTTCGGACATAATGTATGTTTTAACGAGATTTACATTTTCGTATAGTAAGATTTGGTTTATCTCTTAAGGTTTGAGTTGCGCAGAAGTCATCAGGAGTAAGCAGGACTACTTGGGCTATGGCTAAAAACTTCAAAATATACATTTCGTTTGTCATAAAAATATCTTAAACACAGGTAATTTCATTCAAAATAGTTAAATCAATCTTTTAGAAAATCCAAATTTTCCAAAAATTTCTCATGTAAATTGTTTAGGGTGGAGGAATTATCTTCAAAGTCTTTGCGTCACATCCTTGAAGGTTATTAAAAATAAATGCCGACCTTTTTGAGTTATCTTGTTCAGACAGACACACACAAACGAACGTTTTCATCAAAATGATTGTTTTTTAAATTTAGGGGATTCCAAAACAAGCATTTCTGTTGAAATCTCGATATGGAATTTTTGGATGGAATGTAATAATTCCCCTATTATACATATATAGGTAATGGAGGAAATAATAACAGCATTTTTTTTTTTTTTTTTTTTTTTTTTTTTTCAAATTCAATGAGGCATGTGCCTAAAGTTACAACTAGTAAAATTGTATCTTCCTAATAAAAATAGCTTCTGAAACTAAATCATCCTGAATATGGAATAGGCATACTTTAAGATGTTTATCCTTGATTGCATTTTTCACAAGTTCTTTTCATGTTCGTGTTGCTTGTGCTCAGGAGCCAATTTATGCCAAGAAGTTAACATTCTTACCACTTACTATAGTACAGTTGGTTAATATCTCATTTTTCTAAGTCTCTAACTCAGTGCCCTTCGGGGTGCATTCACCGGTGCATTCCACGGTGCAAGGTACAGAATCCGATTACAAAGAGTTGACCTCGGTGCAAATCTCCATTTGCTCTATCCTTTAGCTTCTCTCTCGCTTTGCCGTCTCACCGTGCCCCACTTTTAGTGGTTTCTGTCTCAGTGCGTAAAGTTTGCGTGCTGGGCGCAGGATTAAACTGGTTAATTTGATTTCTAGTACCAAATATGGTCTTTTGTTTCAATAATCTGTAAGGTTACAACCTAATTTTTGGATAAAGAGTGCTTTTTCGCAAGATATGACCTGTTTTATTTCTCACTCTTCAGTGCCCCTATGATTTCACCATATACTCCTGTGTGTGCTCTGTTAGTGTTTTCAAGAGATGATTTTCTCACACATGTCATTATTATACCGCAGATGAGACATTTAGCTCTATCGGCACGACATTGTTACATAATCAGGTATAGGTATCTATTTCACTGATAAGTAAGCCGTCTATCAACACAAGTTTCCTCGAGTCTTTGCTTCTTCGCTCTGCAGCGAGCGAGTTCAATCGAACTTAACCGAATCGCCCCGATGCACGGTGCAGGGAACCTGTGAATCTTGGATTGCACCCGGAGGGATTTTAAGCTGTGATATGCCCTGTTACATGGGGACTATGTGCCCTCGCGGGTTCTGTTGACTTTGCCACCACCTCAATCTCTCCACGTTTTCTGTTGTGTCAGTAGTGTCAGACATGTTGACGTTTTCTAAACTCGCTCTAGTTGCGTTTCGAGAATTAATCGATATTGCGATTTGCTATTGCTGCATGGGAATTCTCCGATTGGATGAAGACCAGTCCTTTAATGAAAATTTGAACTTAAGGAGGCCTATTAAAGGATCGCTATCAGACTTAATTAATAAATTTGGGTATGGTCCAGCACAAAAAACTTATTTCCTCTTGAGCATGAGACTGCTAAAACTTAAGAAAATGAGACAAAGTTTAGAAACTATCAATCGTATTTATATGCTAATTACCATAGCTTTGTTAGTTTTATAAAAAAGAAGCGCAAATATTTATTGTGACGTTGAGAAGAAAGGGTGTGTCACCCACCCTTAAACTCTCTAGCGCACCCTCGCGAATCTTTGCAGCTGCCTGCCAGACTTGCTGAGGTCTTAGCGGACGACAAAACAGCGGTTTATACAGTTTTTAATTTTTTAGCGGAGTGCAATATCAATTTCAGGATTTAAAATTTTAGTTATCGGTCTATGCTTTTGGACATATTTATTACCTTGTTTCATATCTGGCTATTGCCACTGTTTTTTACCTTTTGTTATATTTTTCTTGTTGCTAGAATTTTTATTTTTGAGTAAAATTTACATGAATCTTGCCATGAATCTGTTAATGGCGCCGATGATCTCGAAGTTGAGCGCCCTTAAACCAAACCAACCAACCAACCTACCCTTAAAACTATTGCCTCACAAAGGATGTAATTACAAGTTTTCTAGATCAAACTATCTTTTAGGTGGTAAACATGTCTGACAATGTTCCATTAATTATATGTAGGGTGGACTTGAATTTAAGCTCATTTCAGGGCCTAGTTCATTCTGATGCAGGAGGGATTTGGGGAGATACATTAAACCTAGCTTGGATGATGTTTCAGTATCAAACAAATGGAATCATCGTCTGTAGCGGACGGTGCTCCAAGCTAAAGGTCGTCGTGCACTGGTGCTCTCATCTTCCCACGGTGTCTGGGTCCACGCTTCGGCGATTTTCTTGCTCAACTCCGAGCAGCAATGGGCTACATCCTGGCCCTAAGCCATCTCTCCCCTTTCTTTAGGTGATCCACTTTACATTCTTGACCTTTCTGTCAGCAATACTTAATTTAGGCTCTTTTGTTTCATGAAATAAAACTGTGCAAGATTTTACTCCTTGTAGGTAATATATTGAACTATAATACGGATGTATTTCTTGATTAAATCGCCTCTCTCGGTATATACCAGTTTATCTCATTAATATGAAGTAGATACGCGTGTTGCACTCATATGGGGTTTCCTCCTCACTCTTGTACAAATTATTCTTACAAACCCTTATTCTAATTCATGTTACATACATGTTATACATTTGCAGAATATTTTATTGCACATTTCCTTATATGTACAAAGGTATTAGAGGCATACAGCTGGAAGAAAGTAAGAGAAAGGAAGGAAGAAAACGTGAGAGGAATGGGAGAGAGAGAAAGAGAAAACGAATAACGAAAAGGATAAGTTTTATAAAATGTTAGCCAATGACAAATGTCTCGTGACTCTATAAACAATTCTCATTTATATATGACACTAACTAAAAACTAACCCCTAGCACAACGGCCTTGACGGGTCAAGGCTTACCCACTACAGGCGTCACGAGTGGGGTGAAGTACTGGAGGGTGGGACGTGGTCCGTGCCCCAAGTCCTCCCGGCTGGTTATGCGGCCTTCGCAACCTACGGTAGCTACTTCAAGTAGCTCCTCAATTGGTCACTTCGGGACCTAACCAGGCTGAGTGCACCCCGTGCCAGGCCTCTCAGCGGGGGCAAAATCTCCAGGCCGGTACCGGAGATCGAACCTCAGTCCTCCGTACCAGAGGCAGGTGCGTTGCCACTGCACTACGAAGGCGGTCTATTTCTGAGTCTGGTATTAACTACCACTTCTCGTGTAATATTCATAAAATTGTTCGAGCTTTCGGCCATACTAAACTCTATGGCCATCATCAGGAAATGAATAATAAATGGCAATCTCAAAATCGTGGCCTTTATAGGGAACGACATAAGAAATAAACGGCCCTCTCAAAATCATAACCTTGTTTTAAGTATTTCTGTCCAAGCTGTACTCAGTCACAGGCCGTTGTCCTTATTAAAATTATTTGGCTCTAATGTACGTAATTTCAATTACTTCTTTTACGAGTCTGTCGTAATATTTGTTACTGCGGGGCAAAAACGTGAACTCAACAGATAAAATTCTGAGATAATGCTGTGCTATTGCTGATTTTTCTGGTTGTAGTAGTCGTAGATTGCGTTTGTTTTTCCTCTCGTCTCCCTTCAATTTGTCCTAAATGTCTTTCCACATTGGACAGGAATTTTGTAAACACCAGGTGTTTTAAAACAGATTGGCTTTAAGCAGTCTCATATATTGTCTTAGCTCTTTGGTGGCAGGAATATCGTTTTAATATTGTTTTTTGACTATCCACGCAATTTTATTCGGGACTGTACTGTAGAAAGGATAAACGCCTTTCCTTTAGATTTTGCACCTTTCTCGTGTTGTGGTCTGTTATTCTTGAATCTCCGGTGTGCTTGATAATGTGTCTAGTCACTGTATTCTAACGTATCATCTTGTTATAAATTCTGATGTCCAAAAATGGAAGAGAATCTAGATTTTCTCGTATGTCACCAAATTAGAATGAAACATTTGTTTATACAAATAAAATTCTTATTATAGTAGTCATTTTACCATGTGTTTGGACTGATTTATGTAATTTTTATTGGACATATGTCGTTTACCTTATCTACATGCTTTGTGTAGTAAGACTTTGTCTATCTCTTAGGGTTTGACAGGACATCCAGAACGAGGAGGACTTCAGAGGCTGTTTAGGATACATATTTCACTTGTGAAAAAAGGCTTAAACTTACGGTATTTTAATCAAAACTGTTGTAGCTATTTATGAGAAATTCAAAATGTTCGATGAGCTTTCCATGCAAAGACTAATTTGGTGTGGAAAATTCTCTTGTAAATATTTGTGATAGCTTACCAAACTTTCGGATTGGAATTATGTTGTTAACACACACACACACACACACACACACACACACACACACACACACATGTGCACATGTAATTTTTTTTCTAAACATGCGTATTTAGGTCAGAGTCAAACATAATCTCGGCATCAAATTTTCGGGTGAAATTCAACACCTACCTACTATATGTAGAAGAGAAAGTAATAAGTTTTGATAAGAATAGTCAATTAATGAGAGATAAAAACACAGTAATGGCAGAGAAGGTAGTAAGAATGTTACACATTTGGCTTTTTTTATTTATTTCTTTTTAGCCATAATTAAAGAGCAACTCACATTGTTTTCGTCTAAATAGAATTTTAGTAACTTTCCAGTAATCGAGGAATATCTTGCTGGATTTGTGAAAGCCTGCTCCTTGTCATCAAGGCCCTAAGAGGTTCAAAAGCCTGTTCTACTGATGCTTATCCTTGGTTGTCCTTGACTGCTTTCATTTTCATTAGTTTTTATTTGCTCATTACAACATTCGTATTGAAAGGTTGGACATCGTTCATAACCTTCTTAGAACCTCTATTAGAAACTTGGGCTTGATGCATTGTGTAACAAATGCTCATACTGTCATGAAGGATCGCCAACATTCATATTGTGACTTTTGGTGGGTGTAAAGTAAAGACGACAGATGTAGTCTAGATAAAGAAACACTTTTATTTCCGTAAACAGTAACTTTTTACACTCGTTGCAACAGCAAGAAAGTCTTTTCCGATTCACTCACAGCACGGCTCCAAATGCGTCACAAAACTGTCCCTTCTCCGTCGGCACGACTCCTCGACGCTTCGCATACGTCTGTCCACTGTCTGTCGCACTTTACCGCTATTTATATCTCCCAGGCACTATTCTGGAAAGTTCAGTTATTGCGGTGAAATACAAAGCAGAAGATTCCCGAAGTCTCTATCCTTTTCTCTCTTTCGGCAAGCGCGCCAACAATGCGGCCATTCTCTGTCTCTTTCCTTCGGCTCCTTTGCGGTAGTGCCGACAATAATGCGATGGGTGACACTGCTGTTGTTGGCAATTAGATCCGGTGGGCGCGGTGACAATATCAACTCAAATCTACGAGTATAGCGTTTTTTTCTGACAGACAGAAACACATTAAGAAACCAGCGGTTGTTAATAAAGATAGGAGCAATATTTCTCATGCTTTAAACAACAAAATCTGATGTTACATTCACGTTTCCCCCTCTTCATGTTTAATAGTAATACCAAACTTAAACCTTAACTTCACCCCCAGCGCAACAGCCCATGAAGGGCCAAGGCTTGCCGCCCAGCCGCTGCGTCCCCACCTCTGTCCACTACAGGCGTCATTGGTGGCGTGCAGTACTGGACGTGGTCAGCGTCCCGAGCCCTCCCTTGCCAGTTATACGGCCTACTCGACCTGTGGTCGCTACTTAGTAATACCAAACGTCACAGCAAAACTTTCTCTAAAAATATTCTTAAGTTTACCACTATTCCAAAGGGTACAGTTGTTCTGATTTTTACTGTGAAAGGTGGAGAATTCATAGTGCAATATGCCAAATGCAGTGCTATACTTAAAATATATATTTAACGTATAAGGATTTCGTCTATACTAAATTATTGTGACGTTGAGTACGGCGTACAACTAAGGACGGACGGGGCCAAGCTACTTCACACCACACCACGAGCTGGCAAAGACGTTCAAGGTCAGGCTGCCTCGCCCGTGTGTTCCTAACTCAACAGTGGAAGCTGTAGAAACAAAAGGGCTTTTGAAAACGTTCGCGAGACTTCCAGCTGCGTCATTTCCGGTGTGTGGGGAACTCGAGAAAAGCCCGTGTGAAGTAATCCCTAGAGTATAAATAGGCCAGAGAAGTGGGGTTTTGGAGTTGGTTACAGACAGGAGTCGGTCAGTATGTCAGTGGGTGCAAGACAGCTGTGCGTGTGTGTCGTCATGTTGGTACGTCGTAGGAAGATTCGACAGGCGTTGCAGCGATTATATCGTAATTGGTGCATGAGAGACAGAGCAACTGAAGAAATGCTGAACGACAGACCAAGGTAGTGATAAGTAAAAATTGAGTTGTGATAGCCCAAAAGCCTGTAGACAGTGTTAACGCCACAAAAAAAAAAAAAAAAAAAAAAAAAAAAAAAAAAAAAAAAAAAAAAAAAAATCAGCGTAGTTGAGGTAAACACAATGAAGATAGTGGAGTGATAGAAAAGTAACCGGACTGATTTTGGTCATCTGTCACATTATACATGGAAATTCCAATTGACATAAAAGGGGAGGGGATAAAAGAAAACACTAAAATATCCTGTGTTGCACTCTTCACGTAGTAAGGGAAGTAAAATGTGTTTTTTAGATGCAGGGGGCCTCAAAATATGCATTCCAAGTGAAATTGTCGACATCGAATATTTGGGTGCCATTTTATATAATATGTAGGGGAAGTATATACTTCCCCTGCTCACTATAGGTAGTAGAAAAAGTAAAAATGTAAATTTTGGGCACATTTTATCATTTGGTTTTGCTTTAAATTGTGCCATTGATATTAGAATCCTATAAATTGCACAAAAAGCTACGTAAGAGCACTGGTATTTCATACATTTTGAAATTGAGAAGTTTGAATCTCCGTCTCGCAGGATTAAGATCGATTCCGGTTGGAAGAAAATCGAAATGATTGCTAATAACCAGTCCTCTGGGAAAGGGATGAATTAGCATCGCTTGTCAACTTTTTCTTTTCGGCAGCTAACCGTACAAAGTGTCAAATTTGTTGAAGCAGCTTCTCTGACACTGCGGTAGATCTTTGAGACAGAAGCTGCCTGTCGCCCCCCCCCCCCCCCCCTAGTTTCGGCTACTTCGGCGGCTCATTTCTAACACGGCTTAAGCACGAGGGCCCAAGAAAGCTAATTAGGCCTATCGAAGTTGATGATGTAAAACGAATTCAGGCTGAGGTTTTAAAGGTGTGCTGTAAAGAACGCAGAGATTTGTCGGCAAAAAAGACAATAAAGCGAACAAAAATATAAAGTGGTTTCTTCTGCAACCTATTCATAAAAAAATCTGATGTGTTGCACTTAGGACACTTTCTGTACTCGTGTACTAACTATTCATACAAACTCTTATTCATCCTCATGTTACTAGAGATAAACGCTTGTAGAAATTCTATTATTGCTCATTTTCTTGTAGGTGCAAGGGGAATATGAGAATACAGTAGGCTTTGAGCGATAGTCAAATCTTTTAAAGCTTTGAAATTCCATTCCCTTTGCACAGCTAAGATATAAAAAATGAATAACGATCTTCCGTTTGTGGAAAGTACAAGTATTGTAAAACTAACACAAATAACATGGAATATATCCGAAACGGTTCATTCTACAAAAAACTTCTTTGGACACAAGCTTTTTGTTTTAGTAAAATCTACATTTTTATAGTAAGATTTGGTCTATATCTCACGGTTCACAAGTTATGCGCCCAGAGTAAACAGGACTACGAGGGCTATAGCAAGAAATATCAATGTACAGTTCATTTGCAATAATAATATCTCAAACGTATGCCATTTTAATTAAAATCGTTACAGCTATTTTCGAGAAAGTCTAAATTTTCGAAAAATTTTCCATGTACGGTAGATCAGGGTGGAGGGGTTCTCTTCAAAATCTTCGTGTCGCGTCCTTGAATCATGTTAAATACCAACTTCGGTCTTTAACCAACTTCTCGTTTTTGAGTTATACTGTTTACAAACACACACACACACACACACACACACACACACACACACACACACACACACACACACACACACACACACACACACACATACATACACACCTGTTTACAAAATTGTTTTTCTAATTAAGGGGCCTCAAAACATATGTCCGGTGAAATCTAGCCGTATTTATTCTCCATTTCCTTATGATTGCCAAGGCTACTTACCCAAATTGTTCAAGTCAATATAGGACACAGAAGTTGTGGCAGTCGCTGTCCTCTAAGCATAACCTGACTGCTTCTGAGGGCACGCTTAAGGCACGTGCATGAACATGAATCGTTGTTGCAGAGAGCCAATGGGATGGTGACCGCTGGACCGCGGGGCACAATACCGATCCGATAGGTATTACTGGTGTGTTTAGTGAGGCGACAAGCAGGCAGCACGGGCCCGTGAAATGGATTTGCTTCTCACCGCCAGTAATTGTTACAAAAACAACCAACCACCAAGGTCACTTTTGTCTTCGTCTTATCGTCTTCTACTCTGTGGTTATTTTTTTAACGTACACAATTTACTTCTCTTTATTTTTTGCCTCTACAACAGACACATCCCAAATTTTCTCTTTGTTAGTAACGCTGATCATTGTTATTTTTATCTTCCCTCATTATGGCTTAATTTTTTCCTTCTATTGTAGTATTCCGACTTACCGTCCATCCAAGTATGTCATTAGTTCATTAAAAATACAGGATACCCAAATTAATGGGAAGATTAATTTCATAAACAAATGATGTGGAGACCATTTTTGAAAAAAAAAAAAAAAAAATGGTTCCATGCAAAGCGTAGTTTAGATTGGAGGGAGGGGGATTTTGTTGAAAACTTTTGCAAAATTCTGACCTTAACAATTTAGTACTAAGTTGAATTTTTGAGTTATTGTTCACAGACACAGTTCATTTTTTTTTTCTGAGGGTGAGGTAATATCTCGACATCTAATATCCGTATGGAATACCACAATTCTCCTAACTAGTAGTAGAGAAAGTAATTAGATCTCGCTAAAGATAGCACCTTGTTTCAAGTGTCTACATAAAAACTACACTGTTTTGCTGTTAACTACAGCTACATGTTGTATACATTACCTGGAAGCGTCTACACTCACATTGTTGCAAAAGGGATCCATTACTGAACCTTCATTAACGGGAAGACTGCGGGGAAAATAGCACATTAATTGCCCTGTTAGGGGATATTTATTACGTAATTACTAATACACCAAGGTCCCATTACGTCGTCACCTCATTCCGTTCTGCCCCGGAAGTTTATCTGCTTGCTATCAATTCACCTTACCAACTGCTTTGTTGGAAGCCCTAACGCCCAACATGATCAACAGACCACCCGATATCCATTTGAAAATTTTCGAAGCAGTAATAGAATTTTGTGATACTAACCCATAATTACGAAAATTACTTTCTTGCGCAAATATCAGTTGTTTTAACACTTGAAGGTCTGAAACATTTCATCTTCAGGGAGACACACTTTTGTCCAGATTTGATGGGAGGCGAGGTCTACCTGATTTCATTTCATCAAAAAGTCTTGGTATTGTGCTGGAAGGATGCTGCTTAAGGCAGTGCACCTATGAAATACTGTTAAAATTGGTAGCCATACCTTAACGGCTAGTGCAGGACACGCCTCTGAAGGGCTTAAAACATAACGACAAAACTGGAGCATTCAAATTAGCGGCGGCGCTGACGCCTCAGAAGACCCCAGAACATGATAAAGTCCGCTCAAGATTTTCTTTGATGCACTTTGCATTTACAGAAAAATATGTAATATGACCACTTCTATAAAAGTTTATCTCGATTAACATGAAATAGACTAAAGAATACGCGTTTTTAAGAATATTACTTTCTCTACTAGTAAGTAGAGGAAGTATTGTATTCCACCCAAAAATTCGATGTGGAGAATGTTTTGAGGCCCCCTGAAACCAAAAAAATCAGTTTTAGAAACAGGTTTTGTGTGTGTGTGTGTGTGTGTGTGTGTGTGTGTGTGTGTGTGTGTGTGTGTGTGTATGTGTGTGTCAGACTGTGGACAGCCTAACCCAAAAACGACATGTTGGTTAAAAACCAAAGTTGGTATTTATGTTTAATATCTTTTAAGGATGCCACACGAAGATTTCAAAGAAAACTGCTGCACCCTAAACTACCCTTTACAAGAAAATTTCTCGAAAATGTTGATTATCTCGAAAACTGGCTAACAATTTTGACTAAAATGCCATATGTTTAAGTTTTATGAAAAGTGAAATGCATATTTTGAATTTTCTGGCTATAGTCTGTGTAGTTCTGTTTACTCTGGATGATTTTGGAATAACTCGTAAACCGTAAGAGATAGACAAAATCTTACTATACGAAAATGTAGATCTTGCTAAATCTATGCCCAAGTAAATTTTTTGTAGAGTGAACCATTTTGGAGATATTCCTAGTTATTCTTGTAAGTTTTGGGAAACAAACTTTCGTCAAATTTTTTTTTAATTTATTTATACACTTGCAAAATTACAATCTGTTCAATAGTTGAACAATAAGTAACAATGATAACATATTACTTTTACAAACTGTGGCCCATTGGCCATAAATTTGCTTATAATTTGGGTGCAAATCTGTACTGCAATTCCAAGACTTGGTTTCTCTGTAGTCGGCTTGTTGTACTGCTGCTGTTGTCGAGTAGATTTATTGCCAGTGTATTGGAATGACTGTAGAGACGCTTTTGGTAGGACAGGCTGTATGCTGCGATTTCCTGTTTGATTGTTGGGAGTTTAAAATCATTGTAGATGTACTTATTACCGATGTACCAGGGGATCTTACCAATGGTTCACAGAGTTTTGGTTTGAAAACGTTCTAGTAATTCGATGTTTGAGTTGCTTGCTGTACCCCATATTTTCGTCAAATGCAACATCGTTCTTCATTATTTTATATCTTAACCGTGCAAAGAGAACGGAATCTCAAAGGTTTAAAAGAGTCGACTATCGCTCAAGCCTACTGTATTTTCATATTCCTCTTGCACCTACAAGGAAATAAGCAATAAGATAATTACTGCGGATGTTTATCTCAACTAACCGAAGAAGATACAGGAATAGGAGTTTGCAAGAATGGTTAGCACAATAGAAAGTCATCAGATTGTTTACTTGCACCCTGGTGACATTCCACAGCCTTGTTTAGACCTTGTGTTTAAAATGAAGCTCTGACACCCAGAGAACTCTCCCAAAATGACAGATGTGCTGGAAAGCAATATGTTACCCTTCCATATGGTTGATTCAGTGTAAGATTTACAAGGTCTTGTTACACATTAAGCCGTGCTAAGTGAAACAATATACTTGCATTAACTCGTATCCCACGACTGGTCGACTCCTCCTTCGCGCTCTAGGCCAGCCACTTGATGATGGCCCCCTACGAACAATACCGGCCTTCACACATGAACATCAATCATCCACACTAACGACTTGTTGCCTGCACAACAGATTACTTACGAGCAAAGTTCAGGCAAACATAATCCTTCAAGGTTAATATGAGCCTAAACTCAAGTTTAAAATGGCCAATTTTCCAAAGTTTTTAACTAGATATCAAGCACTCTTCTCAAACCTGGTGAAATCAAAAGTGGTATGGCAATGCCTGATTGTGCTGATTGCCCTGTCATATTTCATAATAGCACTTCCATTTATACTGCAGAGCTGTATGCAACATACCGTTTTATATGTGCGCCGTCATAAATTGGGTGACTGCCTAACTTTGACTCTCTTCCCCTTAAACCTAAACCTAATCTTGCGACAGGCTCGAAATGCAGTAAGTACCGGAAAATCAGTGTCTAAGGAATTGAACAAGCTAATCAGCTGAGATACCTTAGGATCCTGAATCCGTGATTTAAGTCAATACTCTTACTGCCAAAACCTCTGTAAAAATACGATTAAAAAACATGAACTCAGGTGGCTAACCTATGCTGATGTCCAACGGTCCAGCTTGTTGGTCAAAAACGTTGTGTACAACAAAAGTGCATAGTGAGACATCTTGACTTGAATACAATTTTATTGCATACAATTTCTATCCTAGTTTTTCTATGCACATGTTCTTATCAAACACGATTGAATTTCTTCATCCAGCGAGGTGAAAACAGCCAATCAGCGTCAGTAATCAAACAATTTGGCAACATGTAGTCAGCTGTTTATGTAGGCGTTTGTTCAAAAATGCGCTGCAATGATTGTTACACGTAATTTTGCCTTCGACACAATGTAAGAAGTTGAGAAATGAATTTTCAATGCGTAAAAAGTTTCCATACTTTGCTTGGTCATCTAAACTCAATCCGTTTTGTAGTAGACCCAATGTACCTCGGCCCATTCTGTTCCCTTCTTTGTAAACATGACCGTGTTCACCAATGTCTTTTGCTCCTACTGCATATTTTCAAGTTTGGTCAATAAATTTGGTCTATGGGACACCCTTAAAAACGCAGGCTAGAAAGAGGTGGAGACAGTTGTACGGAGTGATACTTTTACGGAGATGAAATTTGTTGACATTTATGCGGAGCCCAGAATATTCTCGGAAATTGCCAAGCATGAAACATTTAGAAAGTTACAGTAGTACGGAGACTAATCTGGTGCTGGCTAGTACAGTCCCGGCCTAATGCATTTCTTAGAATTTTGACTAGAACGCTTTATAAGGGTTAGAATACGTGAATTCTACGCCGGGCTGACCCCTCACTAGATCATATTTTATCTGTCATTAGTAACTCTTAGCCGCTTTTCTACACATTCTCTGTATTGGTGATGGTTTGAGCGTAGCTAGCTTGAGACCAACTGATGAAGAATTTCTATGTCTTTCTACTACACCGTAATGACCTGAGGATACCTATAGAAGCGCAGCTATCTATGAGAGATTTTTGTTACGTTATGTGGTTTATGCCATTTGTTTGCCGCTCCTTAGCTGCGAGATTACTCCATAAAGTCTCATCTCTTTCATAAGTGCAGGATGAAATTTGGAGCCGGCTGCAAAATTTTACGACTCATTACTGCACCATCGAAGCGCCCTCGTTTGGTATCTTGGAGATATTTACAGAACACGTCGCTTGAGGCTTCCCCAGATAGCATGGTGGCATATTCGATCACAATTCCACCAGTAGTGGGCTGGGCTCTTGTATATTCCATTCAAGAGATGCTTGGGCTTCAAAAGTATTATAGGAGCCCCAATAAAATACTTCTGGAACTACCTCACAGCAGCGGTGCACAAGAACCGTTGCACCTGGTCTGGTAGGTGATGAAAAGCAAAATCTTGGTGCTTCCATTTACCATCTCTACCTCAGTGACACCGGCATGCTACAATCCCACATGCTGTCTGTAAAGTGATTAAAGTTAATTGCATATGTCCAAAATAGTTTTTTTTTATTCAATTCAAGAGGTTACAAGAATAATTAAAATATTGGACAACACTTAATAACACCTGTTATAATGCGCCTTCTTGCCAGACGAACACCTTCAAACCAATCCTGCAGGAAAACAGTGAGTGAGGTTTAAGTGAAGTTGTGCTGTTAACTGGTGGTTCTAGGAAAGGCCGGTGCGCTAATGACGGTCCAGCTGTTGAGAAACAGTCACCATCATCCTTCACTGCCTACTCTCTCACTATCAGTTATATTTTTTAAACGTGAAAGGGTTTCTACAGAAATGTGGAAAATATCCTGATATGTTTAGCCACTCTTGATTCGTATTGATACCAGCCAGTTTTGGGGAAATACCTTTGCAATTCAGAATTTAAATAGTAAGTTCCAACATTAAAGGATTTGAGCTTCGGCAGTTAAGGATTACCAACTGCACTGTGGAATATAGTGCTATCCCTTTCTATTTTGCATGCTTCAACTTAAACCTCACACAGCTATACGTACTGTACCATAGTACTGTAAGAAAGGTTTTACCTGTGGACGGTGCAGGTACACAGACAGGTGACGGTCGATAACGCTCCTAGCGTTGATAAGTCTTACGTCATTCTGTGTGGTCCACTACTTGCAATATTGCCCAGTTGTGCTCTGAACTGCGTGTAATATTGATACCACTGTTATGAGCCATTGGATTTGACAAAAAACTTGATCGTTTTCAAGGAGCAAGTCTTATCAAGGGCAGGTGCATATTTAATACATCTTAGGGTGTTCTCGGCCTGCCATTAAATCATCGCCAGGGTGATTACAAATAACAAAACGTGGCAACGAGTAAGAATGGTTTCGATATAGCTTTATGGCAGGTGTTGACTCATTATGATTTCTCAAAATGTACAGAATTAAATGAAATATCTACTTTCCTTAGATAGTTCTAAATAGCAGTTTGGCATTTGACTTATCCTAAACAGGTACCACCCAACTTAAAGAATGCCAGCTTCTCTATAAAAGATAACATAGCCGTGTTTTAACGAGGTTCAAGACTGTTAAGGACCTCATAATGCTCTGCTAATGCCAATGTTCATTATACCACTCGCCTCCATATACTGTCTGCACTGACACCCTCATGGCCTGTTACCGGATGCTGATGAAATCAGAAGCGCTGGGCCATAATCAAGATGTTAACCACGGCTGCTTTCGTTCCGGTAAAGGCGTGAATTAAGTCCGGGCTGTAATTGGGATGCACTGCGCTAATGTGGCGTAAAAATGCCTCGGGTGCCGGGAATAAACGTGCAAATGCGGTGGCATAAAGGATGAAGATGTACGACTTTTGATCAGGCGTCTAATTCACGTAAAGATATACAGTGTTTTGACTACAGTTATGCTTAATTTTGTTTTAGACTCGCGTATGGAAATGAGGCTGTAACTGCTTGTGGTAGACTGATGTTAATCATTGTGACGTTAGCACATTTTTGTCTTAATTCCATCTCCTCAAGCAATCGTAGCTTGACGCTGGCTTTAAAACATAAAAAAATCCTTGTAATTTCAGAAATAAGGGTATAAATCGTGGGCTGTCTAAAATGGTCATTAAATAGAAATACAATGGAGCAGCTAGGTAAGCTTAAACGCCTAGAAAGCACCATTTCTTACAGAATGAATGCTGATATGATCATACAATTGAGCTAAATAAAATAACACTGGTCAACAGTAAAATTGTGACATGAGTGGTGTGTAATGAGCTACTCAAGACGATGGACTCAGGACGAGTCTTGTGATCCACAACCATCCACATCTACAGATCCTGACTTTGTACCTGATGATAAATCTGTACATCACAAAATTCGTCAGAGGAATTAATTTATTTAGTCAGAAACCTGGAACTTTCTAAAGCCAAGACAAAGCTGTTTGCCTTGAGGCTGTCGAAACTCGTAAGACACACTTATGGGAGCCAAATTGATGGGTAAGCCCGGATGGTGGAGTCAAATATGTGTGTCATAACTCGGGTTGGCGCCGCGTTCGGAAGTTGCAAATATGTGCTGATCGAAGCTTGGTATGCCCCGCATTTGAAATTTCAAACGCAATCTCGCCGTAAACTCGCCATTCAGCTGGGGTCGTGTGGGTGCAGAGGAATACCTGTTAAATACTCGAATAACAATCCAATGTGTCTTGTTTTACTGTAGAATTATGTATTTGCTATATATTTTCGACTCACATAAGTACAAATTGTTACAAGACAAATATTGTAGTTACTAAGCACATTCATTTACAATCCAATTAGAAAAAATAGCTTCAATAACACCATCTTCAAATAATAATGTTCTCCTTGTATAGAAAATGTATTTTCTAGACTTCACTAATACATAGAACAATTCTGGAATCTTCTTACAGGAGAGCAAAAAATTGCATATTTGTAACTATGGGAAACATTTGAAGCACGGATTCTTGTTGCCTCTGTTTCATTGGTCTTTTTACGTAGATGTTTCAGAGGGCTTAGGCAAGGAACGGTTTCATCCTCCAGATTGCAACGATAAAACTATATTGCCGAAAATGTGACAATTTTTCGTGACCGTCAGAAACATCTTGAAATATTTTTCTGAGGAAGGCGATTTAGTGTTTTGCAGTGATTTTAGTGGCTTATGGAGTGCTCTGAACATTGCCCACATCTCTGCTCAGTGGCAGTTGTTTATAGATGCTTCAAAATTAAGTCTCAAAGCTGTGTTACTCCATAATGACAATCAGTTGCCGTCAACTCCTATTGGTTATTCCGTACATACAAAGGAATCATACGGCAGCCTGAAGCTCCTTGATTCAGTTCATTATAACGCGTATAAATGGAAACTAGACTTCAAATAACTGGACTATAACTAGGCTACATTACACAGTTATTTCATATGCGAATGGGCAACAGAGCTTCTAATTTCATAAAAAAGGAACGGCCTTTACGTTAAGGTATGGAAACTGGAAAACTGAATGTTACACATGAACCTCTGCTGTAGCGTGATGGTTAGCGTGTCTGCCTCACGTTCAAGAGGTCGCGAGTTCGAATCTGGCTTAGGGTAAGTTATCCGGGTAAGGTTTTTTCCGACGTTTTCTCTACCCTGAGAAGACGAATGTCCGGTAACTTAAAGTTCCATTGACCTTTCATTCGTCCGATATGACACAATGTTGGAGGACGTTAATTATTTAAAAAAAAAAAAAAAAAAAAAAAAAAAAAAAAAAAAAAAAAAAAAAAAAAAACTTTGCTAAAACGGACTGGCATTCAAAATAGTTACAAAATTTCCTAGAATTAATGAAGCCAAGTTAAAGAAAAGAGATTTTGTTAGCCCATAGACTCGTCTACTTCGCTAAGATGGGATATTTAAACACTTTTTAAATTATGTTGGAAAAGAGGCATGGATTTCTTTAAGAGGAGCCGTAAACAATCTTTTGAGAAAAAAACGAACTGGAAAGTACGAGACCGTTGCTACAAATTTGCTGTCATCTTATTGAACATGGTGAATGTTTCCACCAATAAATATAATAGAAAAGCGTTACCAAGTAAAGTGGGGTACAAAAATGTTTGCTGACTACTGTTAGATAATCATCAGGGATGCTTCTCAACCCGACTACAAGAGAGAAGCAAAGAGAAAGCATATTTGGTAAAGATAAGCAATCATGGATGTGTTTTACAAGACATCGTAGATTTTCATGGAAAACACTACTATCATGTTAAGGGCACTTAAAAGCCCCACGACCTTGGGATCAATAGGCCAGCGTCTAACCAACTGAGCCACCCAGACCGACGTATTCGACCCATAATTTTGATGTCGAAATATCACCAGAAATGTTTTGAAACCCTTGAATGAAAGCATTTTTAGGAAAAGGTCAAGGTGTGTTTATGTATCTGTCTGTGTCTATGAACAGAACAACTTAAAAACAAAAAATCGGTTAAAAACCAAAGTTGGTATTCAAATTTAATACCTTTCAAGGATGCCACACATTATTTTGAACAAAACTTTCTCCATCCTAAACGACCCCTTACATCCAAAATGTTTCGAAATTTTTATTTTTCCAAAAGTGGCTCCATAGATTTTGATTAAAATGCCATATATTATGTTTAAGATATTTGAAATAAATATTTTAAATTTTCTGCCCATACTCTTGATGGCTTTGCATAAGTGGTAAACCGTAAGAGATAGACAGAATCTTAGTATTTAAAAAAGTGGTTAAAATACGCAATTTATGTCCAAGTGCATTTTTGGTAGAGTAAAACATTTCGGAGATATTCTTTGTTATGTGCAATACTTATACGATTCTCAAACGGAAGGTCATTCACTTTGTTACCTCTTTTCCGTGCAAATAGAACGGAATTTTAAAGCCCTCATATAACAACCAACTTTAAAAGATTTGAGTATTGTTCAAAGCCTACTGTATTCCTATATTCCCCTTGCACCTACAAGAGCATTAGCAATAAAATAATTTCTACAAGTGTTTATTTCGACTAACACGAAGATAGAGGAATAAGCGTTGGTAAGAATAGTTAGTATAAGAGTAGAGAAAGTAGTCTTAATGCAGCACATCATATTTTTCTTTTAAGAGTGCATTGTGCAAGCATCTGAACCAGTATTATCGATTTAGTATTCCTCTTAAACTCCTTTTCTGAGTAATTTTATTAGTTATGGAGATGTCTCTCTCAGGTTCCTAGGACTTGTTAAATCTGCACATTGTTCCATCATTGGGGTAGCGTCAACAAAGACTGCTTACTCATCTCTGATATAAAGTCACTAATATAAGAGTTAGGCTCTTAATTATCAGCTTTGTATTTCTCCTATTGCGGCCTCTTCTTTGACTGATTCTCCTATTAAATAATGTATAAGATAAATACGACGAGGGTGGGATATCAATACAAAGTATACCATCTGGTGTATCAGAAGCAACATTCTATCGTAAATCTGTGACGTGATTAATAACATGTCATTCCATTGCCACACCACCCCCATTCTTAACGGATTTGAATTTGATTTGGTTTAAGGGCGCTCAACTTCAAGGTCATCAGCGCCCTTAAAAGATTCATGGCAATAGCCAGATATAAATTTCACTCAAAAAATAAAAATACTAGAAACAACAAAATATACAAAGGTAAAAAGCAGTGGCAATAGCCAGATATGAAACAAGGTGATAAATTTGTCCAAAAGCAGAACAAGATAATTAAAAAATTTAAATCCTCAAATTTATATTGCACTGCGCTAAAAAATTAAGAACTCTATCAACCGCTGTTTTGTCGTCCGCTAGGACCTCTGCAAGTCTGGCAGGCAGCTGCAGAGAATCCCGAAGGTGCGCTAGAGAGTAACACTCTAGGAGCACGTGGCGAACCGACAAAACGTTGTCACACAGCGGACATAGAGGCGCAGGGTCCCTTTTAAATAGGTAACCGTGCGAAAAATGGCAGTGCCCTATTCTTAATCGAGCCAAACTAACCTCCTCGCGACGAGATTTGCGACAGGAAGTTACCCAGTTTATCGGAAGTTCTTTCACTTCTCTAAGCTTATTACCGCGGAGAGCTGACCACTCGTCGTGCCAGGACGACAGCACCGCTCTCCGCACTTCAAGCCTAAAGTCTTCCGAAGTAACACGTGAGATGATAATTCTGGGTTCTGTAGTTGCCGTCTTTGCTGCTAAATCTGCCATTTCATTCCCAGGCAAACCTACGTGACCAGGAATCCATGCACACACCACGTCAACGCCAGAAGCGTGTAAAACATGGAGGGCATCCTGGATACGTTGTACAATAGGGTGGGGGTTGTACAACTGACAAAGGCTCTGCAGTGCACTAAGGGAATCGCTCAAAATCAGGCAGTCACCTAATTTACGACGGCGAACATACAAAACGGCTCGATAGATTGCATAAAGCTCTGCAGTAAAAATGGAGGTGCTATTTGGAAAACCGAATGTATATGGTTCGGTTCCATAAACATAAGCACATCCAACACCGTTTGTGTTCTTTGATCCATCGGTGTAAATATATTTACGGTCAGAGTAGCCTGACAAAAATTCTAAGAAACACGTGCGGATACTTGAAATAGGCATCGTGGACTTCTGGTGTATGGTCATCCCAAGATCTACATGGGGCGTACCAGATAGCCAAGGGGGGTAAAGTCTCTCGCCCTTGGCGAACATCACAGGCAGTTCCACTCCAAGCTTCACTAGGAGCTCTTGGAAACGGAACCCCGCAGGCTTTGGATTAAGGGTGCTATTTCTATATCGTTCTCTTAGCGTGGTGCTGAAAAAAGAAGCGAACGTTGGGTGCTTAGGCATACATCTAAGCGCACAACCATAATTTGCCAAGAGAATCTCACGCCGATAATGCAGAGGAGGTTCTGCGGACTCGGCGTAAAGGCTCACCACTGGGCTTGTTGGAAAAGCTCCTGTTGCAATGCGGATGCCCCTATTATGGACCACGTCTAATCTTCTCAGCACAGATGGTCGTGCTGACGAATAAACAATACACCCATAGTCTAGCTTGGATCGGACTAATGCGCGATATATTCGCAACAAAATTGTCCGATCCGCTCCCCACGATTTGCCATTCAGTACTCGCATAATATTTAGGGAACGGTCACATCTCGCTCTTAGCTGTGCAATATGCGACGACCAACTAAGCTTCCTGTCCAAGATCAAACCCAGGAAGCGCGTCTCTTCTGCGAAGGGAAGTTCATCTGGACCAAATCGGAGCGAAGGTGGTAATCGTCTCCTACGGCGCCAGAAATTAACGCAGATTGACTTCTCAGTTGAGAAACGGAAGCCGTTTTTCATGCTCCATTCTCTAAGGTTGTCCAAACATTGCTGCAGGCGCCGTTGTAAGAACGCCGTGCGCTGAGAAGTGCAATAGACAGCAAAATCGTCTACGAATAGGCATGACGAAACTCCAGGTGGAACACATTTCCAGATGGAGTTAATTGCTATAGCAAAGAGCGTGACACTTAGCACCGAACCCTGAGGTACTCCCTCCTCCTGAACAAAAGAATTAGAAAAAACCGAGCCGACCCTTACTCGGAAAAAGCGGTCCTTCATAAACTCCTGAATGAAAAGTGGTAGGCGTCCACGCATATTCCAGGCATACAGGGAACGTAGAATCCCTGCTCGCCAGCACGTATCATAAGCCTTCTCAAGATCGAAAAATATGCCAACGGTTTGACAGTTCTTCATAAAGCCGTCCATTATCTGTGTCGATATTGACACAAGATGGTCAACAGTTGAACGGCGTCGTCGAAAACCACACTGGATGTTAGTCAGTAGGTTACGACTTTCTAACCACCATACCAATCGTCCATTGATCATGCGTTCCATCACCTTGCAAACGCAACTGGTGAGGGAAATAGGACGATAGCTGGAGGGAAGATGACGGTCCTTCCCAGCCTTCAAGATGGGAATAACGGTGGCCTCCCGCCAATTTTCTGGGAGTATACTGTCAACCCAAACACGATTATAGACCTCAAGCAGGAATGCCTTACCTTCAGGAGAGAGCTGTTGTAACATTTGTACATGAATACCGTCCGGTCCTGGTGCTGAACATCGCGAAGATTTCAGGGAATGCTCCAGCTCCGCCATGGTGAAAAGGCGATTGTAATCTTCTACGTTTCTAGAACGAAACGTGAAGCCTTGAGATTCCACCTGAGTTTTAAATGGAAGGAACTCAGGGGAGTAGTTTTCCGAGCTAGACACTTGTGCGAAAGCACTGCCAAAGGTATTGGCCACTTCAAATGAATCAACAACAGCTCCTGTGGCTGTTTTTAGTCCCGCTATTGGTATTTGGGTCGTTTTAGCTGCAACACGCCTTAATCTATCCCACACAACCGAGGAAGGTGTGTGTCGCTTAAATGAAGCTACAAATTTGCTCCATGATGACTTTTTGCTATCCTTAATGACTTGTCTGGACCTGGCGCGCATTTTCTTGTATTCGATCAGGTTTTCCAAAGTAGGGTGACGTTGGAAAACCCTAAGTGCACGCCTTCGAGCACGAATGGCATTCCGACATTCTTCCGTCCACCAGGGGACAGGAAATCGACGGGGGTGTGTAGTCGACCGCGGAATCGATTGTTCAGCAGCAGAGAGAATCGTCTCCGTGAGATGCTGCGCCAAAGTATTTACTGAGTCATGCTCGTTGTAGGTAAAGACAGCCAACTGGGTGTAAAGGTTCCAGTTGGCATGGTCCAAACGCCACCTGGGCATACGTGTGGAGTGTGTATGTTGCGTCAAGAGACTAATAAGACATGGGAAGTGGTCACTAGAGTGTAAATCAGAGATGACATTCCATTGTAAGGAGACTGCCAACTGAGGTGAACAAACTGCAAGATCAAGGTGTGAGAAGGTGCTGTGGGAGTCAGAAATGAATGTAGGCTCTCCAGTATTGAGGAGAGCTAGGTTGTGACTGTCCAAGAAATCGGAAATGAGTTTACCTCTCGCACAAGCGCGACTTGAACCCCAAAGTGGGTGGTGCGCATTGAAGTCTCCCACCAACAGAAACGGTGTTGGCAACTGGGAAACTAGATCTTCTAAATCAATGTGCGAGAAGTCATGGGACGGAGGCAGATAAACATTACAGATGGTGAAATGTATGTTTGGCAGTTTAATCCATACAGCAACTGATTGTATATCAGAGTGCAAAGGTAGAGTTTGCATATATACGTCATCTCTGACAAGTATCATAGCGCCGCCATGTGCCGGTACACCCTCTTCTGGTGTAACATCACACCGTACTGGGGTGTATCGCCTTAGATGGAAAGCGTCTCCAGGACGCAGCTTAGTCTCTTGCAAACACACGATCAGAGGTTCGTTTTCTTTGAGCAAGAGCTCAAGTTCTGGCCTTTGAGTTCGAATGCCACGTAAGTTCCATTGTAGGATAGTCATATTGCATTGTGTATGGGATAGGTAATTCCAAGGTAACTCTTCATTACTTTGGAGCAGGCGGTTGTCGAACTAATTTAGCCCTTTTCTCTCTTGGGCTGACGTTCTTTTCGGACGCTTTTTCGCGCCTCTTTTCCACTGGGGGTCTTCCAGTGTGGGCAGATTCTAGTTCCATGTCCTCTGCCGAGGACGTGCGTCTTCCCATAGCAAACTTGGGTTCGAGTGTCTCGAACCGGTTGCTAATGGGGACCGGCGAAGATGACATTTGCCGGTCTGTAGCCATACCAGAGGATCCCTCTGAAGAGGATCTCCTAGGAGATGGCTTTTTCTTTCCCTTTGATGGCTTGGGAGAAACCTTGCTTGCCTTGAGGAAATCGGATCTTTTATACTCGGTCTTGAACTTGATCGGTGAAGCATCGTATACAATCGGTTTACTTGTCAAGGTCGGCTTCTTTGTTGGTGACCTTCCTGGTCTGCTGGATTGAACTGCGGTGCTTGTAGATGCTCTGGCGGACTTAGGTGATGTCTGAGGCTTTGGATGTGACCTAGCTACAAGAATTTTTTCTGAGATTGTTGCCCCATTTATATCGCTAGTTTGAGTTGCGATTTCCCGACATGGTACTGCTTTAGCTGCAACCGAGCTATAGGTACCGGAGCTCGGGATAGTGGGCTGGCGCAAACGTAAGAGCTTTCGGGCTTCTGAGAAGGACACCTTCTCTCTAACCCGGATCTCCTGGATAGCTCTTTCCTCCATATAGCGCGGACATTCTCGGGAGTTTGCTGGATGTTCTCCCCTGCAGTTAATACAACTGGGAGGTGATGTACAGTCATCGTCATGGGCGATGCCTCCACAGTTTACGCAGGTAGCTCTACCACTGCACGTGTCACTTGTATGACCAAAGCGCTGGCATTTGTAACATCTAAGCGGGCTCGGAATGTAAGGTCTTACTTCAATGGCCTCATACCCAGCCTTTATCCTTTGCGGGAGATCTACCCGATTAAAGGTAAGGAAGAGGGTACGGGTAGGCAGATATTCGCCTCCATCTTTTCTCTGAACCCGATAAACAGATATCACACCCTGATCTGCGAGGTTCTCCTTAATTTCATCATTGGACATATCGTCCAATGCGCGTGTGTTGACAACGCCGCGAGAGGAGTTCAACGTTTTGTGCATCTCTACATGCACCGGATAGCTGCCTAGCATGTTGGCTTTTAATATAGTAGCTGCCTGTGCTGCTGAATTGGATTCAACCAACAGCGTGCCGTTCCGAGATCTCGTGCAGTTCTTCACGGGGCCAGCTATCTTATCGAGACCCTTCTGTATAGCGAATGGATTCACCGACTTAAATGTTTTACCTTCCTCATTTCTTGTAATAACTAAGTAGCGAGGACCACTCAACTCTGCTACTTCCTTTTCACTTACTTTAAAATGTTTGTTTTTTTGAGTTTTGGATGTACTCATTGCGATTATATCCTCCACCATTGCAAATGTCTCCGATGGCATGCTCACATCCTGGGCGCCACCCCGGCTTAGGTGAGAGTCCTGGCCTGGACCTTGCTCACCCTAGGGTCTCACCTCCCAATGTATAGACAGAGGGACCCAATCGCCTTCAGGAGTGCATCAGCTCATGCAATGGCCCCTCCCCGGGACTGACCTTTATCAGCGGATACGCACACAGATCCTACATGATAACCAGGGGCTGGGACTTACGCGATTACCCAGTCACCCCTTGCGTCACCCGCGCGTAGGTTATCCATCAGACTGTGTACAGGGAGGTAACAGGTGGGAGGTCAAACACAAAAGTGGACCAAAGTTGATTGGGCGTTTGGCATGTGCTCTCTCACCTCTTGGAGGAACCCAATCGAGAGTATGGCTCGGGGCCCCGGGTACGCCAAACCCGTACCTACCGTAGTAGGAGCCCCTGGGGGAGTTTGATTTCGGAGTCCTCTTCTCCTAGATGAGTTGTCGACCAAGACTACCGAGCCCCATCTACCCGTTTGGAATGTTCTTTGCTTCCCCTCACCTCTTGCCTACCAGTAGTCGAAAGAACACTTAGTAGGCCGTCTGGTTCAGGTACTGAGCCCCTCCGCCACGGCAAGGCGACACTCCTTCGGAGGGGAATGAGACCTGCAGTTTTGTGTAGCACAATTTTCTCTCTTACAGATTACCAGTTAAGCAAAAGTCATCCAGAGTAAAAATATGTCAAACATAAGGCATTTTAATCAAAAGCGTTAGAGCCATTTTCAAGAGAAAAAAAAAAAAAAATTTTCAAAAAATTTCCATGTGAAGGGTAGTTTAGGGTGGAGGAATTTTCATTAAAATCTTCGTGTCGCACCCTAGAAAGACATTGAACTTAAGTGCCACTTTGGGTTTTAATCAATTTTTCGTTTTTGAGTTATACTGTCCACTGACTGACACATACAGAAAACACGCGCGGACCTTTTTCTAAAAATGTTTTTTTTTATTCAGGGGCCCTCAAAACGTATACTTCCTGTGATATCTTGACACCAAATTTTTTAGTGCAATACAATACTCCCTCTACTTTACTAAACGTAGTAGAGAAAGTAGAAAAGAAAAGCTGAAAATATATTGTAACATATAACAATGATATTCAAGATGCTCTCGGGCTTCGAGCCAGGTGTAGTGATGAAAAGAGATCGACGTTTCGGGAGTGTACATCTCTCCGATCTTCAGGATGAATGACTAGCAAGAGTGAAGGGACCAGGAAAGCCAGGAAAGCTTCAAATCATATTTTATATAACAATGAAGTTTGCTGTGTTTTTCAAATGGGAAGAGTTCTGATCTGCAGCCAGTGAGATACGTTTACATGCACAGCGTTGCAAGCTCATTACCCCCACTTTTCATATTTCTTGGCGCGCGTCAAGCCCCACTTAAGGGGAAAGCAATATGACAACACAGCAGGACTCCGATTGGTTACCGGCCTGGAGACGCTCAAAGACAAACTCCTTCCCATTTGAAAAGCACAGTAGTAGGTGCAATTTGAGTGAATGCAGCAGTTCTCTTCAATTGGCACCAGGTAGCGGTAGGCAGTACAGAACGTAAAACTGCTATAGATTCAATAATTTGAGAACAGCCTTGTATATCCCTGTGCATTATAATAAGAGATTGTGCAGAGCAGAAAAAAGTAAAGCAAATGAAAGCGGTGGTGGAGTAGGAGGAGGGGTAGAAATCACCCTCGGAACCCTCACTCACGTGGGAGTCAGACCATCTGTTGCCAAACATAAGTTCAGCAACCTCCTCCCAGGACCCCCGGTATTCTCTGCTACTCCACGTATTTACAGTGGTTAATGAGCCGAGAGGACCGTTAAGATTGCTACTCCGTATATTTACGATACGTTTTAATTGTAGGAATTACCGAGTCCCCACATCTGTTTCAAAAGAAAATTTGGGAGGGGAATCGTGTGCTATATTATGGAGGGGGAATTACTCTGTCTTGTGGACAGCATAATGTTTTAGCAGAGGGGACATTTTTATAGCTACGTCATCACAGTCAGCTTTTGTCCTAACCCGTAATATTGGACTAAATTATATAAAGGTAAACAAAGAAATAGAAAACCTTTGTTTACTTTGAAGATAAACAATAACAAAAACAAGATTTGTGTTACTCAAGACTTTCTCTGCTCACTTGTAGAAACTATATTTACAAAAGCTTATTTTTGTACCTACTTTTACTGCTGGAATGAGATAGGAAAACACCTAAACAGGATAGGAATGGGGAGTGTATGGAAACTAGAGGAAAGAAATTACCATAGAAAGGTGTCGGTCTGGGAGGCTTAGTTGGTTAAACGTTGGCCTACTTATCCCAAGGTCGCGTGTGGATGTCCGTAGATTTACTAGCATGTAAAAACTCCTGCAGGACGAAATTCCTGCACACCGGTGACGCTGATACGGTCCTAGCAATTTACAGCGTCGTTAAACAACAAAATAATTTTAATTTTTTAATAGAAAGGCAAAAATCGTTGGCTCTACATATACTACGTATATATCTACGTAATAAAAAGAAATGAAGCAGAAATATATGTAGACATCTATAACAAACAAGAGGGAAAAATATATGCATGGGTGATATTTATCCTTTCCAGTCCAATTTATTTTCTGCTGAAGCTGGTTTTGAACGCTGAAAGTACAGGGCTTTCGAAATGGTTCTTCACCGCCGCACGGCCTTTTGCCTATGCGAGTTTGAAGCTGCCGCGGCCGGGCTTTCCGCTACTAACAAGCCGCACGTAAAACATGTATAAAAATCTTATCTTACAGAAAATGCTGGAAATGCAAATGATGGTTTAATCGATCCACAGCTTCTGTTCTTTTCAGATGAGGCGTGGTTTCATCTAAATGGTCTTGTGAACACTCATAACAGTCGCTATTGGGCATCTCAAAATTCAGATCGCGTTCAACAAATCCCTCATTATGATCGGAGATTTGGAGTTTGGTGTGCTGTTAGCGCTAGACGCATAATTGATCCAATATTTTACGACCAGACTGTAAATAGAGAGGTACCGAAATGAAAGCCCTGTACATGGTGGATAGTAATAACCTTGTCCAGTAATGAACATCGTGTCCAGAATTTGAAAATCTTGCTGCAATGTTATCAAGTCTGTGAAAATGGATGGGGTGGATCCACGAAAGTAAGCGGAGATTGACAAGTGTGAATGTTAGCATTTAGTTAAAGAATTTTTCGAATTTTATTTGAAGAAAGAAGCAAAGTAAAGAGATGCATTTCTCATTCTTTGCATTTCACTTTCCCTAGTACGTACAGTAAATAGGGAAAGTACTGTATTCCACCAAAAATTTTGTTGTCGAGATTTCACCAGAAATATTTTCAGGCACCCTGAATCCAAAAAAAAGCAGTTTAAGAAAAAGGTGTGTGTGTGTGTGTGTGTGTGTGTGTGTGTGTGTGTGTGTGTGTGTGTGTGTGTGTGTGTGTGTGTGCGTGCGTGCGCGTGCGCGTGCGCGTGTGCGTGTGTGTGTGTGTAAACAGCATAACCCCAAAACGACGAAAAGTCTGTTAAAAACCATAGTTGGTATTTAAGTTGAATGTGTTTCAAGGATGTGACAAGAAGACTGAAGAAATTGCTTCCTCCCTAAACTTCCCTTTCCATGGAAAATTGTTCTATGATTTTATTTTCTCAAAAATTGCTCAGTCGATTTTGATTAAAATGCCATATGTTTAATATATTTTCTGACAAATGAAATATATATTTTGAATATTCTCTCTTGATGACTTTTTCATAACTGGTAAACCATAAAAGATATAGGAAATCTCCGATACCAATAATATGGATCTCGTTAAAGTACAAAGTTACGCCCAAAGGAACTTTTTCGTGAGTTAATCATTTCTGAGGTATTCTGTGTTATTTTTGTGTGTTTTGCAATGCTTCTCTCAAAGGAAAGGTTGTTATTCACTGTTCTATGTCTTGGCTGTGCAAAGAGAACAGAATTTTAAAACTTTCATAATAGGCACCAGCTTTAAGAAAGTTGACTATCACCCCAAGCCTACTGTGTTCCTATATTCCCCTTGTACCTACAACAAAATTAGTAATAAGATAATTTGTGCAAGTGTTTCTCTGGACTAACTTGAATAAGATAGAGGAATAAGAATGTGTAAGAATAGTGAGTACAAGAATAGAGAAAGTCATGTGAGCGCTATTTTTGGGTATTATAATACCACATTTAATTCTTTTACCATAAATGCAAACAAGTGTCGGAAGATAACCCATCCCAGTCAAATTTGTAAGCAACTTCCGAGGACAAATATGCATAATGATGCCATATGGTGGCATGGGGCTGGAATGTATTAAGGAAAATGAGTAAGAGGGGACAGAGAAAAACTGTTATGTTTGGAGCAAGGTAGAGTTTAGAACACTGAGGAAGTAAAAAAAGTGGCGGGGAAACACATAGGATAGGAAATACAACAATGAGTAAAACAATCGTAGCAATGAAAATGTTAATATGGAGGATTTGCGAGTAAACTAATCTGGGATAAGGCTTAGGAAAATTCGAGAAGCAATGGACACAAAGGGCGAAAATTCAAGAAAAGGAAGGAAAAAAGATACGTAAGAGGAAGTGAGAGGAATAAGAATAAAGGGAGCTAATTGACTATCAAAGTTGCTAATAGGTGGAGTTCAAAAGTAACAATTAAAATACATGGAGGAAAGACATTAAAGCTTTGTAGGAGGATTTCTATAGATAAACGCATTAATTGAATTCTATCTACTTCATGTTGATTGGGATAGAGATTTGCAGCAACCGTTTTGCCACCTATTTATTTTTCTTTTGATAATTGGTACCTTAACACGTACTCACTCAGATGTGTTTTTACTTTTTCTACTTGTAAGTAGAGGAAATATTGTAATATTTCATGTGGAGATTTCATCGGAAATATGTGTCTGAGACCCCTGAATAAAAACGAGCATTTTAAAAAAAGCTCTCTCTCTCTGTGTGTGCGTGTGTGCGTGCGTGTGTGTGTGTGTGTGTGTGTGTGTGTGTGTGTGTGTGTGTGTGTGTGTGTGTGTGTGTGTGTGTGTGTGTGTGTGTGTGTGTGTGTGTCAGCCTGTCAGTCTGTGAGTCTGTGGGCAACATAGCTCAAAAACGAAAAGTTGGTTAAAGCGTAAGCTGGTACTTAAGTTCAGAATCTTTTAAGGATGCGACACGAAGATTTTGAAGAAAACCCCTCTACTCAAAACTACCCTTTACATGGAAAATTTTTCGAAAATATTGATTTTCTCAAACATGGCCATTTTCATTAAAATGACATGTTTGAGATGTTTTTATACCAAATGACATGTATATTTTGAATTTTCTGGCTGTAGCCTAACTAGTCCCTATTTACTCCGGATGAATTTTGCCTAATCGACAGACAGGCCAAATCGTACTATACAAAAAATGTAGATCTCGTTAAAACACACAATTTATGTCCAAATTTTTAAAGATTGGACCATTTCAGAGATATTCCTTTTTTGTGCGAGTTTTAAAATACTATCCTTTTCTCAAATGGCAGATCGTGGTTCATTTGTTCATATGTTAGCCGTGCGAAGAAAACAGAATATGAAAAATTCGACTCGCACAAAGCCTGCTGTATTCTAATATTTCCCTTGCACCTACAAGGAAATAAGCAATAAGATAATTTGTACAAATGTTTATCTCAACTAACACGAACAAGATATAGGATTAAGGGTGTATAAGAATGGTTAGTACAAGAGTACAGAAAGTCATGTGAGTGCCACACGTCAGATTTTATTTTTCTCTACATTATTACGAGAGGGGGCCAAACTGCTTCAAGACTTCTGTGCCACGCCTACTGAAGGATACTAACCAATCTGAAAACATACTGCTCTTAATAATTAAAACCATAAGCTCGCAAATGAATCAAATATTGATATGTTAATATGATAATGTTGTTCATTACACTGTTCTTAATTACCACTAGAATATGTAGGAGCCTTTATATAGGTTTTCGGTACAGGTGTTTCTGCTCTGGGAAAGACCACAGTGAAAACAGTATGTTTCAATACATACTTTATGATTACCATTGTTTGGTTTTCATTCTGCAGAGGAAGTGAATGAGTGTCGATAATGGGTGATCGCGTGCGCTGTGTTTCCTCCGAGTATCGGAAGGACGCCTGCGGTACCTGCCAGTTCCCGTAGTGGGCAGATGTGGGGTACGTGAGGCGTAAAGTGGGCGCTATTGGGGCGCGGATCCTGCACACGTGTTCTGCATCAAGTTCCGATACAGACCACTGCCTCCACACCTTACCCTACCGATATGTTCCGTACTTATTTTGTTAGATAAATATTTATGTACCTGGTAAGCTGGTGAAACATAGACTTTCTGAAGTGTATTTTGAGACACACTCCAAGGCAACTAAAAACTTCATTATTTTAGCCTATTGCATAGGTGAAGAACATAAAATTATTTCTTGGATTGTGACCGAAATATTCTTAAATTTTCATGAATCACACATCGGTTGAGAAACAGATGTTTCTAGATAACTACTGAGCTGGTATATATTTTCAGGTACTCCCAAAGTATACAATAAAATCACTTCAGCAAGAAGCTCTAAGGAGGGTTAGCCAACTCAATCACAGTCGTGTGACGTAACTTTGTATTATAACTGCGTGGGTACAAGGTACAGTATTATTTTTCCTACCCCCTGCTCCTTCACAAACAGTAAGTATGACTTATCAAAGCACTCCTCAATGAAAGCCGAGAGCAGGAAGGGACCTGCTCGATGACGTCACAAGGCATTTACTTGGCTGACGCTAACTTATTGGTATAAGCATTGATTACAATGCTAAGTGATATTTGGAACATGCACTTATTATCATGGAAATAAAGAATACAACTTTCTACGCACTCTCTTGTAATGCCGAGCAACTCATAACCTGATAGAATAACCAAAATAGTTGCTTCTGAAATTGTCCTTGGCATTCATGTTCTTCATACTTGCAAAATGTTCCACTGACTTCAGTATTAATACGCTACTTCTGTATATCTCTGGTAAAAGTCGCTTTCTTAGTCTTCTTGAAATCTTTTACCGATTCTTACCGAGTTTCTTCCACATTTTTGTATTCTTTTTCTAGTTTCTCTAGTTAAAATTATTTTTAAAAACTTCTCTCCAGCTTTTGCGAAGTGTGTGAGTGTGTGTGTGTGTGTGTGTGTGTGTGTGTGTGTGTGTGTGTACGCGCGCGTTTTTTATTGCACCATGGTGCTTGGAGGGGGTGGGGGGGGCTATAGGTTTAAGGTCGCTCACCTTCGTGGTCATCAGCGCCCTTAAAAAGCAATTCATGGCAATAGTCAGATATAAAGTTCAATAAAAATAAAATTATTACCAAAACGGAAAATATTTAAATATACAACAGTGGCAAAAGCCAAAATTAAAATAGTTATAAATATGTCAAAAGAATATAAAAATTGGATATCTAAAATTTCAAATTCTCAATTTCACGTTGCACTGCGCTATAAATTTAAAAACTCTATCAACCGCTGTTTTGTCGTCCGCTAAGACCTCTGCAAGTGTGGCAGGCAGCTGCAGAGAACCTCGAAGGTGCGCTAGAGAGCAACACACTAGCAGCACGTGACGAAGTGACTAAAGGTATGGTGCTTGGATTTTAAGGAACTTCTTATAAGAGAGGTACTAAAAAGGGGATTATAAATCTTGATATGTAATATTGTTTACATATATTTCCTGTTATGCATCTGAATTTTCCTCCATTATTTCAAACCATACAATTTTGAACTGTCACACCCATTCTTTTACTTCTAATTAGCCGTTAGTATGTAACCTACAATTTGTTGCCTTTTTGTTGCAATAAATTGTGGGGTTTTTAAATTTAATTTATAAAAAAAACCGTTGAATCTATTGAAATACACCAAAGGAAAAAGTTGTTTATTCAATTTTCTATGAATATAGCCATAAATCAAGAATCTTCAATGAATAACTTTTCAGCCAGATAATGATACATTTTTTTAATAAACATATTTTTTTCTAAAAAACTATGAACTTTTCAACATTTTGGTATTAGATTTTCTTGTTATTCACAACATGAGAAATTCGCTGTTAAAGTCTGGCGGATCATTTCACTTCCATCCTGTATACATTTCATTTGTCATAAAAATATCTCAAACATGTCAAGAATATCAAAATTTTCCATATAAAGGGTAGTGTAGGGTGGAACAATTTTCTTTTAAATCTTCTTGTTGCACTCTTAAAAGACCTTAAATCTAAATACCAACTTTGGTTTTTAACTTTCGTTTCGTTTTTGAGTTATGATGTCCACAGACTGACAGGCACATTGATTTGGATTCAGGGGCCTCAAAACACATTTCCGCTGAAATCTCGACATTGAAGTATTTAATAGAATGCAATACTTCCTCTACTTACGTAGTAGAGAAAGTAAAAATATGTAAAAACCATTTCTACAAACGCTTACCTCGTTAGATAGAATAGTGTTATTTAAGAATAGTTTGAAGATGGGTGAATATTGAAAATCCTGAGAGTCCATATATTAAATCTTTTGTGTGCTTCCAAAGCGAATGTAATGTCAAGCCTTTATGTAGTGGTCAGATGTTAAAATGTTTGACTATCACTTAAATCTGCTTTATTCTCTTATTCCCATTTTACATATAAGGAAATGTGTAAACAAGCCATATAATAAGGTTTTTAAGAATAGTTTGTGTAATAGTGAGTAGTCTGTTTTTACAAGTAATGTTATGAAAGTTACGGTGTTTACTGAAAATGGTGTGATTGAAACACATAGTTTTTGCATTGAAATGCCAGAAAATAAGATTATACAACCCTTGTGTTATGATTCATAAATCATGAAGTCGGTTTGAGGAGAATTAAAACGCAGACGATGACTTATGCCATAACTTATAGCTAAACAAGAGACCATAATTTTGTCAGATGGTTCATCGGCCCTTTGCCTGATAATGACTATACTGACCTCCACACTGGAACGTGGAATGTGTGATTATAAAGGGGTGTTGCTATGTGCAGACGGCAGCTGATATTACCCGATTTCAATGGCACCCAAAACAAGGTGGCAATAGCACGGTTCGACCTACCATTTATAGTCCTGGGTTGTTCCAAATAACACCTCATCTATTTCATCACAACATTGCAATCTGGGAATTGGAGACCTTTATGCGTCTTGTTGGATCATCCAGTCTGTTGGTTACATTCCTGTTCCGATTATAGTATTGAAGTAGCATAAATATACAAATAAATGTTGTGAGACAAATGTTTTAGTTAAATTCAAGAAACATAATTGATAAAATCACATTATAAACAATAATAATGACCCTTTCATTTAGAAAGAAGAGCTATAACTGCTTTGAAATATTATTTACAGTGCTAAAGTATTTCAACAGAACTTTCTAGGGCCTTTCTTCATCTCTACACATTCTTTGTCATCATGAATAACTTATATATATAATCGAAATTTTGGGTCGAATACAATATTCCCCTACTAGTAGAGAAATTAAAAATGCTTTTCGATTCTTAGCGGCACTTCTTGTAAAACTTTCTTTCATTGAATACGCCATGTTTGTAAAAACAAATATTACCTGTTTATATATGACAGGTAATATGGTAATACCTATTAATAACTCCACAATTTATACACTGTTATTTGCTGATGATCAATTGGTTATAGCTCAAGATTATGATGACATAGAATATATGACTAGAAAACTTATGGAAGAATACACTAAATGGGGTTTAAAAATAAATTTGGAGAAAACACTATATATGTCTTATGGGGATGAAAGGAAAGACTTGATTTTGGAAGATGGAATGGGACGTATCAAAGGACGAGAAGAATGTGAATATTTGGGGGTTAAGATAAATTCAAACTGCAGTCAGGAAAATGATATAAAATATAGAATCCAGAAAGGTAGATCAACAATAGCTATGTTGAACGGAATTTTGTGGGATAAGGTATTAGCAGTGGATACAAAATTACAAATCTACAAATCTATAATAAGAAGCATGGAGCGGAAACATGGCAGCTAAACACAAAGCTGAAATTAAAATTGCTTTCTACTGAAATGGATTGTTTTAAAAGATCCACTAGACATTCTAAATTAGAGAAAATTAGAAATACAATTATTAGACAAAAATGAATGTTAATGATACATTATTAGATTTTGTAAAATACAAACAATTGGAATGGTATGGTCATACATGTAGAATGATGGAAACAAGATTGCCGAGACAAGTTTTGGAATGGATTCCACCAGGGAGAGGACAGAGGGGAAGACCGCGGAAAATCTGGATACATATAAGGAGTAGTATGAAAGAGAATTTAGAAGAGCGGAATTGGGAAATAAGAGAAGAATGGAGGAAGAAGATACGTACTTAAACACTTTGGATACAGGAAGATGTGATCTCACATTGTAAACCTGTTGATAAATAAAATATATGACAGCTACTTGGTAAGGTTGTGGGAGTTGATTACCCTGTAGTATTTTGCAGTTTGCCCTAATAGTTTGTATATTATCATTTAAAGATTTCGTGTTCACACAAAAATAAATTTGACTATATAACATTTCCAGGCTATGGGGTTTTGCGATTTAAACCGTCGTTAACCTCTAAATGTCAATTCGCCACGTGCTGCTAGAGTGTTCCTCTCTAGCGCACCTTCGGGATTCTCTGCAGCTGCCTGCCAGACTTGCAGAGGTCCTAGCGGATAACAAAACAGCGGTTGATAGATTTTCTTAGCGGAGTGCAATATCAATTTGAGGATTTAAAATTTTAGTTCTGTTTCTGCTTTTGGACGTATTTATCACCTTGTTTCATACCTGGCTATTGCCACTATTTTTTACTTTTTGTGTATATTTTTCATGTAGCTAGTATTTTTATTTTTGAGTGAAATTTATATCTGGCTATTGCCATGAATGTTTTAAGTACGCCCTTAAACAAACCAGTTAACCTCTAAAAATTTGTAAGGATCGGCTTATAAATGCATTTGGTGAAGAACTCCCATCTAAGGCAACAATTTATAATTATACAGTGAATTCATAAGAGATTTTTTTTTTTTTTTTTCATTTTTAAGGACGCCCAAAATCTACTGTTACTGATGAAAATATTGCTGTTTGAGCAATACTGGAAGATAGATGAATATATCACGAATTTTTTTAGGCATAGTTGTGACACAAATCCAAAACTTTTGCATCAACAGTAGCAGAGAAGTAATAAATAAATACTAAAAATGTGAGGGACATTTTAGTCACCCTATTGTTCCGCTCTAATGGATAGCGCGGGAGCACGTGCCACCAGTGCACGATGGACGCCATGAAGAGGGTGCAGGTGTGGTGTGCTAGGCGGAACCTTCTCCTATCACCACAATATCGCGCGGAAGTTGGTCAGCGAACAATCACAAAACTATACCGCCTTTTTTTCTAATCTCATTTTGTCGGGCGGACAAGCGAAGCCCTTTATGTTGCGCTGGGCCCGACTCTCTGTGGCATTATGGACGAATTAACACTGCTCCGTCGAACACGCGGTGAGCACTTTTTGCGGTCATCAGCTGTGAAACAAATGAAGCATGGTCCAGTAGCTCGGTTTATTTATAGTCCAGGTAGATGCAGTTGCATTTTTCATCACCACCATCATTGTTTAGTCTGTCATTCGAATTGTTCCCTCCATCTCTTCCTTAATCTTGCATTTTTATTGCTTTCTGTACTGGTAAGTAGAAGTAATTGTATTCCACCCAAAACTTCGATGTCGAGACTTCACCCAAAATGTTTTGAGACCCCCCTCAATTAAAAAGAAAACCATACTTAGAAAAAGGTCTGTCTGTCTGTCTGTCTGTGTCTATCTGTCTCTGTCTGTCTGTCTGTGTCTGTGTCTCTGTCTGTGTCTGTGTGTGTCTGTCAGTCAGCTTGTAGGCAACATAACTCAAAAACGAAAAGTCGGTTAAGAACCAAAGTTGGTGTTGAAATTTGTCTTTCAAGGATGCGACACGAAGATTTTGAAAAAAAATAGCCCCACCCTAAACTACCCTTTACGTGGAAAATTTTTTGAAAATTGTGATTTTCTTGAAAACGGTTCTAACGATTTTGATTAAAATTGCATATGTTTAAGATATTTTTAGGACAAATGAAATGTATATTTTGAATTTTCTATGTAGTCCTGTTTACTCTGGATTACTTTTGAATAACCCGTAAACCATAAGAGATAGATAAAATCTTACTGTGCAAAAATTTTTGTTAGCTAATGCTGGATTTCTGACAATGAAGTCATTAATCCTCTTGCTCTCCAATATTTTTCACTGATGATATTGAAGAGAGCAATAGCAGTAATAGTAACCGCTTTTAAGAGAGCACCATATTTTTATATTTTGGCAGTCACATCGCTCTCTCACAATCGCCAGAATGTCTGGAGGACCACACCTGTCGTTGGTTTACGGGTCTCACCGACCTGACCGGGAGAGTTATCAAAATAAATTCACCGACCATATCCTCTGATTACCAATCAGAGGACATATTACATGCCATGACAGGTCAGCATGTTGGGGTTAAGATTTTATAGAGAAATTAGAGAAATGGAGAGGCTGGAGAAACAAAGACTCCCTAGCCCTCGGGAACCCTAATAGCATCGGGGTCGGAAGAGAACAAGAGGTGACCAAGGTAAGGTCAGATAGGAAAGCTACAGTGAGGAGCAAAACACCAGTAAGTGGAAGTAATGTTCTGCTCAGGTTGGGTACCTTGTGGTTGCCATTCACATATCCCCTAGATGGAGACCCCTGAGTACATACAAAAATGTAGATCTCGCAAAAACACACAATTCGTCTCAATAGTTTTTTAGAGTGAACCATTTCGGAGATATTCTTTGCTTTTTGTGGCAGTTTCGGAAAACTTAAAACTTTCGTGAAATGCAACATTGTTGTTGATAGTTTATATGTTAAGCGTGGAAAGATTAAAAGATTTGACTATCGTTCAAAGCCTACTATATTCTAATATTCCCCTTCAACATACAAAGAAATAAGCATTAAGATAATTTCTGTAAATGTTTATCTCAACTAGCATGAAGAAGGCACGAATAAGAGTTGGTAAAAATGGTTAGTTCAAGAGTAGAGAAAGTTATGTGAGTGCAACATACCTGATTTTTTCTTTGCCATTTATCTATATACGTAGAGTAAGTATTGCATCCCACCCAAAAGCCCAATATGCACCGAAAATCTATGAAGGTCCGAGTGTGTGTGAACAGCTAACTCGAGAATGAAACAGCGGTTATATACAAACTTAGTAATTTAAATTCAACATCTTCCACGAATGCAAACACGACGAAAATCACCCCATCCCAAACTACCCTTCACATGGAAAAAATGTCCATAATCTTAATTTTTGCCCTTGAAAAAATATTTATCATTTTTTATTGAAGTACCATATGCATTAAGATACCTTCATAAAACTGTAGTACATATATTAATTACTATCTGGGAATAAGCGCCAGAATTCTCTTCAAATGATTTGTATGTAGGTGGTAAATCCTAAGAGATAGCGAATATAATCTTGCTTCACAATAAATGCAGATCTCGTTAACACTCCGTTGTTGCGTAAGGGCCTGCTTATTTAAACGCTCTAGGTTTCGAACGAACACACCCATACAATGGCCTGTCTAAGACATCTAATATTACACCTTACTCACCTGTTTGCAGGAGCGACAACCTCATTTCTTTATTTCTTTAGCTCCAAGAATGACCAATCGGCAGTTACGTGTCACAGAGGTCAACCAAACTCTGGGCGCCTATTCTAACTACATAGTACTGACATCCTTTTCCTCGTCAGTTGTGCCATATTGCTTTGCCATTGCAAGCAGTATGTTACTGTTTCTCACAAACAGGAGTATAACCTACAATATCCCAAGGATTTGAAAGAAATTGCACCACCTACCAAACACGATGATTATGATGCCTTACACGTGTGTGGCAATGTGTGAATCAAATGATTCCAATTCTAAAGATAAACTGAAAACAAGATCTTAAGCTGATTATTTGTAGATGACATATGCTTGTCTATTATTATTATTATTATTATTATTATTATTATTATTATTATTATTATTATTATTATTATTATTATTATTATTATTATTATTATTATTATTATTATTATTATTATTATTATTATTATTATTATTATTATTATTATTATTATTATTATTATTATTATTATTATTATTATTATTATTATTATTATTATTATTGTGTTTATGTGGTTATGATTATGGTGGTTATAATTATGATTATAATTATGATTATAATTATCACTATGATTATCATTATTATCATTATCATTATGATTATTATAATTATCATTATGATGATTATCATCACCATTATTATGATTATGATTGATTATTATGATTATGATTATTATGATTATGATTATTATGATTATCATTATTATGATTATCATTATGATTGTTATTATTGTTATTGTTATCGTCGTCATCACTATCACTATTGTTATTGTTATTATTGTTATTGTTATTATTGTTATTGTTATTATTGTTATTATTGTTATTATTGTTATTATTGTTATTATTGTTATTATTGTTATTATTGTTATTATTGTTATTATTGTTATTATTGTTATTATTATTATTATTATTATTATTATTATTATTATTATTATTATTATTATTATTATTATCATTATTATTATTATTATTATTATTATTATTATTACAGCCGCACTCCGGCGCGTAAAAACTTTAGGTTGGCGGAACCGCAAGGAGGAGGTATATAACGAGACGACTAAGAGGTTACCAGTCAAGCCAGTGCGCTGGGACAGAGCAGACGTACCAGGAGAACCGGTTGTTTTGTCTACTGCGTGTGTGGCCTGATAGTGAGTGAGCGCAAGAAAGACATATACAACACTGTGAGTGATATTATCGATCACCAAGTGTAGGAATTTAAAGTGAGTATTTCAGCTAAATTTAACAGTGAAAAGAAATGGAAATGTACGCAAGGAAAAATACCCTCAGGATCAAGTTTGCTTTAAGTGCAACGCGACCGTCGGCATATGAAGTGCATGATTTCATAGCAGATACATTACGGTTAAATGCGGAACAAGTGGATACAATACAGTTAATTGCAAGTGAACGGGCAATTTATGTTAAATTAATATCAGCACTCTTGCTGGAGAAAACCCTCAATACCTTCTCGGCGGAAACACCTTTCACATACATGAATGGTGAGATGACTAAAGTGCTTATCGAACACGTGACCGGTAATGCTGTCAATGTCCGAGTGTTTGATGTACCCCCAGAGCTCCCGGCAGAGGTCTTAAAAGCAGCGTTGCAGCGTTACGGAACGGTATATGACGTCCGGAAGGAACAATGGAGCCGACAATATCGCGTCCCGGTGTTTAATGGGGTACGAGCGGTAAAGATGCAACTGAAGACGAACATCCCTAGTTTTATCATCATTGGCAGCTACAGATTATCGGTGTCCTACGCCGGCCAACCCAGATCCTGCTACGTCTGCAGTAGCACGGCACATCTAAAGGAATTTTGCCCCCACCGTCCGACCGCAACACGCCCAGTGGCGACTGGACGGAGAAACGAAACAGAACCGACGAAGGTGGTAGTGGACACGCAGAGTGAGGGAGCGCATCCTACGGATGAAAACAGGCAAACGTCCCTGGTGAATGACAGTCAACAGGAAGCAGCAAGGTCTGCACCGCAAAGGGAGTATGCCTCCATAGTTCGAGATACCACAGGCAAACGAGTACATCTGGCCAATCCGGAGGAGATAATACCACCCGAGGTGGGTTCACTTGTAACGGAGACAGCTGCAGCAGAAGAGAAACGCCCGACCGAGAAGAAACGGGCCAAGCGGGCGAAGACAAGCAAAGCCCAGAAGGAAGAACCATCCTGGAATAACCAAATGGAGCTGGAGGAAGTTGTGGAAGAAGCCCATGAGGAGGCACGTCTATTGCAAGTCCCGTCCACAGACACAGCAGATACGGCTGGAGTACTGACGCAAGAGCCTGCCTCAGCATTGATTGGCAGCAGTATCCTGGAGGAGGGAGGTGACAGGAACACCTGTGAGGTTCAACCTGCAAGGAGGGACGCGGGAAACAACCCCCAGAGTGATTACGAAGCAGCACAGTTACAACAAAGTGTGAGGTGCCCAGCGGTGGAGATAGGAGCAGACTCCCATTACCGGGAGGACACCCCCGGCACCACCGTAGCGGCACGACCATCTGCGAGTAATTCTCGACCGCAAGTACTCGAACGGCCACACAGATCCCAAGAGGACCAACCACGGTCAGCTGAAGCAGTCGCAATTTATCGGCGTGCAGAGATGGCTGGTGGATCTCATCCCTCTCAACCTGATGCGAGGGCCACAGAAGCGGAGTCGCCGATCCTACTTCAGGTGACACGGAAGCCTCAGGTGTCCTTATGTGACCCAAGGCTTAAGGGAAACCCTCCGGCACAGATAACCCCAGCTAGACATCCAGAGACCGAACAGTAGCACACTAGCAGCAATGCATGAGGCCAAGGACGTAGACGCCCGAGTTACACCATCTTTGCGACAGTCGCTTTCATAATGATCTATCTACGAACGGTGGCAACAGTGAATGTGAATGGGTGCAGAAATCTAGTAACCCAAAAACTGCTCAATAGTTTCCTCCAGGTGAACAACATTGACATATGCTTTCTCCAAGAAGTAAATACTTACAACTTGGATGCTCTTTACAATTACGACTATAAAGTTAACCTAGGTTTGAACGGCAGAGGAACGGCAATAGTGTACAGGAAGGGACTTCCCCTGCAGAATTTTCAGATGGATCCCGACGGACGGGTCCTCTCCGCTACTTTGGAAGAGACCGTCCTGGTTAACATATATGCTCCAGCTGGGTCACAGAATAGACATGCGAGAGAGCGTTTCTTCCAAACCGAGGTAACCCCGCATTTGCGACAAGGCAAGGAACTTCTGCTAGCAGGCGACTTCAATTGCACGTTGCAGGCGAAGGACCAAAAAGGTGCTACGAATTTTAGCATCATGCTACAACACCTAGTGTCACAGCTGCAACTGCTTGACGCATGGGAGATCAAGCATGGGAACGAAGTGGAATTCACTTTCACCCGCAACACTTCTGCCTCACGCATCGACCGACAGTATCTATCTCCCGGAATGGCTCCAAATGTCCATCGAATTTGGGTCATTCCGGTGGTTTTTAGTGACCATCATGCAGTGCTATGTCAATTGCAAATAAATGAAATAAGGCTTGAGACGGCCGGCCGTGGCTACTGGAAACTCAATAATTCTATGCTGGAGGACACAGACATTAGGGAACAATTTCAAATCAAATGGCTTCAGTTACAGTCGGCCTTTAGAAGTTCAACTCGGAAGAGTTTTTGGTGGGTGAACACGGCAAAACCAGCGATTCGCTCCCTATTTAAATCCATGGGTATTGTGAGGGCACAGGCCAAGAAGCAGCTACTACATTTTTACAATGAGGCGCTGTGGGGGCTGCATCTGAAGCAAAGGGAGGGCTATGAGGTGCAGACGGAGATAAAAAAAGTAAAAGAAATCATCAAATTAAAACACTTACACCAGTTGGAAGGACATAAAGTTCGAGCCAAAGTGAAATCCATGCATGAAGCGGAACAGAACTCATTTTATTATTTCGCAAAGGAGCGGCAGAAGGGACATGGAAGATACCCTCAAACAATACGGGACGCGCACACTGGAACTGCCCATGTTGGAACGCGCGCCCAGCTCCAGCTTATAGCGGATCACTTTCAGGCTTTATTTCAAGAAGCGCCAGAAGCAGACACCCCTTATAGGCGTATGGAACATGAACTGTTTGACACCGGCATCACCCAGGAATCCGCAAAAATACTTACCAGCCCTATCACGGAGCGGGAGGTGTTGGTCGCCATTGAACAAGCCAATCGACACACATCACCAGGTCCTGATGGGATCACCTATGAATTCTATAGAAAGTTCTGGCCAATAATCAAGAACGAAGTGATGGAAGTATATGCGGAACTGTGGGAGACAGCAGTGTTTCCCGCAACCTTCGCGGATGGTGTTATCACCCTGGTGCCGAAGAAACAGAAAACCGCCACCATGAAGGACTATCGTCCAATAACGCTGCTAAACGCCGATTATAAGTTATTTGCGAAAGTTCTGGCTAACCGATTAAAAGGAGCATATGCAGAAATCATGCATTGTAACCAAGCGGCAATATCGAAAAAGAACATTATTGACACATTGGCGGAACTGCGTGATACGCTGATCCATCTACGCAGAGAAAATAAAGCGGTGGCTTTGATCAATCTCGACTTTCAACAGGCTTTTGATAGAGTGCGCCATTCGTATCTGTGGAACTGCTTAACGGCTGCGAAATTTCCAGTGCCGGTAATCAACCTTATTCAGGGACTCTACGGCACGGCACAGTCTCGAGTCTTATGGAACGGATGGTTTTCCAGGCCGGTACGAATACAACGATCAGTACGTCAAGGCTGCCCGCTATCAATGGGATTGTTTTCATTGGCATTGAATCCTTTACTCCAGAGGTTGCAACAAACCATGCGAGGAGTCAGTGTATACAATGAACGGTTCACACTTACAGCCTATGCTGATGATGTGACTGTGGTGGCTGCAGATAATGAAGACATGACGACCATGCAACAGGGATTGGAGCAGTACACAACGATGTCCGGTGCAGTGTTAAATGCTGAGAAATCGGAGATCCTAATATTAGGAAATTGGCCGGAACCGCCACAGACCTTGGGGATGCAATGTGTGACTACTACAAGGATACTTGGAATATGCTTTATGGCAAATATAGAAGATACGATTGCAGTTAACTGGAGGGAAAAAATTAATAGTTTACGCCATTCCTTATCCATGGAGAGGATCCGGAACCTGAATTTGCTACAACGCATCTGGTACCTGCATACTTATGGTCTAAGCAAAATTTGGTATGTGGCACAGATTCTGCCGATTGCAAAACGTGACGCACAGAAATTGGAACAACTCCTTGGTTACTTTTTGTGGACTGGAAAAGCATATAAGGTGAGCCGGCCTCAACTACGTTTGCCTCCGTCCAAAGGTGGTTGCGGCTTAGTGGACATTGCCAAGAAATGCATGGCCTTATTGGGGAAAACCGCCACACAATCATTGCGCGGATCTGGCTCATCCATTGACCAAAATTTCTGGAAGGAACAGCTGCATAACCCTCAGGTGGCACTCAACGGATTTAAACCCACTGTCCTTCACCTAAAACGAATTCTGGACAACAACGATGACATTACGGCCTTCGAATGCACCCGGAACCACTACCGTATGCTCACGACAGTTCATCTGGTTCCCAGAGTGGCAGAGAAATATACCAGGGAGTGGAAAGTGATCTGGCAGAATTTATTTTGTAAACATGTGCCCAGTGATTGGCAGGAAACCACTTATGAAGTATTAAATGAGACTATACCGACAGCGGATAAACTCTGGCGACATGGAAGGGCACAGTCAAACCAATGTCCATCTTGTGCCGCCGTTGACACACTGGACCACCGGATTGCTTCCTGTAAGCAGGTTGAAGTCATCTGGGTAGAGCTCCGGACTTACATCGCCAAATGGTGCTCACCGCAAGCTCCACCATGCCTTGAGAAGCTCCAGCGTTTGGAATTTCATTTTCAGAATACTGTACTCCAACGCTGTGTAGTTTGGCTGGTAATGGGAACAATGTACTGGATCCTTAAACAGAATAATGGCCCAGTGGCGCAGAGGAAGGATTGGGTCAGTTTTCTGAGACAGGCACGCTGGCAACTGATAACTTCTGGTCTTAGCAAATCAATGCAGCCGTACATAACACGCCTTGCACTTTAAATACGACAATGCAACTATAATCAAAATAATATATACATATAAAAAAAATAAAAAAAAAATAAAAAAAAATTAAAAAAAAAATAAAATAAAAAAAATAAGAAAAAGCTAACTTTGAGTATCTGTTATGAAAATAAATGACCATGTGTCACCTTAAAAAAAAAAAAAAAAAAAAAAAAAAAAAAAAGAAAAAAAATTAAAAAAAAAAGGCCGCTTTTACTAAAAAAAAAATAAAATAAAAAAAAAAACAAAAAAAAAACAAAAAAAAAACACGAGGTGGTTAATAAGCTTTTGTAAGCAAATTGTGTAGAAGTTACATAAAATAAACGACAATGAGCAGAGAAAATCATATGAAAGTTATGCCTCAGATTCTTGCACATATAACGTTCACAATGTGCTGAGTCTTTCGAGGCGTGAATTTACTGAACCCGTGTAAAAAAAAAAAAAAAAAAAAAAAAAAATATAAAAAAAACAAAAAAAAAAAAAATATATAAAAAAAAAAAGAGGTGATAATCCGGAACGAGTGGAACAGCCACTTTTATTGGCGTGCCTTAAGTTTGGCAGTCAGCGTAACTGACATTCTTACATCCACCCATCCACGCATTCCCTGAGAAAATTTCAATAGTTCAACACTGTAGCAGCCGGCAGCAGTCATTAAAGCGGAGATACTGGCGACGCCATCAAGTGTCGCAAGCTGGGAGAGTCTGGGAACGGCTGGTGAAGAATGTTTTCAAGCTACAGAGTTGCCAAAGACCACGAGCACAGGAGTCGAACCGGTACACCTGTACGCAGTGGTACAGTGTTGAGAGTGGGCGGCTCAGGAAGTGACGGCAGAATAGTGCAGAAGTGTGTTTTATGGTCCCGGTTGACCGAACTGGATGGTGTCTGACAGCCATCAGGTGGTTCAACTCGACGGTGACCATCCCGCGTGTGTTTTCTTTCTCGACGGCGGTGATGATGACGTATTTCCGCCGGATGACAGCACTACGTGAATTAAAGACGGCAAAATATGTAGGCAACAAAAACATTCCCTTCAGGAAGTTGGGTCTTCATGTTCTTTATGTGACGCGGACGGACATTGCTTTCAGATTTCGTACAGAGGAAGCTATTTGCATCGCCGTTCAACCCATGTCAGTCTCAAGTAGTCATATGTTTAATGAATACTTGCGTCATAATGCAACGCATCCTCCAAACCTGGAATCACCTTCCTACATTGGGATTTAAAAAAAAATCGTTCACACAACTTTCTTTACCTATTTCTCAACAATCTGCTTCTTAAACGGCTTATATCTAGCTTATATCTAGCACATGTTAATCGACATAGACATTTGTAAAATGCTTTTACTGTCTACATGTTTACTAATAGGTACAATAGGTTTAAAAATAAAAGTAAAATCAAATCTGTATAGTTGCCTATACCAGGGAACTTTATAATGTATTTATTGATTTAATTTTTATAATACAGCATTATTTCACAGGTATAACTTACGTAAAATAAATAAATAATAAAAGGAATAAAATCCAAAAATCTAAAATTTTCTTCTGGTTGCTTTGGCTTGTTTACCCCATATTCAGAACATGAAACATGTTTAACGAGCTATACAAATCATTGAGATATTATTTTCTTTCTGAGTAATCATTTTGATGATATTAGATGACCCTAAGGTTTATCATATCGCTCACAAACCTTTAATTTGAGCTTAGTACACAAACTTAAAGATGTATTCATTTTAAGTTTCTACAAGAGAAAAACATGTGTTCTTTACTTTTTCAACTTTTTACTTTCTCTACTGGTAAGTAGCAGGAAGTATTGTATTCCACCCAAAAAATCGATGTTGAGATTTCACCACAAATGTGTTTTGAGGCCCCCTGAATCCCCCCCCCAAAAAAAATCATTTTTAGAAAAAGGTCCCTGTGTGTTAGTCTGTGGACAGCATAACTCAAAAACGAAAAGTAGGTTAAAAACCAAAGTTGGTATTTAAGTTTAATGTCTTTCAAGGATGTGACACGAAGATTTTGAAGAAAATAGCCCCACCCTAAACCATCCTTTACATGGAAGATTTTTCGAAATTTTGATTTTCTTGAAAATGCCTCTAATGATTTTGATAAAAATGTCATATGCTTGAGATATTTTTATGACAAATGAAATGTATATCTTGAATTTTCTGGCTATAGCCCCTATAGTCGTATTTACTCTGGACGACTTTTGCATAACTGGTAAACCGTTAGAGATAGATCAAATCATACTATACAAAAATGTAGACCTTGCTAAAATACACAATTTTTGTCCAAATAAATTTTCTTGTAGGTTGAACCATTTCGGAGATATTCCTTGTTATGTGTGTCAGTTTCGGAAAACTTAAAGCTTTCGTGAAATGGAACATAATTGTTCATTTTTATACGTTAAGTGTGCAAAGAGAACGGAATCTCAAAGCTTTAAAAGATTTGACTATCGCACAAAGCCTACTGTATACTAACATTCTCCTTGCACCTACAAGGAAATAAGCAATAAGATAATTTGCACAAATGTTTATCTCAACTAACACGAAGAAGATACAGGAATAAGAGTTTGTAGGAATGGTTAGTACAAGTGTAGAGAAAGTCATATGAGTGCAACACATCAGATTTTTTTCTTCATGATTGATCACTTTGATGATATTAGATGACCCTAAGGTTTATCATATCACTCACAAACCTTTAATTTGAGCGTAGTACACAAACTTAAATATGTATTCATTTTAAGTTTATTAAAGAGAAGAAAAAATGTGTTATTTACTTTTTCAACTTTTTCAATGTGTGTTGTACAAAATAATTTCATCTGAACTACATAGTACTTCTAACTAGTGCACAACAATTTTTGAATATTCAAAGCTATCGTTTGAGCTAGTAATTTACAAACTGTTAATTACTTTCATCATTAAAGGTTGCTGATTGAGAAAATGGAGTTCACAGTTCAGTGCTAAAGGGCAGATTGAATAGTAATCTGTGGCTTTAAAACTGAATTTTAAAGAAACTAATCATGTAGCATGAAAGTATGTAGATACCAGTTATAAGTATAACAAAAATACAAAAAACAAAAATTGAAGAGTTCACGTTGCTAATCAAATTTGTTGTTATAATTATTATGATTATTGTTGTTATTGTTGTTATTATTATTTTTATTGTTATTATTATTATTATTATTATTATTATTATTATTATTATTATTATTATTATTATTATTATTATTATTATTATTATTATTATTATTATTGTTATTGTTATTGTTATTGTTATTGTTATTGTTATTGTTATTATTATTGTTATTATTGCTGTTATTACTACTACTAATATTATTATTATTATTATTATTATTATTATTATTATTATTATTATTATTATTATTATTATTATTATTATTATTATTATTATTATTATTATTATTATTATTATTATTATTATTATTATTATTATTATTATTATTATTATTATTATTATTATTATTATTATTATTAATCATCAGTATTGACAAAACGACAAGAAAAATATTTTTTTTTTTGACAGCCGTTGACGCCTTCCTTATAAATAGACAAAAACTTTCTTGTACAAAAGTATGCAACGTATATAATTGAAATTATTTTTTCTTTTAGCTGCAATAGCCACTTGCAAAATTTGTGGAAACTATAGTTCCAGATTTTAAATTCAGTGCGTTCTTTTCTCCAATGCTTTGGCATTCATTACAAAACATTGAAATTCACTTATTTAAAAATACTTGTAATAAACAAAGGATTTGTAAAGTTGTGTGCACGTGCGTACGTTCTTTTTCAGAAGTGCTCCGCAACCGTGTTAGCATCCCAAGGCCATGGCAGAAATGGGTGAAATTGTATTCAGATGAGCCCGTTCTGAGAGTTAACGGACGTTTGTCTTTTATGAATAAGGAAAATTTAAAAAATAAAGCCTTATGCAAAGAAATTAATCCAAACTGAGATTATAACTCCAACCCTTGTTTAGAAGATGTTATACAACGGAGGTATAACCTATACCACCTTGCATGAGGAGATGATATGAATGAACCACAGGAAGCTATAGGTCGCAGGCAGACTGGTCACAGAGACGCGCCGATGTCTCTAATCCGTCCCATACTGGAGTGGCCTAGAGAGGGTCATGAATGGCACGTCGTATAAGCAGCCCTATAAAAAAAAACCATCCCTCATTTACCAGGTATATGGCGAAAAACCCAAGCTCTGAATGGATGTTCGAAGGGTTCGAAGCCCAGATCTGTCGAATGCGAGCCTCGCACGTTACCGTGTAGCCATCTCATTGGGTGCTTTGTGCTTAGAGAATACATACGGGCTACCCTTACACAATGGGTGTGTGCGCACGCGTGCTGGTCGGATAACATCATAATTTAATCTTTTAACGATGCAAGGGGAAGATTTTCATCAAGTTTTCCCACCCCAAATATCCCTCTATCCCGGACTTTTCCTTTACCTCCTTGTCTTTTAAAGTCTTCCAAAAATTGCTATAGTTATTGATATATAGTTCTGTATGCTATCTTTGTAACTGTTGAAGTCTTTCCAATTCTAATTGAATTTTATATAACTGAAAACCTTCCCAGAATAACTACACTTGCTTTAAATCCCACAGTTTAACTTTAGAAAATGTGTTTTCTTTCTATATACCGATTATGTGATTATTGTGACAAAAATAGGGGATGAGTAGAAAGCATAGCCCATAACTTGTTTAAAAGTTTCCCAAAAATGTGGAGGTAGGTTTCTCTCGGCAAGACAGGATTCATGGCAATGTAAAGTAACGAACTATAGGGATTAAAACTGTGATTGTTGGGTTAGAACATTAACTTGTTTAGGAAATATTATTTCCGTCTTTATTAGAATGATATAGATGTAAAAGTTAAATAGGTACAATAAAAAAATGAATTGATAAAAAGAATATTTGAAAAAATTGTGTTAAATATACAATATAAATTGTTTAAAATGATGGTAATAAATTCAACTGTGATGTTTGGTTACAAAATTTGTTTTAAAAAGACAGGACGAAAAAGAGGCTTGAAGCATAGCAGATGATATTCTGGAGGCTCTTAGGATACCCATCTGTGAAATTTTGAAAATCTACAGTTTTCATTGGATTGATTTGAAATTTTAACACAGCCATCACTGTATAGTGAGGAGTAACTGTGCTAAATTTCATACATTTAATCAGATTAGTTGCTAACATATTAATATTTTATATATATTTTTAAATATTTGTATAAACGGTTCCCCATGATGCAATTTTGATTTGAAAAACTTAATAATTTTCAGTTATGTCCTGTAATAGAATGTTAGCAAATTTATAAGATAATTTATTTATCTTGTTATTAGTTTGTATAAAAATAAATTTTGAAGTTTAAATTATTTTTTTCATTTAAATTTCGAATTGTAAACTTTAATATTTAATTACTCAGCAGTTATTCTCGTTATGAGAAAATTATCTCATTTCTTTTTAGTGTTATTTCTAAGCAGGTGCGCCAAATTTCATGCATAAGTACTGAAAATTGCATCGTGTGTATCATTTTAAAGAGCAAACAGTGCTAAAAATAAAAACGTGGACAAACTAAGTTTGAAGTCATAGCAAGGATAAAGGAACTGTATGGATTTAAATGGACACGACCACTTACAGGCAATCAGTTAGACGGCTATGTGACAGTTAGAAAGGCCGTAAAGCTATAAAAAGCATATCAAAATAAAGCAGAAGATTTATACTATTTGATAAAACAAAAATCCATTTTTGGCAATTTTTGAAATTTTTAGCGTTTTTACACAGATGCGTATCCTTAACAGGACTCACCATAGAGATTGCATTCCTGACCAAATCATGAAGTAAGAGTTATTTCAAATATACCCAAGGAAATAAAGATGTACAAATGCAGATGAGTAGAACGCCTGTTTAGAATGGATGACCAAAGAATATTAAAGTTGACCTATCATTATAGGTCAATTGAAAGGAGATATGCGACTGTACTGAGGAATGTGGGTGTTGCGATTGAGACTTAAGAGCACTTTCTTGAAATTTTGAAGAGGTAGAACAAGAAGCTTAAAATTATTGTATTAAAATGTACACATTTCTGAAGATGACATTTTACAAACTATCCCAACTATAAAACTTCTCTGTTAATAACTATCAATTTATATTATATTACTAATTGAACTACTGCATTGACAAGGTAATCGTTCATTCTGATTTTCCTTTCAGACCCTCTCTCCCTCCCTTTCTCTTTTCTCCCTTTTTCGCACTCTCTCTCTCTCTCTCTCTCTCTCTCTCTGTTCTTCTTCCTGTCTTTCTTCCTTCCACAAACCGCTCTCACCACCCCTCTCTCCCTCCTGTGCAACTTACATGTCATTTGTGTTTTGAACATCGGCAAGAAAACTTATTTTTCTGCAAGATTGGTACATTAACTAAAAAGTTTAACACGCCCTTGGTTGCAATGGATCGGAAATAGTGATTCTAAGCGATAACTGATCTGTGCGTATATATACTTAAATTTTTCTCAAATCGTAGATCGTTATTCACTTTATCTCTTGGTCGTGCAAAGAGAAACTAATTTCAAAGCCTTCATATAGTGACCAGCTTTAAGAGATTTGACTATCGCCCATAGCCTACCGTAATCCCATATTTCCCTTGCACTTAGAAGAAAATTGGTCATAAGATAATTTTTGCAAATGTTTATCTCGACTTACAGGAAGATAGAGAGGCGGCGCCGTGGCCGAGCGGTTAGTGCGCTCACCTACCACCTAGGCGGCCCGGGTTCGATCCCAGGGACCCGCATGTGGTATTCGTGGTGGACGAAGCGGCGTCAGGGCGGGTTTTCTCCGGGTGCTCCGGTTTCCCCCGCCATCTCATTCCACCGGTGCTCCATCTTCATTACATGTATCATCAGTGTCACCGCCTGCGGTGCCGTAGTAGTAAAAGCGGGCGTTAAACACTACAACAGCATGAAGATAGAGGAATAAGAGTTTGTAGGAATAGTTAGAGTTGAGAAAGTCATGTGAATTTAACACATCAGATTATTATAAATAATTCGTATTTTAAACAGTCCCTGGCCTTTACCAACATTACTAGCTATATTCTAAACAGGTAAACACTCAGCATATTTTTTGTTGGTTCCACTTTTATTTCAAGACTATTTTTAGCATTGTGGTGCTCTAAAACCTGACAGAAGCTTAGGCCCACTTCTACACCGACCGACAAATGAGTTGTCTAATATCTCAACCCTTCCGGACAGGTATAACAAAAGCTTGCGAGCTTATGATTATAATTGAGTACTCAGCCAGGCAGTATTAATACACGTTGAAAAGCGGGGGCTAGCAAATGAATGAATGTCATTTTCCTTACACCCCGCTGCGAGCATTCAACCCCCTCAATCAACCCTCAATACGCATGCACGCACGCACATAATTTGTCCGACTTCCGGGCGTGGCTGCCAGGGGACGTCAAACGTGGAACATGAACCATATTCCTACATCCGGCTCCGAGCCAACCTAGCACAACCCTCAACATCCCTCTCTCTCTCTGGAGGAAAAAGTTCACCCTTCATAAGTCAATTCACTCCGTGGAAATTGGGTGTAGTTCCTTCCGGGAATTGAAATATCGCCGGAGAAGTTTAAATCCCTCTTCTTGCTCAAGCCTGGCCAATTATGGCATAATTAACTCACTTTTAGGCACTTATGGAAAGCGGTTCTACCTAAATGCTTCATTTAATCTCCCAGATTCACTGGATCTGTAGAAAATCATAAGGTAGTCACATGTAGCTTTGATGGTGCCAGTGGTATTGCATTTTCTGTAGGAAAATCTTATGTGCTGCAAAACTGTAAGAAACAACTATCTGGAGGTCCCGGTTCAAATTCCTGGGTTGACCAGTCTGAATGGGGCTTTTTCGCCTTCAGCCATCAAGGTAGATACCAGATTGAATATTTAATACTATGTAGACCAAAAGTACCACCGTAAGTCCAAAGCAACAGTAAAAATAAAAATATATGGTAATAGCGAATGCTGTGTCATCGAATAATGAAAGTAGAGAGCCTAGATGACACTGCCATCTGCCTGTAATAGAAGCAGAGATACAATTGCCCTGCACTGCTTCCTCCGAGTACACGTGACGTAGCAAGATGCTGTGGTACAGGGATGAGACCTGGAAGGCTAATTGTCCACAACATACTGATCCACGAGGCATCTCCTAACAGATCCGTCGTAGTTAAAAAATAAAACAAATGAAAATAAATTAATCGTTACCTACATAGAAAGAACTTCGATTTAAAGTTAATAACGTTAATAATATCCATTTCTTTATAAAGATTACAGAATTTCTGTATATTACGCTGCAAATATATTGTTAGATATTTTTCCTAGGTATTAGCATCCAGCTTGACCGCCTCCGTAGCGCGCTTGCCTCTGGCGCGGAGGACCCGGTTTCGATCCCCGGTACCAGTATGGGGATTTTATCCCCTCTGGGAGGTCTGACACGGGGTGCACTTAGCCTCGTTAGGTCCCGGGGGGACCAATTGAGGAGCTACTTGAAGAAGTAGCGACCCCAGGTCTAGAAAACCGCTTAACTGGCCGGGAGGGCTCGGGGCGCTGACCACGTCCCACCCTCCAGTACCGCACCTCACCAATGACGCCTGTAGTGGGCAGAGGTGGGGGACGCAGCGGCTGGGCGGTAGGCCTTGGCCCTTCGTGGGCTGTCGCGCGGGGTTTACATTTACATTAGCATCCAGCTTATTGTACAAGAATTGTAGATCTAGTTAAAGCACGCAATATATGTCAAGTAATTTATTTTTATGAAGTTAACCAATTCTGAGATGTTGCTTGTTCTTGAATTGAATTTTCAAATACTTACACTTTTCAGGAATTGGAAGTCGTTGTTCTTTCTTCTCCTCCCCCCCCCCCCCCTCTCTCTCTCTATCCTGGTCATAGAAACAGAACGGAATTTTAAAGCTGTGATATACTGACAGCTCATAAGAGATTTGACAATTGCTAATGTCTTCCCGCATGCCCATTTTGGAAATATGCAATAAAATCATTTCTAAAATATCTCAAATAACATGCATTAGATAGACGAATAGAGTTTATAAAAAGGGCTTGTACAAGAATAAGAGAAAGTTATGTGAGGGTAAATTTTTACTTTCTATACTAGTAAGTAGAGGAAGTTGGTATTGTATTCTACCCAAAAATTCGATGTCGATATATCACTAGAAATCTGATTTGAGGCCCTCTGGACCCTGCGCCTCTATGTCCGCTGAGTGACAACCTTTTGTCGGCTCGCCACGTGCTGCTAGAGTGTTGCTCTCTAGCGCACCTTCGGGATTCTCTGCAGCTGCCTACCAGACTTGCAGAGGTCCTAGCGGACGACAAAACAGCGGTTGATAGAGTTTTTAATTTTTTAGCGGAGTGCAATATCAATTTGAGGATTTAAAATTTTTAATTATCTGTTTCTGATTTCGGACATATTTATCACCTTGTTTCATATCTGGCTATTGCCACTGTTTTTTACCTTTGTATATTTTTCTTGTTGCTAGTATTTTTATTTTTTGAGTGAAATTTATATCTGGCTATTGCCATGAATCTTTTAAGAGCGCTGATGACCTAGAAGTTGAGCGCCCTTAAACAAAATCAAATCAAATCAAATTTGAGGCCCTCTGAATTAAAAAAAAAAAATCTTTAGAAAAAGGTCCGTATGTGTGTCAGTCTGCGGACAGCATAACTAAAAAACGAACAATCGGTTAAAAACCAAAGTTGGTAGTTTAATCGTCTTTCAAGAATGCGACACGAACATTTTGAAGAAAATTGCTCATCCTAAACTACACTTTACATGGAAATGTAAAATTTTGATTTTCTTGAAACTGACTCTTAGCGATTTTGATTAAAATGCCACATATTTAAAATATTTTTATGACAAATGAAATGTGTATTTTGAATTTTATGGCTATGGCCTATGCATTCCTGTTTACTCTGGATGGCTTTTGAACAACTCATAAACCATAAGAGACAGACAAAACCTTACTATACAAAAAAATGTAGATCTCCCTAAAACACAATTTATGTCCAAACCAATTTTTTTTTTCTTTGTAAAGTGAGCCATTTCGGAGATACGAGTATTTCTTAGTGTCAGTTTAGAAAAGCTTAAACTTTCGTCAAATGCAATATCGTTGTTCATTTTTTATATTAACCGTGCAAAGAGAACGGAATCTCGAAGCTTTAAAAGATTTGATTATTATATTCTCATATTCCTCTTGCACCTTCAAGGAAATAGCCAATAAGATAATTTGTACAAATATTTATCTTAACACGAAGGAGATATAGGAATATGAGTTTGTAAGAATGGTTAGTACAAGAGTAGAGAAAGTCATGTGAGTGCAACATATCAGGTTTTTATTTAAAAATGTGTTTAAGACATTTGCGTAAGGAATAAAGTGTTCACCTTAGTTGTTCTGTGAATACTCTGCAAAGCTCCATTATTCCAAATCTTTAGGCATACCTAGTAAGCAAAAGCTTAAGGCAAGAAAAAGTATTATTTTAAGGGAGGATTGCCTGAAGCCTAACTTTCTTTAACCTGGTAGGTTAAAGGACAGTGAATGAAATGGATGAAATGAAGCTTAAATGAGCCCGGGACCGTTATATCTTAAAGTTACCCAACGTTAATCATCTTAGGATAAAGGAAAATTCCGAAGAGAACCTTATCCGCGGAATTCATACTAACCCCGATTGGAACTCGCGACCTGTTGAATGGTCTTCTATAGCCTAGGGGTAACATGCTATTCTCTGGTTCCCCTAGTCGCTGGTTCAAACCCGCTGGAGAGCGAGGGATTTTTTTGGAGCTAAAAATCTTCAGAATGGCTTCTCTCGAAAAGGAGGTAAATTTACGACATTTAGAAAAAAACCTTAAGCTTGATAAAGAAGCCCTTGGGCAAATTAAGCCCACTTTCAAGCGCTGAGAACCATTGTAATCAGTGTCCATAAATAAAAACTCAATTTCATTTAATTTCGGGATCTCTGAAACCACAGGGGCGAGCTAGTGTATAAGTTAAAACACAGAGTTTGTCAAATAATATTTCTGTTACATTAACGATTTTTTGAGATTTCATTAATTTGAATTTTCCAATACGTCATACATATTTTGTAAAGTATTTTGTTCTCGTAATAACATGGAACGAACGTGGAATTTTAAAGCCGGGGCATAACCACCTGGTTTATTAAAAATGTTGTTGCTTGAGCAGCCTTTATGCCCCTTGTATGTACCCATACAACAAATTGGAACATCTCTTGCTCTATCTATTGAGCTACCACCACTCAAGGGCAAGGGATGATATGGAAGAACCACCATAGTCTAGAGGTCGCAGACGGATGGACCACAGAGTCGCGCGGAAGACCCTAATAGTTCTAGGCTCAAAGGCACTCAATGATGATGCTGCCTTGAGAGCGCGAAGAACGGCCCGTCAACCAAGCGGCCCTCTGTTATCTAAGGAGCTTTCCTTTGAGGGAGCACCCGCCATCTGTTAGGCACACTCATACGCCACGAAATCTAGGAGTACTCGTGAGAAATGAGAAGTAAAAAATGGAAAGGAAATAGTGGTAGACCAGGAACTACCACAGCGTTCGCCTAACGATTACGGATTACTACAATACATACTAGGTCAAACTAGAGGGTTCGAACCTGCTACTTTCGAAATAACAACCTTACACGTTACAATGGAGCTACCTAGAGTTAGACTGACTTTTGTAAGAATAGCTTCTACAGGCACTGTAAGCATGAAGAGCTTTGTATAGACAAAGCTGCTGTCATATATCTAGAATATCCCCTAGAATTTTCGAAGTGTATGTACATAGATATAAGAAATGAATGGTTGTAGTTTTGATGAACAAACTTGTGATATATGGCCGTGAAATGTTTCCAACTCGATGCAGTGCGTATCTAATAAGCATTTTCGGCCGCTACTCGGAAGCGATCTGATATATTCTCCGGAAAAGGTGATTTCATGGACCAAAGGAAATTTACGCTTCACTTAATTTCTCCTTTCAGAGAATGTTTCCTTAGTGACCATGAGAGTGTTTGTTTCATCTGTCATAGATCAGACAAGACCACCCACAGGATGTTTGTTTTGCACCAGAAAAATCAATGACAGAAGTTATAGTAATTAGTAGCACATTTATGAATATTAGATCCTTAAAAAACTTATCACTAATCATCTAAAATTCACTCAAATTATACAAATCTGCACTTAATACGGTACAAATATCTGCTTTTACATCTCTTAACAGCCTGTTTTATGTTGAGCGTTCACGTGTTGAAGTTTTAAAGGGTTCCGAGAGTGAAGTCCATAGAATGAAAATGAAACCAAATATTCAAGGACTTTTTGGGCATAAAAACCATCTTTTAAATTTTTAAAAATTTTGACCAAATTTTAGTTATTCTTAACATAAGGACTAATTTTAATTCCTTTTTGAAGACAAACGTTTTTATAGAAATTGAGGTAAAGAGGGCAGAAGAATGTTAATAGTAGTAACATATAATGGCTACCAGTGAAATGATAACACTGGCTAACAATGAAAACGTTTCTGGCTCAAAAATAGATGAATTTACACCTGTTGAATTCATAAGTAAGCTAACAATGACTACTTAGCTCTTGTTGTGGCGATAAAGTAATAAGTTATTCTTTTAATCTTCACTTTATGTTTGAGGGAAGATTTATTTTTACACCTTTCAAATGACAAAATAATATTCAGCTGTTTGTAGCTTATAAATATTCATATTGTTGGTGTGAGTGTAAGATCAATATTGTTTCTGTTGTAATAAATGCAGAACTTCTGATGTTTTGAGTCTGAAATTTACCTTTGTTGTATTCCACCTAAAAATTCGATGTCGAGATTTCACGGAAATATGTTTTGAGGCCCCCTGAATCCAATGGAAGCATTTTTAGAAAAAGGTCCGCGCGCGCCTTTGTGTGTGTGTGTGTGTGTGTGTGTGTGTGTGTGTGTATGTGTGTGTGTGTGTGTGTGTGTGTGTGTGTGTGTGTGTGTGTGTGTGTGTGTCAGTCTGGGCAGCAAAAACGAAAAGTCGCTTAAAAACAAAAGTTGGTATTTAAGTTTAATATCTTCTAAGGCTGGAACGAGAAGATTTTGAAGATAACTACCCCTTAAATGGAGAATTTTTCGAAAATTTTGATTTTCTCCAAAATGGCTAACGATTTTCATTAAGATATTTTTATAACAAACGAAATGTACGTTTTGAATTTTCTGGCTATAGCCTATGTAGCCCTGTTTACTCTGGGTGACCTTTAAATAACTCGTAAACCGTAAGAGATAGACCAAATCCTACCACACGAAATATGTAGAGCTTGCTAAGACACAATTTGTCCCAATAAACTTTTTTGTAGAGTGTACCATTTCAGAGATATTCCTTGTCATTTGCGTGAGCCCATTTTTAATTTTTATCAAATGGAAGATCATTTTTATATAAAAAAGAATGGAATCTCAAAGCTTTCTGTATTCCCATATTCCCCTTGTACCTAAAACAAAATAAACAAGAATATCTGACAACATTTATCTCAAATAACCGGATGAGGATAAAGGAATAGGAGTTTGTAAGAATGGTTAGTACAGGAGTAGAGAAAGTCAAGTGAGTGCAAAACATATTTTTATTTGTTATATAATTTTTCCAGCCCAAAGTTAGTGAGATTTGATTCGTGAAGTGAAGGAAACATTTGAAAATATATTTTTTGTTGCCCAGTATAGTGGGCAGCATACTTGTGCTTGGCTAACCACTCGCTTCCAGATCTTCACTCTGTCCAATCCATAGGTTCCTGAGCTCCCCGACAGGCGTCTCATCCTAGGCACTGGTTTGTAAGTCCTACATGAGGGGAGGCTAATAAAGTAAAGAAAAAAAAAGAATGGCTACTGCCGATAGCCTTAGTAACTCATAGACTGCATCGCTGTTGTTTCAAAGCACCAAGAAGCAGAATTGACGCTAAAAGTAGCTTATAAACGAAAGAATGGAAAATAAGCAGATGAAATGTGTAGACCAGAGTAAGAAACATAATACAGATTATTAATATACATGCACGCGTTGAATGCGGCTATAAGGGAGTAGTCACTTAATCTTAATGAGTAGAATTTTTTGTTTTCTACGAGGTATGATGAGGCCATTAAAAGACAAAAGTACCAGCCGCATGCGCACGAAAGTGCTGCTTCAGTCATCTAGCTAAAAACTGTAACGAGCAATATTTCCCTCCAGTAGATCCATATCTGTAATATCAGCAACAAACTAAAATGTATAACTCCATCTCTGTCCCTCCCGATGCCCTTGAGACAGTTCTTTGGCGTCGTAAGAAATTGAAAATAAAGCCCTGTTTACTGGCATCTCTGCGTTTCTGCTCTTAAGTTGGTTTCTTGTACTAATTTACGACTCTCTTTAATTAGTAGTGTGCAAGTGTTTCTCAGCTTTTTTACACCTAAGTATTCCTTTGACCTTTTAGAGGCAGCGCTGCAGGCCTTCCGTGCAGTTAAATTAAGTATAAAAGTCACATTTTGATATATGTATACTTCACTTTATGTTACTCTAATGGCAAGTCAGATGGATAAGTGTGTTTCAATATCTTCCATAGTATCCATTTAAGAATACCTAGATGCTTGTGTAATCAAGTCCTTATTCGCAATGAAGGGGCAAAACCCTATCGTAATAATGTAGTAAATGAACTTTTTGAGAGCTGTGTCAGATGTTTTATTCTTATAAATATAAAAGCCACATAGTTCCACTTCTTTCTCAATGTGTGAAACTCTTGATGCCATTTCCAATATCTACGTATTGATGAAGAGATGCTGGCTGGTACAGTAGTCAACATAGGATCTTTCTCTCTGAGTATGGATATGTTTGAGAATAGACAGCACCAGTTAAATTTGCTGGTAAGTTTAATGGAGGCTACTAAATAAGCAATTTGAAGCGAGCTACCGAATGTTTGAGGTTGAAGAAGAAGAAGAAGAAGAAGAAGAAGAAGAAGAAGAAGAAGAAGAAGAAGCAGAAGCAGAGGAAGAGGAAGAAGGAATTTAACGCGAGTAGTTCAGTTTTTACTCGAGTTGAAAGCATGTACCTATCGAAAGATTTTCTTTACTTCTTTCCTTTTCTTCGTTCCTTCTTTCCTTTTCTTCGTTCCTTCTTTCCTTTTCTTCGTTCCTTCTTTCCTTTTCTTCGTTCCTTCTTTCCTTTTCTTCGTTCCTTCTTTCCTTTTTTCGTTCCTTCTTTCCTTTTTTCGTTCCTTCTTTCCTTTTTTCGTTACTTCTTTCCTTTTTTCTTTCCTTTTTTCTTTCCTTTTTTCGTTCCTTCTTTCCTTTTTTCGTTCCTTCTTTCCTTTTTTCGTTCCTTCTTTCCTTTTTTCGTTCCTTCTTTCCTTTTTTCGTTCCTTCTTTCCTTTTTTCGTTCCTTCTTTCCTTTTTTCGTTCCTTCTTTCCTTTTTTCGTTACTTCTTTCCTTTTTTCGTTCCTTCTTTCCTTTTTTCGTTCCTTCTTTCCTTTTTTCGTTCCTTCTTTCCTTTTTTCGTTCCTTCTTTCCTTTTTTCGTTCCTTCTTTCCTTTTTTCGTTCCTTCTTTCCTTTTTTCGTTCCTTCTTTCATTTCTTCGTTCCTTCTTTCATTTCTTCGTTCCTTCTTTCATTTCTTCGTTCCTTCTTTCCTTTCTTCGTTCCTTCTTTCCTTTCTTCGTTCCTTCTTTCCTTTCTTCGTTCCTTCTTTCCTTTTTTCGTTCCTTCTTTCCTTTTTTCGTTCCTTCTTTCCTTTTTTCGTTACTTCTTTCCTTTATTCGTTACTTCTTTCCTTTTTTCGTTACTTCCTTCCTTTTTTCTTTCCTTTTTTCGTTCCTTCTTTCCTTTTTTCGTTCCTTCTTTCCTTTTTTCGTTCCTTCTTTCCTTTTTTCGTTCCTTCTTTCCTTTTTTCGTTCCTTCTTTCCTTTCTTCGTTCCTTCTTTCCTTTTTTCGTTCCTTCTTTCATTTCTTCGTTCCTTCTTTCCTTTCTTCGTTCCTTCTTTCCTTTTTTCGTTCCTTCTTTCCTTTCTTCGTTCCTTCTTTCCTTTTTTCGTTCCTTCTTTCCTTTCTTCGTTCCTTCTTTCCTTTTTTCGTTCCTTCTTTCATTTCTTCGTTCCTTCTTTCATTTCTTCGTTCCTTCTTTCTTTTTTTCGTTCCTTTTTATTTATTTCCTTTCTCTTTCTTTCCATTCCTTCCTTCCCCTTTATTCCTTCCTTTCCTTACTTCCCCTTCATTCCTTCCTCTTTCTTTTCTTCTTTCTCCTTTTCTCCATTATTTTTCCTTTTCCCTCTTTCTTTTTTTTTTCTCTACTGTTTTTCTCTTTCTTCCTTTACTTCCCTCTTTCTTTTTCTGTCTCCCATTCTCTTTCGTTCCTTCCTTCTTTCTTTCCTGTGAGGTAAATTTACTTATTCCCACGAAACGCCCAATTGCCTTAACTCGTGATGTTTTCCTCAACCAGTTTTCCTGCCTAATGACTTCTTTTCACTGGCACAATTTATAACTCGTGTTTTTTACATTATGCATTAATTGGGACATTTGCAATGTAGTATTGTATATAAGTTTTTTTTTTGTTTGTTTTTTTTTTCCCCTATTTTTGTATTTTTCAGTTAACCAGTGGCTAGGCAGAAGACCACTAGCTTTACAGTAACACCTGTTTATCAGTAATTGTGAGATGGCAAGCTTATATGGAAAAACGACAATGAAAGCAAACGCACTCGATAACTCGGATCTCACCCATTGCGGATATTTTGTACTTACCACTCCCAGGAGGAACGAATAAGATGGAGCAGGAGGCTATAGGCCACAGGCAGGTCGTTAAGGACGCTTTGAAGTTCCTAACGATTCTGAGGTTGATAAGCCGGTCACTCTGTACAACCGGAAGAACCCGATTCTCCTGAGGTGGCTCAGAGAAGGCTGCCTTCTCGCAGGGCCTAGAACTTTCCAATGGAAGCGAAATGAGAAAAAAATTCATTGTAGAAGAGACATCATCCAAGCGTTCAACTTACCAACCAGGGATAACCACATAAAACCTATAATCAAAGTGGCTAACCCCAGAAATCGAATCCACGACCTCCCGAATGCCAGGCTTCCACGCTACCACGGAGCCATCTTGCTCGTTGAATGAAAGAAAGTATTGCGTAAGACTTGGACCGTCAGCTGATGAAGCACGCGGGACCTTGACCTCGACTAAGATGGAGTTAGTTTTTATACTCACTTCCTTACATACATATGTGGAGCTGTCATGTATTCTTTGTTTCTGTTTTCACTGTGTGTGCTTATACGTGCGTGCGCGCGCGTGTTTGCGTGTGTATTTGCAGTAACATTATTTTCACAGCCGCTTTGGTGTGTATATTGCTTTAAAAGTTCCTCCAGCTGCAGGTTTTAAAATTTATTATGATGAACATCTATTCTGCCATTTGAAATAGCATTCCTAAATAGCAAAAACGGCAAATTCGCATAAACAGCTTATTAAACGGCTGGGTGTGTGGGTTAACATAAGCACACCGTAAAAATAGTAATTTTTTTCTTTCTTCTGAATTAAATTGGAAAAACTTCAAAATTCATACTTTTATTTTCGTCAATATTGTAATAATTACCAGAACTACAAGCATTTAAAGTCTAGGTATAGATTAAATACTACACATGTTTTTCTAGACTGTTAGTTTTTCTTTTCTTGTCACAATTGCATAAAATTTGCTCCTATCATATCAAAATCACCCATTTTTTCGTATGGTTTTCTTTATTTCTTTGTCTGATTTAGATGCATGCTTGTTTATGTGAACTATCACCTTTTACATAATATTGATATAACTTTTGTAAAAACTGTAAATATGCTAAAATATTTTATATTTTGGATTTTTTATAAGCAAGAGTTTAATTTAAAAGCAACTGAACCCACAAGTTGTAATTTACAAGATTAATTCTGAGAGTGGTTTTAATACGGCTTTTGTGCGAATATTTTCTTCAGCAAATTAAAGAATTGGAATCAATAAATTGTGCAAGATTTCTATTCTTTTTTAACTTCTGTTGTAGTTCCTAAAATCTAAATGCTCTCCTAGTTACTCAGATGAGAAATTAACACATATAAATACAAAGGACAATTAACATACGTATTATTGTTCCTACAGGTTGCAAATATTTGTAAGTATAACAAGTAATTATTATGTGTGATAATAAAAATGTGAAATTTAAACCATAAATATTTTTCAAACTAATAGTTACACAATATTATGTCACATGGTATGAAGATTGCTTGAATAATGAAGAAGCTAAACGTTTTAGAAACAAGTGATGTTAAAACGATACTCTAGTGCTTAAATCCAACCCTTCCCCCACCCTTCTTAGGAGTACGCCAAAGTTATACCCTGTGCGGTTTATTTTGTCTTGACTAAAGAAAGAGAAAGAGATATGTTGAAAAGAGAAGCAAGTACACACTCCTCTAGCGTTGGTGTTATGGGGAAGATGGGAGAGACTCGATCCCCTCCATTCAATCAGTGGTGGATTGTGTAGAAGTAGCAATAGCTCCATCATCTGCGCTCACGCTGAAGTAACCCTACACTGAACGCAAGACAAACTGAGAGGCGGACTTCCGGCGTTTGTGACCGCAAAATGTTTTCTACCCCCAATCCTAACTTGTTTGTGGAAGCGACTTGACACTTTCATGGTCCTCGAGCCAAGTTAGCCCACAGAAGGTATAGAACGAATTTAGCTTTATGTTTAAACTAACACTGTTCGTTGAAATGAATTTGCTTTAAGTTCAGTGTTAAATCAGTTAAAACTGAACATTGATTAGTGAAACTAGCGCTAAGAGACGTGGGAAAATTTATATGAAAGTACGTTTACTTGAAATTGTTTACTTAATGAGACTGATTTCCTGTCGTATAAGAGGCCAAGAGGACAACAGTACACGTAACTTGGATCACTAATGCAGTAAAAGCTGTATACAATAATTGCAGTAATCCTGCATACGCCACAGATTGCCCATAAATTACATTTCCACTGTCGTATGCGTGTCCCTTCTTCCCAAAGACTTGTCTAGCAATTTCTACCCCCGCGTGCCCAGCCACTGTTCATTATTTTCTTCGTCACGCAGACCAGATAATATAATGAGCACGCATGTTCTATTTTTATGCTTACAAATTGCGCTCCAGAGAACGTCAAAGTAAATACATGCATTCTCCTATTTGTGACTGGGTAGTGGGTGCATCGTACCATGATTGTTAATATAGGTGCACTAAAGAGGAACTTACTACTGCAATGCTGCATTTCCCACATTTATTAAGCCAAAAGAAATATTATCTTTATCATGTCTTAGAAGACAAAGACAGAATATTGCATTCTATTCAAACATTAACTTCAAGATTTCACAGGAAATAAATATTTTGAGACCTCCTGAACTTAAAAAAAATTAAGAAAGAGATCTGTAAACAGCATAACTAAAAAGAGTACGAGAAATACCAAACTCGGTATTTAAGTTCAGTAACTTCCACAGATGCTACATCATTCGCAAGAAAATCCTTCCACGTCAATCTGTGCTTTTGGATGCTTTTAATGTTCTCAAAATAGTTCAACGATTTAGGTTAAAAGACAGTCATTTAAAATATTTAAAATGCATAAGATGTACTTATAGGTATTTCGAAATGGATTTTGCATAGCCAGTGAAGCCTAAAATATAGAGAAAAATCTCATGTGTTGCACCCACATGACTTTCTCTACTTTTGTACTAACCATTCTTACAAACTCTTATTCCTATAGCTTCTTCGTGTTAGTTGAGATGAACATTTGTACAAATTATCTCATTGCTTATTTCCTTGTAGTTGCAAAAGGGGAATATTAGAATGCACTAGGCTTTTTTTTTTATATCCCATCTTTAACTGCAGAGGTCATATCGGCGGCCTTGACTATTGGTTTTACACGTTTAGCAGTGCGGTTTTATACGTTGAATTCACACACACATTCACACTTTCATTCATACTTCCAGACTCACGGAAGGATGAGGAATAATCTTGACTGGAGAAAAATTCCTACCCCCCTGCCGGAAATTGAACCCGGGACCCCTGCCACAGCAGGCAGCTTTGTGTGATAGTCAAATGTATTAAAGTTTTGAGATTCTGTTGTCTTTGCACACTTAACGTATAAAAAATGAACAACGATGTTCCATTTCACGAAAGTTTAAAGTTTTCCGAAACTCACACACATAACAAGGGATATCTCCGAAATGGTTCACCTTATAGGAAAATTTATTCGGACATAAATTGTGTATTTTAGCAAGATCTACATTTTTCGTGCAGTATGATTAGTCTATCTCTAACGGTTTACCAGTTATGCAAAAGTCGTCCAGAGTAAATACGACTACAGGAGCTATAGCCACAAAATTCAAGATACAGATTTTGTCATAAAAGTATCTCAAACATATGACGATTTTGATGAACATTTTCTAAAACTTTTCCATTTAAAGGGTAGTTTATGGTGGGGCAATTTTCTTCAAAATCTTCGTGTCGCATCCTTGAAAGGCATTAAACTTAAATACCAACTTTGATTTTTAACCGACTTTTCGTTGTTGAGTTATGCTGTACACACACACACACACACACACACACACACACACACACACACACACACACACACACACACACACACACACAGACAGACAGACAGACAGACAGACAGACAGACAGACACACACACACACACACACGGGCCTTTTTCTAAAAATGCCTTTTTTTGGATTCAGGGGGTCTCGAAACATATACTTCGATGAAATCTCGACATCAAATTTTTGGGTGGAATACAATACTTTCCCTACTTACCAGTAGAGAAAGTAAGAAGTACAGGTTAATTCTCATTTCGTCTATATTTCACAAGAATTATTAACATTAAGTGGCAGTTTATTTTGGCCGGTTTGGAAACTGCAGCCATAGATGCTTTTACTTAATTTTCATATTTATAACAAGATTTTTACTCTAGTATGTAATAACACTAATTCTTACTCGGAGATCGCAGGGGATAATAGCATATTACCTTTTGGGTCAGGGTGTAGCATTCTCACAGCATGTGCAGAGACTCCACGTGACCCAGCCGGGGGCAGACCTATTTTGGACCTGAATTATGCTCTAATTATCTTTACAGCCCTTTCATTTTCATCTGAACCTTACCTGAGCGGTGGTGTGCAACAGAAGTGCATACTAACTAGGTCGAGATGAATGCCCTTAAGTACGGTGCCAGTCTGCCTGTCAAACAATTGAAAAAAGAAACCCTTCTTTACAAAAAAGTGAGCCATGTTTTAAGAAAGTGTAACATCTGTGAAGCTGAAGCACATGTTTCCATTGCGGTCGGAATCTGCCGTGCTTTTTTAGGTTCTCTTCCTTTCAGTTGCAAACCAAAATGTTGGGTAAGAAGTGTGAATGGCGATGCTGTCTGCAGATGATAAAACGTTCATCTCTAAATCTTAGATCCTTCAAGATAAACTACTCGCTTATGGCTTTTCACTGCTACAGTGTATACACTATTTTTACTACTCTACTGTGTAGAGAAGGTAGGGGATGCATTGCACTTGATCCAAAAATTTTATGTCGAGATATATCATGATATGAGATCCCCTGAGTCAAAAGAACAAGCATTTTTACTTTCTCTACTACGTACAGTAAAGTAGACGAAATACTGTATTCCTCCCAAAATTCGATGTCAAGATTTTTCCGGAAATAAGTCTGTGTGAATGTCTGTCAGCCTGTGGACAGCATAATTCAAAAACGAAAACTCGGTTAAAAACCGAAGTTGGTATTTAAGTATAATGTCTTTCAAGGACGTGACACGAAGATTTTGAAGAAAATTCCTCCATCTTAATCTACCCTTTACATAGATAATTTTGATTTTCTTCTAAATGGCTTAGACGATTTTGATTAAAATGCCATATGTTTGAGATATTTCTATCAAAAATGAAATGTTTATCTTGAATTTTCTGGCTATAGCCCATGAAATCTTATTAATCTGGGTGAATTTTGCATAACTGGTAAACCGTAAGAGATAGAGCAAATCTTAGATTTAAAGCTTTCACGGCGCACGTTATTTATTACAGTTTCACGGGTGATCAGTCGTGTGAGGTTTAAAAACATTGAGCTTTCGGCCATTGTAAACCCCATGTCCTTCGTCACCCTGATCACCCGTGAAACTGTAATAAAAAAAAGAGCAAATCTTACTATACAAAGATGTAGATCTCGCTAAAACACAATTTATGTCCAGATACTTTTTAGAGTGAACCATTTCAAAGGTATTGCTTGTTATTTGTGAGTTTTGTAGAACGTATACTTCTGTCAAATGGAACATCGTTTTTCATTCTTTATATGTTAACCGTGTTAGAATGGAACTTGAAAGAACGGAATTTGAAAGTTTAGAAGACTTGACTATTGCTCAAAGTCTACTGTATTCCCATATTCCGCTTGAGCCTACAAGGAAATAATAAGTTCGACAAATGCTTATCTGAACTGACAGGAAGAAGATGCTGGAATAAGAGTTTGTAAGATGGTTAGTACAAGAGTAGAGAAAGTCATGTGAGTGTAACACATAAGACTTTTAGAAAAAGGTCCGTGTGTCGGTTAAAAACTAAAGTTAGTATTTGAGTTTAATACCTTTCAAGATGGCGACAAAAATATTTTGAAGAAAATTCCTCCATGGTTTGCTTTTTGACACATTTATCACCTTGTTTCATATCTGGCTATTGCCACTCTTTTTTTACTTTTTGTGTATATTTTTCTTGTTGCTAGTATTCTTTGAGTGAAATTTATATCTGGCTATTGCCATGAATCTCTTAAGGGCGCTGATGACCTAGAAGTTGAGCGCCCTTAAACCGACAAACCAACTCTGCTCTTGTACTAACCAATCTTCTTCGTGTTAGTTCAAACATTGGCAGAAATTATCTTATTGCTTATTTTCTTGTAGGTACAAGAGGAATTCAGTAGGCTTTGAGGATAGTCAAATCACTTAAATCTTTAAAATTCTATTCTCTTTGCACAAAAAAAAAAAAAAAAAAAAAAGTGTAGTTTAGAAAGGTCTATATTTTTGTAGAGTATGATTTGGTCTATCTCTAACGGTTTACCAGTTACACAAAAGTCATCCAGAATAAATACAACAGGGGCTATAGCCAGAAAATTCAAGGTATACATTTCATTTGTCATAACAAAATCTCAAACATGTCATTTTACTCAAAATCGTTACAATCATTTTCAAGAAAATAAAAATTTTTGAAAAATGTTCCATATAAAGGGTAGTTTAGAGTGAGGCAATTTTCTTCAAAGTCTTCGTGCCGCGTGCTTGATAGACATTAAACTTAAATACCAAATTTGGTTTTTAACCTGTTGGTCTGGGTGGCTCAGTTGGCTAGACGATGGCTTACTGTTCCCAAGGTCGCGGGTTGAAACCCGGCCGAGGCCGATGGTTTTTAAGTGTGCTTAAAAACGACAGCTCCGTGTCAGTAGATTTATTGGCATGTAAAAGAACTCCTGTGGGACAAAATTCCGGCACACCGGCGACGCTGATGTGATCCTGGCAATTGACAGCGTCGTTAAACAACAAAATAACTTTTTTTGGTTTTTAACCGACCTCTTGTTTTTAAGTTATACCGTCCATGGAAACACACACACACACACACACACACACACACACACACACACACACACACACACACGCACACGCGCGCGCGCGTACCCTTTTCTGAAAATGCTTTTTCTTTTATCCAGGGGGTCTCAAAACATATTTCCGGTGAAATCTCGACATCGAATTTTTGGGTGGAATACAATACTTCCTCTACAATACTATACGTAGTAGAATAATTGTGTTGCAGAAACAGGCCGATAAACTCGGGTGTAAGGAACGGGAAGTAAAGCGAAACGTGTTTTCCACAGAACTCATATTCACCTTTGAAACTTGTTCCTTGCATGAATAGCTGGGTGTAACTGAGTAAACGTAGGCGAACTTAAGTGTGCAATGATTTAACACATAAATCGACTCATTCATGCCTTGCAAGTGTAGGCGTCTCATTCAAGTATAGACTACAGCAAATAAGTGGCGGATTCTGCTTCTTTAGTGTTTCCTTCTCTACTGGTAAGTAGAGCAAGTATTGTATTCCACCTAAAGATTCGATGTTGGATTTCACCGCAAATATGTTTTGAGATCCCCTGAAATAAAAAAAAGCATTTTAGAAAAAGGTCCTTGTGGGTATCTGTCTGTCAGTCTTTGGACAGCATAACTGAAAGACGAAAAGTTGGTTATAAGCCAAATTTGGTATCTAAGTTTAAAGCCCTTCAAGGATGCGAAACGAAGATTTTGAAGAAAATAGCCCCACCCTAAACTAATCTTTATATGGAAACTTTTTCGAAAATTTTGATTTTCTTGAAAGTGGCTCGAACAATTTTGATTAAAATGCCAGTGTTGTTTTTATGACAAATGAAGTGTGTATCTTGAATTTCCTGGCTATAGCCCTTGCAGCCGTATTTACTCAGGATGACTTCTGCATAACTGGTAAACGGTAAGAGATAGATCAAATCTTACTAGACAAAAAATGTAGATTTTGATAAAATACATAATTTATGTCTGAGTAAATTTTTTGTAGAGTGAACTATTTCGGAGATATGCCTTGTTATTTGGGTGAGTTTTGGAGAACTTATACTTCTATCAAATGGAACATCGTTCTTCAACTTTTATATGTTAACCGTCCAATCTTCTTGTTAGTCGATCTCTACTGCAAAGGGCATTCTGCAGTTTCATAGCTATTGGTAGACTATAGCCTGAGTAAAAATATGTTATATATTTATAAAGCAACATATACTATTTCAGTTTAATTCATGGGGGTGTAAAATTTCTATATCCAAATTATCACCTGGTCATTCTTTTGTTTAGCCAAGAATTACGATAAACCCATGAAAAGAAATATATAATTGTATAGTACATTAATTGAATAAACAGTTACCAAATAGGTTTCTTTTCTGGTGCACAGCAAATATTTACAAAATATACCAAAAGAATTATTTTAACAAGGTTGAAATGTTTCTTACAAACGCTTTGTATGTCTTCTAAATCTACCCGCTCTTTTGACTGAGATAGCTCCGCGGTAACGGAGGTTGTTTCCGGAGGTTCCGGTTTCGATTCTCGTAGACCTTAGATTTTTCATGGTTTTCCAGGTCGGTAGACGAATGCTAAGGAGGTTCCTCGTCTATCACTATTTCCTTTCTATAATTTAACTTTCTTCCAGTTCCTTTTCATCTTTTAGATATACCGGACTAATGGCATGGAGGCTGCTCAGATGAAAAAGTACTTCCTGAGGACATTAGAGGTCACTTGGTCGACGGGTGGTTCATCACCCTCTCTATATAGTCCCAGTAATGTAACAGGCATTCAAGCCTGGGTCTGTTAAGGACCTCCGCGCATCTCTGTAGTCTATCTGCCTGAGGTCAATAGCCTTCTGTGGTTCCTTCTCTTCACCTCTTTCTCTTGAAGGTTGTAGGCACAATATATCTGTTGTCTATTCACGGTATACTTTTGTATAATTATTTGAAATAAAGGAACAAGTGGAAAAAATTTTAAAATGTTTTAACATTGTTGGGAACAAAAATAAAAATCATGAAAAGTACATTGTATATGGTAAAAGTGAATAAGGAATATTTAAAAATCGACTAATGTTTGTAAAAACAAGTATGATTTGTTTAAAATACTTTTCATTTCAGGGCTGCCACATAGACTGAGAACAGCTGTATAGTTATCATACGTTGTAAAAATTTACAATGATTAAAAAAGACCGAGTATAAAAAAACCCATCAAACTAATAACTAACTTCAAATGAAGTATAAATAACACAGATCAATATTGCCCAAATAAAGTTCTAGATTAGCTAAAAAAATTTAATTTAAAAAATATGTAATAGTTTGAATTTATCAAGTTATCATTTTGTGTTATATTAATATGTATTAAAGTTGTTCTGTATGGATTTTACATTTTTTGAGTAAACTGTCTATTTTTGATTTTTCAATTATGCAAAATTAAACATAACTCAATAAATGTTTCCATATTCGTTAACAACGTTTCAGAGAAGTTGAAAAGGATAATTTTTATGCAAATGGAAGTTTGGAGTACGGGAACTTTCTGCAAAAAGTTTAAAAACCAAGTAGCATAGGGCCTTGATCAGCAGAGCACGAAATCAAGAGTGAGAGTTCTACAGTTCAAATTCTGTTAAAATCGTTTTCCCTCACTTCAGTTTTTTCAGATTTTCCGACTTCTCTTAGCCGGCTAATGTTGGGGAGGTTACCAAAACGTTCACTTTCCAAGTTTTCTTTCCAATTATCATTCTATTTGTGTACACCTTCTGAAAGGGCGATAAACAATACTAATAGTGGTTAAAATTAGTAGTAATTCAGTATGAAATTTGCCATTTGTGAATATTTCACTTTTGAACTGTATTGTCCAGATAAACACACGTACACATACACTCAGCGTAACTTTTTCTAATTTTGGAGAATGCAATTAATCTCAAAACCGGTGTTTACGAATTGCATGCCGGCTGGGGCAGATATATGAATTGCGTGCGGTTTTTTACAGGGTCATCGATTTGCGTGCCAAGGATTTTTACGAATTCCTCGGGTGTTTTGCGAAGCATGAACGGAAGGAAAATGATAATTGTTCAACATTCTCTAGCATAACACACTATAAATCTATTTTAACATAGAGTAAGCTTTACAAAATATCTTGCAGTACTTAGTGTCTTTTGAAAATCTTTGAAGCCATTGATGAACAGTTTCCTATTTTTCTCACTGGTCATTGTACATGGTTACAGTTGGTTCCATTGTTGGTGTGTGTCTGGGTTGAATCCACCTAACTGCAGTATGTTTCTTTTAATACTGTAAAACAAAATTTGGTCGGCATGATAACCGAATTATGCTACCGCATCCACAAGCAAAACTTCTTTATTTCATTTAATCGCCAAAAAATCATATTTAAAAAACGTACTTAGGGCTTAATTATTCTACTAGCATGCTTGGTAAGTATTTTTTAAATAAAAATAACTCTCATACATGCTGGAAACACAAACTTGTTGTATTACAACAGTACATGTTATGTGCATGGTAATCAAGGAAGGAACTTTATGCACTAATAAAACACATGATTAGCATCTATTAATATATTCATGTATAAATTAGTATATTATAATGTAAAGCACATCAATGACCGCATATAATTAAAATATTTACATATCTAGATCAATTAGGTTTAAAATAACGGGCACAATATATATGGTAAAAGCATAATGTATCACCTAGAATTTGCTGTTAAACTATGCAAAAAAACCGAATAATCTATAACTCACAGACTATTGAATAGTAATAACTTATAATAGTAATAATAGTAATAACTTATAATATGTTCATTATGACAAACTAATGAAATGTTACTAGATTTGCTAATAGTGGATAAAGATAAGAGTGCAATACTGCCACCGGAATAATTGCATTTTGTTTTTCGATACTTACGTTGAACACACGTTTTCCTGACAAAAAGGAGTTAGCCTACTTTTACACTTACCCATGGAAGCAAATATCCTTATTCTTTGTTTGTCGATTTGTGCATCCATATACACAACATGCAGACATTTTCACATTGATATGTTTTTAGTAGTAGCAATAGCATAACAAAACAATACCAAACACTACTAGCATGACATACCACGCTAGAATACAACGAATACAAAGAAGTACAAGCAAGGTGCCACGCCCCCTCTGTACTTCACTCTCGGCTTCACAGCTGCGCCCTCTGGACATCTCTTGTTATTCTCTTCTCCCTGTTGGAATCCATAAAAAGCCAACTGTGACATATATACCCCCATTATAGTGTTCTCTGGTTACTTTTAGTGACATTTTGTTTGTTCAGTTGGTATCAACACTGCATGATAAAGATACGGCCCTAGTTGGTGTTAGTTACAATGTTACGTTAGCGACACAGACCTATCTTGCAGGAAGCCAGCTGTTGTCCGTTTATTAGCAATAGTTTTAATATTGACGTAGAAATTCCATACTTTTTCTTTGTATAACTTAATTTTCTACTAAATACAACATGATGTGGTATTTAGCATTCGGAAGTCTTTAATCAGGTTATGTTGTTTCAGAACAAAATTTGATTTACTCACTGACTTGAAACCAGTAATTTAAATTGTAATGTTGGTAGTACTTTAGTTTGCTCACTTTGAATTCTTGGGGACTTCATTCAATTGTTTCCCCTATAACCATACTTGTGTTGTTTGTACCACAACACTGTGATGCATTAGCTGATCTGCAGCGCTACAGGTGAGCTATGGTAGAACTAACACTACTCTTACGCTCCAGTAAGCCCAAAACGCGCAGTAGGTTTAGGAATGTCTACAAGGAGGGGGGGGGGGGGGAGGGATTAGGTAATACTAGTCATAAAGTAAATTCACTCTTCCAAAACACACGCGAATATTTAAAGGAAGTTGTTCGAACAACAAGCTATTCTAGCTCTCAAGGCCAGGAGGCAAAACAAAGTCCGCCACTGAAAGAAGAAAGGAGTGGGGGATGTTCGCTGGATTATTAGTGGCCGCCCCGCTTTTGTCACCGCTCATTACGGAAAGGTCACAATTTCCGCTCATTTGAAGAAGCAACAGTTGCCCCGCGCGGGAGATAAACATGCTCTCTGCGCACGCGCCAACACATTCCGTTTCTACCAGTCGCGCTTAAATGTTGTTCGTTTTTTTACGTTACCACATTGGGAATGTCTTACGGTGAGTCATGAACTAGGGAAGTGAGAATTTTCCTGCCATTCGTAATATCCAATTATGTAGGCATTTTCGATCCTTTAAAAGCGCAATATTCATAGATATGTGTGCCTATCAAGTAATATAATAATTTTCATACAACAGTAAGATATTTCCTCTGTCGTACGTAATTTTCATTTATTTAGGCATTTTTCGAGCATAGACACGCAGATAATTGAGTTTGCATCTTTTTTGCTCAGTTATTTCCCATTTTTCTTTTCACCTAATAGCAATACAAGTTTATAAAAAATCAAAAGAAAAGAATGCTTCTCTGCTCATTGCCATTTCAAAACAGTTTCGTTCTCAGTTTTTACAATTGCTCTTTCACAACAGTCGTGCGTAGGTTGGGAAATTAATGTTGGCACCGGTACCTAACATAGGCCTCTAGCTCTTCATACCGACGCTCTTAGCACTTGAGCTACCATGACGAGGTATACAGATGTTCATTAAGTTCATCTGATTCAATGAATCGTTGCCAAAGATTCATGGTTCGAGTATTCGAGCTGGTGTGTGTGTGTGTGTGTGTGTGTGTGTGTGTGTGTGTGTGTGTGTGTGTGTGTGTGTGTGTGTGTGTGTGTGTGTGTGTGTGTGTGTGTGTTCATACCCATGATTGCTTTTCTCTAACGCGTATCTAAGAAATTAGAGGAAATATTGTACTCTACCCAAAAATTATAACCAGCCTATCTCAAAATCGAAAATTCGTTAGTAAAGGTCAGCATCTTCTAGAATGTGACAAATATGTTAGAGAATTTATCCACACCAAACTATCCTTCACATAGAAAGTGTTTTATCTTTGTCCAAAACGGTTCTGTTTCAATTCAAATGTTTGACATATGGACATGTGGAATGAGTGCAGAATTTTCTATAAAAATCTTGAAGTACATCTTATTTAATTGAATTCCTACCCAAAGGTCAGTAAGAGCTTAACCTTAGTTCCTTTCGTCCTGGATTAATGTTTAGAAATTCCTGTCCTAATAAATATCTGAGTGTAGTTTCTGCATGTTGTAACTAAACTTAAATTCGTTAGAGCCTAATGAGAAAATGGAAAACATCAAAGCATTTTCCATGTAAACCGTAGTCTGTAGTGGTAGACTATTCTTTGGAAAAAGATTAACTCAAATATCAAGTGTGGTATTTACTCAGCATTTCGTTTCAGCCTTATGGTATGCTCACGCACGCGCACACACACACACACACACACACACACACACACACACACACACACACACACACACACACACACACACACACACAGGAACAGACAGACACACACACATACACACACTATACAACAGATTTCTTTTTACATTTAGGGAGCTCAACACTTGCATTTTGGGGGAAATCACGGTATCAGCTTTTTAGATACAATACGTTGAAGCGGCGGGATTCATTTTTATAACAAAACAATTAAGTGCTTGACCAAATCCCGGGGTTTTTCTAAAGGTTCAATGTCCTCTAGGCGAGTAGTTCATAACGGATGAAGCAAATCGGTGAAATAATGCTCCAATGACCTTTGGTTTATGGAGCTTAGAGTTATCAGACATTCATCTTTAAGGACATGGAAAAACCCCAGAAAAAAAAACCTCAGGATAATCCACCCTAACCGAGATTTGAACTCGCGACCTCTTGAATGGGGCCAAGAGTGGGCCAAGCTCCCTTTTTGTACTGAATGTGCCGAAACCTGAAACAAATGACAGGGGATGAGGATGTGTTTAAACACGGTGTAATTATCGGGCGATTATTACGTCAACCAAAGTGGCAAATACCCTGTGATCAAACAGCGATCAGTTGATATCTATTGGTTCTTCAACGCTAATAGTTTGCAGTGCGATAGAAAATATTGTTTTGCATTTGAACAAGAGTAGTAACTTTCAACGAAGTATGAGTTCAAATTTTTTATTTATAGCTAACTTAATGTTTACACTGATACCAATAACGCACAACGAACAAATCTTAATGGTAGGCTTACTAATACAGGTTGTTAGGGATATGAATGGTATATTCATCTGAACACACCTCTGTTTAGTTGGTTTTTTCTCTTATCTAACAGTTTTCCCACATGCAAATCGCAGTTTACTACCTGATGCTTTTGCAGCATGGAGTGAACAACGCCTGTGAGATAGACAATTCGTTTTGCTCCACACCTCAATGCGTGACCCATTAACCTAAATAATGCGAGGCCATTGGCCTTGCAAAAAGCATTCGAACTCAGTTTTGATATAGCATTCTTTACCACGTTACAGCTTTCGTTCCACCCATTCCGCGTCATGTTTTCTGTGGCTTGTGTACTTGAAGGTACTAACCAACCTGAAAACATATTATTCTTTAAGTTCGAAAATGGTGTCTGTATTGGTGTAATATTGTTCATTACTCTATCCTCAAGAGCCTGTGTATTGGTTTTCTGGCAGCTACAATTTACGTCGTAACTAAATTTTAACTCGTATACATCAGCACCTCTATTTGTTGTGAAAGCCTCGAGAGAGGTGATTAAAATGTTTCGAAACTATTCAATATCTTCTTACGTTGCTATGGCATAGGCCATAGAGTATTCAATTGTGACTTGTTGCTTCTCCAAGGTGGAAAGACAAAATGAATGTTTTCCGTAGCATATTATATTGATCACCATGATTACAGAAATCCATTCTGGTTCAGCTAACATGTTGCCAACACAGAAACAATTTACAATACACATCGTTAATTACAATAATATAATTGATAAATGCCACAATATAAAATAATTATCATTTATAATAATTAAACATAGCATACTAGCAACTATTTAAAACTATATTCATATAATATGTTACACTCCACATTATTACGTCATAAAATGACCGCCATGAAACGAACACACATTAAATGTGAAACTGTTGAAATACAGGGGGTTTGAAAATTACTAGGTCCAAAGCAAAGTTTTCATATTTAATTTCTGAGGAGGTTGTCTCAAACATATAACACTTTACTGTGATAAAGGTTTATAGAGCTTTTTCACCAATCAGATTCTTTTTTAAGGCAGGAAAAAATCCCTATCTTAGCGAGTTGGACTCTTACCAACTAAAAAACCCTGCCCCGTCATATACCATTCTGGGACTGCTGGTGGCATTACTTCAGAAATGGCAGTTATCTAAGCGTTCTAAACTATCTGTATGTGTCTCTCCTCGGCTTCTTTAACGTGCAATATAGATTTACATAGGGATTTTACAATGGTCCATGTTTCTCGATTTTCCATGATCTTATCTTCCGGATTATTATCTGTTAACTGGAAACCTAATTTCCGTTGGACTTCATTTCTCTTTAAGTTCCATTGTTTACAGTAGAAGATGGACCAATTAGAATTGATGACTGTCTATACAAACCCCTCCGAAGGAGTGTCGCCTTGTCGTGGCGGAGGGGCTCAGTACCTGAGCCAGACGGCCTACTAAGTGTCATTTTGATTACTGGTAGGCAAGAGGTGAGGGGAAGCAAAGAACATTCCAAACGGGTAGATGGGGCTCGTTAGTCTTGGTTGACGACTCATCTAGGAGAAGAGGACTCCGAAATCAAACTCCCCCAGGGGCTCCTACTATGGTAGGTACGGGTTTGGCGTACCCGGGGCCCCGAGCCATACTCTCGATTGGGTTCCTCCAAGAGGTGAGAGAGCACATGCCAAACGCCCAATCAACTTTGGTCCACTTTTGTGTTTGACCTCCCACCTGTTACCTCCCTGTACACAGTCTGATGGATAACCTACGCGCGGGTGACGCAAGGGGTGACTGGGTAATCGCGTAAGTCCCAGCCCCTGGTTATCATGTAGGATCTGTGTGCGTATCCGCTGATAAAGGTCAGTCCCGGGGAGGGGCCATTGCATGAGCTGATGCACTCCTGAAGGCGATTGGGTCCCTCTGTCTATACATTGGGAGGTGAGACCCTAGGGTGAGCAAGGTCCAGGCCAGGACTCTCACCTAAGCCGGGGTGGCGCCCAGGATGTGAGCATGCCATCGGAGACATTTGCAATGGTGGAGGATGACATCGCCATGAGTTCTCCAAAAACTCAAAACAAAAAATATAAAGTTTGTGTAAAGGAAGTAGCAGAGTTGAGTGGTCCTCGCTACTTAGTGATAACTAGAACTGAGGAAGGGAAAAAGTTTCTTTCAGTGAGCCCATTTATAATCCAGAAGGGCCTGGATAAGATAGCTGGTCCAGTGAAGTCGTGCACTAGATCGCGCAATGGCACGCTTCTAGTAGAAGCGCATTCAGCAGAACAGGCAGCTAAAATACAAAAAGCAAACCTGTTGGCCAGCTATCCAATACGTGTTGACCTGCATAAGACGTTAAACTCGTCACGCGGTGTCGTTAATACCCGCGCTTTAGACGGACTCAGCGTTGAAGAAATTAAGGAAAACCTGGAAGATCAAGGTGTTACTTGTGTGTATCGGGTTCATCGCAAAGAAAGCGGTGAATTGAAGCCTACTCGTACCCTGTTCCTGACCTTTGATCGGGTAGATCTCCCACAAAGGATTAAGGCAGGGTATGAATCCATTGAAGTTAGGCCGTTCATTCCGAACCCACTCAGGTGTTTCAAGTGCCAGCGCTTTGGACATACAAGCGAGCTTTGTAAGGGACTAGCTACATGCCCTCAATGCGGAGATGAACTCCACGATGGTGCATGTACTACAGCTCCTTCATGTGTTAACTGCAGAGGTGAACATCCATCTAGTTCCCGAGACTGCCCCCGCTTTATAGAGGAAAGAGCGATTCAAGAGATACGGGTTAAAGAGAAGGTGCCCTTCTCAGAAGCCCGGAAGATCTTGCGTTTACGCCAACCCTCTGTTCCCAGATCTGGAACCTATAGCTCTGTTGCAGCTAAAGCGGTAGCGAGCAGAGAGATCGCAACGCAGACCAGCGATTTCAATGGAGCAACAATTTCTGAAAAGACACTTGTTGCCCGTAGCTCTATTCCAAAGCCCTCAACATCGGCACGCACATCTGCGTCAACGTCTACGAAGTCCGTAAGTGCAAAAAACATCGTCACATCACCATCAAAATCATCAAGATCAACACAAGAAAGAAGCAAGCCCGTAAGATATGATGCCTCACCGATCAAGTTCAAGAAGACTTATACAAGAAACGACTTCCTCAAGGAAGATAAGGCTCATCCCAATACATCAAAGGGATATAAGAGTCCAAGGAGATCCCCTCGAAGATCCTCTTCTAGAGAATCTTCAGGGGTGGACTCAGACCGGCGTCTTTCATCTTCGCCGGTCCCCATTAGCAACCGGTTCGAGACACTCGAACCCAAGTTTGCTATGGGAAGACGCACGTCCTCGGCAGAGGACATGGATTTGGACCAATCTGCCCACACTGGGAGACCCCCAGTGGAAAAGAGGCGCGAAAAAGCGTCCGAAAAGAACGTCAGCCCAAGAGAGAAAAGGGCTAAATTAGTTCGACAACCGCCTGCTCCAAAGTAATGAAGATTTACCTTGGAATTACCTATCCCACACACAATGCAATATGACTATCCTACAATGGAACGTACGTGGCATTCGAACTCAAAGGCCAGAACTTGAGCTCTTGCTCAAAGACAACGAACCTCTGGTCGCATGTTTGCAAGAGACTAAACTGCGTCCTCAAGACGCTTTCTATCTAAGGCGATACACCCCAGTACGGTGTGATGTTACACCAGAAGAGGGTGTTCCGGCACATGGCGGCGCTATGATACTTGTGAGAGATGACATATATATGCAAATTGTACCAATACAGTCTGATATCCAATCAGTTGCAATAAGGATTATACTGCCAGACATCCATTTCACCATCTGTAATATTTATTTGCCTCCGTCACATGACCTCTCGCACATTGATTTAGAAGATCTAGTTTCCCAGTTGCCAACACCGTTTCTGTTGGTGGGAGACTTCAATGCGCACCATCCACTTTGGGGTTCAAGTCGCGCCTGTGCGAGAGGTAAACTCATTTCCGATTTCTTGGACAGTCAGAACCTAGCTCTCCTCAACACTGGAGAGCCTACATTCATTTCGGACTCCCACAGCACCTTCTCACACCTTGATCTTGCAGTTTGTTCACCTCAGTTGGCAGTCTCCTTACAATGGAATGTCATCTCTGATTTACACTCTAGTGACCACTTCCCATGTCTTATTAGTCTCTTGACGCAACATACATACTCCACACGTATGCCCAGGTGGCGTTTGGACCATGCCAACTGGAACCTTTACACCCAGTTGGCTGTCTTTACCTACAACGAGCATGACTCAGTAAATAATTTGGCGCAGCATCTCACGGAGACGATTCTCTCTGCTGCTGAACAATCGATTCCGCGGTCGACTACACACCCCCGTCGATTTCCCGTTCCCTGGTGGACGGAAGAATGTCGGAATGCCATTCGTGCTCGAAGGCGTGCACTTAGGGTTTTCCAACGTCACCCTACTTTGGAAAACCTAATCGAGTACAAGAAAATGCGCGCCAGGTCCAGACAAGTCATTAAGGATAGCAAAAAGTCATCATGGAGCAAATTTGTAGCTTCATTTAACCGACACACACCTTCCTCGGTTGTGTGGGATAGATTAAGGCGTGTTGCAGCTAAAACGACCCAAGTACCAATAGCGGGACTAAAAACAGCCACAGGAGCTGTTGTTGATTCATTTGAAGTGGCCAATACCTTTGGCAGTGCTTTCGCACAAGTGTCTAGCTCGGAAAACTACTCCCCTGAGTTCCTTCCAATTAAAACTCAGGTGGAATCTCAAGGCTTCTCGTTTCGTTCTAGAAACGTAGAAGATTACAATCGCCTTTTCACCATGGCAGAGCTGGAGTATTCCCTGAAATCTTCGCGATGTTCAGCACCAGGACCGGACGGTATTCATTTACAAATGTTACAACAGCTCTCTCCTGAAGGTAAGGCATTCCTGCTCGAGGTCTATAACCGTGTTTGGGTTGACACTATACTCCCAGAAAATTGGCGGGAGGCCACCGTTATTCCCATCTTGAAGGCTGGGAAGGACCGTCATCTTCCCTCCAGCTATCGTCCTATTTCCCTCACCAGTTGCGTTTGCAAGGTGATGGAACGCATGATCAATGGACGATTGGTATGGTGGTTAGAAAGTCGTAACCTACTGACTAACATCCAGTGTGGTTTTCGACGACGCCGTTCAACTGTTGACCATCTTGTGTCAATATCGACACAGATAATGGACGGGTTTATGAAGAAGTGTCAAACCGTTGGCATATTTTTCGATCTTGAGAAGGCTTATGATACGTGCTGGCGAGCAGGGATTCTACGTTCCCTGTATGCCTGGAACATACGTGGACGCCTACCACTTTTCATTCAGGAGTTTATGAAGGACCGCTTTTTCCGAGTAAGGGTCGGCTCGGTTTTTTCTAATTCTTTTGTTCAGGAGGAGGGAGTACCTCAGGGTTCGGTGCTAAGTGTCACGCTCTTTGCTATAGCAATTAACTCCATCTGGAAATGTGTTCCACCTGGAGTTTCGTCATGCCTTTTCGTAGACGACTTCGCTGTCTATTGCACTTCTCAGCGCACGGCGTTTTTACAACGGCGCCTGCAGCAATGTTTGGACAACCTCAGAGAATGGAGCATGAAAAACGGCTTCCGTTTCTCAACTGAGAAGACAATCTGCGTTAATTTCTGGCGCGGTAGGAGACGATTACCACCTTCGCTCCGATTTGGTCCAGATTCACTTCCCTTCGCAGAAGAGACGCGCTTCCTGGGTTTGATCTTAGACAGGAAGCTTAGTTGGTCGTCGCATATTGCACAGCTAAGAGCGAGATGTGACCGTTCCCTAAATATTATGCGAGTACTGAATGGCAAATCGTGGGGAGCGGATCGGACAATTTTGTTGCGAATATATCGCGCATTGGTCCGATCCAAGCTAGACTATGGGTGTATTGTTTATTCGTCAGCACGACCATCTGTGCTGAGAAGATTAGACGTGGTCCACAATAGGGGCATCCGCATTGCAACAGGAGCTTTTCCAACAAGCCCAGTGGTGAGCCTTTACGCCGAGTCCGCAGAAGCTCCTCTGCAATATCGGCGTGAGATTCTCTTGGCAAATTATGGTTGTGCGCTTAGATGTATGCCTAAGCACCCAACGTTCGCTTCTTTTTTCACCACCACGCTAAGAGAACGATATAGAAATAGCTCCCTTAGTCCAAAGCCTGCGGGGTTCCGTTTCCAAGAGCTCCTAGTGAAGCTTGGCGTGGAACTGCCTGTGATGTTCGCCAAGGGCGAGAGACTTTATCCCCCTTGGCTATCTGGTACGCCCCATGTAGATCTTGGGATGACCATACACCAGAAGTCCACGATGCCTATTTCAAGTATCCGCACGTGTTTCTTAGAATTTTTGTCAGGTTACTCTGACCGTAGATATATTTACACCGATGGATCAAAGAACACCAACGGTGTTGGATGTGCTTATGTTTATGGAACCGAACCATATACATTCGGTTTTCCAAATAGCACTTCCATTTTTACTGCAGAGCTTTATGCAATTTATCGAGCCGTTTTGTATGTTCGCCGTCGTAAATTAGGTGACTGCCTGATTTTGAGCGATTCCCTTAGTGCACTGCAGAGCCTTTGTCAGTTGTACAACCCCCACCCTATTGTACAACGTATCCAGGATGCCCTCCATGTTTTACACGCTTCTGGTGTTGATGTGGTGTGTGCATGGATTCCTGGTCACGTAGGTTTGCCTGGGAATGAAATGGCAGATTTAGCAGCAAAGACGGCAACTACAGAACCCAGAATTATCATCTCACGTGTTACTTCGGAAGACTTTAGGCTTGAAGTGCGGAGAGTGGTGCTGTCGTCCTGGCACGACGAGTGGTCAGCTCTCCGCGGTAATAAGCTTAGAGAAGTGAAAGAACTTCCGATAAACTGGTTAACTTCCTGTCGCACATCTCGTCGCGAGGAGGTTAGTTTGGCTCGATTAAGAATAGGGCACTGCAATTTTTCGCACGGTTACCTATTTAAAAGGGACCCTGCGCCTCTATGTCCGCTGTGTGACAACGTTTTGTCGGTTCGCCACGTGCTGCTGGAGTGTTGCTCTCTAGCGCACCTTCGGGATTCTCTGCAGCTGCCTGCCAGAGTTGCGGAGGTCCTGGCGGACGACAGAACAGCGGTTGATAGAGTTTTTAATTTTTTAGCGCAGTGTAATATGAATTTGAGGATTTAAATTTTTTAATTATCTGTTTCTTCTTTTGGACAAATTTATCACCTTGTTTCATATCTGGCTATTGCCACTGCCTTTTACCTTTGTATATTTTGTTGTCTCTAGTATTTTTATTTTTTGAGTGAAATTTATATCTGGCTATTGCCATGAATCTTTTAAGGGCGCTGATGACCTTGAAGTTGAGCGCCCTTAAACCAAATCCAAATCCAAATCCAGTCTATACAAAGAAGTAGAATGAAACTACAAAGATGGAGATATTGTTCTTCAATAAAATACATTTGCCAAGAATGGATATCGGATAACCGTTTTCAGTCCTTTTTTCACTCACTATTTTCTGTGAAGTTTGAAAATGAAAAATGGCTGGAAATTAAATACAGGTTATTGGGGATATAAGTACATACACCTATTTTGATAATTGTTACTTTAATATGTATTCACTTTAGTGTATTAGTTGTTCTTCCTTTTCATATAATGGCCCAAGAAGTGGACAGGAGTGTAGTTTTCTAAATCCAAATTGTGTAATGGGCAGTAATGGCCCAAGAAGTGTCAAAAGTCTGGGCAGTAACAAGCGCTCAAATATTTTGGAGAACAGTGGTAGAAGGCTAATTGGCCTGTAGCTTGATGGATCATTGCGAATTTTGTTGGGCTTCTGTATCACTATAATATTGGCATGCTTCCATGCTGTTGGAAAGTATGTTAAACGTAGCATTGCATTGTAGATTTGTGTTAGCAACACTATGGTTTTGCATGGTAAATTTTTAAGCAAAGGTTGCACAATATGGTCAAATCCAGGAGCTTTATTAGATGGTAATCTAGTAATGGTATTTTGTATTATTCCTGGAGTAAATAGTTTACACATTGGTGACAGTTGTAGTGGCTGCACTAGGGTGTTATATACTTTCTCATTCATGGTAGGGTCTTCTGAGGTGTTGGGTTTAAACTGATGGAGTAGAATTTCAGAAAATTTGTTTACCTTTGCTTGTGAGGTTGTAAGCCATTGATTACCAACTCTAAGTGAAGGGATTTTGTCAACGACCTTGGTCAAAATTTTTGTTTTTCTCCAAAGGCTGCCATCTTTGGCTTCTAAAGACTGTAAATGTTTTTCCTTGGTTTCTCTGTTGAGTTCTTTTAATGCCAGTTTTAACTCATTGGTGGCATTGTTATAATTTCTCTTATGTGGAGGGTACTTAGTTCTTTCCCATATTTTCCTAGCTGAATTTCTCACATATTGAAGTTGTAATATGTGAGGTGGAAAAATAACTCTTCTGTTTCTAAAGTATTTATCTGAATACATGAAGGATGCAAGATTAGCTGCTGTCTGAATATTTTTGGTTATTGTACTGACTGCTATATCAACATCTCTCTTGGTTTTTAAAGGGATTTTTGTAACTGTAGTGCTATTCAGATATGATTTGTACGTTGACCAGTTAAATGGATGGTTTATGAGGGAGTATTTCTTTGTGTTATTTGAGACAGTTGCAGATATTTCAAGTAGAACAGGATAGTGGTCGGAGCTTAGGTCATGAATAACTCTTGGGAAGCTGCATAAGTGAGAAAACTGTTTTCCAACAAAGAAATCAAGAACATCAGGTCTATTTCCTGTATCTGGAAAGTGCGTAGGTTCTATTGGATGTGCTATTTGTAGTCTAAATTTATGTATTTGTTCATACAGCATTCTTCCTCGTGGATTAATTGCATCAGATCCCCACCTTTGATGCTTACTGTTGTGATCTCCTCCTAATATGAATTTATCCCCCATTTCATGCATTACTCCGCATATTATGCTAGGAGTTACATGTTGGTCAGGAGCTGAATAGAAAGCTCCTAGTTGGTAGTTTACATTATCGATCTGTACTTCTACTCTTGCAACTTGCACTTCATTTTCTGAGATAGGAGGAAGCTGATTGTGGTTAATATTAGCTCTAATGATTATTGCAGCCCCACCTTTCCTGCTGTGAGAAGGATGGTCTGCCCTATATATTTTATAATCAGGCATGAAAAAATTTAAAGATGGAGTGAGTTTTGTTTCTGTCACCATCAATAAGTCTATATTGTAATTTTTTAGAAAAAAGTTCAACTCGTGATATTTATTATTTAGACTTTGACAATTCCATGTGCTAATTTGAATACTCTGTATGCTGTATTATTCATTGTGTAGTATTTTTGGAATCAGGATATTTAATGTGTTAATAGTAGTTTGAAGTAGTGATAAAAGCATGTCAATCTTGTTGATCATATCAGTCATTACTGTGCTATTTATTGTGTTAAAAGTGTTACCTTGTTTGTTTCTGGAGTTACCTGCAACATAAGCATAAGTAGGTCGATTGGTAGCGTCAGTGTAGTTGGGTAGAGCTGATCCTCCTTGGTTTGTAGTTGCACTTTGTGCTGTTACTGTTGTTGTGTTCTGAGTTGTGGCAACTATCAATGGATGCTTCCTGACTGTGGTTTGCTGGAATTTAGGAGATCTTCTCTGGATTCTTTGGTATTCGGGACAACCCCTGTAGTTGGCTGGATGACATCCTTTGCAGTTTGTGCATATTGGCAGGATGTCCTTTGGTTTGTTGCAATTTTCCGTGAGATGAAGTCCTTCACATTTTACGCATCTTGCTGTTTGATTACAAAAATTTTTGGTATGCCCATATTGTTGACATCTATGGCATTGTATAATTTCTCGCTTTGGTTTGGGTGGCTCTAATAACAGCATTGTAAAGCCGGGTTAGGTTATAGATTTCTGGATTTTTTGAATTTGGTTTTAGGTCCAGAAAAAACAGTGGTATGGGTAATTTTGTGACTGGGTGTCTGACTGGTAACATTTGTAATGGTTCATATCCCAGCTCTTTTAATTCAGCCATCATTAATTCTGTGCTGCAAGTGTAATGTAGTCCTCTTATTACTACTCTGAAAACCCTATCAGATTTTAATTGATAGGTGTGATATTCTGCCTTGTGCGTTTCTAAGAACGCAGTTACTTTTCAATATCCTTCTATTAGATCCATATTTAGCTTAACTACATTATTCTCCACTGTCTTGTATCTAAATTCTCCACAATTAAGGGAATTTAGTTCTTTAATCATAGCATTCATGTCGTGTATGTTGTGAATATAAATTGTGGAGGTTTACTTATCTGTGAATTTTCCATCACTGGTTGTGCTGCTGATTCTTGTACATGTTGTTCATCAAGGCTGGCTAGAGGTGCAAAAGCATTTGATGTTGGTATAGTGATTTCATTATCCATTCTTATTCTCTTTAAACAACTTCGATTACTATTAGAGAAGCTGGATGAGCTTTGTTGTGCCATATTTAATGCTGATTTTGTTGAACGTAAAGAAAAAGGAACAGAAAAGATAACCAGGGAAAGTTCCCTGCCAGTAGCTTAATTATGTCACTGAATGTTATGTTTACACAGATTTTATTATCACAAAACACGCACAATTGTATCACTGCACTATGTACTCAGAAAGATTGTTTGTTAAGCTCAAATTAACTTAAAAACTGCAAATGAAACGCACATAATTCTCATGGTACATTTCTCAATTCCATGACCCACAATCCTGCAAAAGAACGAAACTAATGGCAATGAAGGGTAAAGCTGTTGTCGTTATCATTTTCATCATTATTATTAGTATTAGTATTGGTATTATTAATGTAGTACTGTATTAGTAGTTTTTCTTTTTGGTAGGCAGGGGAAAAATCTTCAAAAGACACCACGAAGCCGGCGAGTTGGGTTCCTATCAACTAAAAAAACCCTCCAGAATCATTAGAGCTTCTTGAACTACCCTGGTGGTATTACTTCAAGAAGACGATTCAAGATGTTAGTTGTGTATGTCGGTCAGTAATTGTCTTAAATATCATTCATTTCTCGTCGTTTGCGAGATATGTCATGGGCGAACTTGCGATTATTCTCCAATTAGTGTCAGACTTACCTAAGCATGAAGGGGACCACGTGTGGAGCCGTGAACTATGTCATTTTGAACTCAATTTGTTGTCTGAGGTTGCGCCATTTAATGCAGTCAAAAAGCGTGTGTTCCATTGTGTCCATCTTCCCACAGTAAATGCACTCATCTAAAGCACTAAGGCCGAATCGTTTGAGGTAATGGCCAAACCTGCGAGAAGAGTTAGCCATCTTAATATCAAAAACTATGTGTTGACGGTAGCTCAGCGTCTCGTCTTCCAATACTTCCCATCAAACTACCCTCTGAGAGATATTACAGGTGCTGAAAGTGACGTCGATATACGACTCACTGTTACGTCGTACAAATGTAGGAGCCTGTCCACGACTGAGTGATGAGATCATCTTCAGCTAGCCACTCTGCCAAGACACGTCCTCTGATATCCTCCACAGGAAAGGACCGCTGATGCGATTTAGCATTAAAATATCCACTGACCATAATCTCCTTAGTATGGCTCCTAATTGCCAGTCGTAATTTGTGAAAAAATGTGGTAAAAGCCAGCAAATCCACGTTGGGAGAAATGTAGCAACCGAAAACAACCATAAACGGTGTCTCGATCCATACAAACCCTTCCCCGTGTCCGGTACGTAAGACCGGAACAGTATTATTGGAAATGCGTATGGCAACATGAAGATTACGATCGACTTGCCATTGTTCTTGTGTGACTTTGACTTTATTCGGTTCCGCCATCAATATGATGTCCACGTCATATTCCATAGCCATCTGCTTCATGAGGTCCATAGCTTCTCTGCCTCTGTAAATGTTGCCTTGAAGTATACGGAGAACAGCGTTTATGCATGGTATCTCGTCGTGAGGTTAAGTCATCCGGCTTAGGGGAGCCTGCCATCAATTCCTTTTAAACTCCCGGAGCGTGCATCGCTGACTAGTTTTCTGTATTTAGGACAGTTTTGGGAGCCCATCTTGTGGCCCCAACGAGCACATGACAATCAGTATGGTTCATTGACACAATCAGCAGCCAAATGACCGTCTTTTCCACACTTCAGACAAAGATCTCCTCGAGGACCGGAGCAAACATTGGCACGATGGCCAAACTCTTGACAACGGAAACATCGCGGTACACGTCCCTGTATCTTGCAAGAGCACCAACCGATACGGACATGTCCAAGTTTCAGAAGTTTCTGTGCTATTTCTGGTTGGACAGCTACTGTAGCAATCTGCCCTTCTGTTGTTGTGGGCCGCATGGATTTCACCTGGATATTCTCTGCAGCCATATCTATAGGCCGAGAAAGTGCCTCTTGCACTTCGGAGGATGTAGTGATGGCATCAATTCCATGAATATGGAAAATTTTATCATTTCGTTTCGGACAACGTGTCACCGTGTTACTTTGGCGGCTATAGCAGAGCGTAAGGTCTCTGCTTGGTCGTTTCCACCATTGATGGTCATGAGCAACTCTCAACTGCGGGTTTTGTTGATAGTTTGCACTTCTAAACCAAGGTCAGTTAAGTTCACCTGCTGTTTAACTTCCTTTAAGAGATCGGCGTATGTTTGTTGTCCAGGAGAAACAATAATAGCCCCTGTATTCTTACGCGTTGAAGAAGGTCGTGAAGTATGAATTTGATACCACCCTCCGGGGCCGGTGTTGTACTGTCTGGGAGCATGTAGCAGTATCTTAATGTAAGAATCCAGAAAGACATATTCCAGGATTTTCTGAGTCCAGGAGAGATTAAATCCGGCAGGTAATAGTATTCGAATTTTCCATCGTCCATGTTTCCGAGCCAAAGTTTTTAATTTCGTCAATTTTTCTAATAGAAGGCTCAAGGTATCACCTCGTGCTGAAGACTGCGCAGCTGTGAGCTTATATATAAAGCGTTCATCGGTCCGAAAACCTCCCTCCATAGGAATTTTTTTACTTGATGTGAGATAACTCATGCCTGTATGCTCCGTATCTAAGTCTTTGAGATCCAAAAGCTCTGGGTATCGATCCCTGAACAGTCTGAACTCATATCAGTGTCAGCAGTAATGATAGCCAAGTTGCATTCCTTATTCGCCAAGAGGGGATTGCCATATTCAAGTTCAACGTTATGAAAAGCATCTGTGGCCCAAGGTTCTTATAATAATGACCGAAGAAGTCCGACGTCGGTAATGGCCACCAAATTAGCTTGGATATCTGAAGCTGTTCGAGTTATTGATAGTGGGATCCGTGGATTCTAGCGGATCCATTTGGATACCAACAGAACTACACATTTTGGGGTCAACGATCAATTTAGAAGATTCTTGAATAAGCCACACGCACAGCATCTCAGAAATGTCTTTGACCACCTGAATGTTATTTTTATCTCCATTTTGGTGTTCACGTTAACCTTAATAATATCTATTAGTCCATTTGCCACCTTGGAAGGTTCATATATTAGTCTTGGCAATAAATCAGGTTCCTTTGATGTTGATTCAGGTTGCTCTCTCTTAAGACCAGCGCATGATAAGGCGGCGGACGTTGTCGGCGTTTCTATAACCACGGGATCGGCAGTCGATTTATTGTGGACTGTTGGGTTTATAGCAACTTCAGCTGTGACACTACAAGGCATGTTCAAGTGATTCATATCGACTGGTGTTAGATTCTGCACATCCGCAGTAGCAGATCTAAGTAACTCAACCTGAGGAGTCACTGTAGCATGTAGGTAGTCGTTGGATGTCGATCGGGTATGGCCTGCCAGCCTACCAACAGCAGGGTTTGTAATAGGCAAATATTTCCTTCTATACGATACCAATGTACGATGGGTAACATTGCTTACTTGCAAATCTGTCCTTTGGCACTTCTTAGTACTGTGGCTCAGGATGCATTCAATAAATTCAATAGCAATACTACACAACATATTTATTACCAGCCAAGTACACAAGTTTATGGAATAACAATAGAAAAACAAAAGATTAACTAAAGGTATACATAGAATCTTTGATGTATAAAATGGCATAGACCTCAGTACCTAATGACTGCAAAACATCATCCATACATACAACAAATTCCAGTTGCCTTTACAATTAACTTAATATTTCCAATATTTTCCACTTTTATATCAATTTAGGTTACATATGTAAATGCTGGTAACCAAGTAAACAAGTTCAGATACAGACGTGGACAAACTATTAGACTACGTCTGATTGATGCAGCTTTTGTTAATTTTTTACTTAATAACGCTTTAGGAGAACATGTAGCCTCACTATAATTTGCAATAACATTCTGCAATGGTTTTTAATTACCTTGCATCCACTTATTTTAAAATTTCACAGTTTGATGTTGGTAATCCTGGCTGTTTATCAGTGACTTGCAACAAGACTGAAAATTAAGGTACGGTGAAAAACAGCCTGGAAACAGTCCTGATTTAAATCCCATTGAGAATCTTTGGGCAATTATTAAGAAAAGACTAAAGAAAATTAACATTACTACAAAAGTGGGGCTGATAGTCACATTCATATTTGGCTCAGATACCCTGAAATTCGGGAATCTTGCAAAACCCTTGTACACAGTATGCCAAAGAGGATTCAAGCTGTTATCAAGGCAGAAGGGATGCATACTAAGTACTAACACAAACGATGTTGTCATATGTAGCGATATAATTACTGTAAGACAGCTTAAAAGTAAATAAATACCTATACAAAGCCCCAAGTTCTCTTTAGTCTAATAATCTGTCCACGTCTGTAAGTCTGTTCTGCAGCATTCACAAATTTTAATGAATATCCGTGATAGCAATTAAAACTTGTTCTGCTAACACTTCCGCAACTTAACAGCACTATGTTTTAACAACTATACCACTTATTAAACCAAATTAAGCACTATAATCCGAGTTTCAAGGAAATTATTATTTTGAGTTATGCTAGGAGAAATACAATAATTTCGTTCTATGCTAATGTACAATGAGTGTTGGTGGTGTTTTTGGTACAAAAGATGTTCAAGTTACCCTCTAGTATAATTAGGGTTGTCTCGTGGATAACAGGTCTGCACAGCAGTGGCTGTCGCACCGGAAACCACGTGTGAGTACATCCCCTTCAGTTTTTGTCGCCTTGCGAGAGTTTGGGCTTTACCCCGTCTCTCTGCCGCCAAGAGATGTCATCACAGCTTCCTTCCTCTGCAGCCGTTTTTTTTGTTCCTGATTGTGTCACTAACTTTGGGGACATACTTGTGAGAGTACGGCTTTAACTCCTGGGCTGAAACTCGTTTAGGAGCATTGCGATGCACCCACTTTGCCTAAAATTACGAAACAAATCTAGAAGTATGTGTTACATTTACATTAGCTTCTCTAGCTTTTATTTAACAATCTATTCTTATGGAAAGTTAGTTCTTCTATCTGCTACATGTCACTCCTCATAAACACCCGCAGAAATGGTTTTATCACATATTTCTTTATAGATACAATGATAATAGAGAAACACAGCAATACTATGTGAAATCGTCTAAGAGCTGCACATTGGACTATGCATGGCCATAAAAAAGCGAATAACGACTTCCCATTTCAGGGGACAAGCTAAAAATTACACCTTGTTGAGTTAAATTTAAATTAACACTGCTCTTAAATTCGTCAATGGATTTTCCTGAAATTTTTATGAGTTATTCTATGTCAATTATTTCAAGTGGTTGTTTCCGTTGATGGTTTATTGAGACTATACAAATTATTCATTCATCAGAGAAATAAAATTCACTCTTAAAACATGTGAATTCATGTAAGCATCTTGTTCTCAAAGTATCAGAGGTAGAGAGCTGAATTTTTCCATACATATATACAAGACATAATTAAACTTTCTGATTTACTATAATAATTTTATAAAATATGTTAATGACATTAACAAAGCAACAACATTGCAATTTCTAGTAAACAATTCACACAACTTGTCATAATTGAGATCATACTAAGAACAGGTATGCTAAAGTGTGATTCTGTATTGCGAGCAGTTTCAGTGAAAAATGTACTGAAATTCATGTGTTAAGAGTACATTTTATTATGATATACCGTATTCGGTTTGCTGGATGAAATCATTTTTATAGACTCAACATGAGCTATGAATGCAAATAACCGCTTGAAATAATTTTCATCTTTACCTGATTACCCTCCCCTTATGTAGGGCTTACAAGCTTGTGCCTAGGGGCAGACGCCTGTTGGGGAGGAACCTATGGACCGAACAGAGTGAACACCTGGAAGCAGGTGGTGAGCCAAGCACCAGGTATGATAGTGAGGAAGAGGATGATATGAAATGCAGGCGAAATGGATGATTACAAAGGTGGTGATAAAGCATTTGGTGGGATGAGTGACGGGGGAAACCGGAGGATCCAGAGAAAACCCACCCAGATGCCGCTTTGTCCACCATGAATACCATATGTGGATCCATGGGATCGAACATGGGCCTCCTGGGAGGTAGGCGAACGGTGAAGTAATATTCATGATTTATAAAATAATTCAGAAAAAAACATTGAGAGCTTTTAGAGCAGCGGCAATTTGTCACTAAGGTGTAATTTCTTATGTTCAGAGTAGCTTGACCCCTTTAAAAAAGTATAGGTACCTATCGGAAACTTCAACCCAATAGCAAGGAATGTATTTGTTATTGTTGAATATCCCCACAAAAATATTTACATAAATTGTGTGATTCAATGAGACCTACATTTTTCTGAGAACACAAAAGAGTAAGATCTTCCTATAAACAACCATCATTTTATTTTCAGATTCTTCAAACCAGAACATAGAACAAATTTAATTTTAATAAGTTTTCTAAATTATCTTCTGACGTGTCCTTTAATTCATGTACTTAAAGGATGAATAAAATGAGTTAGGAGTGATTACTCTCTGTACCATGAACATAATAGAGAAGGTGTTGCAAAAATTCGATACCTAGATTTCGCCAGAATACATGTTTTGTGGCCCCAGGAAAAAAGCAAAGGTTCTCTCTCTCTCTCTCTCTCTCTCTCTCTCTCTCTCTCTCTGTGTGTGTGTGTGTGTGTGTGTGTGTGTGTGTGTGTGTGTGTGTGTGTGTGTGTCAAAAAACCATTTAAATAAAAAAATAAGTGATTAATATCAATCTTGGTTAAAATAACTAAAGATGCTACACGAATTTTTTTTAAGAAAATACCCCCACTCCAAGCGATTCTTTATATGATACATCTTTGAACCTTTTAAATTTATTAACCATAGTCAAACGATTTTGAATTAAAATATTTAAATAAAAAATAAAATATCTTGGCTCAGAAACATTGATAATGATGGCACAACATAAAAAATATAACAGAAATGAAATGACTTAGAGCCATAGATGTATGTAGAGGATGGAAAAACGATCAAATACAACAATTAAAGTAGAAGAATTAAAGGAAGCAATAATAGAATACAGAACCATTTGGGAACAGCGCTTAAAAAGAATGGAATAAAACAAAATTCCCAAAATAACTAGTAACTTCTACAAGAACAGAACAGGACGACCGAGGAAAAGGTGGAAGGCACAAGACTTTGGAGCCGAATCAGGCTAAATGGGCTAAACCATGTTGAAGAATTTTCTTTCAAATTAATTTAGACACTAAAAGTCAGGTCTCCGATTCAATTTCCTGACTTCTTGGACCTATTCTAGAATATATCCTGCCATGTTTTATACCTTATTTCAACCAATATAAAATATTGTATGAAAAAGTTTTGATAGACATTTCCTTAATCTAGTATTACTACATTTTACATAAATTACACTAAAATCTAAAACTAAATTTAATCTTAATGTGTAATTTAGATGCAGGTATCAGAAATAATTTTAGTTTCTGCACAAGTAGGTATGTTTTTGTGAGTTATAAATTTATTCTGAAGTGTGAAGGAACATAGAGAACCTCTCTTATCCCGGAAGAAAGCATAGATCCCCAATGTTCTCGACGATAGAAGCAAAAGACCACTCCCTATACAATTTCATTACCTTTTGCTACGAAATGGTGAATCCTCTACTCTATGAATACATCGTTACACCTCATAACTCAATGCATTAAACCTTGCAAGGCTACTTTCATTCAGGATCTTCCTTTTGTATCTACCCCAGAGAACCGCACGAGCGACTCAGGTATAAGAGTAAGAGATAAAGAGGAGGGGATCAAAATGTAGAGGAAGTTAAACCTGAAAACTTTTATGTTGCAAAGTTATGTAAATGTGGGGATGAAAGAAACGAGCTGCTGGAACTGCATAGTAAATAGCAAACCTGCAGAGAAGAAGAGTGTTTCAAGTACAGAGAGTGCTACTAAGGCAGGAAATGTGATGCACATGAAAAACTGCAGTTTAGGTGCATAAGACGCTCGGAAAAACAAACACAAACACACCCAAATTTTCAAAAGCATCATACCTAAGAATTTTTAAAAGCAACAACAAAGCAGGCCTATTTTGTTAAATAAAATGAAACTCTTTCTTTAGCGAATACAAGAAGATGCCATGCTACAATTTAAAGGCAGAAAACTAGTACGTACACCCTGCGCGGCTCTCGTACTGCAGTCAGGTAACATTACCCACTAATAATATAACACCACAAGAGATCTGAATCAAAACTACGAGTGGTACTTGATAAGACATTAAATATTAAATAAACAGCATTAATAACAAAAAGAATATAGATGTTTACATGACATTAGACTGTTGCATACCAATATTTAATAACATTTTCAATTCTTTAGCTTAAAACTGGAAATCTGTGAAATCTACAGTGTATAACTCTATTTAGAAATCTAAGGTGTGTAATGCAAATTAAATAAATATGAAATTTGATGTGTTGCACTCACATGACTTTCTGTACTCTATTGCTAACTATTCTTACAATATCTTATTCCTCTATCTTCATGTTAGTCGAGATGAATATTTGCAGAAATTATCTTATTGCTCAGTTTCTTGTAGGTGCAAGGGGAATATGGAAACACAGTAAAATCTTTTAAGATTTGCAGGTATATAATATTAAAAAATGAATAACGATCTACCATTTCTGGAAAAGATAAGGATGCAAAGCTCACACAAATAACAAGGAATATCTCCGAAATGGCTCACTTAAGAAAAAAAAAAAAAAAAAAAAAAAAAAAGGAAGGAAGAAAATTTATTTGGACATCTTGTGTTTTAACGCGATCTATATCTTTGTAGAGTAAGATTTGGTCTATCTCTTAAGGGTTACCACTTATGCAAAAGTCATCAAGAGTAAACAACGCTACGTGGAGAATAACCAGAGGATTCAAAATATAAATTTCATTTGCCATAAACATATCTTAAACGTAAGGCATTTTAATCAAAATGGTTAGAGCCATTTTCGAGCAAATAACAATTTTCGAAAAATTTTCCATGTAATGGGTGGTTAAGGGTGGAGAAATTTTCTTCAAAATCTTTGTGGGGCATCCTTGAAAGACATTAAAATTAAATGCCATTTTGGTTTTAACCAACTTTTGGATTTGAGTTATGCTGTTCTCTCTCTCTCTCTCTCTCTCTCTCTTTCTTACACACACACACACACACACACACACACACACACACACACACACACACACGGACGTTTTTCTAAAAGTGCTTCTTTTGGATTCAGGGGGCCTCAAAACATATATTTCCGGCCAAATCTCGACATCGAATTTTTGGGAACAAGCGTGAATCAGCTGCGCAAAATTTGTCAACCAAATGCAACAATGTGATATCAAGATATTAGTAACTATCCCACTTTATAGCGTTACACTACATTTTAACGAATAAGAAGCTAAGAAAGGTGTTTTAACCAAAAATGATTGCTTATCCACTAGCGTTTGTGTGTTTTTGTCACCTTTGTAGCATTTGTCTGTTTTATCACTCTCGCAACATCTGTCCATTTTATCATCTACACATGATATGTCTTATTCCTTAGCTATCACTTTTATCCATTTGCTTTTCCTCAATGCCTAAATTTCTTGGCTAACTACTTCTTAACTACGTACAGAATTCAAACTTGTACTTCTTACTTCGTTTGGTTTATGTTGAAACATGGGAATTGGAGAGAGAACGCACTACTGCCCGCGCTTTTGTGGGTACTCCATGACTGCCTAATCTCATTTCGCATCGGTTCCATGCAACATGCAACGGTGAGATTGACTGCCTGACTATAGCGCAGCTATCAAAGAGCAGCGCTTTAATAACTGCTGTTAGATAGCGTCAGTGTAGAGTTCCCGTCCAAGAAGGGTTCCTTGGAGGGTCCCGGTAAGCTGGTGAGATCTTCGGCTTCATGGATATCGGATGCTGGATCACATCCGCAGTCTTCACACGCATCTTCCGATTCAGAGTAACTGTCTTCTAAATTTGTGTTGAAACTGTCCAATATGTCGTCCATTAATTCGTCTTTTTCCCCGCGCTTCACATGCTCACAGACAGCTTTCCAATTTTGGGGCAAGAAATGTGATGTGTACGACCTATAAATTGTACTACGAATAGTCGCCTTTGTAAATGAATCGGCTGCTGTGCTTGTTGGTTTTCTATTTGGTCGTTTCCTTCCTGGTATTCTAACAGCGGTCCCATTTTCGTCTGCTTTCTTCTTTCTTGCAAAATTCTGTATATTGAAGTGCGAGATACACCAGTAGCTGCGGCGGTTCTTTCCATGACCTGTATCACGGATATTGTTGGTTTACTCGATGTTAACGCCTCTAGTTCATCAGCAAAACACTCATGTACCAAACATACAACTTCCCGTGCATCAGATTGAAGAGGTTTCCCCTTTCTTCCAACACCAGCTTGGAACAATACGATTGCCAACACAATGAGCAGGACTAAACACATCACCAGCATTTTCATATTTCATTCTCAATATTAAGGGCTATATGTACATAAGCATCCCGTACACTCGTCGAAACACGTATTACCGACAAACGCAGACTAGGCAGTCGCGGATAGCCGTGGCATTGTGTTGTCATCCCTCCCCTATCACAGGGAGGGGTAGCGCTAAGTAGGTCATGTTCCAACTTAGACCAGACGGACTGTACATTATGCATTGATTTTAATATCATATGAAAATTGTGACAAATGAAAATGTTACAAATCTCACTTTTGTCACAAATGTGACAAATGGAAAGAAAAAAAAGTTCTCTTTATCGTCAACACCAATTAACAATTTGTCGTCACCTTGCAACTCAAAGCTGTTCTGTCCAATCGTAACCGTGACACCTACTTTACTGCGTTTTAGTTCTACTCTCTCTGCGTCACAAATTGCTTCCAACGATACACTCACATTCACTCAGTCAGGCTTAGCTAAGAACAACTTCACACAACAAACAACTCCGACGCGACGATTAAATGTATACAATTGTCTGACGATAGATACTCAAACTTTCTGAAAACTGACTGTACAGGAGCGCCGGCGCACACACTTAAAACTGCTGACAGCTGTTTCGTTCAGTACGTACCGTCTAACTTCTCAACACTTCATTCGCTTATATAGCAGAGAATGACGTAGTACGGATTTTTCTTGAAATCCACCTTTTTGTGAACAAAAACACGGTGCGCGAACAGATTCTCGAATACCTGGAATCGCTTTGTTCTGGCCGTTCCATTGTCGTTGGGCCGCGTATTTATATGCAGTGTTGTGAGGTAGCTTAACCTTGAGCCTCTTTTTCAGGGCGGCTGCCGGCCGGTGTTGTATTATTTATTGCAATTGTTTATCCATATCAGATCATTTCTTTATAAAATTAATCTTGCCCTTCATAATTCCGGTATCATATCTAAAATGTGAATAGTACCAGATATAAGCGATACTCGTTTATCTTGTCAGTGTTCATAGCCAAAATTTTATGACAATGTATTCACGACTTTTCAAAAGTAGTCATACTAATCAAGGAGTTCTAAGAAAAGAGTTGTAAAATGAAAGCTATCCCTTTTATAACTTCTTTTCTTTCTCAGAAAGAAAATGCCATAGTTTGTCTATTTAATTCTTTAACAGTAACATATTTCTCTTGCAAGGTAATATATTTATTCACGGTTGTAAAATTACCACTTTTTTGTGCGAGCTGGAATTAATTTCATAGGCGCAGCTTTCTTCAACATTCCTTTTTAGCCCTTCTTTTTACATGGCGGTGTCTAAGAAAAAAGATCATATTTCTTCCTTGAAAACAAATGAGAATTTTGCCGCTCAGCTTCCTTATTAACCTCCCAGCTTTACGCCGTGATTTAGGAGATGTTCTGTGCATAATTCTTGAACTCTATGGACTCAAAGACCAGCATCTTTAGGAAAGGGGGGAAAAATATCTCGCGTAAATGGCTCAATGGTCCGCAACTTTGAGCCGCAAAGGGAGCAATGGGAAATGGTGCATGCCAATTTCCCATTACTTTTCACGGGCCAGGTCAGTTTTTCGGCTTCCCCTCTTTCACATTCTTCATAGCCGTGGCAAATTGTCGCTTCATGCCAACCGGCGTCTTATGTATGGCCTTGGGTGAATTATGGATGTGTAGCTCTCTCCTTATTCCGTTCCGCTCCCGGTAGATATACAGGGCGCTCCACTCGACTCCACTATATTTTATTGCAGTTACGAATCTGCATCTAACTAACCTAGGACTACTATGACTGTTTACCACTTGCTTACAACTATCTCTTCCATGGCCATTGTAATACATTAAAAATCTAATGTTGCACTCACATGACTTTCTCTACTATTGTACTAACCATTCTTAGAAACTCTTACTCTTGTATCTTCTTCGTGTTAGTTGAGATAAACATTCGCAGAAATTATCTTATTTCCTTGTAGGTGCAAGGGGAATGTGGGAATACAATCAAATCTTTTAAAGCCTTTAAATTTTTTTTGCACGATTAACATATACAAATTAATAACGATGTTCTATTTCACAAAACTAAAAGTTCCCAAAACTCACACAGAAAACAAGGCGTATCTCTGAAATGGTTCATTCTAAAAAAATTATTTGGACATAAATTGTGTAATCTAACAAGATCAACATTTTTTTCTGTAGTAAGATTTGGTCTATCTCTTAAGGTTTACCAGTTAATGCAAAAGTCTTCGAAAGTAAATGCGACTACATGGGCTATAGCCAGAAAATTCAACATATACATTTCATTTGTCATACAAATATCTCAAACATATGACATTTTAATCAAAATCATTAGAGCTGTTTTCAGGAAATTCAAATTTTTTTTAAAAAACGTTCCATGTAAAGGGTACTTAGGTGGCGCAATTTTCTTCAAAATCTTGGTGGCCCATCCTTGAAATACATCAACCTTAAATACCAACTTTGGTTTTTAACCGACTTTTGGTTTTTGAGTTATGCTGTCCACAGACTGACACAAAGGCGCGCGCGCACGTGCACGCACGCACGTACGCACACAGACACAGACACACACACACACGGACCTTTTTCTAAAAATTCCTTTTTTTGGAATCAGGGGGCCTCAAAACACATTTCCGGTGAAACATCGAAGTCGAATTTTTGGGTGGAATATGTACAATAATTCCTCTGCTTTACTATATGTAGTAGAGAAAGTAAAAATCTGATACTCCAGTCACATGACTCTCTCTACCCATTCTAAAACAAAATATTCCTACAAAAGTTGATAAAAATTTGTAGAAATCCCTTTATTAAATATTTCCTTGTAGGTACATTGGAGATGTAGCAATATACTCGTAGTAGACTGAAGCGACACTCAAATACTTTGAGACCTGGTTGGTGTGTGTGGATTTCAAAAACCGTTCTGGTGCATTTTCAGTGAAATCTAAGCATTGAGCTATTGGATAGAACGCAATACCTTCTCTATCTACTATGCACATGTTAGAGAAAGTGAGTTTTTAGGTTCAGGGGTTTAAAAGCATATATTTCTGGTGACATCTCAACATAGAATTTTTGGATGAAATGCAGCACTTCTTCTACTGACTGTAATGATTGTTACAATAGTCTGTAAAGATGCTTATTGGTAAGAAAACTCTTCCCTTCGTGCAATGATTTTGTTGTTTGTTAACAAAGAAAGCATACTATATACACAATGTAGTACTCCAGTATTTTTATCTATTGGAAAACATGTTGCATGCCACAAAAGTGTCCACATCTGTTGACATCCGCACGCATGTTACCCACCAAATAGTTCCATTAGCAATGATGGTTTCTAGTGGAGCGCCCTGTATAGTGTGTGTGTACATAGACGCCCAAGCAGTGCCGTATGTGTGAGCAAGATATACTGCTTCGGTCACGGAATTTGTTGAGCCTATTCGTTGCGCAAAACATGTCAGATTAAAATGCACTACGCGCAGAAACTCGAAGGGTGCAAACACAGTGGCATGTACGGCGTTACAACAAAGGGAGATGTGGCCACTGTTAAACAATACAGCACACATGTGTTGCTGTATAGCTTTAAACCCCCGCACGCGAATTGCTGTGTTCGGTACAACGTATTGGCTAACAACAGCAAGGAAAGCACTACAATCTACTATGAGTGCGTGTATTTTCGCACATAAAGGGACTATGTTGTTTTCTGCCTGCAAATTAGTTTCCACATCGATTTTTAGCTTTACTACGTACGAGTTATAGTTAGAAAAAGCGTTGTATTCCACACAAAATTCTATACCGAGAATACACGTGTTCTGACACTCCCTCAACCAGTGGAATATGTGAAATCAATTCAATGATTTCTGCAACGGGGTTACGAACTCTTGCCAGGTACTTCAATTGAATATATTATTTCTATTTTGAAAGAGCTGGCCCTGAACATGAGAAAAAGTAGTGGAGAAGAATACAAAAAGTACACATTGAAAACATGTGGAAAGTAGAGCCTAAATCAATCCAAGAAGACTATCATGAACATCAATGGAAATTTAACCCATTTTCCGACGTCAAATTTAAGAATGCTAGACGCCAGAAATGTAGAGAAGCTGAGTTTCTGCTATAGCAACAAGAAAAAACTCGAAATAGGTATATGTAATTCCTGGATTTTGTTTTCCTCAGTTGGCAGTACTAAACAAGTCGAACTGCACTAGTTGAATATGTTTTAGGTTATTTGTTTCATAGAATTTCACATTTTCTGGTCGAATAATTGTGATATAATATTTAAATTCATATTTTTTATGAAGTAGTCCCGGTAAATATTCAACCGTCTGACCTTCCAGATAAATTTTCTGGCTCCGCTGGAGAATTTATTGGCTAGCTCAGAAGCTTATGATTGCTTAGAACTATTCCATTCATACGCGACTTGTTAGAAATCAACCAATCATGTGCATAACAACTTAAAATTTCAACCAATTACAATCTTCATTCGTGAAAAATGTATCACATTTCATTATCAGTTCCTCTGGCTTTAAATTATCACTGCTTTTATTATGTTGTGATCAGGTCAGAGAACCTAGCTGCACTGTGCTATCGATGCGCAACAGCTGACATAATTTGACGTAACAGAGCCGCTATTCAAATGTCAAAGTGGCTGAGTCTCGCTTATTTAATGCTGAAATAGATGAAATAATTTGAAGAGGGAATCAGTTTGACAAATTTTGTGTTGAAGCAATTATAAATTAATAGCAGATTCTCCAACTTCTGACATTGCCAACATCTTAAAAAATTGAATCAGTAATATGAGAATGTTGTAGGTCGTGTCAATGGACGCTGATGTATGTATGGCTGCTACCGTTTCCTTTTAATTATTTTAAGAGATCAGTAATACTAATTACAATGCAGCATTTAAATAATATTTAATTGGCTATATCATCCTTTAATTCCTGAAATAGTCTTAACCCTGGAACACTAACCCTATTCCTACAGTACATAAACACTGAGCCTCGTAAAATTTACTACTGTTTATTTCTATTACAAAATACCTTACTATTATGCTTATGCCTGCCTCATAAAATATTATCTTGACTCATTTAAACTGTTATGAGACAACCAAGACAGTTCTATCTCGCCTCACTTACATCAATTTGTGCACAGATTTGCCCTATGTTCTTTGCAGTATCCATGGCAACATTCTTTGCCCAGTTAGAGGAGAATTTTCATCGTTGCTCCTACACACATCAATATTTCGTCCTGCCATATCTTCACCATCTGTAGCAGTCATTATTACATCATCAGACTCCACATTATCAATTTCTTCGTCGGAGCTAAAATCAATCTGGGGGCTACTATCTTCTTCAAGAAGCATTGCTATAATCTTTTTTTCCAAAATTTGGGTCGTCTGCACGCAGAATACTTATCTGAAACGATCGACAGCAATGATTCAACTGCTTTCCTGAATTGTTATTACACGTTCTGCTTTCCTGAATTCATATTATTACAAAAATAAATCTGCTTCCTTATGAAATTCTGGATACGTTAAAATTTACGACAAAGCACTTACTAACAATGCACTGTTGCACCCGATTTCGACAATGCACACCCACCGACCAAGCTCTTCAAAAGCTAGGAAGCTACTGAAAAGGAAATAATTGTACCGCGAAAACTATAGGAGTAAAAACAGGATTGCCAATCGTGCGTCGTAAAAATAACGAGGCTTAGCGTTCTAGGGTTAGTGAATGCAACTCGTGATACTCAAATTCTCTAGATAAATTATTTGGTCACTTCGAGACTCGAGAATTTATTGATAATTTGACAATTACTCGTAGCATTCTTCTGCTGCTTGTTGTTGTTGTTCTTCTTCTAATGACGCTACAATCAAAAGCCGGCGTGGGCCTTCTTCATCCAAGACCTCCAATCATATGCATCCAGAGCCATCTGTTGCCAATCTTTGCATTTTAGGAGCTGGTAACTATCCTCTTTCACTGAATCCATCCACCTTTTCCTAGGTTCCCCTATCGGACGCTTTCCAAACCACTCCTGTTGTCACTTTTTAGGTAGTTGTTCTTCATACACTCTTTGTGTATGCCCTGTCCGCAGTAGTGTTTTTAATTTGACCACAGTGGACAGTTCTGGTTCTTTGAAGAGGTCATATATTTCCTTGTCTCCATATTCCATTCTCATGTATAGATCCACACATTCTTCTTAAGATCTTCGCCACGTGCTGCTAGAGTGTTGCTCTCTAGCTCACCTTCGGGATTCTCTGCAGCTGCCTGCCAGACTTGCAGAGGTCCTAGCGGACGACAAAACAGCGGTTGATAGTTTTTAATTTTTTAACGGAGTGCAATATCAATTTGAGGATTTAAAATTTTTAATTATCTGTTTCTGATTTTGGACATATTTATCACCTTGTTTCATATCTGGCTATTGCCACTGCTTTTTACCTTTGTATATTTTTCTTGTTGCTAGTATTTTTATTTTTTGAGTGAAATTTATATCTGGCTATTGCCATGAATCTTTTAAGGGCGCTGATGACCTAGAAGTTGAGCGCCCTTAAACCAAATCAAAATCAAAATTAAGATCTTCGTTTCAAATGTGTTATGCTTTCGGCCGCCTTCGTCATGGTCCATCCGTAAATATGTAAGAGACGTATGCATGTTTTGTATAATCTTATTCAGATTTCAGAATTGGTAAAAGACTAAACTATGCTTTGTTTGCTCAGTGTATTCAGTTTCGGATTTCTTGTATTTCATCGTTATTGGTTATTTGTTCCTAAATATGAAAATTTCCTCACTACTCCAAAATTTAGTGCCTGTTCTAAATTGCTGTTCTCTATTAATTTACTTACTACTATTTCATGCATAGAGGTGTTAAATTATCATATACGAATTATCACTTGATCATTCTTTTGTTTTGTACAAATTATCAAGTCGTTATTTTGGTTAGTCAGTATCGACAACTGTGTCCCATAAATGTCTGAAAAACAGTTTATTACACATTATAATCGAATAAAAATCAAAAGAGCCCTCCGTTTTAATATAACTTGTTTTTAAAAATTATTCTTTTAGTAATTAATGTATTTTTACAGAAGAAATGTTATTTGTTAATGTTAAAAAATAAAGTGAGGTTATTCTGAGATTATAAGCTGGCTTTCTGTTATAACGATAAGAGAATGTAATTGTTGGTTTTCGGTTTCTTCATTTGGCAGTACTGAGAAAGTCAAATTGAAGTAATCGTAATGAATCTATTTCAGTTTCTTTCTTATGACATTTAGCATTTTTGGTAAAATCTTTGGGATATAGTCTTCAAATTCATATGTAATTTATAAAATAGTGCAGATAGATATCATTCAACAGACTATCTCCCAGATAAATTTTCGAGCGGAGCAAGAGAAGCATAGTACCACGTCATATTTTTTATTTAAATAAAGGACATATAATTTAACTTGTACAGTATAGAATATATAAAAAGATTAATGGATTCTCTAGCACCCTATTTCTTAATCCAGAGCACGAAAACATTCTGAATTAATTTCTATTTTTGTGCTGCTCAAAATTTGCATATCTACGTGGCAGAATAGACGACCATTAGAAGCATAAATTTTTTCTTCCACCCCATAAATAATTGTAGACAAAAGATGAAGGTCCATCTGAATATTGCTCTAGAAATCCCGTTCTTTTTAACGGCACAGCCATTTAAATGAATATTAATTATTTTATAAGATACAAGCATACGAATTTTGTATCACCTTTTTCTGGGCGACTATGAATTATACTTTACTGTGCCAAGGGCGGTATATATCTTACGCTGAAGTATACTGCACAAAAAAATCACGTTCATAATGGAACACGTCTGAAATAAATCACTCGTAAACACCGTAACAAGTTCTGCTTCTTCGCTTACCTTTTGTCCTACTGTTTCTTTCTGAACCAGGCCTTCAGTACCCTACCTAAGCTACCTTACCTTCCCTCTTCCCAACCATATGTCAAAGTTCATGTGGCCATCAAGAGAGGCAGCAATTTATACAATACCGGCTTCTGCGTTCAGAAAATTTGCCAGTGGTGTATTCGTTAGAGTGTCAATTGCAGAGTATTTGTAAAATCTTCTGTCTGTAACAATTTTATGTTTGTGCATAACTTCCTCTGCTTAGATAAGATACATGGATGGACTTGTGGGTTTAAGGGCGCCCAACTTCTAGGTCATCAGCGCCCTTATAAAATTCATGGCAATAGCCACATATAAATTTCAGTCAAAAATAAAATCACTGGTAACAATAAAAATATACACATAAACCTAAAATACAGTGGCAATAGCCAGATATAAAACAAGGTAATAGATATGTCAAAAATCATAAACAAATATCTAAAAATTTAAATCCTCAAATTGATATTACAATCCACTAAAAACTTAAAAACTCTATCAACCGCTGTTTTGTCGTCCGCTAAGACCTCTGCAAGCCTGCCAGGCAGCTGCAGTGAATCTCAAAGGTGCTCTAGAGAGGAACAGTCTAGCAGCACGTGACGGACAGACAAAAGATTGTCCCACAGCGGACAATTGTCGCAATTTTTTGTTTGTGCTTAACTTCCTGCTGCTTAGATAAAATGCAGACAGCATCTGTGATATATTGCAAAATACTATATCAGGTTGTAATCGGAAATATGGGTTTTGAGGTGTTTTGTACGAAAAGTATTACCCACTCTCTTTAAAGACTCAGGTATTCATCAGACTTTTTGTTTCTACTTTCTCTACTACGTATAGCAAGTAGCAGAAGTGTGTGTGTGTGTGTGTGTGTGTGTGTGTGTGTGTGTGTGTGTGTGTGTGTGTGTGTGTGAAAAACATAACTCAAAAACGAAAAGCCGCCTAAAAAAAAGGTTATTTAACTTCAATTCCTTTCAAGGATGGGACACGAAAATTTTAAGAAAATTCCTCCGCCATTAACTAACCTTTCATGGAAAATATGTCCATAGTTATGATTTTCTCAAAAACAGCCTTAAATTTTGATTAAAATGCCATATGTTTAATATATTTTATGGCAAATGAAATGTAAATTTTGAATTTTCTGACTATAGCCTATATAACCCTGTTTATTCTCGATGACTTTTGCATGACTGATAAACCGTAAGAGATAGACCAATCTTACTGTACAAAAAATGCAATCCTCATTAAGACACACAAGTTATGTCCAAATGCATTTCGTGGTGTGAACCATTTCGGAGATATTCCTTGTTAACTGAGTTTTTCAATAATTAAACTTTTCTTAAATGGAAGGTCGTTGTTCACTTTATCTCTTAGCTGTGCAAGAGAACGTAATTTCGAAGCCTTCACAGCCACAGCATAATTTTCTGCAATGTGCCTGTAGAAAGATCTGCTCAATAACCAGTTCTGAAAAGTATGCAAGTATTGCATTTTTACTAGTCAAACTAATGCATTATTCGTTTTTCCATCCACAGAGCTTTTTACTTTTCACTTTTCTTAAATGGAAGGTAATTGTTCACTTTATCTCTTAGCCGTGCAAGAGAACGTAATTTCGAAGCCTTCATAGCCACAACATAATTTTCTCCAATGTGCCTTTAGAAAGATCTGCTTAATTACCAGTTCTGAAAAGCATGCAAGTATTGTATTTTCATTAGTCAGACTAATGCATTTTTCGTTTCTCCAACCACAAAACTTTATATATATATATATATATATTTATATATATATTTTCGTAAACATATATTGATTTTGCTGGAATTAACAAACTCTCAGTACTCTTGGGTCGTTCAAAATGTCAAGTTGAATTCAAACCATATTTTTAGTAGATTTAGCATTATCCTCCATTTTCCTGTATAAGTGTTGAAACAAATGAAGCATCTGCTTAGCAACCATATTATGTCATAATCTGAGACCTCTGATTTGTTCTAGTTTTCATTTAGCAATTTTATTAATTATTTTTACATATTTTTATGCTCTTGTCACAATCTGCAGATTATACGCTAGTTACATGAATAACTATTTCGTGCATTCCGTACGTAGTTGTAGAAAAAGTCAAAATGTGCATTTATAATGGCGGTACGTCAGATAGTATAACTATATACGTACATATAAAGGGTTTAAAGAGTTCTGGACGTTTTCTTAGAGGCTATGAAGATGTGGCCTATTCAAGTTGCAACTTCATCTGTAGCTAATTTGAAAATCCATAAGCATCCCAAAGTTACAAAGAGGAACACTCAACATCTTGGCCTTGACCTTGAGCTGACATAAAGGTAACTATTAAGTACAAAGAAACCAATTCGGGCAGAAAAAAGGAGCCGGAGTGAACAAAAGAATTCTGTGACGCGATTCAAAAACACTACCCTCAAAGGGATCGCTGGCACGGCGAGCTGTTTGCAAAAATAATTTCATTTCTGATGGGAAAAGCGAAAACTAGCTTTCGCAAAAGTTTGTGTGACAAACACGTCAGGAAACGGTGAGAACTTCCCAGGATCATCCGGGATTGGGGGAGGGTAAAGGGGAGATTCGATTTAACGTCCTGTTTGTGAACCACCCCTGGCTGCTTTATACCTGGATCACTGGTCAGTGAGGAAGTAGAATAAAGGCTATAGGAGGTTTTACATATAAATACAGGGCTTCCTCTTGCCCAGATGTGGAGCTAGCAGTCTCAAATGGCCCTTGCTATTGTAGATAAGTCTTACCTTACTGTATCCTTTGGCATAAGCAAATGGAAAAGTTTACTATCAACAATGATGTTATTGTTATGCTTATATTGGCAAACTAATATTTTCATTCAGCTAGCTTGCTTTCCTTTTACTTTAAATTGAAAGTTGGCCACTAAAGATCTTCCCCCATATCAGATGTAAATATTGCGATATAGCTACAACTGGATGCTGTTTTGGAACATACTAAAAAAAAGCAACTTCAATGAAGGTGATGATGATTTCAATGGATGTGAATTTCTTTAACGCGAGTAGTGAGAGCTGTAATTGTAATTAGTGTAACGATTTCTTGTCATTAAAGTGCTATGAATTTGCATATGTAGCTATTGTTGAATGAAGAATTGAAAATCTTCTTGCCATTTGAGAAATTTCGTAACAGGCAAGGAATTACGACTTGATTTGGAAGAACTCGAGTTCTTGGACCTGAAACGTTCGGAAATGTTAGCGAAAAATAAGTCGGGATTTGAGATTAACCGCAGTTTTGTGTAGCTACCATCTAGAAACCCAGTTCTACCAAAGTTATTGCGTTAACTCCGGAAATTCTCTCTTTCTCGCCATCGCACTCTTGCTCTTTATCTTCCTCTTCCGCTTTCTCTCCTCCCTCAACTTTTCCCCATCCCTCCCCCTCTCTTCCTTTTACTCTCCTTTCCTCTACACCACCGTTGCTCTCTCTTTCTTAGTATGTTTTAATATTATGCAAATGTGAGCCTGTTCCGTATATTATCTGATAGAAACCAAACTGTTTCCCATAGTAACCGGTTTACTTATGTAAACAAAAACAGGTAATGCGTTTTTTTTTTTTTTCGGATTCAGAGGGCCTTTACTTATTATTATAACCATTTGAGGTATTCCTCGTTATTGGTTTAAATGTTCCAAAACCTATATTTTTCTCAAATGATCGTGCAAAGAGAACGGGATTTTAAAGCCATCATATATCGACCAGTAAATGAAGTTTAAACTCCCGGTTAGGTTTAAACTATAGGTTTAAGTTTTATTTCATTTTATAAACGTTAATCTTCGATTGGACTTCAGTTAACTTTACTGGGTCTTGTCCTTCGTTTAACTATAGTTTAAGGTGATGGTACCAGCTTTAAATATTGCAACAAAACGGAGTTCGACGGACCCCACTCTGACACCAGTGTTACAAAACGACAAAATCCAATCCAGTTACTTTTCTATCCTTTAGTTTTCTTCAACGTGTGTGCGAAAACAGTTCTCTTCTACTGACGTTAACACAGTCTACACTCTTTCGTGATATCACAACTCAACTGTTTTCTTCTAGAAGCCTTGACTCAGTCCTTTCATTGTTTTTCTTCATTTTCTTTGTCTTTCACACGCTAACTCCGCCGATACAATCACTCGACGCTCGTTAAAACTTCTTCACACGACGTATCTTTCGCGGGACAGTTCCACATACACGTTGACACACCGACCGACTCATGACTGTAACTCTCTCCTCTGCTGTTTTCTCGCCTCGTTGTATAGCGAGGATGACGTAACATGTACCTTTCTCGACTACAAAAACACGCCGGCCGCCGGATGCCACTCGAATGCTCTGAAAACATTGAGTTACCTCTTGACTGGTGTTAGTCACGTGCTCGCACGCTGAATGGTATAGAGAAATTTGACCTTGTGCGTTTGTTTGCTCACCGGCCTGGTAGGTGGTGTGAAAGAGTTTAGCCTCGACCATCCTTTGTCGTGCGCTGCACCCGACATCACAACAGGGATATCGGGGAAGTATTTCAGGGATCGCTTCTGTGAGGTTATTGCTATAACCCAAAGACCCTAAGCTTTCTAATATAAGCTGAAATATAAAATGACCATTAATTTTTAAAGAAATTTAGATTTACGGAACAGACAGTCCTAACCTTGTTGCCTACGTCCAATTTTAAACCGAGTACAGAAATCAAAGACAAGGATAAACTATAAAAGCATATATTTTAATATTGGATTTCTATTAATGCATGCTTGAAGATTAAACGTAAACATAAAACAAGGAACCATGTCACGCAATTAATTCATGCATCACGTAAACAAACAGCACAAGCTTCTCTAAACATTAATTACCTGTCACCTAGCCTCCTCTATACCTACGAAAACATGTTCTATTACGGCCATGCTTAACTTGAAGCAGATAGAAAACTAGTTTTGATGTACACTATATATGTAAATATATTATAATAAATAGTGTCAAGCAAGCGTTTATAACACTTTGTTCAGTTACTGCAAAGCTTATTATCTTCTCTAGTAAAGTAGAGGAAGTATTGTATTCCACCCAAAAATTTGCTGTCGAGATTTCAGCGGAAATATGTTTTGAGGCCCCCTAAATCCAAAGAAAGAATTTTTACTTTCTCTACTGATAAGTAGAAGGAAGTATTGTATTCTACCCAAAAATTCGATGTCGAGATTTCACCGGAAATATGTTTTGAGAGCCCCTGAATCCAAAAAGAGCATTTTTAGAAAACGGTCTGTGTGTGTGCGTGTGCGTGCGTGCAGCATAACTCATAAACGAAAAGTCGGTTACCTTTTTGTTGCAATAAATTGTGGGTTCTTTAAATTTAATTTACACAAGAACCGTTGAATCTATTGAAATACGCCAAAGGAAAAAGTTGTTTATTCAATTATTCTACGAATTTAGCCATAACTCAAGAACCTTCAATGAATAATTTTTCAGCTAGATGATGATACATTTTTTTGATAATTTCTTTTTCCTAAAAAACTATAAACTTTTCAGCATTTTGATATTAAGACTTTTTTGTTATTCACAACATGAGAAAGTCTGGTGGTTCATTTCATTTCCATCCTGTATATACTTTGTGTACAATTGTGTCAAGACCAACAACAATAAAAGCTGAAGGCGCTACTATCGATTTTCTTATATACAATCGGATAACAATAGTTAAAATATCGGACACAAGTGACAGTAACATGCAGCATAAAATATTAAAAACATTTATACTTATACACATGGTCTAGCATAAATAGTGGCATGAAACTCGAGTATAATGACAATTACGATGGTGATATGAATATTATGAATTTCGCTACCCTCGTTTCATAAAAAATAGTCGCAACTTAATTGTTGCCACTGTGCTTTCATTGCATAATGATACTCCTAGTTGCGATATCTACAAATTTGTACCAGAGTACTTCACGCGGTCCCACGATTTAAACCAATGAATTTCACTTTAGACAGGCAATGGTCTATTCACGCAGTGAGAACAGGCTGTAACTCTGTTTCTCTTATTGATATCTGCGGTCTCTGATCTATATATGTTAAGTCCTCGTGCAGAATTTATAAGGGAGAAGATTTATGACACGAATCTTTGTGCTGTGCCTTAAACTCTCTTTGTTCCTGCTATGTTAGATTCAAGTAAAAAGTTTTAACCTTATTCTTCTTCCGTAAATTTATATATGTAAAGCAACTTTTACAGTTACAGCCCTTCGCTAACACCCCTAAGTTTCCACCCTGCTGTTTCCAGAATAATCTTTTCAAATCCCTCCACGAAGGTCAGCAGTAGCCCGGACATAAATATACCTTCTGTTCAATAGCTTTCATTAAATATTTCAAGGCCTCCGAAAGGAAAAGGGAACGTGGATTTCTCTTTTCTTAGACTTTCCTCCCCTCACTGTATCGAAATCTATTGAAAGAGGGAGGCTGATTTCACGATCTCTTTGGGAATCATTTCGATATACAGGTTGTACCAAAAGTTAATGCTTTTTTCCAAATAGTTACAAACCACGGCACACGCGCAACGCCTGGACACGGTGTTGAACTATTGAAATAAAGTATGAAGTATAGAAATAAGCCTAAAGGGAACAGCCCATTCATTCAGATCTTTATTATCTCTGGATATAACTTTGTTTCTCTTTGAAGACATCCCAAGTAATATTTATTCCAACAATTCTAATTCTACAAATACAATACAACTACTTTAGCTACTGCAAGCTAGCAGGTATTCCAGCTGGAAACCAGTTAGAATTTATTTATTGGTGCAAGTGTTATTCTGATTTACACACCTGTTTGCCTGATATTGGCCCTAGCCATTCATCAGACAATACACAAAAAACCATAACAATAACAAAACACAAAAGTCTCACCCTTCAAACTGTTCTGTTCATTGACCACTTCCATTTGTTTCTTACATTCCATAAACATTTCCTAACATTTCTTAGCTCCGACTGATCGTTAAAAATGCTTTTCACTGTTAACTCTATTTCTTTTTGATCATTTTCTGCAAATCAGCTGTTTTCTCTAATGGTCTGTACCTGAAAATTCTACCCATAAAGGAATATAATTTTCCGTAACATTATACACTGGACGTATTCCCTTCATCACATTCTTCTTTTCGTTTCTCATTTTCCATATTCTTAATTTAAACCACACAATCCCTTCTCTTTCGTTTTCACAAGCCTTCTTAAACACTCTCCCACTCCTTGTAAAAGCTAAGCGACTTTTTATCTCTTATTTGAGCATATAAAAATTGCCCGTCCATATCTTCTAGCCTTTCTCCTATTATTTTTCAAACTTTCTTTACTAATTTATGTCCTGGGGCAGTTTATCATTAACAGATCTTAATGACCTTGCTGCACCCGTATCTCAAAATCGCTATAAATAAACACTTATGGATCTCGATAAAGCAAGCCAACATAAATAATCAAATTTATTCCTAGTTAAGAAGCAGATACATATATTGGGAGAAATTCCTGAATTCTCAGAATATATCTAACTTAGTTATGAATCTCAACAAAATATTTCGCCCAGCTCCTACATGCTACGTTTTTCAAGCAGAAATGTTTGCTTTGGATCAAGCTATTGCAATGCATGTATTCATAGTGATTCAAATGCCTCCTTTCTATTCAAATTCATATTCAAGATGCTCTCGGGCTTCGAGCCAGGTGTAGTGATGAAAAGACATCAACGTTTCGGGAGTGTACATCTCTCCCATCTTCAGGAGAGATTATTTTAGCCTCCTTTCTAGTCATTCAAGAATGATAAAATCCTCTGTAAAATACAATTAAAAGGGGCATTATTCAAAACACGAGACATATTTATCTATTAACGCCAAACAATGGGTTAAAGGTCATCCTGGAATTGTTGGAAACAAGAGAGCTGCTCAAATGGTAAAGCTTTCTGTGAAAGCTATCTTCGAATTCAACTGTTTATACCTAAATTCACATTTAACGTTCTTTATAAAGAGAGAAATAGTGAAAACCTGGAATAATCTCTGGTTAAGCAGCTTAAATGAACAGTTAAGAAAAAATTTATTTCTTCTTCCGGTTTTTGATCGCACCGTTTGCAAGTATTTCACGCCAAATTCAATATTTTTACTTAATTTTCTACTGGACTTGGAAAATTTAAAAGTTACCTACACGTTTAAATGCACATGGTTTTTTCTTAAGTGTGGGAAATCACAAGAAATAGATTCCACCTGTTGTTCCAGTGCGGTAGAGAACGTATCAGAAGATACATTTTACTAAGACATTTTTACCATTGTAAAATAAATTTTAACATAATACACATTATTTAGGATAATTATTTGACTAAGTCTCTATTTCCTGTTACAAAATGTTAGCAGTCAATAACTCTGGTACCAACATTACATTATGGAAGGGGTGGCTGTAATTCTATAGACATACACAGAATCTTTAAGGGCTTCTATAGAAGATGAAGATATTGCAGCAGGCAAATATTATTTCATATTCACATGCACACACTGTGAGAACCAAGCTTTGGAGAGTGCCCAGAAGCAAATCACGCACCGAATATTGTCAGTGAGTGCCTCGGTGGTGAAACTTGACTTGTAATTAAGTTTAAAAAGTTAGTGAACTAGAAGGTACGCCACGGAAAACAATAACAAACGCACTTGGAGTCGAACCACTTGAAGCAATACATCATGTTAAGAACTAGGTAGCTAGTGGAATACTGGTCTACTTACCACAAGCCTCGCCATAAATTTCCTTCTTCAGTGAACCATGTCAGCAACTTTGCCTGGAAACCGTTTATCTCATTTCATTGTGAGTTGCAAGTTGTACCGTGATTTATCTTCGCCGAACAGGGAGCCTGTGGCCAAATTTGGCGCTTCTGATTTATCCTGAGTTATTTACAGCAGTGAAAGTAGGGCCTCATTCCCTTAAAAGTGGACGTATATGGGAAGAAAAACTAGGTAATAATCTTTCTATAGACAGAGAATTTTGTGATAGTACCTGGGAGACTGTACATTTTTTTGTAAAATCGTTTCCTTTCGGAGAAAAAGAAATTAACCCCTTCAGCGCAACAGTTCTATCACGGCCAAGGCGCACCACCCAGCCGCTGCGTTCCCCACCTCTGCCCCCTATAGGCGTCATGAGTGGCGGGAGAAACCGGAGAAAACCCGCCTAGACAGCGCCTCGTCCACTACGAATACCACATACAGGTCCCTGGGATGGAACCCGGGCCGCCTTGGTGGTAGACGAACGGTGTAACCGCTTGGCCACGGCGCCGCCCAGAAACTAGTTGTGTTATTATAAAATCAGGAAAAAGTATAGTTTGCATTTTAGGCGAATGTATATCAGGGAAAAATATATTTGTTATTGAGCCATTGTTGCTATTTATCCACTGTGAATTCTATATATTTATCATCTGCATTTTGTACCCTGATTTTCTTGTTGATGCTGAACATTTATCGTACGTATAATTGTGCTTCTTTTGCTAGAATGTCCGCTCTTTCATTCCCAATATTACCGACATATCCTCGTATCCATGCAATACAGATATGTCTATCATATACTGCGAGTTTTTATCTAATTCCTGTGGCCATTGGATGTAAATTATATTTATCTTAGACTGAAATACCTGATGGATTAGTTACCTATTTAGACTACACGCACGCGCACGCACGCACATGCGGGGTGCACATATACAGGGAGTCCCAAAATTAGATCGACGAACTTTGAGAGCTGATACATAACATTATTTTAAACACGTTTTGTTAAGGAAAGCTTTTTGCTGCAGTGCTTCGTTTAGGTTAATGTCATTAGCTGTTGTCTCCCACCCAATTTAAATATTTACGGCAAAATCAACAATGCAAATTAGTATTGTATTTATCTTAGCAAGGCACTAATCTTAAACCCAGAAACACAGTACACATAAACAAAACACAAACATCTGATTGTTTACAGCTAATCACAGCTTTACTATTCAAAGCAAATGTTGGAACTTAGCCCATTGTGATTAACACAAAGAGTGCATCGGCGTGCCCTATTCTGCCGGACTCTCGCAGACACCAGCAACTTCTCTGGTTTAAAAGTTTGTCGGTCTATTAGGCAGCAATGCCGTAAAACCCCTATATTTCACTTTACACCGTTTTCCAGTACACCTACTACTCCCTGAACCATCAATGAAAAAACATCTTATTTCTCCTTTTGCATCATTTACAGCTTGAAGAATGGCATTAACCTCTTTTAGTTGATACATTTGCTCTCCTAAGACTGCTGATTCATCCGTGTTCAGAGTTGATTAACTTCAACATCGTAATCGGCGATGGCATCAAAGCGAAAAGTTTGCATCCAGTATTGGAAATTTCTGGCTTCTGTTGCTTCTATGTTTAATTTATGAGCCATAATCCTGTAGGCACGATTAATTGTATCTTCAATAGGCTGTCTATTCCACTGAGGTACATGTATAAAGTCTTCTGCCAAAAAAATATTTCCCATAGTCGCTTTTGGTTTTCGGCACATCAATAAATTAATATTTGTAAAAAAGGATCCGCATTGCTGTACACATTTTAAACAATGCAGATTCTTGTAATCCTTCTATCTATTGCTGATCGTGGTAGGCTAAACCACTTTTTAAGCAGACTTGCTTGTATGTCTGATATTGGGGTCATTCCCAGCTCGACCTTCGAAGCTTTTTGCATCTTCTGCATGATACAACAACAACAACCGCAAGCGGTATAATTCGAGTTGGGTGACCTAATTCACATTGCAAATCCTACCAATGACTCGGAATTGACGAAGTCTTTGCTCCCATTTTCTCGTTATTCCGAGGCTCTGAAATGTTCAGACATCTGCCAATTATGATATTCCACATTATCAAAGGATCAGTTTGTTTAATTCTTTCTGTTGTTTAATTTGTTTGAGTTTGTACTTCAGTAGTTACTTGTTCGTGGTCCTCTTTTGCATGCAAGAGGTTGAAAAAGAAATCTTGGTTAATTCGTAGAAAATTGCGATAGTTTTCCAGGTCCTCTACCCTCAATTCATTTTTACTGTGTCCACCAATGTCTTTTACTCCTGCTAAACGTTTCTTCCTACCGAAAAGCATGGAAATATATCCCAAACATGTGCTTAATATGTAGAGGAAATAGCAGTTCCAAAGAATTTAATACGGCCCACATTACACTAGACTGCAGTCGACATTTCTCCAAAAAGCAGTACTGCCAACCTACAAATAAAAGCATGATTTCTAATCTGAAATATCACAGGGTTAAAGTACATGCTTTCAAACAATAATACTGCTTAGATATTTACCAAACAACACATGAATCTACTCTCCTTCAGCAAATTTCGTTCTGTAACAACATTTTTGGATAAAATCAGTCCCGAACGCTAAATATTGTAATGTATATTTAATGCACCACTATGGTGCAAACATAAAAATAACAGTAACTATAACTGCATATAGGTAATGCTCTACAACAACTCAAAATAAAACCACGCAAACTCGAACAATACAATGATCTCCACAGATTGATTAATTAATACGGCGTCTAAACAGAATCTTGCTTTAAAATCTATCGGTTGGCTTCTCTGCAATGGGTTCAAAAACAAGAGCTTTTGTGACAACATAACGGATGCAGTAACACCAATATGGCTGTAGCTTTACCATGGTTATATTTTACGAACAGTTAGCTCTAATGCAACCTAACAGATGGAATATCACCAAATGTAACCAGACCGCGCCATAATGGGCAAAATGTCATTGTTGGTTTTTGTTTTGTTTCCTCTATAGTAGTTGCTACATTATATTTGCGTCCGCCATATCTATTTCTCACGCATGCTGCATGAACTGTCATTTGTTTTTTAAACAAAATACATCATAGTGTGACACACTTCCCTTTGTGTATAATTCCACTTGGATACGAAAAGCTTGGTTAAACTTTTGCACCATGGGACACCGGTTTAAGATTAATTTTTCATTGGAATTTTTCATACAGATTTCCTCTACACATTTAAGTTGGAGGGCCGGTAAAAGCCCTTGAAGGAATCCTTGAGTGTTCACCATAAGTGCATTTCGAATGCAGTGGAGGGTGGTACCTGGCCATCATTAAGATGGAGGGGCAACATGTTGGGCTCTACGTTCCCCGTCTGACGACACATTGCAGGCGCGGGCAACATATGGCCAGTGAGTGGGTGGGAAAATTCAAGGTCGAACGTCTAAGATGCCAGCTCGATCCCCGGTCGGTCACTGGAGCGACTCCTGCTATTGACCTCAACGGTAATTTTAGAAACAAAGAAGCATCAGCGCCGGGACAGAATGATGCATTTAGCCTACACTCATAAGCATATGCTTTTGAAATTTATCACTCAATATTATTAGAAAGTAAACAAATTTCCATTGCACTAACATAAGTAGCTTTCTAGTTATTGACGATTAATTACTTATGGTACCAAAAATGATCCATACAATGAAAAAAATGGTAAATTTTACCAGCATAGTACACTGGAATTTATATTGTAAATTATTACACTTTAAAAAGTAGTTTGTAATAAAATAGATCCGACTACGCAGAGTCCGCTGCATTACGTATTACTATGTAGGTATGTGTTAAAATTTTATTTACTAGTTATTTGGTTTGTATTTAATGTTTTTCTTAATCGTCCTGTATAGTAATAGAATTTAAATCCAAAATACGAGTATGTGGCAAAGTGTCAAAATATAAGAGTATAAGAGAAAAAGTGTTGCTCTCTAGCGCACCTTCGGGATTCTCTGCAGCTGCCTGCCAGACTTGCAGAGGTCTTAGCGGATGATAAAACAGCGGTTGATAGAGTTTTTAATTTTTTAGCGGAGTGCAATATCAATTTGAGGATTTAAAATTTTAGTTCTGTTTATGCTTTTGGAGGTATCTATCATCTCGATGACCTCGACGTTGAGCACCCTTAAACCAAACCAAATCAAATGTAATGAAATAAATTTTTTCTTCCATGCAAATAATTCTATTCCTCCAGAACACGCCCTTATTTTCCACGGTGATATCTGCATGTGCTTATAAATAATCTGTTTTGACTCTTAACAAACATTTAAGGGGGGAAATGTTGGAAGCAATGACTACTTTATCTACTACGTAGAATAAGGAGAAGTTTGTATTGCACCCAAAAATTCGATGTCAAGGTTAACCCTTTCGCTGCCAAGCTAAATGCTATACAATGATTTGGCTATTACAATGCACAGACTTAGCCAGTTTGAAAAGCTTCCTAGTTACGCTGGTGCAAAGTTATACAATAGACTGTCAGCAGAAATTAAAAAGTGTGAAGACTACACTAAATTCAAATTTGCTTTACAAACTTATTTATTTAATAATGTGTTCTATTCACTAGTGGAATTTTTAAAAAGGTTAAAAGTTCAGTATTCAAAAAGTCAATGTTATATATTTTGTAATCTGTTAATAGTTCATTGTGCACAGTCTCTACTACTTGGTTAATCAGTTCTTTGTATATTATTATTGTATTTGTTATTATTGTTTTGTTGTCTTTTGCTACGTATATGTACTTGCTTACCTTTGACTGGATTCAATCATGTATTACACATGTATTTATTGCATTGAATTGCAATAAAATATTCTCTAATACTACTGCTTAAACTGCCAGCCCTAAATATGGAGAAATGTGAGGTTTTACACAAAGCTTTCCACTCACCTCAATTTTGAATCTGTTGTGTTGAGATTTTTTGCAGTCACTTCTGAAATGCTGTTTTACATTTATACACACTTTTGAGAACATAACTGTAGTACATATTTTTAAAAAAGTTTTGAAATGTTAAATTTTTATTTTTAAATTTTAATTTTCCAATTTCAGTTTATTTTTGACACCATAATTATTGTTACATGCCAATTTTGGTCTTTCTTGGCAATTAATCATTATATTATTTATAAAATTACAAATTTTGAAACTTCTGTGTTTAAAATTGTTGAAATGAGCACGGTTAATTATGTAAACTGCAATTTAGAGTTTTTTCTTGGCGTATACCATTGAACACTTATGTTCCAAAAAGTTTCATGTTCATGATGAATTACATCTTGCCAGTTTGCATCCAGTTCATCTTTATCGTGATTTGTGGCATTTCCTGCCGGAGACTGTGTAGAACACACATTGTTTATTTCGTTTGTCACTGTCATCACCACTAAGTGAAATATCACTACAGCTGTCACTTTTCAGCAATGTTGCCGCAATTTCGTCTTCTGTCAAAGATTTCTTATTCCAGTGTGACATTATTTAACACTCATTAACCAAACGCCACGAGAAATCACTGTATATGAAATAAATAGTTAAGCTGTGCACGCAACAACCAACAAGACGTGTTTACCGCCATCTTGTTCTAGCGCGCTAAAATGCCATTCGCATGACAACCTCAGAAGAAAGAAAAATCAATTGTACACGAAATGCAGAGATTAACAAACAAACAATGATACCAACCATAATATAATCTATGATACCAACACAGTTTAATACGTAGATTGGATAGAGGTGGACACATACACCATCTGTTACATAATTTGTAAATTATTTGAACGCGAAAAACCAACCTCGGTGGATCGGATTGGATCGGATCACGACGCTATTCAAAGGCAATTGGCACGGATTTCATCGGATCTTGGCAGCCACCACTGTGCCGGAATTTTGTCCCGCAGGAGTTCTTTTATATGTAAATCTACACCTAAAAGAGCATGGGATTGTCACCTTTAAGCACACTGCGGAAGTTTTAAACCGAGACCTTGGAATCAGTAGACCAGCGCCTCACAAACTGAGCCACCCAGACCAACAAAAACGAAAAGTCGCTGATTTTCAATCTTAAAGAGCGAGAGAAAGACTGAGTAACAGAGAGAAACGATAAACAAATTCCAATTTGAATGCAGAGTAAAGTATTCACAACCACTAGAAACGTCACACAAATGGTCCCACAAATGCATTTCGCATTAGCCTTGTGCTTGAAAGAAATCTACAAGTTCGTAGCATCCATGTTTGTATACTAATACAGGATGTAAGTAAAATGACCCGTCAGACTAACAGCGAATTTATCACGTTGTAAACAACAAGAAAGTCTAATACCAAAATGTTGAAAAGTTTATCGTTTTCTAGAAAAAAATATTTTTAGCAAAAGAATTGAATAAACTACAACTTTTTCCTTTGGCGTATTTCAACAGTTGTGTAAATTACAATTAGGTAAAAGTTTTCAAGAATAAACAGGACTACATGGACTATAACCAGAAAATTCAAAATATACATTTCATTTGCTATAAAAATATGTTAAAAATATGGCATTTTAATCAAAATCGTTGCAGTTATTTTTGATAAAATACAAATTTTCAAAAACTTTCCATGTAAAGAATAGGTTTGCTTCAAAATCTTCGGGTTGCATCCTTGAAAAATATTAATGGTTCTTAGCCAACTTCTCGTTTTTGAATTATGCTATTTACAGACACGCAAACACAGAGACGCCGACGTGGACTTTTTTCTGAAACTGCCTTTTTTTGTTTTTTGTTTCGGGGCCTCAAAACGTATCTATTTCCTTTCGATATTGAAATATCTGGTCGAAAAGCAATGCTTACCTTACTATACGCAGTAGAGAAAGTGAAAATATATTTCAGGACTAAAGCTAGATATCGCATTTTCCATCGCTCGCTTTGATGAAACCTTCAAATAAGCAGTGGCCCTTTCTCTTTGTTACAACGTCGTGTGCACTGGGTTTGACTGACAGCTGACACAAATTACAGTACCTACAGGTTGGAGATAAATTAAAGGAGCCATGATAGATGTGTGTTTCGAGTAATCTGTCATGTATATCAAGACAGGAACTTTGTGTGTTATTGTGGAACACAGGAAGGTCGACTTCTGAAATGACACCTCCAACATCGAGCAGTAAATCGTCAGCGAGGAGGCAAAGGAATCGCGTACGTACATATTGTTACAGTGTAGATGTCGTGTATGTAAAGCAATTCATTAAGATGCGAGACAAGCAGTACTAAGTGTTAAAACAGGGGTGTCCAATCTTGTACTGTATCTAGTATAGGTAATTACGCAGTATATCTTGAAGCAGACATGCCTATTGCTCAAATACTCAATTAAACTTGTGGAGGGGGACTTAACACCTCGACCAAAGGGCGATATTTTGTGCCTATGCCTCTGATGGGGCACCCCCGGGAGGATGGATGAGACGAATGTATCCTAAGAGCGGCCGGAACGTTGCCACGACAGAGCAGATGGCAGGGTCCCTACATTTTCCTAGTTAGAAGCAGAAACGTATGCAGCAGAAACCGGAGCAGATACAGTAAAAACAAGACAAATATTATGTATATGCGAATTTAAAATATGGAAAACAATCGTCTAGTAAAAAGAGCCAAAGAAGGCAGGCCTTTAAATGGGAAAAGGACAAGAGGAAGATTCGCTTGGAGATTATTGGCAGTATTTATAACTCATCTGAGGAATAAAAGGGGAACTGAACAGATATTATCCTATACACAAATAGAAAAAGTATAACTATTCCTCTTTTTGCTTTTTAGTACTTTAATTGCCAACTTGACGTTTCATTGTTTCTCAGAAAGACAATTACCTAAGCAATTCAACAGTAGAAATAGTGATTGACATTAACTACTGCTTGCTTTGTAAAAAAGACAACATTTAATATAGAAGTGGATAAGGTATCCCTCCTGGTAATGCTAGGGTTAAAATATATTCATTATTTATTTGGTAAGCCTGTTTGGTACGTTATATTTTATTAAAATTTTAAAACATGAGGAACCCCAATTTATCAAATGCCTTTACAATACGTTAAAAAAACCCTAAACCCATGGCGCAACAGCTCTATCCGGGCCAAGCCCCACCGCCAAACCGCTGCATCCCCCACTTCTGCCCACTATAGGCGTCATGAGTTGGGCGCAGTACTCGAGGGTGGTATGTGGTCGGCGCTGCGATGCGCTCCTCCCTGCCGATTATGCGGTCTTCACGACCTGGGGCCGCTACTTTATTCAAGTAGCCCCACTTGATCCCTGAGGTACCTAACGAGGCTGAGTGCACCCCGGACCAGACCTCCCAGCGGGGGAAAAATCCCATGCCCGTAGTGTGGATCGAACCCGGGTCCCCAAAGGCAGGCGCGCTACCACTGCGCTACGGGTACGGTCTTTCAATATCTACGAAACACATATGTGTTGGATTATTAAAATTAAATGCTTTTTCTAAAAGTTATTTAATTATAAATTTTGTATCAGTGCCGTATCTACTAAATCTTAACTACTTGTTGAATATGATAGTCATGAATTAACGATGTAATATACTTATCCTTCTAAAATTTAAAAAAATATGTTTATCCCTTTGAATTGCACAAGATTTCAGGGCAATATTCAAGAAACGGTTCAAATCGAGAGAATTGTTTCTAGATACCTTCCAGGAAAATTTTCCCCTCCATAGATTCATATGCATTATAAGTGAAGAAACAAATTTGAAACATGTTCAAGTTTTATAACACCTAAGTACTTCGTTAAGAAATAAAATATTATATTTTAATTCATATTACACACCACGCCGTAACGAAGTGCAACATACAGTAATACATCAATGAATATTTCTATACGCTATTAAAATTAAACTGAGTGTCTGATAGAAAGGATCAAAGAACATTCATCAAGGCAAAGTGGTATGTAGAATCTATCCATATTAAACAAGCACCCTTCTTACATCATTAAGACAATCTATATGCATTCGTAGCACACGATGGCCTTCAGATCTGTATTTATCAGCGTCTAAAATAATAATTATATCCTGAGTAAAAAAAACCGATGAACTCTGAAGTTGCTCGGCTTCGAACCTAGAGCAAATAGAATATACAGGCAAAATTAATAACCTTCTTGTTGAGTAAACTGGAATTTGCTATGGCACCTTTATCTCATTGTAATGGCTGGGTACCTTATTAAATAGGGGTAACAAAGATTCCCGATATCAACAAATGCACACGATTACTTCATTGAACAATTGAATAGAAAAGTCTGTTACTGCCCAGCATATGTGGTGTAAAACTCTCACAAGGCTTTCTCTACTTCTTACAAAATCACGGTACCCCTATTACGTATATTTGAACTCTTCATATAAAATTGACCTATCACAATAGATCTCACTCAATTATAGTAAATAGAGGGGAAGTACTGTATTCTATTCAAAAGTTGCACATCAAAGTTTCATTGAAAATAAGTTCATATTCCTTAAATCCAAAGCCCAGGTGTGTGTGTGTGGGGGGGGGGGGGGAGGAGGGGTGTTGTGTGCGTTTTTATGTTTGTTGTGTGTGTTTTGTGTTGTGTGTTTGTTGTGTGTTTTGTGTTTGTTGTGTGTTTTGTGTTTGTTTTGTGTTTTGTGTTGTGTATGTTTTGTGTTTGTTGTGTATGTTTTGTGTTTGTTGTGTATGTTTTGTGTTTGTTGTGTATGTTTTGTGTTTGTTGTGTATGTTTTGTGTTTGTTGTGTATGTTTTGTGTTTGTTGTGTATGTTTTGTGTTTGTTGTGTATGTTGTGTGTGTGTTGTGTTGGTGGTGTGTTACGTTAACATGACTTTCCCTACTCTAGTACTATTCTTACAAATTCTTAGTCCTCTATCTTCTTCATATTGGTCGAAATAAACATTTACAGAAATGATCTAATTGCATATTTGTTTGTAGGTGCAGGAATAATATGGAAATACAGTAGGCTTTTAGCAATAGTCAAATATTTTAAAGCTGGTCGCTTTATGAAACCTTTGAAATTCCGTTCTCTTTGCAAGGACTAGATATAAAAAAGTGAATAATGAGCTTCAACTTGAGAAAAGCTTAAGTACTACGAAACCTTCACAAATAACGAGGAATATCTCCGAAATGGTCCACCCAAACAAAATAAACAAACAAAAAAGAAAATACATTTGCACATAACTTGTGAGCTTTAACGAGAACTACATTTTTGTGCAGTAAGATTTGGTCTATCTCTTACGGTTTACTAATTATGCAAAATTCATCAAGAGCAAACAAGACTACAAGGCTAGAAAGTTCAAAATATACATTTACTTTTCCATAAACTGTCTTAAATGGCATTTTTATCAGATTCACTAGAAACATTTCGAAACATTTTCCATGTAAAGGGTAGTTTAGGGTAGAGGAATTTTCTTGAAAATCTTCGTATACCATTCTTAAGATATTGAACTTATACCAACTTTGATTTTTAACCGATTTTTTTATTTGAGTTATGCTGTTCGCAGACAAACACAGACGGACCTTTCTCCAAAAATGCTTTTTTAAGAATTCAGGGGGCCTTAAAACATATATTTCCTGTGTAATCTCGAGATCAAATTTTTGGATAGAATACAATATCTGCCCCATATACTATATGTGGTAGAGAGAGAGAGTAAAAAGTAACTGAAATTATCATTTGTAGAAGTATTTAATAACATATACGATACTGTTATAGGAAACAATTCTGTTGGGGTAAAGTGACTAACTTCCACAAGTCAGGTTGTACATTTACAACTTGCTAATATCACGTGGTTAGCGCAGGCACGTACCAAGGCACTGCTCCAGCACTGGTGGTATTTTACACTTCTCTCCCCCTATGTTACCCATCTCCAATTACTTTTCTCCATCAAGGGGTGAGGATTCTTATCAAGGGACAGGTTTTTGGCTCGAGCCAAGGGAAGGCATCTTCTATTGAAAATGCACACTAAAGAAAGAAACCAACCGACCCCGGTATAAGGTGAACCTGAAGAAGACATTGGAAAACGTCTTACAAGAAATACCGTTGGCTAGGCACACGGCGTTTTACGTTAACGTCACTGAGAGAAAGAAATGGGAATGAAAAGGAAGACGAGGGATCAGGAGCGATACTATATTGCAGGGTGAAACCCTCAACCATAATGGGGATAAGCCGAGGAAATGAGGGCAGTTCCCTTTCTTTACGCTTTAGGGGAGACGCGGATGCCCTAAGCAGAAAACTGGTGCAGAACAAGAGGGAAGATTTAATAACAAATACAGGTTAAAATACATAGCACAGGTAACGCGTCTACAATGGATACTTTTTCAGTTGTTTTTAAGGTGCAGCTGAGCAATTTGGCCCAAAATTGGGGAGCACTAAAGAAATGTGTATTTCCTAATAAAATAACATGAATTTTTAAAAAAATCTGATGTGTTGCACCCGCATGACCTTCTCCACTCTTGTACTAACTATTCTTACCCATTCTTATTTCACCATCTTCGTGTTAGTCGAGATCAGCATTTGTAGAAATTATCTTATTGCTAATTTTCTTGTAGGTACAAGGGGAATATGGGTATACAGTTGGCTCTTAGTCATAGTTAATCTTTTAAAGTTGGCCACTATATGAAGGCTTTGAAATTTCGTTCTCTTTACACAGCTAAGATATAAAAAAGTGAATTACGACACATTCATTTGAGAAAAGTGTAAGTACTGGAAAGTTCACACAAATAACAAGGAATATATCCGAAATGTGCACTCCACAAAAAAAGACATAAATTGTATATTTTAACAAGATCTATACGTTCTGTATAGTAAAATGTGATTTATCTCTTGGGACTACATAGGATATAGCTATAAAACTCAAAATATACATTTCGTATGGCATGTTAATCAAAATTTTTAGAGCCATTTTTAAGAAAAACAAAATTTTTGAAAAATTACCATGTAAAGGGTAGTTTAGGATGAAGGAATTTTCCTAAAAATCTTCCTGTCGAATCCTTGAAAGATTTTGAACTTAAATATCAAATTTGGTTACTAACCAACCTTTCGCTTTTGAATTAAGCTGTTCACAGTGAGACACACATTTCTAAAAATGCTTTTTTTATTCAAGGGGCTTCAAAACATATTTCTGGTGAAGTGTCGACATCGAATTTTTGGATGGAATGCAATACTTCCTCTACTTGCTAGATGCAGTAGAGAAAGTAATGTATTATTTTTCCCCTTTGGACATTTAAACTAGCAATTAAGTGAATGTATAAATAGTAGGGAACATGCTTATTAACAGCTACCCCCAAATTAAAATCGTTTTTCACAAACGTCTTACTTAAAATGCATCCATAATCAATTTTTTTTTGTACTTTCTCAGAATTTTATTTGACCCAAAATTTCGATGTCGAGATTTCATCGGAAACATGTTTTGAGGCCCCGTGAATCCAAAAAAAAGGTTTGTGTGTGTCTATCTGTGAACAGCATAACTCAAAAACGAAAAGTCGCTTTAAAAACAAAGTTGGTAATCAATTTTAATGCCTTTGAAGGTTGTGACATGAAGATTTTGAAGAAAATTAGTCCACCTTAATCTATCCCATACATGGAAAAATTTTCGACATTTTTTATTTTCTCAAAAATGGCTTTAACGATTTTGATTGAAATGCCATACGTTTAAGATATGTTTATGGAAAAGGAAATGTATATTTTGAATTTTATGGCTATACCCCATGTATTCTTGTTTACCCTTGATGTGTTTTGCATAACTGGTAAGTCGTAAGAGGTAGACTAAGTCTTACTATACAACGAATGTAGATCTCGTTAAAACACACAATTTATGTGCATATAAATATGTTTGTGGAACCATTTAGGACATATTCCTTGTTATTTGTGAGCATTTGCAGCTTAAACTTTTCTCAAATGGAAGGTCTTTGTTCACTTTCTTATCTCTTGACCGTGCAATGAGAACGGAACTTAATAACTTAATAGCGACTAGCTTTAAGATTTATCTCTCAAAGTCTACTGTATTCTCATTTTCGTCTAGCAACTTCGAGAAAATAAGCAGTAAGATAATTTCTGCAAATGTTAATCTCGATTAACATGAAGATAGAGGAATAGGAGTGTATAAGAATACATAGTTTGTATAAGAGTAGAGAAAGTCATGTGAGTAGTCTAGTAGTAATATTAGTATGGCTATAGACATTGATTTTAAATTCCTTGTGTATTTAACGAATAATTCTAACGTAAATTCATTATCTGCACTGTTTTCACTTTGGAAACGTGCAATTTTCGAAATGCTGTGGAAGAAAGTACATTTTTAACACGAACTGGTGATACGAGTTCTCACAGATATGCACTAACTGGCTGTCTACGTCTTGCGCATGCGCAGAATGGCATCACACCAGTTGTCCCGATGCTTCCAACAGGACTACTTCGGCTGCGCTGCTCATTCTCTAGTCCCCCGCAGTAGTGATAAAAATAATTTTCTCCGGAGTGTTTAAAATAATAATTAACGGATCTTTGTACCCTTTGTGTGGAAGGAAAACTGCCTCTTCAGGCTAACAGGATTACCAGCCGTGTTGTCGTATTTAGAGTAGGTGTGTAGTGTAGGTCCTGTTCCTTCACAAAAGCCTTGAGGCGCATAAAAAATTCCTTTATTAAGAAAACGAAGCCAGTAGTGACCCAAAGAGACCTTATAGCTGCAGAATCGGACCTCCCCTCTCTCCCGGGCGAAGGAATGTGATAGACCAGAGGGGTGGGTTTCATTTATGGCGAACTTTCGTGCAACACTGGCCCAAAGATCAATGCAAATAAACTTGTACCTGCAGCCGGTGTTGCCAGCTATTCGGGGTGTAATTACCCTGTCTGATGCGAACATATTCCCTGTTTAGGCAAAAACAATTCTACCAATATTCATTAGTTACATCGTTCGTCTGCACTTATAAGATGAACCACAAAGGCCGCAAGTAATGGGATTAAATTGGAAAGATAATATGAATTTTGGTTTCTCTAGCAAATATCTACGGTAGGTAGAGGAAGTATATTACCTCCAAATTCTGACATAGAGATTTCGCGGTAAGTTCATATTTTGTGGTGTCTGAATCCAAAAAGATAATTTTGCAAACATTTCTATGAATTTGTTTGTCCGTCAACAGGTAATAATTCAACTTCCCAACTCTTAACATTCAAGTCTTCACCTTCAACTTTTCACACAAAAAATTATTCATAAATTTTATTTACAAATTGTTATTAAAATACCATAAGTTTAGGACCTGTATGTTCCCACAAAACACAAATCATGCAATCGAAAATGCCTCTACCTTCCAATTTAAACTAACGGCACACACAAGAAACACAGGACGGTGACTATGCACCTGACGTCATCTATATGATGCACAGTGTAGCAAAGAACCGCTAGAGTTGGAACCAGATGTTGAAAAAGTGAAAAAAATAACATGAGATTAATTGTGCACTATTAAAGCATTGATCAAAATATGAATTTGTTGTCCCTATAGGAAAAACGTTTACTATTATTATTCTTATTGTTATTGTGATTGTAATTGTTGTGATTACTGTTATTATAATTACTGTTGTTACTGTTACTATTACTGTTATTGTCGTTATTATTGTTATGGTTATTATTATTGTTGTTATTGTTATTGTTATTGTTGTTATTGTTATTGTTATTGTTGTTATTGTTATTGTTGTTATTATTATTATTGTTATTATCATCGTTATCATTATCATTATTATCATTATAATCATTATTACTCTCGTTATTATTACTGTTACTGTTGTCATTGTTGTCGTTATTGTGAACGTTGTTGCCATCGTCGTTATTACCGTTGTCGTTGCTGTTGCCGTTTTTTTTCTCATTGCCGCTGTCGTTTGCCGTTACTGCTATTATTAGTTGATTTATTATTATTATTATTATTATTATTATTATTATTATTATTATTATTATTATTATTATTATTATTATTATTATTATTATTATTATTATTATTATTATTATTATTAGTATTATTAGTATTATTAGTATTATTAGTATTATTAGTATTATTATTAGTATTATTATTAGTATTATTATTAGTATTATTATTAGTATTATTATTAGTATTATTATTAGTATTATTATTAGTATTATTATTAGTATTATTATTATTAGTATTATTATTATTAGTATTATTATTATTAGTATTATTATTATTAGTATTATTATTATTAGTATTATTATTATTAGTATTATTATTATTAGTATTATTATTATTAGTATTATTATTATTAGTATTATTATTATTAGTATTATTATTATTAGTATTATTATTATTAGTATTATTATTATTAGTATTATTATTATTAGTATTATTATTATTAGTATTATTATTATTAGTATTATTATTATTAGTATTATTATTATTAGTATTATTATTATTAGTATTATTATTATTAGTATTATTATTATTAGTATTATTATTATTAGTATTATTATTATTAGTATTATTATTATTAGTATTATTATTATTTATTATTATTATTATTATTATTATTAATTAGATATTGATTTTCAAAACAGTACACCTTAGTTACATTTATGGAGGGGAATGAAAGCGGAGAAGAGAGGTAGACGAGGGGAAGGAGATAAAAGAGGAAATGAGGGATAAATGCAATAGAAGGCGCAGAGTGACTGGGGGAAAGGAGAGAGTATGACTCACAGAGAAGAATCTCTAAATTTAGTCGAACAAGGGGATCAAAGCCGGTGGTTTTGCTATACACGAAGGTCTGACAATATCTCGTAAATGCCATTTATTGTCTATATTTGCACTTGTATCGCCCATACTTGCGATAAACGTTGGAGTTAAGACTATTTTGAGCGCACGTGATGGTGTCCAAGACGAGACGGGGTCTCCCCAAGATCTTCGCGCAACAAGACGGTGCGTGCGTATAAAGAAATTTCCTCTCCCCAGTCCACCAGAAAAGCCCCTTCCCGAATGGAACAAGAATAAGACCCCGGTAATTTTTTTTCTCCTTTCTTTTCGCGCTCCCTTGGCTCCTTCCTTTCAAAATCTCCTTGCAGAAGAAAATGTACACCTAAGGGATAGTGGCCAGGTTGACAAACCTGATTTGAGATTTTGCAACGTTGCCGGATCCCCCAAACAGGGAGTATTTTTGTGATGAATGATCAGCTCAGTGAAAGTATGGCTGGAAATTCCATACTTAGATTACTCTTATCACCTTGGCAGCCCTAAAGTTAGGTTTTAAAGCAAATGCAATTGAAGAAAGGCCTGTCTGTCTGTGTCTGTCTGTGTCTATCTGTGTCTGTGTCTGTCTGTCTGTGTCTGTCTCTTGACAGCATAACTCAGAAACGAAAAGTAGGTTAAAAACCAAAGTTAGCATTTAAGTTTAATGTCTTTCAAGGATGCACACATGGCGTTTTAATCAAAATCGTTAGCCATTTTCAGAAAATCAAATTTCGAAAAATGTTCTATGTAAACGGTAGCATAGGGTGGTGGAATTTTCTTCAAGATCTTCTTTTCGCATCCTTAAAGGATGTTAAACTTAAATACAAACTTTGGTTTTTAAACTTTTTTGTTTTTGAGTTATGCTGTCCATTGATACACAGACACACACACGGACATTTTTATAGAAGTGCTTTTTTTGAATTCAGGGGGCCTCAAAACATATATTTCCGGTGAAATCTCGACATCGAATTTTTGGATCGAATACAGTAGTTTACGTAGTAAAGAAAGCTATCTAATGGATAGCATTAGATCTGAACAAGTAACGCTATTGACACCGATGGCTAGAATTGTACGCAGTAGACGATACCAACGAAATAGGAGGCAAATTAGGCATTGCGAGTAAGTTCAAAATAAGCAGTAATATTGATATCAGTATCAGTAAAGACACAAACTGATGCAGGCACAATATTTATCATTTAAGAAAATACAACGGAACTTAGCACATAAAAAATCCCCCCTAGGGCGTCTTCCCTTTGCAGAGGTTACCCTCATCGCCCGGATGCTGCGTCCTCCAACCGCAGCCAAGGCCACGGAGGAGTATTAATCCTAAAGTCCACAATCCTTGCACCAAGTGAATGTCGTTATTCTCTTAAGTATAAGGTGTAAACATTGTTTACATTTACACTCTTCAGTTTATGTATTGTTTTGATGCAACTTATCTGTAAAAGACACTTTACGCCCCTGTTGTCTTGTAATAAAATTATGTTGTATCGAGCCTGTTCGTTACTAAACAGCCTGAATTGGCTATTGTTGTCTTTGCTGTGAAATAACTCTTTTCACGTCTATGATTATTTTTCCCTACATTGAAAACAGAAAACCACCATCGTAGTGATGAACAAAGCGATAAGTTAAGATTAAAATGGTCGATTTTCCAGTCATAAACCAATTGTGTTTCGTAGTTGATCGCTTGCCATACCTTTATTATGCTATATAGCCACTATTTTATGATTACACCAAACAATATAGCTACTGGCGTTAGGAAAGAGACGCCATTATTATAAACTTCGTCAGGCATGTTGTCAACAATGGCTCATTCACGAAATATTAATAACAATACTAAGGTGACAACACCTTATAAAAAGTATTAATAAATAACTACCAGCAACAAGAAAACTGGCATTGTTATAGACAAAACGCTTGATAAAACTTCTCATTCCAAAATAGGAAGGAGGCGTAAGAATTAGTGTTTAAGCTACAAAAGGCACACTAAAAACTGAAAACAGGGAATTATAGACATTAGCATGGGACATAGATGTAAAATGCCTATGATAAGTTCGGATGGAGATTTAGTACCTCTACCTGTAGAATATCTTTTGTGCCTATACCCCTGATGGGGTGGAGGAAGGTCTGAGAGGATGGATGATCGGACCTGAGGAGAGTCTACAGCAGAGGGCAGGGTCTCCAACAACTATAGTTTGGAACTACCTGGTGACGGCGGCTCCTCTGCCACCATTGCGCACTCTAGGTTCCATTGGGGCCCCTGGACTCGGGGATCTCCCCTGATCCGGAGGATGAGGATATACAGAGAGCAAGCAGCTGCCATATACGGTAAAGCTCCCGCCGAATTTTTAATCCTGAAACAACCAAACAGGTGAAAGGTGAAGTGAAATGAGACGTGAGGTGAAATGGAGGGATAGGAAATCAGGGGATTCGCCTAACAACTCGGGGAAAACCTCGAAAAACCTGATGGATCAGGAATCAAACCCACGTCTTCCCGAATGCAAGCCTCACACATTACTATGGGGCTATCTTACTCGGTAAGCCTATGATTTCAAACAAAGAAAGAATATAGGCAAGCAGGCTGAGACCAATCCTAACACAGAGAGGGAGAGAAAAAGACAGAAATGGAGGGACAGAGGGAGCTAGAGGAAGATATTCCCATTATTGCAATAACAGTAGAGATGCAGGCAGGTTCAGCTGGTAATTTTTTACAAACATTACTAAGGTTTAAAGCTGCAAGAAAGAAAAGGAGTGAACGATAATTTACAGGTTTCCCTACCCGCATTGTCTTTGTTTTAGTATATATGCAATAGACAGTGACCGTAATGCTAGATATTGTAGAATCTTAAACATTGTGTCCAAACTGGGACACCTCAAACAGCAAGACAAAAACTCCTAGTGCATACCTGCTTTTGGTGAAAGAAAGCGAACAATAGAGATTTACGACTGACCTTGAAGTTGTAAATTCCTGTTGAAACCAGGAAAGAAAACAGAGGCAGGTCATTTACCTTTTCCTGAAACCATAACAAATATGGCCATTCCCTATTTTTGGCTAGAGTTAACGTGAACGTCAGATCAATCGAATTATTTAATTCTTTGTGGGTATATATAAATGCTGGCACTGGTTCGAATATAATGCTATTACATAGCCTCTAAAAAATTCAAGCACTATCAATTATGTAATTGATTTGTAGTTCAAGATACTTTTTTATTTTTTTTAACACGATTAATAACGATTTTCTTCTACTGCGATGAAGTTATATGCATTGATTATTAAGTGATTGCAGTGAGTTAAAGTTTTTTGACTAAGAGTGTTGAGGTGAAAACTCCCAAAAATTGTACAAAAATTAACACAAGTACGTATTATGTTTACATGGAAAATTACATCGAAAGCCTTGTAGTGAATTACCGAAAATTATTTGAGCATAAAAATGATGCATCTTGTGCGGAAACACAATACAAAAGCATTTAATTGATAAGTTCAATCTCGAAAGACTATATAAAAAGGAATAATGTAAGAAATAGGGGTTACAAATTGCAGGTGTAGAATGGCAGTATAGGAATAGGAGAAGTGCGGAGAGGGTTCGTCCCTGAAGTTATGCTTATTGCATCTATGCCCCCCTAGGGGGCACCCTGGGAGGAAGGATGAGGGCAGAGGAGACACCGGGTGGCCAGATCCAGATTAGCGGCCCACATGGCAAATATCGCTTAGGTTTACCAAGTATATTACCGACACATGCGAGGTTATGATTTCGTCGTTATGATTTATGATTTCGATGGATCAAAGCCTTCTCTTCCTTATTCCTTGGACTCGAAGGCCTATTTATTCTAGTAGGTTGTATGTAACAATAGTTGTCATTCTACATAGAAGCGAAGTGTGGACAATTAGAGAAGCATAAATGTAAGCTTCAAGCAGCTGAATGGAACAAAATTGAGATATTAGTTTTATGGATGTTCTTTAAGTGCTATGGTTCTCAGCGTCCCAGTGTAGTTTGCTGGTAAAATACATTCAATATAGGCACAGACCTCTTGATCACGCTTTAAATTCTTTTTAGTGCCTTAAATCTACCATAAGGGACCACTGGATTTACTTCCCTTGCGAAGAAAGCCATGCTAAGGACTTTTACGCCCGAAATGTCCATTGCTCTCCACGGATTTGAACCTGCTACTTTGGAAATGTTATCCCTAAACCATTGGATAGACATACACCTAAGAATTAGAACTTCAAACATTGAAATTTTGTACTTTTGCAACCATATTATATCTTTGATTTAATTCTGGCTTTTGCTTCTTTGTTTGATACGTTTATGTTCATTTGTTTTTCTTTTTACTACTATTTTTATTTTGTATTGAAATTTATCTCTGGCTTTTGCTATGATCCGTTTTATAAGGGCACTGATGACCAAGTAGTTGATCGCCCTTAAAACCAAATCAAAGATAAAAGATCCTAGAAACCTGAAATTTTGGCATTTTGGCATTTTGGCAAAGGCTGCACAAGAGGAAACCGCCCAATATTAGAATATTAAAAAGAATTGGGTATGGGGTACATCTTAGACTTATCTTGGACTTAACCACACAGAAATGGGCATGGCAGTGACAAAGAATGCCAGAAGAGGGAACTTCTAGATAAGCCTTCAATTAAAAACTTACAGGTCAACCTTCGGTAGAAAGTAGAAGGTTGACACAGGAAGGCATGGGAAATGTGAAAATGGAACACGCTTTGACCTAAACGCTGGCTGGAAGAAGTACGAGAAGAATTTGTCTGATACCTATGTTGTGAGAGTACTGCACTCTAGGAGACCATATCCCAATGTTTGGCAACATTTTGCCAAGACGAGGATGTCGCTACCTGAGGAAACCGAGACATGATGAAGACGGACATAAAAGGGAAGTCCTCCAGCTGATTTAGAAGCTCTAAACAGAAGCCCACTGCAGTCGTTGAAGAACTTGCCTATGGCGGTGAGTATAAAAGTTTGTGGGTATCGCCCAATAATTACCTGAAGGAGCCTACCGACCACCGGCGTGGGAATGGCAGTTACCTGCAGCCGAATTCATTAGTCGTGGTTGTTAACGTTATTGCTTCTAATTACGTTCGGCGATTGGCGAACCAAAAGAGCAGAACATGTTTGCTAGGAGTCTCCGCAGTTCGGCCAGCAAACTGTGCAAAATGAATAAGGAATTTCCTTAACATTACCGTTCTGGAATTGCTCATTCATATTAATAGCTCATAACACCGCTATCATTGTGCTTATTATAGAGTAGCACTTGCCTGGGATATTACACCACCTGAATCCGTTTAACGTTGTCTTAAACGGGGATTTATATCTTACAACACTTATCTAAAAGTGACACCCACAAAGCTGCTACTCTTTTGTGAAGGTGCAAATGCACTGAGTAATTGCATTAGTAATGAGTAATATTTCACTTCCAGAAGATGTAGCATATATATTTTCATTATTCCATTGTTGAAGGCAAAAATGGCACCGTATACTCCAAAACTTAGATTGGTATTATATGGTACTCAGATTTTGGTATTCGTTTCCATATCAGGGATTTAAAACTCTCATTCGGGACTTGTGTTCTATATAGATACTTATGTAAGAGGTGTTTTTAGCAGGAGCTTCAAAAATTGACTTAATTGCAGACATGTTGAGCTCTGGTAATGAATCCTAGTGTGTACGCTTTGGCAAAAATGAAAAATCCACTAAATTTTCTATCACTTTATTGCCCTTCTAAATTAAGTAAGGGGGGAGGGAAGAAGGAAAGAGAGAGGGAGAGGGAAAGGAGGGGAGAGGAAAAGGAGGGGGAGAAAGTGTTGCGTGTTGGCGCGTGCGCGTGTGTGTGTGTGTGTGTGTGTGTGTGTGTGTGTGTGTGTGTGTGTGTGTGTGTGTGTGTGTGTGTGTGTGTGTGTGTACACTACATTTCAAAAACGCAAAGTTTGTTGAACAGCAAACAACCTCCTATTAAACTATAAACAAGAATATACAAAACTCATTGAGAATGAAAACTTCAGATGCTATTTCCAGAAAATACAATATATGAATACATTTGCTATAAAAAATTGCAAACAAACTTGACAACAAACTTGACAACAAACTTGACAACAAACTTGACAACAAACTTGACAACAAACTTGACAACAAACTTGACAACAAACTTGACAAGACAACAAACTTAGAATAAAATTCATTAACTTCCAAAGATAAGACATAAGAATTTTAATTAAAATAACTTATCCGTAGGATACTTCCATGACAAGGAAAATGTACATCTATCTTGAATTCTCTATGCCAGTGAAGTTGTCTTTATTATAAATCACCCTGTTTTGGTAATAAACCATAAAAGATACACAAAGATCTTTGTTACTAGTTATTCTATTTTTGATTCAACTTTATATCTGGCTATTGCTATAAATCTCTTAAGGGCGCTGATGATCTCGAAGTTAAATACCCTTGAACCCACAAATCATTATCAGCAGAGAAAGCAACTATGCTTAAAGGTAGCAAGTTTTGCCACTAGCGTCTGGCGATAGTAATTTTCATGTTATTCAAGATGTTCTCGGGCTTCGAGCCAGGTGAAGAAGTGAAGAAGAGCCAACGACGTTTCGGGAGTGTGCATCTCTCCCATCATCTTGAATATGCTCGTCGCCAGGAAAGCTTCAAATCATACTTTAATTTTCATGTTGTTAATGGCCCCATATATTAACCTAGTCACAAGCTTTTGTGTTTGTATTACATTTGAGTTAATAGGCTCAGCCTAATATACTCTTCTTACGCCTATAACAGATGTGTAAATGTGTAAAGTTTATCTCGTGCAACAAGTAGTAGATAGAAAAATCTGATGTTTTGCACTCACATGACTTTCTATACTCTTGTACTAACCATTCTTGGAAACTCTTATTCCTATATTTTCTTCATGTTAAGATTGATATTTGTAGAAATTATCTTATTACTATTTCCTTGTAGGTGCAAGGGGAATATTAGAATACAGTAGGCTTTGTGCGATAGTCAAATGTTTTAAAGCTTTGAGATTCCGTTCTCCTTGCACACTTAACATATAAAAAATGAACAACGATGTTCCATTTCACGAAAATTTTAAGTTTTCCGAAACTCACACACATAACAAGGAATATCTCCGAAATGGTTCACCCTACAAGAAAATTTATTGAGACAAAGTGTGTATTTTAGCAAGATCTACATTTTTTGTGCAGCATAATTTTGTCTATCTCTAACGGTTTACCAGTTACTCAAAAGTCGTCCAGAGTAGATACGACTATAGAGGCTATGGCCAGAAAATTCAAGATATACATTTCATTTGTCATCAAAATATCTCAAACATATGACATTTTAATCAAAATCGTTAGAGCCATTTACAAGAAAATCAAAATTTTCGAAAAATTTTCTATGTAAAGGGTAGTTTAGGATGGGGATATTTTCTTCAAAATCTTAGTGTCGCATCCTTAAACGATATTAAACTTAAACACCTACTTTGGTTTTTAACGGACTTTTAGTTTTTGAGTTATGCTGTCCACAGACTGACAGACACACAGACACACACACACGGACCTTTTTCTAAGAATGCTTTTTTTTTTTTTTTTTTTTTTTTAATTCAAGGGGTCTCAAAACATATTTCCGTTGAACTCAACCTCGAATTTTTGGGTGGAATACAATATCTACTTCCTCTACTTACCAGTAGAGAAAGTAAAAATGAGTTTCGTAAATAGTTTGTAGAAGAGTGCGCAGATACAGTCATGTGAATGCAACACAAGATATATTTTCCACCACTTTGTCTATGGTTAAGCAAAGACGGTTCCCTTATACGATTTTCACAAAAATCCCTCCTTCCTTTTTATGAGTGCTGGTTAACATTGCTTGCTTAAGCCATTTTGTCCTGCTAACTTAGGCACAGAAGGCTGCGCATTTTACGATCGCAATTTTACGACAGTTCTTCGAAATTTCTGCCCCTAAGCTTACAGTAATTACGTCAAGAAAATAAGATGAGTGCTGTTATATGAAGTCGTTCCTGAAGTAAAGACCGAAAGCTAAAATTGGAGTAAGAAAGTAGAGTCATGTGGTGATTAAAAGCTAACCGGGTCGTAAGGTACTGAGGAAAATTACTGAGATATATTACTCAATTTTAGGCTTCTTACAAAAGCACGCTCCATACATAAAAGATATTTAGTTCGTAAGTTAGTAGCAAACTGCCGTTAACTTTAGCGTATAAGGTAATTCAAAATATGAACTTCGAATTGGGTGGCCCGCTTAAACATGGGGGGGGGGGGGGCGGGGGGGTAAATTATTATTTTCGTTAAAATGTACGTACAACATTGTACAAAACCATACCACTGTGGATAGAAAGCTAATTTCTTAATGCACTTGTTCTCTAGATAACCCTTATATTATCACTTGCGAAGTAAATCACGGTTATTGCTTTTTTATTTCGTTAATGATAGGGCTATAAGTGCAGATATAATACAGTGATAATTAGTAGTTTAGTATGTATCTATTTCGGCGTGTTAGTTGTTTTTCTCTTCATCTAAAACTTTCCTCACAAACCACTTACAAAGTTTACTACTTGACGTTTTTGCACGGGCTTAACTGCACAGCAAAATGAACGTCTGTTAGACTATCTGTTTTGCTTCAGACTTCAATGTGTGACCTACTGGTCAAGGTATTCTGAGGTCATTGACCTTACACGCTACATTGGAATTCAGTTGTGGTACACCATTCGTTATCACGAGACGACCCACTCTGCGTCATGCCTTCTCTGCCCCCAAAAATTTGTAAACATGGCATAATTTTAGGTCCTCAAAATAAATATAATATAAACATTTGCTTATTTTTACTAAAAGGAATAACATTCCAAATTGCAAAAAGTCAGGCATTTATCTAGTTGAATGTCTAGACTGCGATAAGGTTTACATTGGTAAGACAAAACGTCATCTGGAAATCAGAAAAGAACATTTTAGTAACAAAGTATAAACAGAGAAATCAGCCGTGGCAGAACATTTTTGGTCACTTAATCATGAAATAAATCGAGAAATTAAATTATTAAAGCAATTCAACAGACCCATTGAGTTGATGATTTGGGAAAAATATTCATTTTAAAAAATAGAGACCACGTTATGAATTTTTAAATGCCTTCTACTGATTCTGTTACTTAATTCGTTTTGAGATCAGGGGTGGGTAATGACGTCATTACATTTAAGGGCTAGTGACGTAAACGTGACGTCACCGTGACGTCAGCGCTATGTTGTAACGTTTATAGCTTGGTTGACCAAGGTCAGTTTCCCTTGATAATGGCACAGGGGTGTATTGAAACGTTGTTGGTGTATTGAGTTTAGCTCAATTTTATTGAACTGAAGTTATTAGTCTCTACATACTTCGTTATTTTAAGATTATATTGCTTCACTGTTAATAGCTTCAGGTATGTGTACTTGGTGTTTCGTATTTAAAGATGTTTCGAATAGCTTTTGTTCTCTGATTGTAATAGTAGAACTGGGTTAGTTCGTATATGTATTTGTTTCTTCTCTTCAGCCTGTCTCGATTGGTCGATCTTCTTGGGTTTGAGAATGTCTTAAAGAGTATTTAGAGTACGATTCCCCTAATTTCATAATATTTTCTAGCAGGATGTTTTGGTCCTGGTAGTATGTGTGGTGCAGGGGCTAAAAATTGGATGTAGCCTGCCACGGAGCGGTCAAATTCGTATCATTTACATTTTCCTCGAATTTCGATTTCCATTTAAGTAGCTCGTTGTTGTATGTAGTTATTTCTGGATTTAGTGCGTCTCTTTGGACATCAGGTATTTCATCATCATTTAGAGAAGTGTGTTTCTTTACTATTTTATCTGTGAACCGTGGGATGTGTTCTGCTAATCTGAATGATTAAACCTTTTTAGATGCATAATATTTCCCGCAATGTACACATCTTTCACTGCAATTTTCTTCGCTATTTCTGTTTCTATAAAGGAGGCTGTGAGTTCGGTTGAATCTTTTAATACAGATTTATTAGATTCATGACTTTGCGCTGAATAAATATTAATTCCAGGACTTGTGAAACTCTTGCCAAAAATTTTACACTCAATTTGAACAACAGCTGTTCCGGACGTAGAGGTGAAAGGTTTTTCGGCATCGCATATGTCTCATTAGCTCATCAAATTGAGTAGCACAATTAGAAATGAAGGAGTTACAACAAGAAGTACACTTCTGAGGTTGACAACACAAAAAATTCGAATTACTACCAGTGTCAATATGGCAGATCAGAGCCATAAAATAAAAACAACAAATAAAATACTGTAACAAATGAAGAAAACACCAGTTACTGCTATTCACACTTTATTGCCTTTTAGTCAGTTAGCGTAGTGGTAACGTTACACTCAGATTACTTTTGTCCAAGCTCAGAGCAACAGAACAACTGCCGAATCACAAATAAGAACTGTCAGATTGAACTGCTAGTCAGCACGATTCCTGAACGCTTCGTATACGTCTTTTTCCCTCTTTCCCGGTGCTTGGCAGCGACTTATATAGGTTCTTAGACAGAGGGAAAGTTCTGGAGGTAGAATATTCGGGAGTGCCTGTGGCGGAACGGTCCAGAAACAGCACCGCCATGTAATAGCTATTGTCTCGTACGCTCCTATTGTTGTCGGCGGCAGGTCGTTAGGCCAGGCAGGCGACTGGCTGGGTCCCCCCTCCCCAGTGTAGGCAATCAGATGCGGCGGGCGCGGTGACAATACATATAGGTACTAGCCCTAGTAAACAAGTGAGGCTTGGTATTTCGAAATGTTTTAGTATATAATTATATCAAATGATTCCACGTTAACACAATAGCACCCTCAATATAAGTTTTGCGCAATTCGAAGCGATACACTAGGCTATGGCAATATCAAAATATTTTCACTTTGGCGCACTGCACTGGCTTTGGTATAAGCATATATTACTCAGTCACTTTGTAATCTATCAAAATATGATTATGAAGCTACAGGTTTTTGTATCCCAGAGCCTTGGGAGGAAGGGACGGAATGAGAATGCTCAACATGTGAGAATCCAGGTGGACAGCTAGCCGATGTGGGGTCTCTGACATGTGCTGGAGGTTCTTCAGGTCAACCAGCCACCAACCGCATGAGTTTCGATATCGGTCCTCTGCAGGTAGACCTGCCAACTAGGCCTACATCGGTCAAGAACAGCAGTTACAATTCGCAAATTCCCCACACGGTAGCGCTAACTCGTCTATCGCCAACACTCCCGACCCTGAAAGACTGGATTGAAAGGAAAGTTAGACATAATGGAGAACTGGAAATTCAGGGAATGTAATTATCCTTCCCAGCAACGCCTGGTGACCTGGGAAACCCCAAAAACAGCCATAGGTAAGGAATTTCAGCCGCGGGAATCAAGCTCACGACCTTCCGAATGCAAGCCTCACACGTTACCGCGGAGCCATCTCGATCGGTTGGGTAGTACGTAAGTTATGGGCAAAGTTATATGGATGCAACACGTCATATTTTTTAATTAACTGGTGTTACTTAGCACTGCTGAGTTTGCCCCTCCGCAGGTGAGCACAGAAATGTTACAATTTGCACCCGCTGAGAGGCCGCCATAACAGGCATTAATTATCATTCCCCTTTGAGTGGTTACAGGTGAGAAATTGTAGCATTCTCCAAGGTTATGCTGCAGGTTCCCAACCAAATTAATTATTGCTTTTCTTGCAATGTCGGTGTTCTCCTTTAATCAAAATTATTAGACGTTTAGAGTATTAGTATCGACACGCAAATCCAAATTGGTATATTGCCTCTAATGACAGAAACTTCCTCACGGAGGAGGTTTTTGATTTCTCTACCGCTTACCTATGGTAGCTTGAGGAACCACTGGTTCTTTTCTTCTGCTCAGGGATGGATCGTACCTGTCCCATTCTGAGGTTGTTGCATCCTTCCAACTTTTTGGGTGACCCAGTGGAGGTCGTCGTGTTTACAGCTAACAATACCAGATCACCCACAAATAAAACAGTTTTGATCTCCTTATTTCTTCCTGCGTTTATGCCTCTTGGCTCCGTCTATTTCCACTCTTCCAAAATTTAGTTTATATAAATATCAAATAAGATAGGAGAGAGTCCACAGCCTTGCCCGGTATTTGTCATTGTACTGAAATTTGATTTATATTTGTCAAATTAGCTGATAAATGTAATTCATCAGTAGGCAACTCCCTGACATTGTTCATTTATGTGACTCCATTAATTTATATCAGCCATTTAACCCTGCCATACCCTAAGAAAAAGACCCCATAGCTCATCACTGTAGCAGCCGGCAGCAGAGCTATCAAAGGTATTGGAAGATATTGGAAACGCCACTGTGAATGGGATTGGACGGTCGGAATGACAGCCGGACGGATGGATGTACGGATGGATGGGGTGGGCTGGGCTGGGATGGGGTGGGGTGGATTTTTGAATACCCCAAGGAGCTAATCTATTACCTCTTACTTCTTATGATAAACCTGTTCAAATAAACGTGTGTGCTGATGATTCCACTTTCATTCTAACGCTTAATGAAGCTGTTGATCTTAATTACTCTTGCTATTATATAACTTATGGTGCCATTAGGTTATTTTATAGCCTAACTATGGCAAAATATAAAATGTTACTTTTAATCTACAGGCAAACCTCAAGTAATGCTGAAAATATTAACGTAAAGCTTCTATCTTTTGCCAGATCCATAATAGAAGTAGAATTCACATGTTAAAATGATCTGCAAAAAGGTATCCAAAGTTGTATATTTACTCAGAACCATTTACAATAAGTAAAAGGCAGTTGAAGTATGTGAAAATGTAAAACGTTTTCAGCTATGACCTGCTGGAATACGAGTTTGCAGCCAACAATTCTTTCGAATGCTGTGTCATAATTTTCCCTAAGGCCCCGTGCAAGCCATTATTTCAACAACTAGAATTTTAATAGCGTAGGCACGATTATTATGTACTAGAAAAATGTATGCCCTTAGAAATGTGAATTAGTTTACGTAGTGCAGGCTTGTAGACACCTTCAACAGCACAAATATTGGCAAATTGCATGTTCCATACACTAGATTGCAGGCAGTTAAGGATAAATATTTAGTGACCGTATACAATAAGCTGTTTGTCCATATGAGAGAACTGAATGTGGTACAGTCAAAGCTTAATTAAAACACTGGTTGATTAACCATAGTTTTTATAATGTAGATGAATTCGTTAGCACTAACATCGTCATATTAAGTTTATATTAGCGTATATGTACATATTCTTAACACTTTTGTATCATACCTAATGCCTGAATCAATAAATAATATCCATTCCTTCCGTCCGTCCGTTCTCCGTCCGTCATCTGTCCGTCCGTTCTCCGTCCGTCCGTCGTCCGTCCATCCACCCCATCCACCCCATCCACCCCATCCATCCCATCCATCCCATCCACCCCATCCATCCCATCCATCCCATCCACCCCATCCACCCCATCCACCCCTTCCATCCCATCCACCCCATCCAACCCATCCACCCCATCCAACCCATCCACCCCATCCATCCCATCCACCCCATTCACCCCATCCACCCCATTCACCCCATCCACCCCATCCACCCCATCCATCCCATCCACCCCATCCATCCCATCCACCCCACCCACCCCATCCACCCCACCCACCCCATTCACCCCACCCACCCCATTCACCCCACCCACCCCATCCACCCCATCCATCCCATCCACCCCATTCACCCCATCCATCCCATCCACCCCATCCATCCCATCCACCCCATCCACCCCATTCATCCCATCCACCCCATCCACCCCATCCACCCCATCCACCCCATCCACCCCATCCACCCCATCCACCCCATCCATCCCATCCACCCCATCCATCCCATCCATCCCATCCACCCCATCCATCCCATCCACCCCATCCACCCCATCCATCCCATCCACCCCAACCATCCCATCCACCCCATCCATCCCATCCATCCCATCCACCCCATCCATCCCATCCATCCCATCCACCCCATTCACCCCATCCATCCCATCCACCCCATCCATCCCATCCATCCATTCCATCCCTCCCTCCATTCCTCCCATCCATCCGTCACCCGGTGGTAGAGTGAAATGTACAAAATAAGATAAAGAATACGTGCACAAACAGTAATATTAGGCAGGTAAAGGTAATGTAGTACACAGAAGACTCTCGCAAGTAGAGATGTGAAATTTGTCTGGCTTTGGCCATGAGCCATTTTCATCCGTTTTACAAGGGCACTAATGACCAACTAATTGAGTGCCCTTAATCCTACATCATCACCAGCTTCATTAGCAAGGACATACAACTTCAGATATTAACAAAATCAGCCTTTGTCGTAAATTACTCAACATTTATTCCTATTTCAAAAGGCTGCTATAGACAGTTCGTTCTAAGGAAGAATGAAGTACTTTGCCTTCTAAGTACATTTGAAGGTTGTGATTTATGAAAATTCTTGCTTCTATGCAGCTAAGGGGTGTAATTTAGGATATTAAATTTCACTTTTTGTTAGTTCTTACCCTTTGCATCCTTTGGCATTTAAAGACATGAAGCGGATAATGAAGGAGCGTAGTCTCTAAGAAAAGTAATGAGGGAGTAGGCTTATTTTTATGGTTATGGTACTTTTGAGTCTAATTTGCATGACTTACTCTTTGAAAGAAAGTGATTATTTATGCAATAGGCTGATAATGTGTAAGGAAGGCTTCCTGGAATGAATGCAATAGATAGGGCACGTGCGCTGCAGCTGAAGATGTAGAGTAGGCAGGTGCCAGAGGAAATGTTCAGCAACCCCAGACAGGGCAGCAGCTGGTCCCATCTTGGAGCATGCGAGCCTCTTCCGTTCCTTTAATAATTATAAGCACCTTATTTCCAATGCCCACGACAGCAACAAAGACATCATTAAATGGGGCTGGCCTGCTCTCAACAGCCGAACATATTATTACGTCCTCTACCTAAAACCTAATACTGGCTCAATTCACCACATATTTAATGATAAAACCAGTAGGCATTGACATTTAAAGGATGCGACACCCTAAGAGCAAAAATCGTAGTTGATAATACAATTTTAGAATAGGTAAATGCTTTAAAATATTTAGGATATAATCTGTGATGACAATAAGTGTAATCAGATGTATGGTACCGTTAAAATAACTAATAATACACGAAAAGAAACCACAATGAAATTCTGGAAAGCAATGGCTGTTCCTGTTTTGATGTATGGATCAGAATGTTAGACACTTCTGAGAAGACAAGAACAAAGATCAGAAGCGACAGAAATAAGATTCTTGAGCGTTGCAGGGTTCACCCTATTGGATAAGAAAGGAAATGAATATATACGATAAAGTCTTCATACTTACAGATTGAATTAAACAGTACAGGAACAACTGAAAAGGAGATTGATAGAATACCAGAAGAAATATATTTCCGAAATTATCAATAAAATATAAACCTCTAGGAAGAAGAAATGTACCATCACGCCGAAGATGGATTGGAAAATTTCAGCTTTCATGAAACCGAAACGAGCTTATAAAAGCTCAATCCTTAATTGGTGATGATAAACCTGTAGGACAATGTTTACAAGCAGATAACATCAATGAAAACGAGGTATTTTAACAAAAAGATCTTATGACTTTCTCTACTCTTGCGCAAACTATTCAATCTACTTCACGTTAACGAGATAAACATTTATAGAAATTACTTATTGCTAGTTTCCTTGTAGGTGCAAGGGAAATACAGTAGCCCTTGAGCGACAGTCAAATGTTTTAAGAGTGGTCGCTATATGATGACTGAAATCCGTTCTCTTTGCATGACCAAGGGATAAAAAAATGAATAACGAACTCCCATTTAAGAACGTCTGCAGAAAGTATTGCACAATTTTGAGAAATAACGAGGAATGTCTCCGAAATGGTTAACTTGTAGACCATTTAATATAAATTGCGTGTTTCGAGATTTACATTTTTGATAGATTTGGCCTATCTCTTATGGTTTACCAGTTATGCAAAAGTCATCAAGAGTAAACAGAACTACATGGGATATAGCCAAACAATTTGAAATATACATTTGATTTGCCATTAAAATATTTTAAACACATGGCATTTTAATCAAAATCGTTAGTCATTTTTGAGAAAATAAATTTTGGAAAAATTTTTCATGCAAAGGGTAGTGTCGGGTGGAGGAATTTATTAAAATCTTCGTGTCACATACTTGAAGGATATTAAACTTAAATACCAACTCTGTTTTTAACCAACTTTTAGTTTCGGGGTTATGCTGTTCACTGGCGCACGCGCGTGCGCGAGCGCGCGCGCGCGCGCGCGCGCACACACACACACACACACACACACACACACACACGGATCTTTTTTCTAAAAACGCTTTTTTATTAAGGGTTCTCAAAACACATTTCTAGTGAAATCCCAAAATCGAATTTTTGGGTCGAATACAACACTTTCCTACTAACTATATATAGACAAATTTAAGGTTCAGTTCCACAATTTAAGGAAATGACATGGTGATAGTATTATTATAAAGGTTTTATGCAATTCAAACTGTCAAATATCATAAAACAAAAGTTTATTTGCAGTTATAAGACCCAAATAAGAGGGATCTAAGGATGATTACAGAGCCACGTATTAGCATTAACGGTTTTCCATATCTTAGTACTTGGAAGTTTAAATTCTTTCCAAAAGTTTACAAAAAGACTTGAAATTATTCATCGGGTACTTACCATAAGACCAAGAATTTTGATGTCATCCAGCTGATTTTTATTTTTGTAAAATGTGTGGTAGGTGCGTAGATGGTTTGCTTTTTGTGATGGACTTCCATAGATTGACTAAGATGGTAGTCAAACCTTATGGTTGGGTGAATAAATAAATCCCTCATTGCTGTCTTCTTGGTACGCTATAATGCCGATCCGACGTGTGCTGCCTGTTGTGGATAAACCGTGGACTTCTTCGTAAACCTTAACGCCCTTATTGCAGAGTTCTTCGGCGATGAGTGACCAGATGAGTGGCCCAGGATATGGGCCAGTGTTTCTTTCTCTCTGACATTTCTGCGACAGAGGTATCTTCCCTTACAAACAGCCCGAAACGGTGCGTACAGCCAACATAGACAAAAACGTCTGATTTACGTCATGATTTTCCATACAGACTATTCTTACAAGCGCTTATGCTTCCAAATACTTCATGTCTATCGGGACTAAACATTTGCAAAAATTTTCTTCAACATCTTCGTGTCGAATCCTTGGAAAATGCTGTGTTTAAATACCTACCAAGTTTGGTTTATGCAACTTTTCGCTTCTGAATTAAGCTGTTAAAGACACACATATAAACAGATAAACACAGACCATTTTCTAAAAATGCTTGTTTTTGTATTCAGGGAGTCTGAATACTTATGTTCCTGATAGATAGATACTTTATTTCACTGCTTAGAGCATGGCCCGGTGGCAGCGCTGTCAATATAGATGAAATCTAGGAATCGAATTTTTGGTGGAAAATATTACTTTCCCTAACAAAAAAAGAAATCTAAAAATGCACTCATACCACTAAATAACAACTTTAACAACTCATTTTCTTGTAGACAGAAGCAAAATAAAAAAAAAAAAATAATAATAAAAAAGCTGCTGCTGCCTTTGGCACTTCATCTCTGTATGACCACGAGTTTCAAGTATTTGCAACTTGAAGCCAATAACTAAGAATATCTCGGAAATGCTTAAAGCGGCATAAATTGTATGTCTTAAATCTTCGTGCAATATCTTTGGAAGTTGCTGAATTTATACGAGTCTTTGAATTATACTGTTGACAAAACACTAGCGCGCGTGCGCGAACACACACACACACACACACACACACACACACACACACACACACACACACACACACACACACACACACACACGGAGTTACATGCACACGGAACATTTTCTAAAAAATGCTTTTTAGAGACTGGTTTCAGAGGACCTCAAAACGCCTACTTTTCAGTGAAATCTCAATATTGAATATTTGGGATTTGGGTGGAGTGTATTATCTTCTCAACCACCTATTTACATAATAGAGAAAGAAAAAATGTATTTTACATAAATATTGTGCTTTAACAACCTCTACTTTTTTGTGCAGTGAGATTTTGTCTATCTCTTAAGTTTACCAGTTAGCCAAAAGTCAATCAGAATGAACAAGACTTTAGGGTTATTCCTACAAAAATTAAAATGTATATTTTTTGCTTTGCTTACCTGTATTACTACTAATACTAGTAATATAGTACTAGTATTACTCACGTTTATTCTAACTACTTCAAGTTAATCGCGATAAACATTTATAGAAATTGTCTTACTCCACATTTCCTTGCAATTACTTATACAAGGAAATAAGGGATTATTACAATAGGGTTTAATAGTCAAATCTTTTATGAGCTGGTCGCTATGTGAAGGCTTTGAAATTCGCTCTCTCCTAATGGCTAGGAGATAACAACGAATTACTTTCTGTTTGAGAAAAGTATAAGTATTTTAAACTGGAAAATAAGAACAAGAAATATCTCGGAAATGTTTCACTACATTTTTGGTGTACTAATAATCTTTTATTTTATCATTAAGAATGAAGACAACTTCATAGGTGCAAGATAAACGTTTCATTTGCTATGAACATATCTTCAATGAATGGTATTTTAAACAAAATCGTTTTAGATATTGTGGAGAAAATAAATTCTCGAAAGATTTATCATGTGAAGGGTAGCCAAGGGTGGTGAAAGTTTTTGGAAAATCTTTGTGTTCCATCCTAGAAATGTGCTAAACTTCAATGCAATACTATCTTTGGTATTTAACCGACTTCGCCACTCACCACACAGAGAAACAACAGAGACAGAGGGACAGACAGACTCATGCACGCTAGAGGACACTCCTACATAAACCATCCAAGATCTTTTTAAGTTTTCTCCCATTCAGGGAATGTCAAAGCGCATATGTTGTGAAATCTTGGCATCGAATTTTTGGGTAGAATACCACACTTCCTCTACTTATTAGTGCATATACAGCAGAGAAAATAATTGTCATCAATAAAAAGCACCCCAACTATAGGCCATTGCAAGTTTTGGTATCTCATTTTGTGATATTCTATCCAAATGTGTTCATGTGTGAATTTTTTGTTTTCTATTAAGCTTTCCACCATGTAGACTGCCAAAAACAAGTATAACAAAATAATAATTATAGTAGTAATATTAGTGGTAATAACAGTAATAGTGATATAATTATTATTATTATTATTATTATTATTATTATTATTATTATTATTATTATTATTATTATTATTATTATTATTATTATTATTATTATTACTATTATTCCTACTACTACTGTTATTATTGTTATTGTTATTATTGTTTTATTATCATTAGTATTATTATTATTGTTGTTATTGTTATAATTGTCATTGTTATTATTGTCGTTGTTATTATTGTTATTGTTGTTATTGTTATTATTGTTATGATTGTTATTATTGTTATTCAATTATGCTGATGATCCATCTTGGGAACAAAAAACAAGAGTTCAATAGTTAATTCCGAAATTGTCTGAGAAATTGTCAATGAAGAACAGTGCTTTCACATTATTTTAGTTGCTGACAACTGCGAGAGCAAAAGAAAAGATGTAATATTTTTGTATATCATTTACAAAGTGTTTAAAATCGAAAATGAGAATGTTAGTTTAACAGCGTTATTGAACCACTCGTTTAAAGTAGTTAAGCTCTAAATAACGTATTAACACGAGGGAATGCAATGTTTGGAATTAGAATATCGTTGAGCACTTTCTTTGAATACAAAAAAAAAATTATTTTATTATTAAAATAACCAAAAACGAGTTTTATTCGCATACAACAAAAATATCCGAAATATTTTAGAATTACATTTCTATACACAATGAATTGAAAAAATTAGTATATTAGCACAAAAACAATAATGTAGAAAAATAATTTATGTATTAACAAAAGTGTATAAAAATAAGATTGGCTTTTTACACAATAACTCGTTCGTTAATAATAATCACCGACTCACAAACCTTGGGTGTAATACATTTTCAAGGCCATCGTCACCTTCTCGAGCAGTGTGTGTTGAAAATGTGTGCTACTCGCTCAAAATAGTACAAGTTTCTAAAGTAAGAACAAATTAGAAACTATAAACTTCACTTATCTTAGTAATATTGCAAGTTCTTGGTGCAAAGCTTCAATTTCCTTAATTAACTTAGCACAAGTTTGTTCGTCAGTTTCATTAAAAACACTATGATCTAATTTTGCTTACCACCTATTTATTGTTTATTTAACAGTATTAATTATCAACTGTCTTTTATTTGAGCTAGAGTTATTATTAGTTATTTTTACACAGGAATTGATGTGACCATTCCATATTTCCCTTTTACTTTGTGTCGTAGATAATAAATATAAAAAGCATTGCATTCCACTAAAAATACGATATCAAGTTTTCATAGGAAATAACATTTTGTGGTGCCCAGAGTCCAAAACATAAAAGAAAAATAACTTATAGAAAAAAATTTGGGTGTCGGTAGGCTTGTGAACAGCACAGCTGCGCAACCTGAAAAAGAAGTCGAATAAATACCAAATTTGGGATTTAGGTTAAGTACCCCCCAAAGATGCAACATGAACATTTTGGAGGAAACCCCCCCTCCCCCCCACAAGTTAACCATTTAGGGAGAACCGTTTCTAAAATTTTTAAATTTTTTCAACAAGATTTTAGTCAATTTTAATTAAAATAGCACATTTAATATATTTACACGTAAAATAAAATAAATTTATGCCTTTCAATTTCTGGTAATACCCACTGAAGTTATTTCATTCAGAATGAGGTTTGGATACGTGGTAAACCGTAACCTAGGCACAATGTTACCTCAGAAAAATTGCACATTTTATTAGAGCACACCTGAGATATACTTTTTGCTGGATATTTCTTGTACTTGGTCTGAATTTTTAAATAGTGCAGTTTTGTCAATTGTAAATACGTTAATGCTTTTTGTTTTCTAATCCCTCTGTACTTACAAGCAAATGTGCAATGAAACAATTACTGCTTGTGCGTATTTCTATTGACATAAGTAGATGGAAAAATAAACGTTCGTATGAATAATTTGTTCAAGATCAAAACTGATTTTCTTCAAAACAACCGGTTTGCGAAAGTAAGCTATTGTAAGCTATTTAGAGTAGAATGTTATAAAATTTTTGTTTACATTCCAGAAGAGCTTCGAAAATTGTGTCACTTTAATTAAACTTTAATGAACTGCTGTGTCAAACTCATGCAATCTTACCATTTTAGGAAGTCTCAGAGCCACTACAATCTTACGACGGTAACTTAAACTTAAATAAAAAGTTTACACTATTTTCTCACAAAGAACGAGTAATAAGGACTTGAGGGATTTTATTTGGTTAATTTAGAATAAAGAACACTTCAAATTGTAAATATGCTTTTATTCAACAATAAAAATATTTACTGTGTTGATTAGAATAGTAAAAAGTAAAAATAACTTTCTTTAAAGGCACTTTTGTGGAAACAGTAATAAGTTAACTACAAAGAGAATTTATATAAATATATCTTATGCTCACAGAGAGCAGGAAATAACTGTTTTCGAACACATTGCAGTACTTTTAACAGATGTGGAAAAAAACAGCGTATGGAAGTAAAATATCACCGTGCGCGAAACTCACCAGTTAGGATGAGGGTGGCGCGTTGGGGGCGGTAATTAGACGTAGTCTTTGTTCCTGTTCCCACCACGACATAACATCCATCACTTCCGCACTCTGCGCACCACCCTCCACAATCACAACCTCGTCACCACCAGCAATGTCTTCCGCATTACCGTTCGCTTCTTCCATCTCCATCTTGACGTGAGACAGTAGTTCGATGCCCGCTGGAGTAGGCTGGGGGTATGCTTCGTGCTGCGCCGCAACCGCTGAGTGCAATGTTGACGAAGAAACGTACTGGATTGGCGATGCAGTTGTTGTGATGAGATGCAGCGCAGATGCCCTTGGGGAAACCCTGCTGAGCGCTGATGAAAAGGCTGGCAGGAATGTCGAGGACGAAGAGATTCCTACTCCAATGGTTGAGGATGGAACTTCGGCAGTCGCGATTGCTGTTTCTGGTGAAAGTGACTGCTCGCTGTATACGCCTGGTGAAAGAGAGTTCGCCGTTGTTGGGGCATTGGGACTATGATGAAGGCGGGCACCCAGCAATGCCAGGTCTTCTGGATGGTAGCTATCTTCAACAGCGGCCAGTTGTTGGTGCAGTTGTAGGCGCCCCAACTCATGATGACTTGTTGCTAAGTACTCCTCGGTACTATCCTTCAAAGTTGCGGTGGCTGTTAGAGGAACAAACCCAGTACCATCGTGTGCGTAGCTTCCAATGGTGTTGTTACCCATAATTTGGATCAAGGAACTACTTCGTGGAAGTGCGGAACGATAATGATATTGGGGAGGGGAAGCGAAATTACCGGAACTAGTACTTCTGAGGGTAGCTGATGAGGAAGGAGATGCGGGATCAATAAATGAGGAAGTATCGTCATCGTCTTCAATAAGAACTGAAGGGGTTGTTCGTTCGTAATCGTTTGGGATCGTTTCACTGTGGCAGTAGGAGGGAGGACATCGAGGATCGGTTGATGTGATACTATTAGGTGAGGGTTGAGGGGACACCCCACTGGTCATTTTAGGCGAAGGGGAGGAAGTGTCTGAAGATGATGATGCTGAGTTTGGTGAATGTAGGTGTGTGTGAGAAATACTAGTAGATGATGTCGCACCACTCTCAGAATTGCCGCCGTCATCCATGGACAGCAGTTGTTGAAGACTCCTAATGTAGTCAACAGCCATGCGCAAGGTCTCTACCTTACTGAGCTTCCTACTGGCTCGGCTTCCTGACCCAGCTGAATCAGAAGAGTAGTTGGATGACACCGATAAAGGAATGTGTTGTCTAAGGGTGGCGAAACCATTGTTTACCTGCTTAACTCTGTTGCGTTCTCGAGCGTTTCTGCGAGCAACTGCTACTGGTGGAGGCTGATGATGGGCTCGTGGAAGGTTCATAGATGGCTTCTTCCTCGAGAGCTTTGCTTGGTTGCTGGACACTAACACTGTGTTGGTAGTTTCTGCAATACTGTTTACATCACTACTACAGTCCAGTTCTGGCTTGCTTGCCTCCGCAAGTGAAGTGTTATTTTTCCTTCTGAGGATGATGATTTCCCTCCTTTCGCCGTTGTTGACAATAGCACTTTCAGAATGTCCAAGAAGTTGAAGCTTGTTACCGTGCGATGTTGCCATTGTTCCACTGAAAGGAATTACACCTAATGTTGCCATTTCTATTGAAGTCACTCAAATTAATAAACCTTTTGGGTTGATGCACTTGTTTTGTTACATTTCTTTCAATAATGTATTGTTTTGATCACAGTAAGTTGCATCTAGTTTGGTGTCTTCACAACACCCACTCACAGTTAGTTCACATACACACTAATGGGCAATCCCACACACATACACTCGCCGCAAAGTGCTTTCAATTACCGGACAAACGACACAGTTAGTTCTTGTTCCTCCATTCTTGGATGCTGTTGTATGCTCTTCAACTCGTCTTATGTCCCACTCTCCCCACCCCCAGCAAGTGTTTGTCAAGTATTTAGAATTACGTCACCGAGTTGTCGCGTGCTAGACAAGTAATTCACTCGTTCATTCACTCTATCATCGCTGCCGCGGCTGGCCACTGGACGGCGGCTGTCGACCGTTGAATTATGACAGGAAAATATCCAGACAGTCAGAGCGCTTCGCACACTTTGGAGTAAACACGACGAGGAAGTCTTGAGCTTCCTAGACCTCGAGCCACCACCACCACCACACCGCGGCTAAGGGGAGGGAGAAATGATGAAAAAAAATGGTATGAGACCCCGTACCGTACAAAAAAAAAAGGGCTTTTCTTCGGGTTTAGACGGTTTGACGTTTCTTGCTCACGTATATGCGATGCAACTGACTTAGGCAGTTCCTTCACCCCCCTTCTAAGTGTGGCAGCACACATTCTGTCGCATGGCACACGGGGCAGGGTGGGGAAAGAGGGGAAATGTATAACAGAAGGTCTGTTGCCCGTATTGTGCGGATGTATTGAAAGAGTGGTTCGTAGGGGATATGTCAGTTGTGGAATGAGGGAACGTTTGTGGGTTAAGAAGGGACGGTGAGGGGAGGGAGGGATTATACAGTTGGTTCAAAATTTGGCTCCCTCTCTCTCTCTTTCCCTTTCATCCGAGCCTTTTCTTATGCCATATGTGGGGACTCGGGCACTTTTACCTGTAACCGTAAGAGTTCATCCCTTGCAGAACAAGTTTTTGTTGTCTTTTTTTTCCTCTAAAAATTTCGTGCACGTCGTTATTCTGATTAATATTTTTCCTTTGGTGTAACAAGGGAGTGAGATATTTCATTATTTGCGAGTGTTTTTAAAAAACAGCTCCCTTGCCCACAGAATAATCCTTTGAACACATATACTGTTTCCGCTCTGTCACTTTTGTTTGCATAAAGGACTTGTCAACTTTGCCAATGATTTGTATTGGTGTATCGGATAAAGGCTAAAACACATTACATGCTTAACTTGCACGTTTTCGTTACCGTGGCGAATATGTTGCCCAACATTCATCAAATTGGCAGCTTTTGGTTCTTAAATTTATCATTCTGAAAGTGAAATATGTTCACGTATTTATAAAGGAGGTGCTATGTCGATTAATTTCTTGTTCCATCCTTGCATGTGTCCTTCGTATGCAATTTTCTTCAACGATACAACATAGTTTTCAATATTTGAATTGAGGTTGACGAATGTTTGTTGTTATGATTATTATTTTGACTCTAAATATGTAGTAACAAAAGTTTAGGAAAAATCAGATGTATATATGGAGAAAGCAGGAAAATATTTAGGAAAACTGAGGTTAAAATGGTTAAAAGAAGTACAAATAAATAATAGAAAATGGAAAAGAGTAATGAGGGGTAAAATTAATTAGTGGCCATAATAAACTTCATTATATACAAAACAAAATGTTAAATATAAGGGGAAGTAATAGAATTAAGCAACACTGAAAGGCAGAAATACTTGTATAGTATAGGAAATATGGGTATAGCTAGTTATATTTACTTATTTTATTATTGTGGTAGACTAAGAGTGTATTTGTATAAATAGAATCGTTAAAATAAATATTACTACTTTTACTAATTTCGATATTTTTGTATATGCAGATTTTCATCACCTAGTTAATAAAATGATCAGTAAATTTTGAAATAAAAATGAATTGAGGGACAATAAAGTGATTTTTTTCCCTTTTTCCTTTCTTTCTTTTTCTAAATTAACGTCTTCCAACGTAATGTTTCATATCGGACGATGAAACGGTGCTGAAATGAACCCGAGGTCCGTAGAGCTTAAAGTTACCCAACATTTATCTTCTCAGGATAATGGAAAACCTTGGAAAAACTTATCCGGTAGCTCACCTTAACCGAGATTCGAACTCGGGACCTCTTGAATGAGAGGCACCGCGCTACAGAGGCGGGCTGAGAGAGAAGAATTCGGCAAGATGACTACAAGGAAAGAACGATGCCATTTTTCTATTCTTTCATTGTAATAATTATTAAACTAAATCTTCATTAACTCTCGTGTTATTCAAATGGCGCTAAATATCTACTATTTACAGATAATCAAATCTTGGCATTTTGTACCAAGCGCCAATAGTGAATAGACAAATACTTCCTAGAACCAGGGATTATAGGAATAAAGAAAGCCAATGTGTTGCACCCAATGAGTATCTACTCTTGTAAAACATATTCCAAAAACACTCTTCTATCTACTTCAGTTAATCGAGATAAACATTTGCAGAAGTTATTTCCTTGCTAATTTTCTTGTTGGTTCTATGGAACACAACAGCTTTTAAGTGATAGTTAAATGTTTTAAAACTGAATTCCGAGAGAAAGAGAGAGAGAGAGAGAGAGTGAGAGAGTGAGAGTGTGTGTGTGTGTGTGTGTAATGCACTCCTATTTAAGAAAGCATAAGAAGGTACTGGAAATCTCAAACATTTTCTCTGAAGTGGTAAACTATAAAACATGCAATAGATCTAAACTGAGTGTTTTAACAAGATCAACCTTTTTTTGCATTGAAACAATTTTTCTATTCTCTTACGGTTTACGAGTTACGTAAAACCAACACACAATATGAGGACTTCTGAAGACATTTCCATAAAATTCTAGGTATAGACGATTAGTCATAAAAATATCTTAAACATATTATATCTTAATGAAAATCGTTAGAGCCATTTTACAGAAAATCAAAATTTTCGAAAAAGTTCCAAATAAAAGTAGTCTGGGGTTTCTTGAAAACTTAATGCTCCATTCTTTGGAAGATGCTTAGGTACTTTAAATACGATAAGTTGATCCTATTTTTCTGTTTTGAGTTATGCTAGTCAGTTAATCTCCAGTGAAATGTCGACATCGAATTTTTTGGGGGAATGCAATACTTCCCCTACTTCAAGTATGGAGTAGGGAAAGTAAAACCTAATAGCTACTTCCAATCTTGGAAAAGAACAAGTTTTGAAAAACTAAAAGAACCAGTAATGTCTCTGAAAAAGTTGGCTTTACAAAAAATGTATTGATGTAAATTGTGCTTTCAATGAGATCTAGATTTTGTATAGTAAGGTATCGTCTATCTCTTACAGTTTACTAGTTATGCAAAAGTCTTCCAGACTAAAGGATTTCTGAAGACATTTCCAGAAAATTCTAGATATACATTAATTCATTTGTCATAAAAACAGCATAAGCATAAGGTATTTTAATAAAAATCGTAAGAGCTATTTTGATGAAGTCAAACATTTTGAAAAATATTCTATGTGTAGGGTAGTTTAGGTTGTGGGAATTTCTTGAACATATTCGTCTCGCATCCTTAGACGATGCTGAACTTAAATGACAAGTTTGGTATTCAACTGACTTCATTTTTGAGCCATGTTGTTCATAGACTCGCAGACGAACATATATACACACACAGAGACCTGATAAAAATGTTTCCTTATTCAGGTTGTCCTAAAACATATACTTCTAATGAAATCTCTGTATAGAATTTTTGGGTGGAATAGAATACTTTCCATACTTAATAAGCGTGATAGAGAAAACAAAAAATATCAGTTATTAGTTTTCGAGCCCTGCGCTATAAGACTATCGATTTAAATTCGATTTTGATGTGTAGATTTTTGTCATTGAAATGATTCTTAGATTTCAGCTTTAAGGCTATCAGTCCCTGATTGAAGAAGTGATGATATGAACAAATGGAATCCAATTGTGATGTTTGAAGCTCAATTATTTTAATATCTAAGATTTTGTGTTTTGGTTAGGCTTATTGTGAAAATCGTTCACTATAATAAAAAGCCTCTATTGACTATAAAGTACATAGTATATAAGAATAATATACATTTATACAGTCAGGATAGAAGGCACTAGTAGTTAATTTGCAATAAGGAAACAAAAGAAAGTCTGCCCAAACTTTTAACATAAAATTTGAACCAATGTACACTACGCAGTTTGACTTTTTCTTGAGATTCTTGACAGATTTATTGGGACGTCAATGTTCACCGCACATTTTAAGTACCCAAAGCAAAGATAAGGAATACAATTTTCAAAACCATTAATATCAGCTAATTGAAACTGTAATATTTTTCACGTAATTTATTGAACAGGGGAAATATATTCTTGTAAGCAGTTACCATTGGCAACAATTGATTGCCTTGCAATGGGCTGATTAATAGCCTGAAATTACTATGACAAATTGCTCTATTATGTGTAATTACTAAATTAATTCTTCGGCATAGAAAAACGATAATTTAATTTTAGCTCCTTTTTTCCCTTTCTTTGTAATAGTTTGTGATTTGCTTACGAAGTGGGATGAATTCCTTTAGGTATTCGCATAAGGTGGACAAATTGCCACTAAAATAATTGAATACTGTAAATTATAAAATCTTACATTGCACTAAAACTTATTGAACGACACTTCAAAACATTAAAAATGCTTTTTACGCGGTTTAACAAATTTTTGATACTTATGGATCGGAAGTTGGCATTCTCACATGCAGCGTGGTTGCTATGAAAACAAAAGAAAGCTCAATGCCAAAAGAAATAACCAAAATCTGCAGTGCGGTAAATAAAACCATCTCAATCACATAATCATAAGCACTTTTATCAACATATACTTGTCATAGGAAGCATCAAAAACTTGGTACATAATATTATTCATATTCAATCTACTATTCTATTAAATAAAAACTCACTCGCTCGCACAGTGGTTTCTTGTTTTAAAAGAATAAATCATTATCAACAATGGATTATATTTAAATGAAATTAAATTTAATGAATTAAACGTTATGCTCTCCCGAAAATCCTAGTGTTAAACAGCAGAGATTGACACAGTGAGACAGCTTCGCGGTTCGTATACCGCCAGGACTAAGTTTTTCGCCTAATTTTCCTCAGCCCTCGTAACTGGTAAATGCTGGAATGGTACTCTAAATTTGTTTCCTTCCTAAATGTTCCTTTCCAAACATAATTTCATTGCATATATCATAAGTACCAACCGCCTGTGGTGAAATAGAGTATGGGCGTTAAACACTGTTTGAAAAAGAAAGAAGAAATTCAATTAGTCAATTACAACGTTCTGCACGGAAGCAAGCGGTTCTTTTTCTTTTTTCTTTTTCTTTTTTTGTGCAAAAATACCCTCATTTTTTTTCCACTTCATCCTCATATTTGAACGTAATCTTTTTATCACTAGCCAAGCGTTCATACGTTGCTTTCCCTTTTTTTTTTTTTTTTTTTCTAAATTCTACATTTATAAACATTTCTAGAAATTTTGAAGTCTATCTTTCATGCAGCTCACCAAATCATTACCAGCGAAACAAAATTCCATTGTAATATCTCCGGTTCATTTCATGTTATCACTTTTTTAATTATTTTAAAGGTAAACAAAATTAATGCTTACGATGAACAAAGTAAATTTTTTTCTAATATACGAGTATTTTCAATATAATAAATATTTATTACAAAATGTTGGAAACGGATTTTTAGTTTTGTAAAAAAATATTATAAACCTATGAGAAACATTTTTAAAATTTGTTTTAGCAGAAATAAAGTATATAGTGTAGTTATTATTTTAATATTTCTACTATGGTAATATTTGTGTGCGAATCCGGGGTAGAGTCGGTGAACCATGTGGTTCGAATGTAACCTTTGGGAGGGGAGGATGAGGGAGAGACCGGAAGATTAGGTGTGTAAGCGTGGACGGGGTCATAATGTTTCCAGATTGAAGCAACGAATATCGCTCAAGCCCACCCACAAGTCCCGTAGGCTCCTTTAAGGGGAGTCTGCTATTTGAGTACCCAGAAGGTGGGTCCGACTGACTAGCCACAACACGCCGAAAGCTATTGCTTGAACCTTGAACCCTGAAAATGTGATGATCGTGATAAAAAGGACGATGGACAAACGTGGTAAAAGTAGTCGCCTACCGATCTGTGAAAACTACGAAAAAGCCATAGGCAGAGCGGGCAATTCCCGGGAATCGAGCCATAGACTTGCCGAATGCAAGTCTCACACGGAGCCATCTGGTTCGGTTAATTATTTCATAACTGCTAATCTAGATAGTAGATCTAGTAATTCAACAAGAAAAAAAATCAAGGTTGAGGCTCAATAGATAAAACATAATTATAATAATTAAGACTTCTAGCTAATTGTTGGTTTTATTAGGATAATATCCAATTTGAGATATTAGAATTTAGAAACCATTCATTGTACTGCAAATACACGTGGCTAAGATTGGATTGCCCACCGCAGTGGTGTGAGAGTAGCGTACCCGTCTCACATTCCAGAGCAACTGAGTTCGAATCTCGGTTAGGATGTTACGTGGATAAGGCTTTTTTCAGGGTTCTGTTTATCTTGAAAGATGAACGCTGGATATGTATCCCGAGCTCATTTGACCATCTTTTCACCCATTTCATTCATCGTACAACATGGCCTAACCGGTTAAAGGACTTAACCGACTACCCCCCCCCCCCCCCCCTTGAGAAAAAAGATCATGCTCCGTGTTTTGCCACAGTACGTTATTTACTACCTGCAATGTGTTTTATGTTGCAAGGGAACAGCATTGTTTAATATCTGTTTCCTTCACAATTCCTGAAAAATAATCTTGACAAGAAAGAGCACGGCACAAAGTGCACTAAAAGCCTTAAAGTAGGCACTAAAAGTTCAAACTTGGCACCTGTATAGACACTAAATGAAGCAGGCACAATCATTTACTTACACATAAAGCCCATTTTGGAAATGGCAGAATAATATGGAACCATTATATCAATATGTTATTTATTTCATAAAATATGGTTAATAAGTTTCATTATCTTAGTGGTGTAGACCTAAATATTATTTTTAATTCGCACTGTGTGTCCTTTAAAGCAAACTGTTAGTTGTTTTTAACTAATTTCTCTCTTGAATAAGATCTGCACTCACATTCGAGAAGTCTCGTATCCTGAGAAGATAAATGTAAGCTCTGTGGAACTCATCTATTTGGACATCATTTCCTTAATTTCTTTCACCATCCGATATTATGTTAAAATTTAAAAAATATTCCACAATCACAGGCTAGTTTTCAATTACTATTGAAACTTTTATGCACTATCGTTCAACAGGATATTGCTGCACTTGCCATTATATTAGTTTTGGTCTTTTAGATCAGTACTGCGAATCATTAAAAGCCATGCGTAAATATCAAATGAACGATTTCCCAGACATCCAACCATTTAATGAAAGCTTTTGTTGTGTACTATTTTAATATAATAGGTAACCACGCAATTGATGACTTTAGGAAAGCAAAACCAGTATTATAAACTTCCACAGACATGTAAACAGTGGCTCATTGGCTCAGACTGCGAAATATTAAATGGAATACTAGGGTTGGCGTCATATTAATAACCAATCGTCAATAACGGTAATGAAATTGTGATAGGCAGAATCTGTTCACCTTTAAACTTATTAATTTTGTTTCCAACAACTTTTTCCAGCAACCATGGTCATCCTAAATAGATGTCCTTTTTTCACACTCACAGTAAGCAAATTGTATAGGCAGGAAAGTTGAAAGAGGCTTGAAAATGTAATGACAGATCGAATCTGATGACCAATATAAGTAAGAATTTATCAGATATTTACAAAACCTTTTTTGGCTGGCTTATTTTTGTCTTAGCTTCTTGTATAATGTCTTAATTAAATGGTAATTATCATTTACCGCCCATCTTCACATAAAGATCGATGTAAAACTTTCAACTGCCCACTGGGGAAATAAAACATGGCAGCAATGATGGCTGCACTAGCGACAATTCATTGTCGATTGTACACGAATAACAAGCGACTCGCGGCTTCCGACTGGCGACTGGTTGTCACTTGTTTCGGAGGGAACTGGTTGATATGAAGGGCTTATATGCTGTAAAGGTTTCCTTTTATTTCGACTGGCAAAATGATAGTGTTTCTAAACAAGAAACATGCAAATTGTACTTTCAGTATTAGCATATTGAAACCGCATGTTGAAATTTGCATTCTGCAAGTTATTTTCTTCAAAAAGATGGACCATGTCTACATAACCTATATTGCACTTTTTACTTGAGAAATTTGGCAACCCAATGTGTCTAATTTAGCCTAATTTTAATGCAGATATTCATCGCGATAAGGTTAAGGTGGATAAATGTTATATGAACAGTCAGTAGAAATGGTAATGGGGAGAGAATTGAACAACAACAAAGGTTCCCCACTACAATCAAAAAGCGTGCACATAAGTCGACGACACGGCACCAGTGATAACAGAAGACAGATAACGGCCAGCATGGGGGGAAGTGGTGGAAAGGGGCAAGAATCGAGGAAGAAAGAAGGTAAATAGCATTGCACCGAGAGATATCGTGCAAACTAAACATAATAGCAAACTTGAAAGACAAGAAGAGTGCTAGAGGGGAAATAATTGTTATATGCACGTGTTTGAAAAGGATGGAAACCGGGCCGTGAGGGGAACGTTCCAACCGGTGTCAGTTTTGGCGGGAGGAGAGGGGAGGGAGAAGCGTGCGGAAAGAGGGGAGGGTATACAGGACGCGTGGCATGAGCGTGGCTGGCAACAAGCCTACCTGGGAGGGGAGGCAACATTCACAAAAAATAAAATATAAAACACTGATGGCTGTTGGAAGTATAAAAGGTGGAGGTAGAAAGAGATGGGGCTACTTGCATGGATTTCGCTCTTATACGAACATCTGTCGGCATGTGCTACCCCCTCCACCTTTCGTCATCTCCATAACATTAGAGTGCTGATCGTAGATTACGGACCTGGTCATTTCTCCGCCGGCGGATTTTCATTCCCTCTCAAAGACACCAAATTCTCGTTATCCTTCACGTCTTTCATAATTCTGCTTTCTAGTCCATTCTAACAAACTAGCTGAACAAACTTGCGTGGATTTTAGATACTCTCGTTTGTTTTACACAAACAGTTTCTTGTTGAGCAAAACAAAATTTGATAGAACAATATTTCTTACATTGCATCTTACTTGAAGTTACTTTAAGCATTACTAAAATTTGGTAAGAGCTGGCCGCCATTTGATTGCCTTTGAAATTTCGAATTTCGGTCCTTTTGCATGGCCAAGGGGAAAAAAGAATGACTCCACTACCACTATCACCATCATCACTAACCAAACCACCATTAACACCACTATCACTATCCCTACTACTACTATCACCATCTTTACCGCCACTATAACCATCCCCACTACTACCATTATCTTCACCAGCAAAACCACCATCACCACCACTATCACTATCCGCACTATCATTGTTACCACCACTATGTCCACTATCTCTATCACCCTCATCACCACCACTATCACTATCCGCACTATCATTGTTACCACCACTATCTCCACTATCTCTATCACCCACATCACCACCACTATAACTATCACCACTATCTCCACTATCTCTATCACCCACATCACCACCACTATAACTATCTCCACTATCACCACAATCACCATCACCACCGCTATCACCACTACCAGCCCACTATCACCACTACCACCTCACTATCACCACTACCACCCCACTATCACCACCATCACCACCACTACCCCACTATCACCACCACTATCTCCACTACTACCCCACTATCACCATCACCACCGATATCACCAGTACCACTCCACTATCACCACTACCACCCCACTATCACTACCATCACCACTACCCCACTATCACCACCATCACCACCACTATCTCCACTACCACTGCAATCACCATCACCACCACTATCACCAGTACCACCCCACTATCACCACTACCACCCCACTATCACCACCATTACCACTACTATCCTACTATCACCACCATCACCACCACTACCCCACCATCACCACCACTATCTCCACTACCACTGCAATCACCATCACCACCACTATCACCAGTACCACCCCACTATCACCACTACCACCCCACAATCACCACCATCACCACCACTACCCCACTATCACCACCACTATCTCCACTACTACCCCACTATCACCATCACCACCACTACCCCACTATCACCACCATCACCACCACTACCCCACTATCACCACCGCTATCACCACCACTACCCCACTATCACCACCGCTATCACCAGTACCACCCCACTATCACCACTACCACCCCACTATCACTACCATCACCACTACCCCACCACCACCACTATCTCCACTACCACTGCAATCACCATCACCACCACTATCACCACCATCACCACCACTACCCCACTATCACCACCATCACCACCACTACCCCACTATCACCATCACCACCACTACCCCACTATCACCACCATCACCACCACTACCCCACCATCACCACCACTATCTCCACTACCACTGCAATCACCATCACCACCACCACCACCACTATCACCAGTACCACCCCACTATCACCACCATCACCACCACTACCCCACTATCACCACCACTATGACTATCGCCAGAACCATTTCTAATATCTCCACTGCCACCACCACCACTGCTACAACCAATTCTACTGTGAGCACCAAAGTTATAAAACTACTTAATTTGGTATCAGAAGCACCGCCTAGTTACCATTCTAACACATCATTTCTATCTCTACTGCAACACATTTACCACTCTCATAACTGTTACTTCGACCTCCAAACCATCTACATACATATTACCAACACCTTACAGTGTGTTTACTTGGTTACATTCAGTTTTAAATGCGAACCTCGGTTGAGTTGTGTTTAGTTTTCCCCAAGGATATCTTTTATACTCGTAAATACCGGTTAGTCAGGGTTACTACGGACACTATCACAATCACTATTGCTGCTGCTACGAACCCTATTTTGGACAAATACTTTTTATCCTTAGTTTGAATATTATTAGATACCTTTCCCATCATTAGGCACAGCTTATTTTTAGATTAGTATTTTAATTTCACAGGCCTGCATAAAAGGTTAGGATTTCTTAAAAGAAGCTTTGTGTATGCCTTTTCTATCGCACCTCCGGATGTTAAATGAATACATTCCCTGAAACTATTTCCGAAAACCATTATTTCATACATGAAATAACACTTTATAACACTTTATATAATTGTATTATTTACAGTTCATCAGGAGATTTCTACGTTATAATCTAAACTAAAAATCCTATGCTTGAGGACAGTGTTCGGAATAGTCAGTTGGAAGATGTTAACAATTCTGAAAAGAAAATAAAGTGCATCTAAAAGTGTATTATTTTCCACACAAGTAAAAACCACATATGTTCAATATGTTCAAAGTTTTGTATGTTTATAAACTACTTGTTGGCGACAATTGCCACTACAATTTTTCGCATGTTTACCTATTTAAACGGGACCCTGCTCCTCTTGGTCCGCTGTGCAACCTTTTGTCAGTCCGTCACGTGCTGCTAGAGTGTTGTTCTCTAGTGCACCTTCGGGACTCTCTGCAGCTGCCTGCTAAACTTGCAGTGGTTTTGGCGTACGACAAACAAGCGTCGAAAGAGTTTTGAAATTTTTAGCGGAGAGTAACGTGAGTTTGAGGATTTGAAACGTTAGATACCTAGTTTTTATACTCTTTTGACATCTTTAACATTTTGTTTTAGTGTTGGCCTTTGCCTTCTGTTTTGTACAATAATAAGAACAAAAAAAATTAACGATGTTTTTTTTTTATTGTAGTTAATATCCGGCTTTTACCATGGAATGCTTTTTAAGGGCGCTGATGACCATGAAGTTGAGCGCCCTAAAACCTACATCTTCCCTTCAACTTTTGTGACAGTGAACTATCTCACGTATTCAAAACAATCTTATTTTAATTTCTAACCTTCGCTTACTGCATCGTTAATAAGCTATCGTCATAATGTTTGAAACATTTGTTAACAGCATGCAATTGTTGCTTTTCTGATTTTGCAAATTCAATTAATAAATGAACAAAGACCCTTTTTAATGCTGAATACTGGAAACCAAGATTATCGGAAATGTGGCGAAAGTTACGAGTGTCACAATAGGAAGATTATACACTTTACCTCAACGGTTTACGCAATCTTAGCATTAAAATACATAAAAATAATTAATAAATTTGCTAAATGAAAAATTATAATGTATCGGATCATAGCTATATGTGTTTGCTAAGGACTCATTTGTTTCAGCACTTGTAGAGGAAAATGGAAAGTAATGATAAAGCTATTGAAAACATGGATTGTATCACACTTGACATTTTGAACGAAACCTGGAATGCTGAGTGTTTATTAAATCCAGAAAAATCGAGATAAGTGGAAAGTTTTGTGTATGGAGAAACGAAAAATGAGATGATTCTTGTTTTTGAATTGCGAGAGTGACGATTTCAGGTTTTCTTACAAGCAACATTGGAGCAAATTACGTTGCGGCGGTGATAACGTCATTACTGTCCTGTTGCCATGGTAATTACGTCACTCATTTTGTGGCACTGCACCAGAATCGTCATAAGGCGATTTATTCTATAATTACATAAACACAATTTCAATGCTAGAAATAATAAGGCTGCGATTTTTTCTTTATCTACTACTGAGTAGAGGAAGTATTGTATTCCATCCAAATATTCGATGTCGAGATTTCACCGGAAATATGTTTTGAGACCCCCTGAATACAGAAAAGCATTTTTAGAAAAAGGTCCCTGTGTGTGTGTGTGTGTGTGTGTGTGTGTGTGTGTGTGTGTGTGTGTGTGTGTGTGTGTGTGTGTGTGTGTGTGTGTGTGTGTGTGTGTGTGTGTGTGTGTGTGTGTGTGTGTGTGTGTGTGTGTGTGTGTGTGTGTGTGTGTGTGTGTGTGTGTGTGTGTGTGTGTGTGTGTGTGTGTGTGTGTGTGTGTGTGTGTGTGTGTGTGTGTGTGTGTGTGTGTGTGTGTGTGTGTGTGTGTGTGTGTGTGTGTGTGTGTGTGTGTGTGTGTGTGTGTGTGTGTGTGTGTGTGTGTGTGTGTGTGTGTGTGTGTGTGTGTGTGTGTGTGTGTGTGTGTGTGTGTGTGTGTGTGTGTGTGTGTGTGTGTGTGTGTGTGTGTGTGTGTGTGTGTGTGTGTGTGTGTGTGTGTGTGTGTGTGTGTGTGTGTGTGTGTGTGTGTGTGTGTGTGTGTGTGTGTGTGTGTGTGTGTGTGTGTGTGTGTGTGTGTGTGTGTGTGTGTGTGTGTGTGTGTGTGTGTGTGTGTGTGTGTGTGTGTGTGTGTGTGTGTGTGTGTGTGTGTGTGTGTGTGTGTGTGTGTGTGTGTGTGTGTGTGTGTGTGTGTGTGTGTGTGTGTGTGTGTGTGTGTGTGTGTGTGTGTGTGTGTGTGTGTGTGTGTGTGTGTGTGTGTGTGTGTGTGTGTGTGTGTGTGTGTGTGTGTGGACAGCATAACTCAAAAACGAAAAGTCGGTTAAAAACCAAAGTTCGTATTTAAGTTTAATGTCTTTCAAGGATGCAACACGAAGATTTTGAAGAAAATTGCCCCACGCTAAACTACCGTTTACATGGAAAAGTTTTCGAAAATTTTGATTTTCTTGAAAATGGCTCTAACGATTTTGATTAAAGTGTCATATTTTTTATATATTTTTATGGCAAATGAAATGTATATCTTGAATTTTCTGGCTATAGCTCCTGTAGTCGTATTTACTCTGGACGACTTTTGCATAACTGATAAACCGTTAGAGATAGACCAAATCATACTCTACAAAAAATATAGATCTTGCTAAAATACACAATTTATGTCTCAATAAATTTTCTTGTAGGGTGAACCATTTTGGAGATATCCCTTGTCATGTGTGTGAGTTTCTGAAATGGATCATCGTTGTTCATTTTTTTATGTTATGTGTGCAAAGAGAACAGAATCTCAAAGCTTTAAAAGACTTGACTATCGCACAAAGCCTACTGTATTCTGACATTCTCCTTGTACCTACAAGGAAATAAGCAATGAGATAATTTGTACAAATGTTTATCTCAACTAACACGAAGAAGATATAGGAATAAGAGTTTATAAGAATGGTTAGTACAAGAGTAGAGAAAGTCATGTGACTGCAACACATCAGATTTTTTACTACATGATAGATACTGGGTGGAAGGTATTGCTTCGTTCATACGTTAACGAGGGATTTTAGATCATGAGTATAACAAATATGTCCAATAGTTATTTTTAACAAAGAACCATTTCGCCAATATAAATGGTTTCCTGTTTCACTAGCTGTCACTTAATCATTCTCTGAACAATGCTGTAATGTATTTCTACCTCAATTTGAATGAGTTTAGCCACAATTTAATGTTAACGTGACGTTGCCAAATCTCTCTTAGAAATTAAACTTCGCATGACTATCCTAAAATTGTAGCCGTCCTCTGTATCATTTGAATTTACTGGTGGTGATTCAAGAGATAGCCTTTGTATTGTTTTCAAACAAAGCCTGCTTCAATAAGATCTCTTGTACTATACTTGTTTACATAATTAATTTAAATGGAGAATACCTATAACGAATGACGCACAACTATTGGATGAACTGGCACTTCGTCTGTGAAGCATAAAGATAAAGAAGCTTAGAGAATGATTAAATTTCCACTGTGGGTATTATTTAACGTTCTAGTTGAAACATACAAAGAGATGAAGTTGTACATTAAAATGGGCGTGATTCCAAGATACAAGTAGGTGATTTGTGTGTACCAACCTTCTGACCTTTGCTAAAGCTTTGTGAGGTCCTTCGCAGACAGGACACCCAAAGGGCGTTCTTATTGCGGTATGATACGATTTACTGGAAAACAAGTACAGACCATACACCAAACCAGAGCTGAAGAAAATGTTAACCAATAAATATTGTTTAAACTGAAGTAACAAGATACGTAGGTCAAAAGTTTAATTATTTTCACACAGGAGCTAAATATCATCAAAAGAACCTTTGTAATACATCAGATATTTTCGAAGATATGTACAGTTATTTAAAAACTACATTTCTTAAAAATCTGATGCGTTGCACTCACATGACTTTCTCTACTCTTGTACGCACCATTCTTACAAACTCTTATTCTTCTATGTCCTTCATGTTAGTTGAGATAAACATTTGTAGAAATTATCTTATTGCTCGTTTCCTTACACGTGCAACGGAATTATGGCAATACAGTAGACTTTGAGCGATAGTCAAATCTTAAAGCTTTCAAATTTCGTTCTCTTCGCACGCCTAACATAAAAAATGAATAGCGATGTTCTATTTGACAGAAGTGTAAGTTCTCCAAAAATTATACAAATAACGATGAATATCTCCGAAATGATTCGCTCTACAAACAAATTTATTCCGACTTAAATTGTGTGTTTTAGCGAGATCTGCATTTTTGTGCAGTAAGATTGTGTGTGTCTCTTACAGTTTGCGAGTTGTTCAAAAGTCATCCACAATAAACAGGACCACATAGGCTATAGCCAGAAAATCCAAGACATACATTTTATTTGTCATCAAGGTATCTCAAACATATGGCATTTTAATCAAAATCGTTCGAGCCATTTTCAAGAAAATCAACATTTTCAAAAAATTTTCCATTTAAAGGGTAGTTTAGGATGGAGCATTTTCCTTTAAAATCTTAGTGTCGCATCCTTGAAAAATATTAAACTTAAATAGCAACTTTGGTTTTTAACCGACTTTTCGTTTTTGAGTTATGCTGTCCACTGACTGACACACACACACACACACACACACACACACACACACACACACACACACACACACACAGACATATACGGACTTTTTTGTAAAAATGCTTTTTTTTGGATTCAGGGGGCCTCAAAACATATATTTCCGATGAAATCTAGACATCAAATTTTTGATTGGAATACAATACTCCCCGTACTTACGAGTAGAGAAAGTAAAAATAAAGCTTATTGCGTAAGAAACAGAAATTTTCACATTTCACGTTCACGTTTCTCTTAAACTGCCAATTCCTTTATTGTGCATTGATATATCTGAAGAATTCCTAATTTTCAGAACCATGCTACGTGAATTGTTAGTAACTGCACCTTCACACGTATAGACATCTAATTTACATGAACAACTAATGTGGATTTCTTTTTCCGCTACACTAATTCATTTCTTCCTTCCTATATGTAATCGCAAATACCTCCCATCTTCTGACAAAATCTTAAATTACATATCAATGGCTGTAACTTAGGCTTATTGTCTACATTATGTATTGATTTTAACATAGTAAAATTATTTATTGGAATTATTCATTTCACTACCATTTCTATGTGTGTGGGTATTTGTTTACGTGTGTATTTGTTTACGTGTGTATTTGTTTACGTGTGTATTTGTTTTCGTGTGTATTTGTTTTCGTGTGTATTTGTTTAGGTGTGTATTTGTTTAGGTGTGTATTTGTTTAGGTGTGTATTTGTTTACGTGTGTATTTGTTTACGCGTGTATTTGTTTACGCGTGTATTTGTTTACGTGTGTATTTGTTTACGTGTGTATTTGTTTACGTGTGTTTGTTTACTTGTGTATTTGTTGAATTTACTTTATTTTATTTATTTTGTATTCTTTATAGTATCTAAACTAAGTCTAAAGGTTGTAGGGATAAAATCATCAAGGCATGTGGTATTTCAGGTAGTAAAATTACAAATGTTGGTGGTATCAGAGTAACATTTTGGGATGGTTTATTTACAGAGAGCTTTTGGAACAGCTAGAGTCAAATTAAGAACAACTTTTTCAGAACTAGAAACGTTACGCAGCTGAGCTGGGTAACATTGACAACTACTTTTTGAAACTCGTTCTCAAAATACGAGTTCTGTAGGAACACACGTGATAAAGTACCGGTACTCACAAAATAGGGGTGACGAGGCGGTTGCGACTGCTTTTTATGTGGAATGGACACTTGCACGACTCGGGGGATAATTTCAACCAGCAACCCTAATAAGTTTAACATTAACTCGGTCTGGTCCCCTTTGTATACATGCACTTATGCGTGTGCTGGGAGGGAGGGGAGGAATTCTCGTAACGAGTTTTATGATGCGTTTACGATATCTAGAGCAAACCGCCGGCTCTCCAAAAGACACTAATAGCAATGGCACGGGTCCAGATATAATTCACATGCAGATCTCTGCATCCCAAAGTTTTTATGAGCTCCAGACGTATGAAAAGATAACCTCCCTACTTGAACGAGTTTACTCTTATTTTCCAGCTCCCTATGCCATTTCTTTCACCCTTTACTCTTATATCTTCCCTCTTTTTCCGTTTCCAATTCTCTAAGAACGCCATCAGTGAAAACTTACCACCCAAAAGTTTTTTTCATTAACTCAACATTTTTCTCATCTTATGCGGTAACGAGGTCTTAAAAAAATTACGTGTGATGTACAGAAGGCCTTGGATATTATGGCAAAAAGACAAAAATCGAGTCACTTCATTTTCCTCCTAAACTTTTGCACAAAAACACAGTTCTCTTCTTCTTCTTCTTTGCCAATTATCCTTCCTTATGTAGGGCTAACACCTCCTAAACGACAGCTCCACAGCTAGATGTCAGCAAATTTACTGGCATGTAAAAGAACTCCTTCGGAACGAAATTCTGGTACACCGGCGCCACTGATATGATCTTGGCAATTGACAGCGTGTTACACACACACAAAATAACGTTACATCCTCTAAAACTGAGAAACCAGTGCCCAGGTTCAGACGCCGAAGAGCAGAGGAACCTATAAACTGGACAGAGTGAAGACCTGGAAGCGGATGATCAGCCCAGCACCATTAGAGTGGCGAAGAGAATGATACAAAATGCAGGCGAAAGCGATGAGTAGAAATATGGAGCAATTGGTGTAATGAGTGGCGGGGGAAACGGGAGAAAAGAAGCCGAAACGGCGCTTCGTCCACTGTAAGTACCATATGCAGTTCCCTGGGATGGAACCCGGACCACCTATGTGATAGGCCTAGACTCAGTCCTTTTATTGTCTTTTTTCACTTTCTCTCACACACTAACTCCGACGATACAATCACTCGACGCTCGTTAAAACTTCATGACTCAGTGACACATGCACAGCTGACACTGTCCGACTCATGTCTGTAACTCTCTCTTCTGCTGTTTCCTCGCCTCCTTATATAGTCGGAATAACGTCATACCGACCTTTCTCAACTTTCACAAACACGCCGGTGATGATGCAACCAGAACTTTCTTGAAGGCTATGGATGCCCTTTTTGTTGCCAATCACGTGTTCGCTTGGGTGAGTTTGGGTGGTCAGTTTGCTCGCTGGCCTGGTATGTCGTGCGGAGTAGTTTGACCCAATCGTCCTTTGTTGTGTGCCGTTCCCGGCGTCACAATACAAATGCTCACGATTACCGGCGAAGGCTCACACTTAGGGTTTTTTATTTTTTAGTTTTACCAGGGAGGTAGGCGAACGCTGGGATGATTCCTGTTCCACCCCAACTTTTCTATCCATTTCCTTCGTAATCACCCGCTCTAGGTTTTAAGGACCACGCGACTGTGTTCGACTTGTTGTGGCTGGGTGGTGGAAGAGCGCTTTGTAAAGGTTCCTAACTGGCGTTGGTGCGGCTGCAGACAAACCCGCCCTCTGTGAGCGGCTTCACTGGCGAGACTCCTGAAGCGAGCGCCGGGTTTGTGGACAAGCTTGAAGGGGTTCTGATTCGAGGTCGTTCGAGCCTGACACGGAATCTTTAGGGACCCCGTCCTCTTTCAGGTCTCTCCTCAAACCTTCGTGCCAGTAGTTGCGTTCGAAGCATAAATAATCAGTTTCTCTATGTGCAAGGCTCTGGCGTTGTTTCGAAGACCCACAGAGTTATGTAGCTTTACCTATTAACGCAATAATTTTGATGATAATGATAATGTTGATGATAATGATAATAATGTTGATGATAATAATTATGATAATGTTGATGATAATAATTATGAGATAGTGATAATGATGATACGATATATGATAATAATACTAATCACACTAATAATAGTAATAATAATTATAATAATTGTAATTATAACAAATAATAAATGTGCAAATACGTAAATATGTAAATTTCCACAATACCTACTCCTATGCAGATGACCAAGTAATCATTTCTGATAATGAAGGAATGCCAAGAGCGCTGTTTAAACTATATAAAATAGTTCAGGAAATCCGTCTATTTAGATATAAACTTATATTGGACACTAACATTTGAACAAGTAAACACATTTAAGTTTTTAGAATCTTCTGTATCATAAAGAAGCAGACATTGGAACTAAAATTGAAAGTTTCTAAAAATATGTTGAACAATTAACAGAAATTTGAAAATAAACTAACAAAAGATAGATAATGCAGTTTTATAAAACCATGGCAGTCTCAGTAGTGAAATTTGGACAGTGACGGATAAAAGTAGATTAGAGGCACTGAACATGAGACATTTTTATGGACCATTTCAGGAGTCACTAGAAGAGACAGAATAAAGAAAGAAGAAAGAAGTTAATTAAGGGTCTTTAACCTAAATAAAGAAATACAACAGACAAAAGTGGCTGGAACACGTAGAGAGAATGAATGAAGAACGTTACTCGAAGAAAATAAACAATGACAGAAAGAAACAAAGAAAGAAACGAACTTCGAAACAAAGAAACAATTAAACGGAAACAAAGAAATAAACAAAGAAACAGAGAAACAAATAAATAAGTACTTAGGTACTTGGGTGGGCGGATGAGACAGCTATGCGTGTGCGTGTCGTCGAAATGGATACGTCGTGCGCCGTAAGAAGATACAACGGGCGTCGAGTGATAGTAACGTCGTAGTTAGCGTACCGCGGAGAGAAAAAAGATACTGAAAGGACTGAGCAAGGTTACGAGAAGTAAAAGTTGTGAATTGGTATAGCACGAAAGATTGTAGACTGTGTTCACGACGAGAAGAAACCTGCGTATTTGCGGTGAAATTTTAGAAGACAAAGTAATAGAAAGATAATTGGAGTGACGTTAATTTGTTGCAATATTAATATTTGACTTTCTAGCTTTTGATTAATGTTCACGCACACGGCATTTTGGTTATCGTGAGTTCTGCTTTTGCATGTTTTTTTGTAAACAATAAGCTCCCTAGATGTTTACTTCGTTAGCTCTAACCTCACGTTTTGAAGAGATACGCTCCCATAAGTTGCCTGCCAACATCCAATTTGTCAAAATTCTAGGTAGCAAACTCTTAGTGTTTTGTTGACAATACACTTTGCATTTTAGCTCCTGAAATTGCTGTAAATGAACATTAAATGAACCTCAACAAATTCTATTGCATATTCTGAAAGTTGTGATTTTCTGCACATTTCTAGACCTGCGTGCCTACCTCCATCAAGGGGATTTTAGAAATAGTGGCGATATAAAGAGGATGGGAAAGTGTTAAAAGTAGCCTTAACTTCAACCGGAAAAAATTGATGTTATATTAAATAGGAGTTCATATTCGTAGACACGCAATTTACAACGAACGTTGCATGTTTAGAATCACTTTGTGTGGGTAGGAGTGGCAAGAATATGAGAAAGATGCAAATTAGCAGTCAATTTTGCGTTCTTGTTCTTTAATTCGCTTCGGCTGAAAGAGAAATTGAACTACATCAAATCCAATTGCAGATTCTGAATAGTAATTTACGCATTTCATGCACAAGATAGTCTAGTTATAAGATTGATGAGAAAACGAAGCTTTTCTGAAAATCTTAATACTAAATATTTTTTGTACCATATAGATGTAAGGTACATGTAAGATTATCAAAAATATAATTTGAGTTTGTGCCTCTTCAGTGAATTTGAGGATGTTGGAGTCTTTTTAAGCACATTAATATGTATATAATAATAAATTTAACCGTTTTCCGGAAGCAACCAAGAGCTTTCTGCAGTGTACGAGTATTCAGAAAAGATGTATTAAGTTGGGTATATACACCGCGTTATTTCAAATAGAAAGATATGGGCACCAAAGCTTGACAAAGCTTCAGGCACGATCACGTGGCAGTTGCTGAAGGCAATATGACTTGAGCTGAATCTCCTATTAACTTGCAGGAGTGTTAAGATTACATATTCTCCGTAGGTAGTTACGCATAATATAGAGAAATTGTGCGTATGTGCGTGTGCGTGGTGATTTGTTTATTAATGAAGCTGTCGCTGCCAAAATCATATCGACCCCAAGTGCCGGAATTTCGTCCAGCAGAAGTTCTTTTACATGCCAGTGTATGCTGAGCTTTGTTAAAATTTCATTCCCCCAAAAGGCAAATTATAGAATATCTTACAACTTAAAAATCTAGCCATATCTATCTATAAAGGTGTCCCAAAATTAGACCGAAAAGCTTTGGTAGCTGATACATAACATTATTTTAAACACCTTTTGTTAAACAAGGTTTTTTTCTTCTTTTTTTTATTTCGCTGTCGTGCTTTAAGCGCTAGACAAGTTAATGTCATAGATTACTGCAAAATCAGCAATGTAAATTAGTACTGAATTTATCTTAGTAAGGCACACAGTCTTAACCCAAGAAACAAACGCAGAACACACAAATAAAACACAAACGTCTCATTGTTTACAGTTAATCACTGTTTTACTATTTAAAGTAAATGTTGGAACGCACGCCCATAGCGATTAACAGAGTGCATCGGTGTGCCTTGTTCTGCCGTACTCTCGCCATTTCTCTGGTTTAAAAGTTTATCGGTCTAATTTTGTGTAGTAAAGCTGTGGTTAACTGTAAACAATGATATGTTTGTGTTTTGTTTGTGTTTTGAGTTTGTTTCTTGAATTAATATTGTGTGCCTTACTAAGATAAATACAATGTTAATTTGCATTGTTATTTTGTCGTAAATAAACTAGGTGGGAGGCAGTAATCTATGACATAAAATGTTATCAGTTCCCAAAGTTTGTCGATATAATTTTGGGGCACCTGTATTGAAATATCATTCTATTTTCATCTTCTTTCTCTGTTTATCCTTCCCATATGGAGGACTCACAATCCCCAGATGAGATGCCTGTCAGGAGCAGCTAAATTCGTGATCAGAGAGAGTAGCCAGGATAGGTAATCAGCCCAAAGCCTGGTATGTGATGACTATGGAGATGATCTGAAATGAGGGTGAAATGTACGAAAGGAAATGTGAAGGAGCAGCTGGTGGATTGAATGGAGGGGGATATGAAGAGCCCGGAGAAAAATCACTCAGACACGCTTAGTCCACGACAAATTGTCATGCCACCTTGATGAAAGTCAAGCGGTCTAAGCACACGTCCACAGTTTTTATGAGTGTAATATTAACACGAGTTGGACACATTTAATGCAACCTGAGCATTATAAATCTTAGGAAATAAATAATTAAATATTTGGCAGAGATAATATTCACATCTCTCACGTTATCTCTTTCATTACCTGGAGCGTGATACGATAACCAATCGCTGACACAAAATTTAATGGTGGATGGTAGGAGAAACTGGTCAAGACAAAATCCAATCAGAAACTAACCATCTTGATTTTACAGGTCATCTTGGTAGTTCTGTTTACTCCTGATGACTTTTGCATAACTGGCAAACAATAAGAGATAGACCAAATCTTACTGTACAAAAAATGTAGATCTTGTTAACAAAACATAAGTTATTTCTAAATGCATTTTTTGTGGAGTGAACCATTTCGGAGATATTCCTTGTTATTTGTGCGAGTTTTGCAGTACCTAGACTTTTCTCAAATGGAAGATCGTTATTCGCTGTTCATATATTGGCTGTGCAAAGAGAAGGGGAATTTCAAATCTTTAAAAGATTTGACTATCGCTCAAAGCCTACTGTATTCCCAAATTCGCCTAGCACGTATAAGAAAATCAGTGTAAGATAATTTCTGCAAATGTTTATCTCGACTAACACGAAGGAGATAAAGGAATAATTTGTAAGAATAGTTAGTACAAAAGCAGTGAAAGTCATGGGAGTGCAACACACCACATTTTGTTCTGTTCGTTTAAGAAATATTCACCTCTAACACTTTGTATGAACCACCCTGTATAAAGGGATCTTCAGATGAGTATAACTTTGTTGCCTTGATGACCAAAACGCCTTCTTACCATATAAACTGGATATACGCGTACATGATCACGTGTTTAGGTCACCATTTGTGGTAGAACCACTCGTTGGACGACTTTGTTGATCAAATGGCTATCATTTACCACATCGATAATGCTGGGACATTTGCACGCAGTGTCAGGAAATGACCAAAGGAACCACAAAGGCAGATGTCCCGGAACCTGGTCCTTGTGGTGCAAGTCATTCTTTCGGGTTGCAAATGCCTCCTCACTCACATGACGCCATAGTATTGCAAGGAAGTGTATAATTCCTTGCCCACCCGCCCACACAACTTATATCATCTTGTATTGCTGCCCTTCTCATCAAGACCTTGGTCTTGACGTTAAAAAGCCTGATTACCGGACTCAGTGGCGGCTCCATCGTCACGCACGGCTGAACAGCCTATCTCAATTTGAAATTGCGTGTGTTCTAGTTGAGAGAGAGATTTGGGAGCTCATCAAAACAATTTTCACGGGCTTTTCTTACACTACCTACCATGAACACACATCACAAGATAATGGCGTTCTCAAGTTAGTCGAAGCAAGTCCTTTCTATTTCAATGCGTGATTATATCAATACCTTCATATCGGTATTATTGGCTACTAATATTAATGTATGTTTTGATATCTTCCTGCACTCATTTAGGTAGTGTAGCCATTCTTTGTTCTTCTGTTCTCCCAGGTTTCATCTTTTAGTCTTCTTCCTTTTATTGTTTGAATGTTCCCTGCTTTCTTGTTAATTTTGGTTTACCCCTCTTCCTACGTCCCACTGGAGTCCGTTGTTGTATCTTCTTCGGCAGTCTCTCCTCATCCATCCCTTTCATGTGTCCAAACTATTTTAGTTGTTCTGTTTGAATTTCTTGTATCAAGGAACCTTTTGCTTTAATTTTTGTCCTTATAACTGTTTCTGAATTTCTCTCTCCTTGAGAGAGAGAAATTCCTGTTCTTCTTCTTCTTGTTGTTCTTCTATCTTCTTCTATATTCTTCTTCTATCTTCTTCTATATTCTTCTTCTATCTTCTTCTATATTCTTCTTCTATATTCTTCTTCTAACTTTTTCTATCTTTTTCTTCTTCTTCTATCTTTTTCTTCTATCTTTTTCTTCTATCTTTATCTTCTATCTTTATCTTCTATCTTTATCTTCTATCTTTATCTTCTATCTTTTTCTTCTATCTTTTTTTTCTATCTTCTTCTTCTTCTTCTTCTTCTTCTATCTTCTTCTTGTTCTATCTTCTTCTTCTTCTTCTTCTTCTTCTATCTTCTTTTTCTTCTATCTTCTTTTTCTTCTATCTTCTTTTTCTTCTATCTTCTTTTTCTTCTATCTTCTTTTTCTTCTATCTTCTTTTTCTTCTATCTTCTTTTTCTTCTATCTTCTTTTTCTTCTATCTTCTTTTTCTTCTATCTTCTTTTTCTTCTATCTTCTTCTTCTTCTATCTTCTTCTTCTTCTATCTTCTTCTTCTTCTTCTATCTTCTTGTTCTATCTTCTATCTCTTAAAGTATAACCAGGTACATGTCTTAAAATCGCATCTCTGCTGCCACAATGTTACTTGTTGTTTCATCATTGTTAACCATTCGGATCTATTTATGGGACCGTCTTAACTTTATAAAATTTTAATTTTGTTTCTGGTCTTCTAATTTTCTGATTGCTTTGTATGGTACCACACATCTAATTAAATCTATTAATTTTGTTTCTTATATCTTCATTTTTAGATATGATAATTGCAACCTAAATATTTAAAACAAGTGCTGGATTCATGTAGCCTTAAAACGTGCATTTTATTTCAATTTTTGTGAAGTATGTAAAAGTTCCTCCACTTATAAATAGGAGAGAGAGAGAGAGAGAGAGAGAGGGGGGGGGAAGGGAGGAACTGAGTGAGTGAGTGTGTTGGGTTTAAGGGCCCGTCGACAACTTGGTCATTAGGGCCCCAGGGAGGAACTAAAGGGTTCATACATTATTATAAGAACATAAACAAGTACACATATTTAATAGTGTTGGTAAATGTTTACTGTATATACCCCAAAGTTCTGATCTAGAGCAGACATATTCAACCCGGGGTACGCGAAGACTTTTAGGAGGTACTAGAATTTAAAATACGCGTAGTCAATATAATATGCTTCCTGAATTATCACAAATAACGCAACATATTTCAGCCCAAGAGATTTCAATATGCCCTCTGTCCAAGAATCCTTTTTACTCACTCCACTGGTCTATCCAACAATGAAATCTTACAGCTGCGCTCTGTATTCTTTGCTTCAAACGTGGGTAACAATAATGTCTGTGAGCGTACGATACCAGCTGATTTATAATTGCTGTTTCAATGTTCAGAAAAGTTCAAACGTTACACACACTTCTATAAAATTAACAAAGATGGCGCTAGAGACATCGTAAAAGTTAGCGTTTCTATTTGCTAAAAATTAATCACCTTATAGCGCACCTTATAGCTTTATTCCTGGTTCTTTGATGACAGCAGATAAAATTTTACATAACAATTCTGCTAAAGTGCACAAATTCTTACCCAAGAATACGGTGTAGAATTTATCATATGGCACAAGTTATTTCTGACCAAATAGAACGTTTTAAAATGGACAAAATATTTTCGATAAATCGATGAATCGGTGGGTGTATTCGTGATGAAACTGAGCTACTTACGTGTTCGGCATTTTAAAGTTAAAAAAGTTGGCACTGCATATGACATTCTAGGATGAAAAAATTACCAGAATATACGAGAGAGGATATTTTAAAAATACTTTATCGTTTTATAAGGTTAAATTCTTATAAAACTGTAGAGCTATGCCAAGGTCTAAGGTGTACAGGCTGTAATGGAAAAATTGTCTTTGGGGATCGCGGGGCGGGGGGGGGGGCTTGAATACCACTGATCTAGAGAACCAACTGATAAGAGTGGTAAACAAAAATTAAATTAAGTTTCACGCCTACCTGTATACGTCGTAAAAGTGCATTTCAACAAAAAAAGCAATAGTCTAACTCCAAGTGTGGCAGACCAGAAATTCCCTAATGCTCTTTTTCGTCAATCGTGAGTAATTTCGGTTGCTTGCTTCAATTCTTTTGTGTTTGCCTAACCTGGACATCACTCCCATTCCAATTTAACTACTTGTGTGCCAGAATCATCGTTTTTCTTCCAGACAGGCAGGCAGACTTGTCGGATGGAAGTGCGTGAATCACGTTTTGAATAGCCTAATTTGGAGCCTAGTAGCGCCATCCTTTGTGTGGACTATGTCCCGACTTGCCCTGAACAAACACGGTGAAATGTGTTTTCTCTTGTGAAGAATTCAAGGTCTTTCCGTCTCATCTCCCGATAGATTTATGTGTTATTACATAGCTTCTGTCTGCCTGATAAAACATTAGTTATAATGAAGGTACTTTTATCTTCATGTCGGAGCTGAAATTTGCCTGGTACAAACCAGACGTACTGTCTTTCCTGAACTTGCTTCATTCACATTTGTATTTCTTGTGCGCTCTAAAACTAAGCGGAGATAATTTTGAAAACTTCAAGCTCTAAAACAAAAAGTGTATGTTTGACAATGATATTGTCATATTTCGATGACTTTGCGTCTGATGACACAAAGGCTATGTGGAAAATGTAGCAGCTCATAACATTTTGAGTGAAATTAAGTGACTTTAAAGGGTAACTTTTTTCTGCATTTTTACATATTTTTATCTGATGGGACATTTTCACAGGTAGGTAATAAGTAATTTAAGTAATTTTTAAGAACATATCCAGGTATGTTTTATATTTTTAGCGAGTTCGGTAGAATTATACTTATTAGCGGAATCAAGTTTCTGAACCTTAAAATCTAAAAATTCTTGGACGTCTGTTGGAGCGTGGCTCCAGTATTTATACTCTGCGAAATATTTGGAGCCATCAACCAGATTAATACGTGCAACTCAACGGTTTACGTCTATTCTATAGCAGACTTTTTATCTAAGTATTTTATTTCATCAAAGTGAAAATGAATACTTCTGCAAATTGAAAAGTAAATAGACTTAGTGAAATCAGTTGCAAGAAACCTAAGTTGTGTGAACGATGAAACGGGAAAAGTGGAAAGTGCATTGAACTAGAACAATGGATATAATTACAAGATTGTTAATGTACGTCAAGCAAAAAATATTCCCTTGATGAAGAAGAGTTGGAAAGTCCGAATATTTGTAGATTTAAGCATGCCCCAGTATCTTCTGTTGATGTTGTAAGAAGCTTCTCTATATGAAAGTCCGTAATAGTTGACAATATACGGAGCTGCATATTTTGAAGATTGCAAAAGCTGTTTGTAACGTATTGTAATTCAGTATTCAATGATAAAGCAAATGAAATGTGCAAAGATCCACAAATTAAGGTAATTTTAAGCCATTCTTTGTTTTTTGGGTGATTTTAAGTACACTTTAAAGTCATAAGGTAATAATTTTACTGCCACTTTTTAATATTCTTTAGCTCATCAAGTGGCTTAAGGAAAATAATATAAGCTGAGTTTTCCGAAAATTAATTCCGGAGTCATTCATCTGGAATCAACTGGTTGGCGAGTCGAAGGTCAGAGCCGTTGTTATGTTTAGATCAAATGAGCAAATCACAGTACCTTGTTGTCAATATTTTAAAGTAAATCATTTATCCTAAAAGCGGAGATAGAGTAGATACTTGTTGCGCACCCTTTGTCACCTTACCTGATTTGAAAAAAGAAATCAGTATAAACCTTTGGGAACTGTCAACTAAAACAACTTTCAATTAAGGCTTGGTTTTTGCTCTGATGTTACAGAACTGAAGTTTATTGATGATTAACTTTGGTGGTACACAATCGATGGCCTTGAAAAGTAAAATTAAATTGCACTTGCATTGCTGCGATCTTTAAAACCAGCGATAACTGTACTAATAGTTTTCTATTGCATCTAGCGTACACAATCCTCTCTACAACCCTATAATAGACAGCAAGTAGGCTATTGCTTTCAAAGTACAAATTGGAAAAATGGTATACAAGGCCGAAAATAGTGATTCAAATATTGGCTTTGCGTTTTTCAGTCTGGTACTACTTTTTCGTACTCTTGTGTATTTTTGCATGTTTTTGGAAATGTTCCTTATTTAATGTTCGTTTAACTAATTCCGAATAGAATACTTCGTATTTATACCATTGATAAGTTGGAGCTCAACGTTCGGTAGAGGAAAGCTAATAGACAGTAGAAAGGGGCAAACGATATCTTATGGCCGTACTTTACCACGTAATGCTAATAAAGCTATAAAATGGTAATGTTACGGGAGTGATCTTAAAGTCAAATATTACAAATGTGCGAACATGAGAAAATAATTGTAATATGGCATCTAACAGGTGTTAAACTGACCAAACACCTGTTGGAATGCTGGTACAGCTATGTACACAGATGTAAATTTCTCATTGTCTTGCAAATTCTGTGGAGTTTATCTGGCCATGCTTTGAGAGACTATTAACACAATGATGATAATGCTACTCAGACTGCCTCACGCTCAGAGACGTTCTTTTGCTTGACTCATCTCCATTTTGGCACACAGGTACAGAAGCAGATACTAGCGATGAACAACGGCTGCAAACTACGATCGAGTGTATATTGAATTCGCCTGCCAGTACCACACCATAACTAGTTTTACAGTCTGGATCAGCGATGTCCAGCGTTTTCGAAAGAGGGGAGGTTAGATTTATGTCCTTCCACTGTACGTGGACATTGCCGCTCTTTAACACAGAGGTATATTGTGTTAAAGTGGTGGTTTTGTTATGTACGTTGTGTCTGATTTACCAAACCGGTAAAGACCTTTTCATCAGATGAATGAACAATATTAAATCAGTTTTAGTTCCCTTCCTATACCATATTAATTGTTATTCTTCTGGCTCTTTGCACATCATCCGCACAACGGTCATTTTAGGCTGGGTTGTATAAATATCACTTACTGGAGATAAGTTTTAATCTGAGGTCAGAACATGAATTGAGTTCAGTATAGTTCAACTTCGATCTTAGTTCGTAATGTGTTTGACAGTGTCGTAAAACAGCTAAAAATCGCTGCTTCCGGGTATCATCAATCACTTGTTTTTTCAGTTTCGGACGCCTTCGACAGGGATCACTACGACAGGGAAATGCCGCAGAAAGAGAGGGTCAAATTTTATCGGCAAAGAAAAAATCATTGCAGTTAAAAAGTATAAATATACAGTACAATAAAAGAGAAAATGAGAGGGGGAGAAAAACAACAAAAAACAACCCAGTTGCACCAATAACACCAAGTATGTAGAGACTAATAACTTCACTTCAATAAAATTGAGTTAAACTCAATACACCACCAACGATCGTTTCAACACACCTCCGTGCCATTATCAAGCCAAACTGACCTTGCCACCCAAGCTACAAACGTTACAACCTAGCGCTGACGTCATAATGTGATGACGTCACTACCCACACCTGATCTCAAAACGAATTTAGTAACAGAATCAGTAAAAGGTATTTCAAAATTCATAACATGGTTCCTATTTTTCAAAATGGATATTTTTACCAAACCATCAATTCAATGGATCTGTTTAACTCACTTTTATTGAAGTGAAGGTATTAGTCTCTACATACTTTGTGTTATTTATTGATTATATTGCTCACTGTTAATAGCTTCAGGTGTGTGAAGCATACAGTTGCAGTTTCTCAGAAAGAAAGAGCACGAAGGGAACTTGCTGGAGATTTTAATTTGATGTTGTGTATTAATAGTATTAATCATGTGTTACTATTAAATGAGTATAGATTTACAGCTTATTAACCGTTTTTATTTGTATATTTTACCAGTTATTGGATCAAAGCATATGTAAATGAAACACATTTTCTTTAAATTTGAAGAACGCAGTGACATATTGATTTCACTTTTTGTTTCTAGAGCAAATCTCAAAGAGAGCAACTTCACATTTTACCACTTGTAAAAAGATTTTCTAGGTTATTCGTATGCTTCGAACTTTTATATAGCTATCGCAAAATGGGGCGATCGCAAGTTACCTGCCAGTTACTTAAGCGCTGCTGATCCGAAGACTACCAGATGTGACTTCGTTTATTGTTGGAATGTGTAGATCGTTATGTAGCGTAGCGCTGGACACATACCATGATGCTTTTGCCAGCCAACGAAGAGCTTTTTATTGAAATCTTCGTAGTATGTCAATGTTGGAGTTACTGGCACTTTCCCAAAGTCCATACAGGTCTAATGATGGTCTTGTTTGATAATATTTTGTTGTAGAGAGACAGATGTGATTGTTGGTTCAGTATCCAATATAACTGCTGGAATTTGTTTTACCTTTCTTTTTGTCGTAATGTGGTATTTCCATGTTAGGTGTTCTAAGTGCACTACAGGGTATTTTAAACATGTTATTGGAATTTCTAGATGGTTTAAATAGACTTTAGGCCATGTTTCACCACATAAAGAAAATTTGACATGGTGAGATTTAATTGGGTTTGCCTGCATTCTCCATTTTAGCTATTGTTGAAGCAAGTCTAAATAGTGTTGGAGATATTCTGAGGCTGTATGAGGATTTCCATATGAGACGAGAATGGTCGGGTCATCTGCAAAAATTGCTGTTGTGGTGTGTTCAGTTGATGGTGCATCATAAGTACAAAGATGGTACAAAATCGGTCCAAGAACACTACCTTGGGGTACCCCAGATTTGGTGCCATGGGAAGCTGAAAGTTCATCTTCGTATTCTATGTACTTGGGAATATCTATTTGCATTATGACAAAAATTGCGTTACTGCAAACCACAGAAATATTTAATATTCTAAATTGTATAGCTACTGAGAATCTCGGGGAAGGGGGCGACGTCCACCTGCATCTGACTTCTGAGGAAGCTGATGCCAGTAAGATGATGTAGAGTAGACAAGACAGTCATCTTCCTCCCTGTCATGGACCAGACATCTCACCAAACTTTCGTTTTCGATTAAGGCTGTGTATTATTGCAGTCGGGCTTGACAACCGCTGATAAATCTGCTCCTGGAGCGCACGTTAAATCATAACAGCGACCGTAAACAGTCCGGCCGTGTTCTCCACACGCTTCTAATGCTGCCACCGAGGATGGAGGCAATGCAACTTACCTATAGGAGCCAATATGGAGCAAATTAGTGCAATAAACTGTGGATGTTGCGCTTAAAAGCTATAAATCGGCTACAACTAGAAAAAATGTCAACACCTTTTTGTTTGACAACAAACATTCACTTGTCACCTTTGAGTTAACATTGGATATATTAAATACGCTGTGTCGCCTTTGAACACTCCTGGATACAGTACTGTAATTTACATTAAAATTTTAAACTTTGTTTCTTCTCATGATTTTTTGTGCGCAATTTGATTAATTAATTAGCTTCATGTATTAAAATTGTTGACAGATTAACCTCTAGGTTTTAGCAGAACTTGAATGATTACTTAAGGGGACAAGTGCAGCTTAAGGGATGGAAAAATTAGTGATATTCAATAATAAATACTTCTGTATAGATCAACCATGCACAACTGCTATTGAAGTCTCTTTTCATGCCAGCTGAAGGTAATTTCAATTTCATACAATCAATTTACATGCCTAAGTAAACTTTTCAAACTGGCTGCACCTTTCTACCCTGGAATTATGTTTATTCCTAACACATTGACTATTTTGAAATATATTTCTATTTTGCTTTTATGTTTTAAGCTTTGAGCTTATTTTTAGAGAAATGACTATAACTAGGCTTCTATCTGTACAAATAAGATTATAAATTTATTTTCAAATTACGAAAGATGATTTTCTGGATTATTTAATCATACATTTCTTTTACAGGAAAATTACCAAATAGGGCAGCATAATTCTGATAATTTTCTTGGACTATTCATATAGTAACAAGCACAAAAAGCTTCAGTCGTTTTTGAATTGTCAAAGTGAAGGTTTAGAAAATTGTACCCTAACACATTGATAGAAAGTTTTAAGTACCTTTATATCTACAAGTCATCTTGCCTTTTAGAACATTCCTGAAACTAACGCAGGTATTTTAATAATTATTTTTGCAAATCATACTTAAATGTATGCTGCACCCAATACCATATTTTTTAAAAATTGATATTTTGAAACTTTAAGCTGTAACTACACCCTTAAGAGATTCAAATATCCCATTTTGAAAAGTTTTAATTATTTTATTTTTATTAAATATTTTCATAGCTTATATGCTTAAAATAAAACACTTATAAATGTCAAGCCATTATATTTTGTTTTTCTGCCATAGCTTCCCGTCAATTTTTGAAACAAGTTGAATGTTTATTTGTTTTAAATGGTCTCTCAAAGGCAAATTAAAACTCTGAATAATATATTACAAACCTTTTACCACGTGAGACATTTTAAATTGACACAACAAATGAATTCAATCCAGAACAGTTAATATATCCAAGTCAAATGAACATTCTTGTCAGATTTTTTACGTAGTGTTTACATTACCATCCTGTGATAAAAATTTCACGACACTAACATTAAAAGTGTGGGTTTCAGTTTTTCACAGCATTGGTTTTAGGCAGCGTCTGTTAAACTGGGCAGAAGAATGTGCAAATTTTAGAGTGATTGCTTTTTGCCTTCTTTATTGTCCGACACACTTGTTTGAATTCACTCAATTTAATAGTAATGTTATTGTGACGCAGGCTAGTCGTAGAAATGCTAAAGGTACCTAACACCACGGTTGTAAATACGCGGCCCGACGACAATGGAGTGGTCAAAACAAAGGCGACTGAGCGCGGCAGAACAAAGCGTTTCCAGGCTGTTCGAGAAACTTTCGACTGTTTATTTACAAGAAGCTCTATTTTACAGAGAATTCGCTATAAAAGCGAGTGAGCACCCGATTATGAGTTTTTCTTTAGTTTTTAAATGTGTGTTGTGAACAGTCATTGTTGAGAAAATTTGAGTGTATCACCGAGATGGTTTCGGACATTTAATCGTCGCGTTAGAGTTGTTTGTTTTGTGAAGAAGTTTGTAGTGTTTGTAGCGTCAAAACCAGCTCTTTGTTAGACAGAGAAAGTAGTACTGAAAGACTGAAGTGTATGTGACAACATTGTGACTTACAAGGTCACAACGATTTGTAATTGTTTTAACGACAGAGAGAAGATTTATTTTTGTGATTCAGTTTAAAGGGAAAGTATTATCACTATTATTTTCATTAATTATGATCATTACCTCAAGTAGCAGAAGTATAAGAAAGCTCATTGGCGGTGTTAATCTTTGCCTGTCTTTTGCGATGACGTAGCCAGGCAGCCAATCAATTAATGAAATACTAAAAGAAGGTGCATAGAAAGGAGATGCTTGCAGATGACAGCACAATGTATTTTAATGCTTAAAACATCCTCTATTCTTAGGGATACTTATTTTGCATTCGAGTAAACATGAAGTATATTACAATAGGTTCAATGGTATAAGTATGGTCTACAATTAACATACTGCAAATAAAACCCTCATAAAATACTTTCTTCCCTGGTAACAAAGCAACCTGAATTACAAGCTACGGGCGACTTGCAATTGCGTTCATAAACCAGAGTAGGTTACTTTTACTGCTGAAAACCTAAATGTATGAATGTTGATTTTTTTTACTTCAACATACATTATTTATATGACCACATAAGAGCACTGAAATATTTATTATCCCTCAAAGATCTTCATTTCGGCATTAAGTATCAGATTCAAAGTTATTATCTTACGGCATGTGATGTTCCAAATAGACTTGTTTTTTCTCTCGTGTTTGCTCAGCACTTTCGTATTCAAAGATTGCAATTCCTGCTCACGCCATCATGCTATTAATTTTCTCTCCTGCAATTTTAATTTGTTTTGACTGTTATTACCCTGTATTTAGTATGCATGCTTCTTAGTAGTGAAGATACTCCGATATTTGGAGTTCCTTTTATTCATATTGCTTTATAAAGGAGGTGGGTAATAAGCTTAAAGAAGTGAAAGAACTTCCGCTAAACTAAGTAACTTCCTCTCGCGTATCTCGTCGCGAGGAGATAATTTTGGCTTGGTTACGTATTGGCCACTGCAATTTTACGCATGGTTACCTTTTAAATGGGGCCCTGTACCCCTTTGTCCGCTGTGCGACAACCTTTAGTCGGTCCGCCACGTGCTGCTAGAGTGTGTTTCCGTAGCGCACCTTCGAGACACTCTGCAACTGCCTGCCAGCCTTGCAGAGATCCTGAAGGACGACAAACGGATGATCGAAAAATGTTGAAGCTTTTAAAAATGATAAAGATAAAAAAAACTAGAATCTTTGAAATCCTTATTTCTTACTTTTTCAACCATTTCGTAACTTTGCTTTATTCTTGATTTTGCCTCTTTGGGTATATTTATTTGGTTTTTTTACTAACATCTATATTTTATTTTGAGTTATCTCTGCCTCTTGCCATGATCTGTTCTGTAGGACGCTGATGACCTAACTGTTAAGCTTAAACCACCAGCACCACCACGACAAACCACCACGACCACCACCAACCACCAACCACCACCACCACCTCCACCTCATTCTCATCCTCGCCTACTCATTGACGGAGTTGGCTCCGTTGTTGTTGTTGTAGTATTCAACGCCCGCTTTTACTACTACGGCACCGCAGGCGGTGACACTGATGACACATGGAATGAAGATGGAGCACCGATGGAATGAGATGACGGGGGAAACCGGAGCACCCGGAGAAAACCGGCCCTGACGCCGTTTCGTCCACCACAATTACCTGGAATCGAACCCGGGCCGCCTAGGTGGTAGGCGAGCGCGCTAACCGCTCGGCCACGGCGCCACCGAGATGGCTCCGTGGTAACGTGTGCTGATCGCATTCCGAAGGTCATGGATTCCATTCCCGCGGTAGACCAGGGGTGCCCATAGGTTTTTTCGGGGTGTTTCTCGGATCATCAGGCAAATACTGGAAACGATAATTACATCCCTTGAATTTACCGTCCCTCCATTTCATTACAATTGCATTTTACTTTCATTTCAACCCGGTCTTTCATGATCGGAAGTGTTGAAGATGGGCGAGTTTGGCGCTTCTCTGTGGGGACTTTGTGAACTGGGTGGCATTGTAGTTGCCTGACCGCCAGCTATGTCCAGATACCTAATTTCTTATATCTGGACGTAATGTGCGGATATTTTGATTTATTGAAACTTATTGATTACAATTTGATCACAATAGAATGTGCAGAAGTTACTAACCTAAATTAAACTAAATAACAATAACGAAAATTAGTAATAATTTCAAGTTATATGAGATCTCATAGTATTCATGCAATTTATTGTTCCCTAGCCGCTGCTATTCGTCTCTGGTAGGCAGTTCAAGTCTCATCAAGCTGTCGTTTTGGCCTCATTCTTCTCCTTTCTGCCTACACTTGTCGTCCAGTGATCCAATGAAATCTTATTCTGTTGTATGTAATTGTTCTTGGTATAACAGGTTTAGGAGTTTGGGGCACTTGGTTTCGGTTATATTGATTTGACAATCTTAACGATCGACGGGATGGTACAACAGTCGCTGGAGGTCTATCAAAATTTCTGAGATTTCTTTCTTGTTCAGTTAGTCTTAAAGATCTTTCTGCTATACTGATTTGAGTCGCCAACTCATTAAAGTATTTAGATTTTCCTTATTCCTAACCATTTCCGATGAAGTGATGTGCATGAGCTTTTCCCTGTTAGATTGTGCTATTTCACTGTATTTCTGATAGTTAAACATTACATGCTCTGGAGTATCTTCTGTATTGCATCCGGTGCACATTTTAGAGTTGATGATACTAAAACGTTTTAAGTAAGTGCCATATGGCCCGTAATATACTGTAATGCAGCTTGTAAGGGATTTAGGTGCTTTAGTCGTAACCTTTCTGGTATATTAGGGTAAAACATATAAGTGGGCCACTGTAAGATACAGCTGGTCGCTATCTTCTGGCTTTGAAATTAAGTTTCCTTGGCATTATCAAGAGATAAAACAAAGATTAATGACCCACCCCCCCCCAAAAAAAAGTATAAGTATTGGAAGCTTCAGACAAATGACAAGGAATACCTCCGAAATGGTTCACTGCAAAAATAAGCGGCTAATTGAATAAATATGTAAATAAATAAGTACATAAATAAATAAACCGATAAAATAAAAAGTCTGATGTGTTGCAATCACATGACTTTTTCTACTCTTGTACCATTCTTACAAAGTCTTATTGCTATATCTTCTTCATGTTAGTTGAGACAAACATTTGTACAAATTATCTTATTTATTTCCTTATAGGTGCAAGAGGAATATTAGAATACAGTAGACTTTGAGCGATAGTCAAGTCTTTTAAAGCTTTGAGATCCTGTTCTCATCGCACGCTTAACACATCAGAAAAATGAATGATGTCCTGTTTCTCGCAAGTTTTAAGTTTTCCCAAAGTAACACAAATAACAAGGAATATCTCGGAAATAGTTCACTCAAAAAAAAAAAAAATAATAATAATAATAAATAAAAATAAAAAAGAATAAAAAATAAAAAAATGAAACTAAAGAAAAATAAAAGGGGTTTGGACATGTTTGTTTTAACGAGATCCAAATTTTTTGTATAGTAAAATTTGGTCTCTCTTACGGTTTACCAACTATGCAAAAGGCATCAAGAGAAAACAGGACTATATCGGCTATAACCAAAAAAGTTGAAAATATACATTTCATTTGCAATAAAAATATCTCATACATATGGCATTTTAATCGAAATCGTTAGAGCTGTTTTGAGAAAATAAAATTTTCCACGTAAAGGGTAGTTTAGATTGGAGGAATTTTCAGAAAATTGAGATATTAATCTTAAATACCAACTTTGGTGTCTGGCCCAGTTCTGCAGCACACACACACACACACACACACACACACACACACACACACACACACACACACACACACACACACACACACACACACACACACACACACACTTCCTGTGAAATTTCAAATTTGGCAATCTTGGGTCGAATACCATGCTTCCTCTACTTACTATACGTAACAGAAAAAGTAAAAATCTGATGTGTTGCACTCACATGACTTTCTCTACTTTTGCACTAACCATTCTTATAAACTATTATTTCTATATCTTCTTCGTGTTAGTTAAAATAAACATTTGTACTAATTATCTTATTATTTCCTTGTAGGTGCAAGGGGAATATGGGAATACAGAAGGCTTTGTGCGATAGTCAAATCTTTTAAAGCTTTGAGATTCCGTTCTCTTTGCACACTTACATATAAAAAAATGAACAACGATGTTCCGTTTCACGAAAATTTTTAAGTTTTCCGAAACTCACACACATATCTCCGAAATGGTTCACCCTACAAGAAAATTTATTGAGACATAAATTGTGTATTTTAGCAAGATCTACATTTTTGTACAGTATAATTTGGTCTATCTCTAACGGTTTACCAGTTATGCAAAAGTCGTCCAGAGTAAATACGACTACAGGGGCTATAGCTAGAAAATTCAAGATATACATTTCATTTGTTATAAAAATATCTAAAAAATATGACATTTTAATCAAAATCGTTACAGCCATTTTCAAGAAAATCAAAATTTTCGAAAACTCTCCCATGTAGCGTGGGGCTATTTTCTTCAAAATTTTCGTGTTGCATCCTTGAAAGACATTAAACTTAAATACCAACTTTGGTTTTTAACCAACTTTTCGTTTTTGAGTTATGGTGTCCACAGAGTGACACACAGACACACACACGGACCTTTTTCTAAAAATGCCTTTTTTTTTTGGATTCAGGGGGTCTCAAAACATGTTTCCGGTGAAATCTCGACATCGAATTTTTGGGTGGAATACAATACTTCCTGTACTTGCCAGTAGAGAAAGTAACAATTGATAAAAGTTGGGACTAATTCTTGAAATTTGTAGAACTTAACATTTTGGGATCTTGTATCCTTTGAAGTTTATACGTCTGGAGAAAATGTACAAAGTTAGACTTGAATCGTTTGGATGCCAGCAGAGGTGAAGTTTTGATCCGGGTTAAGCTAGTGTTCACCTGGCTAGTTATCCGTTTCTGCTCTCTTTTGTCCACGTAAGGCCAGTGACCGGTCTCCGTAATTCATTGGCGGCCGGACGGAAGGAAGCAGGTGTAAGGGAATGGTAATTAAACAGAAGGCAGAGGAGAGAGTATACGTGGAGAGCCGTTTGGGACCGGACCAACTCACTTCCTAAAATGGCCCATTGTCTTCCCAAAATCACACCTTTAATGCCAATTAAATATATGTTACCCGGGTTGTTTTCGATATACCTTGAAGGGATTCCAATTCCGATGTTTCGTACTTTCTTAGAACATTTCATATTATTTTATTAAAAACTGCATAATAGAAATATTTTTTTCATTTTGAAATTTGAATTTTTGGAAATTGATTTTGTGTTCTACACTCACTTTTTTAAAATGTTCCATACGATGTAGTTTTCATTCAGATTTACTGAAATTTTTGTGTAGATTTCCAATACACAGGCTGTCAAATGTGTTACACGATTTCTTTTTCTTTCCAAAGGTTTAGAGTTATTCATTTTTAAAGCAGTACACACATTCAAAACACTATAATTTCAAATGGCAGATCTTAAACATTATTTTCTATAGAACTAAAGTTAGTAAAACAAAATGATATGACAGATTTATGCGTTATAGTCAGGTAAATAACATAGAATTTGACAATACAAAAAAATAAAAAGATTGGGATATAAATTGTGTGGTTTAGCAAGATCTGCATTTTTTGTATAGTAGATAAAATTTGAGCTAAATCTTACGGCTTACAACTTACGAAACAGTCATCCAGATAAACAGCACTACATGGGCTATAGATCCAAAAGTTCGAACTATACATTTCATTTGTCAAAAATATGTTGAATGTATCGCATTTTAAATACCTACTATACGTAGTAGAGAAAGTCCCAGTTACACGTTTTCAAAGGGTGACAATAACAGTTTTAAATGATAAAAGCTTAAATTGAGTTTTGTTATGGAACTGAAAATATTTTATTACATTACTCAAACCAATTATTTATCATTTAATATCACGCTATGCCTTTTTTGTAGTTACACATTTTCAGTCCCTAAGCATCTATCTTCTACATCTTTCACAAGAATGTTTTTGTCCTTCATGTCTTCTTCCTCTTCACAAAAACATGTCTTTTTAGGCTTACCAAACATACTAAATGTTTTATTTTACCATAAAAGGATTTTGCTTAGGTTTATGAATCATTCAAAATGTATAATATGATTCAAATTGCCAATTCAGGAAATGTCCCATCACAAACTTTTCACTTATGAGGCTTTTTACCATCATGTATCGATTTCAAAGATGAAAACTGAGTAACTTATTCAGAGATATTCTCCTTGTGAGTAATATTTGTAATTTCTTGTGGAGATACCGGATATTGAAAATGACTTCGCAAACCAGTGCACTAGAAGAACATAAACTTGATGAAGTTGCATTCGTGGTGCACAGAAAGAGAATAAGAACATCTCATTCGTACTTTGGTATACAGGTTTTCCTTGGTTGTTTGTAGTCTGTATAAACTACATGAAATATATGGCACTTTAGTTACAATCATTACAGCCCTTTTTTCAGGAAATCAAAGATTTTGGAGAATTTTTCATGTAAAGTGTACTGGGTTCCAGGATTTCTAAAACGTTTTCCATATCATATAAATACCAAGTTTAGTATTTAACCATTTTTTCGTTTTTAAATTATTTGTTCACGGGCAGACAAACACACACGATCACATATCCACACGGACCTTTATTTAAAATGCTTTCTGTACTTACTATATGTTGATAGTTAAGAAAGTAAAACGGTGGGCACTGTATCCTGGCTTTGAAATTTCATGATTTCCTAGCAGAAGGAAAATTTATACCTAATCACTTTGCACTTAAAATAACTACCTAACCAATAACGTGTTAAAAAGGCGATACAATAGATTGATAATTTGATAATTATTGGTTGTTAATAACTAGCAGTGCATTTGATTTTCCAGATGCTTCATATATACGTCTATAAAATACAAATTATGAAACTTCTATCTAAACCCTCGTAGTTTCTTTCGACTGTGAACGTGGAATGAATACATAATGGTGCACAATAAAAGCATTCATCGCCAGGATAAGTAACTGCTGAAAAATATACATTTAAGTAGACCTTAATGTATAAAATTATAGCTTTTAAATATTTCATTGCTGTAATAATTAAAACAAGCTTTGTTATCTTTAGAAATCGTTGCTGTAATAATTTATCAAGAGTAATACTTTAAACTCTTTCTGGCTAATATTCGAGAAGTAAAGGTGCCAAAAAATGATGTATTTCTAATTAACTCGCCTAAAGGAACATAAAATTGAGTAATCTGGTGCCGAAGATAAAGCCTAAGATGTTCGATGCTAGTCTTGACATGCAGTGGGCGGTACGCAATGCGTGCCTTCCCTAGGAACAGATTTATCTAGATTGAGGCACTGGTTGATTCAAGGGCACCACAGGTTGCTCCCTCTCATATCACGCCAAATTAAATTATGAGTCATTAAGAAGCGATTTCGTGTAATATATTTTCGATTTATCGATATCGGTCCCCTTATGTTCAGAAATAGAAATGCTTTGGAACGCCTTTTAGATCGTATTTTGTCTGCGGTACTCAACGAGTGCATTGGTAGTTCAAGCCTGAAATGGTACGATGAGCGAGGAAGCGGAATAGAATTTCTCAGTTAAGTGCATATTTGCTTATTCTATTTGATACCTAAATTATTGACCGGATAGTTTAATAATGATATAAAAATATTTAGAAGATAAATCATTATTATCTATATATTACAATTATACTGTGAGCCAGTTATCAAGAGTTCGGTAAATTCAGTGGATAACAAATATAGCAGCCGAAGGTTCAGGTCGTGCAAATAACCCGTAACCCCGTGCCACAACAACCCAGCCGGGTCAAGACCTACTGCCCGACCGCTGCGTCCCCCACCTCTGTCTACCACAGAGTATGATTAGCTCCTTCCCGGCCAGTAATGTGGTCTTCTCTACCAGGGACCGCTACTTTTCAATGAAGTAGCTCCTTCTGACCTCACGAGGCTGAGTGTACCCCGGACCAGGTTCCTCAGAGGGAGAAAATTCCCGCTCCGGTGCCGGGAATTGAACCCAGGTGCCCCGGTTGGTAAGCAGCAGCGCCACCAGCGCTTTTGTCTTGAAGATAGATAAAATTCTGAATATTGGAACGCCCGAGTTCTTAGTATCAGCAAGTCACCGAGTGAAAATTGCGTTCAGAGGCGAATGGTAAGCTTCAGATCTGGAACAAAATGTAGGTAAGGAGTTATTGAAGCAACAAGTTCAGTTTATAAAACAGCATATATTTCTAACATTCGTGTCAGCTCCTTCGTGTTTTACAATCTTACAGAAATGTTTACTGTGATAATTATCAACAGTCCATAGCATCTAAGACCACGTTTGGGTTATGCAGATCTAGTGAAACCTTAGCATTTCCCCGATACGTTCAATCATAAACATACATATAAACAATTGCATATTTCAAAATATTTCCATTTTATGTAACACATTTACAACTATGTATCTATAGTATTCATAATAGAATACCGGATGTTCGTTGTAAAATAGTTGTGCATTAATGTAGTTTTTATTGTTTTATGTTTGCAGAATTTGCACTATAATATATGTTCCAAAGGTCTCTTCTGCAGTTTTCGCTATTTATACTGGAAGAAGATGCGCCCGAGGTCATTGATGTGATGGAGGCAAAGCGTGAATACTTGTGTGCAATTCATGTACCTTATTTAATTTCAGATTATTGTTCAACAGATCCTTGATTGCACACAATTTGGCGCATTTACACTTTTTATGTACAACTGCAATGGAACAGGATCCACTGTCGTACTGTAAACAGTACACACTAGGTACTCAACACACAAACTGAGGTTATTCCGCTCTCTCTCCAATCGGTGTCCAATTTCGCTGCCTGCTAATCACTAATAGATAAGTCATAAGACAACCAAGGATGATAGGCCTTACAATAGCAATATTACCCACCGTTGTGGTTTGGGAATAGGGTGCCTGCCTCATGTTCGAAAGGTCTCGAGTTCATATCTTGGTTAGAATCAGCTTTTTTCTAGTGTTTTTTGCTTCTTTATAGACCCATGCTTGTTTGAGCACCATTTCACATGTTTCATTCATTCGTCTGATAAGGACTACGCAGTTAAAGAACGTTAAACTTAAAAAGAATTAAACAAATAAAGTACTAACATATATTCTCCCTGACATAACAGCAATTGTAATGCTTTGTTACTTTCCAGAGGAATTATGTCTTCAAACGTATTCGGATGTATGTTTCTTTGTCCCACATGGGTTTCTATACCATTTATTCAATAGCGATGAAACTTTGGGAAGTTGTATGCACATTCCCGTTAAGGTTTGTGAGTTAGTGTAACCATTTTACAATAAGTAGAACGTGAGTAATTTCAACAAATTAATGTACACATACATATATGAAAATTGCCATACAAATCGACACATCTAAGCATTTTTAATGCAAGAGCTTTTTATGCTATCCAGTTTGCTATGCAACGTACACATGGTTTTCTCTACTCGCTTTTCTTTTACTTAACACATTCATATATCCTTCTACACTCACTCTTCAACATATAAATTATACAATTCTCCGTGATTAAAATCGAAAGTCAACATATTACATTCACAACTTTTTTCTGCTCACTTTCTTTTACGAAACATAATCGCATTTCTCTCTCTACTCGCCGTTCAACTTACAATTCATAGAATTTTCTATGATTGAAGTAGAAATGCAATATATTACATTTACACCACCTTCTCTGCCCAGTTTTCCTTTACGAAACACAATCACAAATCCTTCTCTACTCCCCCTTCTACAAACAGTTCATGTTTTTTTACGTGATTGAAATACAAATGCAACGTATTACATTCACGTGGTTTTCTCCACTTACTTTTCTTTTACGAAACTATACGTCATATCTTTCTCTGCTTACTTTTGTACTAATAATTCATACAATTGTCTATATGTTTGAAATAGGAATGCAACGTATCACATTCATACGATTTTCTCTCCTCTTTTCCTGTGGTGTTTATGGTTGTTCAACAATGCTATTGCAGAGTGTCTTCCCGGTGGTTTTATTTTTTTAATGGTTGTTGTATAGAGTATCCTAAGAGTTAAGTAATACTTTTAAGTCAACCAAGAAATACAAGGTTATTGGGCAAGTGCAACCTAAATATAAAATGTTACAGAGATAAATAGCCAAACATTAAATTTATTATGGTATTGAAAGTCGCCTAAATGAATTATATTAGGTGTAATACACTCTTCACCTTAGCTAAGCTGAAAATAAAAGCGCATGGATGTTAAATGGCTTTAATCCGTATTCACTTCCTTATGCAAATTGGGCACAATTTATTTCCAGAGCCTGCTAGTATTTATTTTCACTTGTATATATCATTTTGTCCTGCTGCGCGCGGTTTTTGCGCAGGCAATTGTTTCCCCTCACATTACGCGCACTTCGTGACATTGCTCGTGCTTCCCCGCGCAAGTGGCCATTTGTTAGGGGAACCTTTCTGTTGAGAAGGTCCGCGAGGAGAAAGAGGAAATGAAGAAGTGGATGTTGATGGGCAGGTGTGTAGTGTCGAAATACTCGGAACACCGGCGCCACAGCTGTTGTCACTGCCCGGATTGTATAATGTAATTACACTGCCTGGTATTTAGCGTAGATTCATCAAAACAATGTGTAACACTCATATGAATTTCCTGTCCATTACCGTTTCGTAGCTATTTCAATAAGGCAACCCTCCGTAAGTTCGCCGTCCTTGGGAAATTTCCATTTTAAAACTGTAATAAGTAAACAACAATTATGTTCGACCATACCCAAATTTATTATAAGTCTGATAGCGATCCTTTAATTTAGCAGGCCTTTAAAAGAATGACAATGTATTGAGCAATTCGAACTATTAATTATGCATATATAGGAAATGGCCTATGGCACAAAAAATGTCTTGAAATAAATTGTTTGAAAGAGGTCGTATTTATTGTGTAGTACGTTTTTTCCTACCTTAACGTTTATGAGTTATGCAACATTATATAAAACTTCTTCCGTAAGACCCGGACTTCATAAGCCCTTTGTCCATCTCTGGTGCAGTGGAGTGCAGTACTGAAAGGTGGGTGATGGTCAACGTCCCGGTCGGTTATTCGACCTTTGCAACCAGGGCCGCTGCTTCTCAATCAAGTAGCTCGTCAATTAACCCCTCAGGAACTAACGAGGCTGAGTGCACCCCGGACGACGTCTCCTAGCTGGAGAAAATCCCCACGGAGGTAGCGGTAATCCAAACTGAGTCTTCCGCTTTTGTTTGTCATGTAAATGTATGTAATATATGGTATTTTACTCAATCGTCAGTCATATTTTAGAAAATAAACTTTGAAGATGTTACATTAAACAGTAGTTTGAGGTAGAGGATTTTATTGAAAATCTTCCTGTTGCATCTTTGGAAGAACTTAACTTATTTATCCAGTTATCATGTTATGCTGTCCACAGACACAAACAAAATAAGATTAGGTAAATGAAAGAACTTCCGATAAATTGGCTAACCTCCTCTCGCGTATCTTGTCCCGAGATGATTTCGGCTCGGTTACACATTGGCCACTACAATTTTATGCATGGTTACCTTTTTCAACTCCTCTTTGTCCGCTGTGCGACAACCTTTTATTGGTCCATCACTTGCTACTAGTGTTTCTCCCTAACGCACCTTCGACACTCTCTGCAACTGCCCTCAGACTTGCAGAGGTACTGGTGGACGATAAACAAGCCGTCGAAAGAGTTTTGAAGAAGATAAACATGAAGTTGAGGATTTAAAATTTTAGATTGCTTTATTTCTAATGTTTATAACCATTTCATAGTTTTTGTTTTATTCTGACTTTTGCCTCTTTGTTTGGAATATATTTGCTTTTTTACTAACATTTATATTTTATATTGAAATTTATGTCTGGCTTTTACCAGGATCCATTTAATTAGGGCGCTGATGACCAAGAATTTGAGTGCCCTTAACCCTACATCTCCAAAGCATATTTCACCGAAGTACACTGTCAGTAAACTTTTTTGTCCAGCGACCTTATGTTTCGTCAAAGAAATCATCTTATTAATGGGCAGATTAATAAAATAATTACGTAGATGTCATTATTTTAAGGAGTTAGATTTTTTTTTAGTTTTAGAAAAACAGAAAAGGTCTCATTTTTAAATTATTTTTGGAGATGTGACCATGAAAATATATGGGAAGTCAATTTTATTTTTTCTGAAGGGATAGGCAATTATGTGAGGAGTATTTTAAATATTACAGTTATATACTGATTTGACTATTGCTCAAAGCGTATTGTATTCCCATATTCCCCTTGCACCTACAAGGAATAAGCAATAAGATAATTTGTACAGGGTGGATCAAAGAAACGGGATATTTTGAAATTAGATAATGTATTAAATTAATTTTTATTATATGAAGATTTAGAAAATAGTACGCCACTTGCTATAACCAGTATTTCTTGAAAATAACATCCTTTATGTGTCCACCACCAACACGCACGCATTCTTGTAATTGATCTTTAGTTTCTCATCACTCTTAGCAACATAACTACTGGGATTCACGAATTTCGGTCTTCAGGTCGTCAATGTTTCGTGTTTTTTTTTTTTTTTTTTTTTTTTTTTTTGCGTATACTTTATTTTTGAGATACCCCAATAAAAAGGAATCGTCACACAAATCAGGGGATCGTGCAGGCAACGGGATGTTTCCATTTCTCGATAAGACATGATTCCCAAACAAATTTTGCAGTTCCGTCATGCAGATTCGTACAGTATGTGCTGTTGCACCGTCTTGCTAAAACTAAGTTGTTCTGTTGGTCCCAAAATTTCTTATTTGACCACGTAAGAAATGTTGAATCATCATCATGCAGTAACAGTTTGCGCGCGATCATTGAAATATTCAAAGAAATATGGCCCAATAATTCCTTTGGAAGAGACATTACTCCAGACGGTTACCTTTTGTGAGTGCAGGGGTCGCTCATGAATTATCCGTGGATTCTCTTGTGCATAATACCTAAAAATCTGCTTACGAAGCCATTCAAATGAAAGTGGGGTTAATCAAACATCCATAAATTCGGAAGAACTTCGTTATTTTCGATCTCATTCAAAAATCGCTTACAAAACATGACACGATTATTTACGTCTTGCTGATTTAATTTATGCACAACTTGCAACTTGTAGGGGTGAAATTTTAGATCGTTTTTCAGTATTCTTCGTACACTAGAACGATCCATGTTAAGTGCCAGAGGATGTCTCCGGACTGAACGTGTCGGGCTGTTCACTATAGCAACTCTAACTTTCTCAATGTTTTCAGGTGTACGATAGATTTTGGTTTACCTGGAGGTTTCTTCTTTAGTGTTGAGGCTGTTTCTTCTGATCTACGAACGCAGTCATTTATCGCATGAGCAGATGGGCACATCATGATGACGGAGTTGACACTGACGACGAAACTCCATATGAGCAGCTTCGGCGCTTTGACCATTTAGATAATAAGATTTTAAAGCAAATCCTCTTTGCTCACCAGTCCAACGTTCCATGTTTACTAAACTGCAACTATCACGCTCAACATGAATCTAAGCCTTCTGATATAAACCAAGTACTAAAAGCAACGAAATTAAAATTTCCCGTTTCTTTGACCCACCTTGTACAAATGTTTATCTTAACTAACACGAAGAAGATATAGGAATAAGGGTTTGTAAGAATGGTTAGTACAAGAGTAGAGAAAGTCATGTGATTACAACACGTGAGATTTTTATCCTTTCTTCAACGAAATAAATCTAGCGCAATAATGAAATTGAATTAAGATGCCTACAACTGTGCTTTCAAATACTTTGTAGTCTGTCTCCAAGTGCTATAAATACATCTAATGTCTAGCTATGACTTTTGACACACGTGTCTAACAGTAGCAAACTGCAAAAACGATTCCTGGAAGTTTTCCGCGTACTGTTAGGTATGAAAAGCTCTGGTATTTCTAAGAAACAAACAGATGGTCACCTAGTTATACTCCTGACTTTGTCTTTGTGGCTGGTTCTTGGAAGAAAAAAATGACACAGATGGTGAAGTCCTCAAGTATGATTTAGGCGAAAGGATTTGAAGGACTTTTCATAATACTTTACAACAGCGTATATTTGGATTCACGCAATATTAAATAGAAAAACAAGGTGGGACGGTTATATAACTTTTTTCTGCTCACTTTTATTTACTTCTCATCTCTTAAACACTATTTATACAAAAGCTTATTTTACATGTCTACTTTCTGTTAATTACCACAGAAGTTCGAAAACATTTGATGTGTTGCACTCACACGACTTTTTCTGCTCTTGTACTAACTATTCTTACAAATTCTTATTCCTATATCTTCTTCATGTTAGTCAATATATACATTTTCAGAAATTATGTTATTGCTGATTATCTTGTAGGTACAAAGGGAGTGTGGGAATACGGTAGCCTTTGAGTGATGGTCAAATCCTTTAAAGCTTTGAAATTCCATTATCTTTGCATGGTCAACAGAAAAAGTGCATAACGAACTTCCATTTGAGAAAAGTTTAAATATTGCATATAATTGTTAAAATCAGAAATACTAAACATAGTAAGAGTCCGTACCTAAAATAAATAAGATCTATACCTGAACAAAGCCAACCATTGTGGCATGGGTGAATTGGCAATGTTACATAGATGGGTTGTAATGGAAAAATTAATTTATTTAAAAGGCACGTAGCAGATTTTTGAGTTACACTCTTTTTTTTTTCCCCTCTTCGTCTAATAGTTTTTCTACAAACCAGTCATATAGTTTATTGGTTATGATTTGCACGGGTGTGACTGGACCACGAAATGAACAGCACCTGTGAGATAGACTATCCCTTTTGTTTCTCACTTAATGCGCGACCTGCTGGCCTATATAATGTGAGGTCATTGGCCTGCAGAAAGCACGGGAAATCGGTTCCGCTATATCACTCGTTATCACGAAACTGGCCGATTCTGCGTCATGTTTTTTGTGCCATGCCTAATTAGCGGTATTAACCATTCCTGAAAACATATTACTGCAAGTAAAATTATAAGTTCATAAGTGAAGCAAGTATTGATGCAATATTGGCCATTATATTGCTCAACACCATTAACACCGTATGTAATAATGTATGGGTAATTATATAGGCGCCTATGGTAGCCTGAATATTATATAATTCACTTAAAATAGTCTCCGAGTATTCGGATATAAGATCCTAGTGTCACAAGTAAAACTCGCTGGCCAGAAAGCAGATTACTCCATCAGTCACCTCATAAATAAGTAGATTAGGAGCAAATGCGGGTATGAAATTATCCTTGGTAATGAGAAACGTTTTTAAATTGCAAGTTGCTTGTTTATCTTATCCGTTGAGAAGCTTAAGTGCGTTTGTTCATTATGACTTGCTATATGCCGCTGTCATTACTGGTTTTTTTACTCTTCTAAATCGTCGCTAGCCTCATATCAAATTACTCCAGAAGAATTAAGTGCTTCTAGTTTAAAACCATGGCGAATTCCTTTTATATTTGAGCAAGTGGATGGAACCGTGCTGGGCAGCCGTGGAGGATTTATATGCCTTACTTTAGCAGTTTGTTCAATATTTTAGTGTCTCAACTGAATCGTGTGTATAGTATTTTATAGCCTTGTTACAACTCCATATTTACTTCAAGTAATGTTTCATACATTACTGTAAATTTTATGTTATCACGCTGCGTATAACACCAGGGGGTTAGGAAATCCCAAAAAGTCGAGGAAAGGATTTTTGCTTCAATAAGGCAAGCTAAAGAATTGTTAGTTTTAGTATTTATATGCTTAATGATTTGCGAAGGGCCGTTAAACCACCAAGAAATTGTGAATTTGTAATCTGCTAAGATCTAACAGTTTTAGTATTAATGAGGTTACTTTGATAGACTGCATAATCAGAGCAGTTATTGTTTATTGCAACTAAATATTAATTAGGGCTGCCTGTTACCTTGAACAGTTGAGAAGGGGAAGGAGTTTAACTTTGGCAACTGATGTAGGAAGGTTTAAGCCACACGTTAATGAGATGCTTTGAAGCTGTTTGTTCCAAGTGACGCTGGTTGTTGATGCAATAACATTGCTGCTTCTCGATTTCAATTAAGTGCATCTTTTTCCTCCGCCATGCTACACAATACTACTGAAACAGCCAAGCAATTGAAAGGCGGAGTGAATGGACTGGAAATTCGGGGGATGTAAGTAATCTTCCCGGCATTCGCCTAGCAACCAGGGAAAACTCCGAAAAAACATGGGTCAAGCAATTGGTCGCAGGGATCGAAGCCACGACCTATGAGTGCGATTCAGACGCGCTAGCGCCTGCGCCATGTGTTCGTATCCGCTTAACTTGGTTCGGTTGCGAATTGGCCACGGCAATTTTTTCACATGGTTACCTATTTTAACCGGACCCTGCTCTATGTCCGCTGTGCGGCAACCTTTTGTCAGCCCGTCACGTGCTGCTAGAGTGCTCATCTCTTGCGCACCTTCGAGACATTCTGCAGCTGCCTGTCGGTCTTGCAGAGGTCTTGGCGGAAGATAAACAAGCGATGGGAAGAGTTTTAAAGTTTTTAGCGGAGAGGAACATGAGTTTGAGGAAATGAAACTTTAGATAGCTAAACACTGTTTTTATTTTAGCTTTTGCCATTCTGTTTTTTATATTTATGTATATTTATTTTCCTTTTTATTAGGAATTTTATTTTTTGATTGAAGTTTATATCTGGCTTTTGTCATGAAATGCTTCTCCTCCTTCTCCCCTCCCCCCGCCTGCGCCGTCACACTCGGTATTAATATAAAAACCTATTAGTGTTGGAAAATCAATTGTAAATTAAATTACAGCTCTTGTGGTTATAGTCTTTATAAATTTCAGATATTTGGTAAAATTTGATACTTTGTTAGGATCATCGATCCAATCAATGGTACTTTATCATATGGTTGTAAAGTAAATCTTTGAATTTACTCTACAAATACAACAATGAGTGCACTATTTTCTTTTGTATGGAGTAACCCAGAAGCAGTGTTTACTGCAGACATCCCAAGTCCTAAAATGTCACTGTCACTCGAGAACAAAGTATTATACGAAGTCATTGATTCAACTTTAGTTTCAGACGCATTTAAAAAGCATTCTATCAAGAGAATGTGACAAGCAGAACCTCATAATCCTGTCAGTAGATGCCGCAATTGCAGGTGACAGCGAATATACATCATATGTACGATATAGTGACGGCTGTCAAAAACCGCAAAACAAAAGATCGGCACAACACTGTCACCTTCAGGGAAAATCCTTCGTGTGTGGTTTGAGTATCACTCATGCGGGATTCGCAGTTGTCAGCACATGGTATCTGTACTGTCATCTAACATGACATATTCATGACTGATATGACTTAACCCTTGTGAGTGGATTCTCTAAAACAATATTATACCTGCGAAACCGTTACTAAGCTTCTGTTAATTCCAGAACCATGAGAAAGATTACTTTTAAATGTTTAAAATGGTCTCATTTTTACTTTGTCTTCGATGTCGAGATTTCACCGGAAATATATGTTTTGAGGCCCTCTGAATCCAAAAAAAGCATTTTTAGAAAAAGGTCCGTGTCTGTGTGTCAGTGTGTCAGTCTGTGGACAGTATAACTCAAAAACGAAAACTCGGTTAGAAACCAAAGTTGGAATTTAAGTTTAATGTCTTTCAAGGATGCGACATGAAGATTTTGAACAAAATAGCCCCACCCTAAACTACCCTTTACATGGAAAATGTTTCGAAAATTTTGATTTTCTTGAAAATGGCTCTAACGATTTTGATTAAAACGTCATATGTTTGAGATATTTTGATGACAAATGAAATGTATATCTTGAATTTTCTGGCTATAGCCCCTGTAGTCGTATTTACTCTGGACGACTTTTGCATAACTGGTAAACCGTTAGAGATAGACTAAATCATACTATACAAAAAATGTAGATCTTGCTAAAATACACAATTTATGTCTCAAATTTTCTTGTAGGGTAAACCACTTCGGAGATATGCCTTGTTATGTATGTGAGTTTCGGAAAACTTGGAACTTTCGTGAAATGGGTCATCGTTGTTCATTTTTTTATGTTACGTGTACAAAGAGAACGGAATCTCAAAGCTTTCAAAGATTTGACTATCGCACAAAGCCTATTGTATTCCAATATTCCCCTTGCACCTACAAGGAAATAAGCAATAGGATAATTTGCACAAATGTTTATTTTAACTAATACGAAGAAGATATAGGAATAAGAGTTTGTAAGAATGGTTAGTACAAGAGTAGAGAAAGTCGTGTGAGTGCAACACATCAGATTTTTTACTTTAGGAAATTCCACAATGTTGTAGGTTTCCTACACCAATCAAATGAACAATTAATACGTAATAATTACAGTACAAGGTTAGTACATAGAATATCCATTATTTTATCATGTCCCCAATGTTCCCTTTCCAACGTATCTACTTTTTGCAGTTCCTTCAGCTCCATACATATTCTTATTCCTTTTATCCAGTTTCCACTTGGTCTTCCTTTCCTATTTCTGCCTTTTGTTGTCCACCTAATAACTTCCTTTGAAAATCCTCCATCTCCCATTCGGGTTACATACCCAAACCATTGCCTTGCAGAGGTCTTAGCGGATGACAAAACAGCGGTTGATAGTTTTTAATTTTTTAGCGGAGTGCAATATATCAATTTGAGGATTTAAAATTTCAGTTCTGTTTATGCTTTTGGGCATATTTATCACCTTGTTTCATATCTGGCTATTGCCAGTGTTTTTTACTTTTTGTGTATATTTTTCTTGTTGCTAGTATTTTTATTTTTGAGTGAAATTTGTATCTGGCTATTGTCACGAATCTTTTAAGGGCGCTGATGACCTAGAAGTTGAGCGCCCTTAAACCAAACCAAACCCAAACCATTGCAGTCTTTCTCTATTTATCACTTAGATTACTTCCTTTTCTATATCCATTAAGCGTCGTATTTCTTTATCTTTATTCTCTCTTTTATCGACTTCCTAGCTCATCTTCTAAAGAAGTCTAGTTCAACAGTTCTCCATTTTGCTTCATGTCTTCTGTTTGTCAAAGTTTCTGTCCCATTTTCCTGGATATATTTGTCTATCTATTTCTAATTTTAATGATAAATCAAATGTTTTTAGAAATATTTCCCTTGAAGTGCACAGCGTAGTTAAAAACTGATCCACACATGAAAAATACCAGTATTGTAAATTGAACGACACCTAAATCATTACAGCTATAATCAGTTTACGGTAATTGAGCTAGAATACATGTGGAAATCAAGTTTGTAGGCCCAAAGCAAGGCTTGCTTTCATGTAAATTAATAGGCAGAAAATAATTTTGGTATGCTGATGTCCGCTTAGGTGTACTTATTTGAAACCCCTATTCTAATGAATTTAACCTGATGGTGAAATCAGAAAGCAGTATTTCTGACAAACTGAGTGGTTCAGTTTTTCAAAATTCTAGTTTTATAGTAAAAATTTGTTTATATATAATTTTGGACAGCTCAATTTTTGTAATACATAACATTATAGTCTCTGGATTTTATAAAAAATGACAACTGCAATTATTTTGAAGTCCATATGATCTTTAAGCAGGTTAGACAATTTGAGCTGCCTATATGCAATAGTTTTGGAATGGTATCTACATGTAGAAAATTATAAGTTACAGGAAGATGCAGAGAAACTAGGAAACCAGAAAAAGTTACCTCAGAAACTCACTCTTTGTGAGAGTGAGACATTTCGGAAATGTGCTATAAAGTGCTATGCGTCATCTGATAACGCATTTTATCTTTAATTTTCGGGAACAAACGAAATCACAAGGTGGTTTGGGAGTTTTCACGAACTTTATAAAAAAAATTGTGATAAACAGACATTTGTGTAGCAATCGGTAGCTTCTAATGCTATAGTGACAATGTGATGCTTTTAGAAGAACATAAGCCATATTCTTAATTACACTGCGGATTCGTCGGATGTTTGTGGGTCTGAGTTCTGTTTGAAAGATTCATTGTACCCATGGATTTATTGTTATGAAAAGTCAAAGATTCAGCACCAGTAACTATATTCTAAAACTAACTTGAACTTCCGTCTTGGAATTTATTTCTCCTGTGTTTTTCTGTACCAATCAATCCATTGTTTTTCATTGGGAATCAGTTTACGTGGAATTCATCAAGAGCAAAGTTTTCTTAGGTCTGTTGATGTAGAATGTTTGGGATTTTACTCACACCAGCATCCAATGTCGCCCAAATAAATTGATGGGATGTCGGTTGACCTATGTTTATAAATAACTTGAATGTTTTATGTAAAGAATGATATCCTTGATTGCTTGAGTTAGGGCAGATCATTTTCTAACGAAATAAAATAAAATTTGCTTGGTTTCCTTGAATCTACATCTTGTAATGAATAACCATGACATATGGAATTGAAAAAAATAGTTCCGAAACTTTCGCTGACACATTTGTATATACGTGTCTCTCTTGCATGTGTTAACTTCTGTTCTGGTTAAACGTTAAACCTTAGTCATATTCTATTACTCATTTATAATAAACACGAAAATTATACATGAAGGATGCTTTCGGAAGTGAGGTGTCTGTCGCGAGAGCTACATATGCTCGCCAGATGTGACATTTTAAGAGGGGCGGCGAAGAGTGCGTCATCTTGGATTGCAAAATATTTGTCGGAAATGAAAATCTAAGCCGCTGCCTTGATGTGGCTAAAGAAGTCTATCTTGGGTAAAACTATCAAAGACAGAGGAAGTTTTGCCTACTGCTCATCTATACTAAGCAGAAGAAATGGTGCATTCTATCAATAAAAATAAACGCCTTGAGACTACTTGAAGATCTCCAAAATAAAAGCAAATTTAGAAGGAAAAAAAATCTGATGTTGCACTCCTATTCTTACAAACAATTACTCCTCCTGTTAATCCTCATCATAAACATTTGTAGAAATTATCTTATTGCTAATTTTCTTGTAGATACAAGGGGAATATGGAAATCCAGTAGGCTTTGAGCCATAGTCAAATGTCTTAGAGCTGGTCGCTATATGAAGACTTTGAAATTCTGTTCTCTGTGCATGCCATTCAAGAAAAGTATATAAGTATTGCAATACTCACACATATAACAAGGAGTGTCTCCGATACTGTTTACTGCACAAAAAATGCATTTGAACCTTGTGTTTTGACGAGATCTACATTTTTTGTATACTAAGATTTGATATATCTCTTACGTTTACCAGTTATAAAATCTTATGGTTTACGACTTATACAAAAATCAAGAGTAAAGAGAACTACATAGACTGAAGCCAGAAATGTGAAAATATACATTTCATTTGCCATAAAAATATTTTGAATATAAGCATTTTAATCAAAATCCTAGGAGTCATTTTTGAGAAAAACAAATTTTCGAAAAATTTCCATGTAGAGGGTAGTTTAGAGGGGAGAATATTTCAGAAAACATACATACATTTTGCATCAAAAGTAATGGTTATTTATTTCTTCAAAAATTGCTTTAATGACTTTTGTTAAGGCATGTTAAAGGTATTTTCAAGAATAATAAAAGTATGGTAATTGTTCTTTCACTTAATGCCGTGTGTAGGCTAAAGGTTGAAGGGCAACAACTGGGCGGAAGTGCGGTTCAAATCTCGGTTATGACTTCGAATTTTTACTTTCTCTACTAGTAAGTAGAGGAAGTTTTGTGTTGCACCCAAAAATTCGTTATCGAGATTTCACCGGAAGTATGTTTTGAGGCCCACTGAATCCCCCAAAAAAAAGAACATTTTTGGGAAAAGGCTTGTTAGTCCGTGAACAGCATAACTCAAAAACAAAAAGTCGGTTAAAAATCAAAGTTGGTATTTAAGTTTAATCACAAATGAAATGTATGGTTCTCAGTGTCACATTCTATATTGGGCATAAAAACCACAATTTTGCCCGAAAAGATTCATCGCCCTCCGTCGTGTTTGAACCCAAGCTCTTGAGAACTAGTGCTAACGTATTATCCTTAAAAAATGTAGGACGACAAAGGTATATTTGAATTTTCTGAGAATATCTCTGAAGTCCTCTTTATTCTGAATGACGTTTGTTTAATTTATAAATCCCAAGAGATAGGCAAAATTTAACTACATAAAAATGTATATCTCATTCAAATACCTAATGTGTCTCAAATACATAGTTTTTATGAAGTTAGCAATTTGCAACGTATGCTATTGTATCGGTTCGCGTTTTGAAATGCGTAAAGTTTTCTCAACAATGGAATAACTATTTGACTTTCCTCGTGATCATGCAATAATATGGACTTTGAAAGCCATCGAGTTACCTACTCTTTAAAAATCTGACTCACTTTGCCTTTTGTATCCGTATCCTACAACAAAAGGTAGAAATGTCGTTTTAACATTTATTGGCGTTAACCACAAGTAACTGGAATAATATCTACATACAATAGTTTGTGGCAGATTAAGTAGCGAAAGCCATGTAAATGTAACGCTTGAGCTTTTGATATATGTGAATTCCCTAGTTTACTAAACAGTCAATGATATATTTTCTTAGACATATTACTGTGTGTATTTATTTCTTTTCTGCATTGCAGCAATTACGTGAAGAATTTTCTGCAACACTGAACAAGAAAAGTGCTCGGTTAATCATAATGTAACCTTCCGAGACATTGATTTATACAGCTAGTTTTGAACACTGGGCTATTTGCATTTTCTAATATCCATGGAAAAGATCTAAATACGCCTTAATTTAATGTTTATAATATCAGAAACTGTGAGTCTGTCATATACATATGACAACTCATTATTTACTTAGAGAAAACCTAGGGTTGAAGGAACAGGCACACAAATTAGATACATTGTTTGTATTTAATGAATTTAAGATTTCCATCTTGTTCATTTGGATATAATGACAGCTAGTAAGGGAAGTTTAGCCTCTATGGACAGTGATTAAAATCGCTGTAATCAACAACTTTCAGGAAAAAAGTAAATCAAAAGAATCCGCATCGTCGCTACTGGCTTAGGAGAACCATAAGCAAAAATTTGTGGTAGTTTTTTAAATCGTGTAAAGTTGATAATGGCGTATATAATGGACTACCTTGAAGACAGAATTAAGAATTCAAAATATTTAGAGAATGTGTGTTTGTGTGGTTTATATGCAATGATGTTAAACGATTGTAATTAAACGTGCTATACAGGGTGTCCCAAAATTAGACCGACAAACTTTGGGAGCTGATAGATAACATAATTTCAAACCTTTTTATCCAGGAAAGTTTTTTGCTGTGGTGCTTCGTTTGCGCTAGACAAGTTAATTTCATACTTTACTGCCTCCCACCCAGTTTAAGTATTTACGGCAAAATGAACAATGCAAACTAGTATTGCATTTTTCTTAATAAGGCACACAATGTTAATCCAAGAAACAAACGCAGAACACACAAACAAAATACAAACATATCATTGTTTACACTTAATCACATATTTACTATTCAAAATTAGACCGAAAATCTTTTAAACCAAAGAAATGGCTGGTGTCTTGGCGAGAGTACAGCAGAATAGGGCAAGCGGATGCATTTTTTATGATAATCACATGGACGTGCGTTCCAGTAGCAAATTTTTCTGGTCTTATGTGTTGTTCACAAAGCTTGTGTTGAATAGATATTTAAAAAATTAGAACAATTAGTTACTCCGTCTATTCCTTTTCGTGAACTGGCCACCACCAAAAAGGGTATATTTCTGATAGTGTTTCAAGCATATGAAAGAGGTGAGTGTGTGTGTGTGTGTGTGTGTGTGTGTGTGTGTGTGTGTGGTTATATATTTTGGTTAGGGGTGCAGGGGTAGCTCAGTGGCTTCGTCCCGGCTCTTGTGTTGAGAGCCCGGTTCGATTTCGGGTTCTGAGGTCCACTCCATCCAGGACTTCACCTCTAATTAGCTAATGTGATATATCCCCAAGGCTCAACATGATTCGCAGCTCACATTTTATTGGACATTAAGAAAAAATGAATTCTCAATGCGAACAAATTAAGAGCTACATCTACATTTTCTGTGTAAAGCCTTCTTAAGCACTCTTTTGTTAATGGGTATTACGGTACCAGTAAAAAATGATGTGAGTATTAATGACCAGTTCTAGCCTTGTTGCCATGGAAATTGATAAATTAATTGTAAATTTACTTAACCTATCAAATATATGTGTCAATAGTGATTAACTTACATACCAAATATTGCAAAAAGTGCTTTTGGTATAGGGTTTGCCAATATCATGATACATGTAAATTGCAAGCAGAAAGGACGGTGAAAATAGAGACAGTGGGAGATAGAACTGGAAAAGTAGAAGAAAATGGAGGAATAACGATGGGGAAAAAAGGAGAGAAATAGACGGAGATTAATGGAGGGACATTGGGAAATTGGAGATGGAGAGAAGCAGAGAAATACCTTGACATTAAGGCAAAAACTCGATTAGAATTACTGTTTCTGAAGTTAAATGTAAATCTATAAGTAATGGGCACTATAGATGTTTATAAGAGTGAATCAGGCACATTTCTACACATTTCATTAATCAGTATTGGCTTACTCTACTTACATTCCCTCTAGGCTTACAAGACAGCACCTGGTGTCAAAGGCCTTTGAGGAGTAAACAGACATTGAATCGAGGATTGAGTGATCAGTCCTAAGGTTAACTAGAGTGTAGAAGGAGATTGCATAAAATGATAGTGAAGAGAACGAAAGGAACGATTGGAAGGTGAAACCGGAGAACCCGGAGAAAACTCACCAATGTGCCGTATTGTTTACTACAAATCCCACACACGATTCCTTGGGATTGGACCCCAGCCACCTTGGTTAGAGATGAGCGGTATAACCACTCGGCTTCATTAATTAGTATATTTTAAAATGAAACAATCATTGTTTACCCATTTGGATAACGATAATGCAGTAGGAAGATCATTTTTTTATCTATTGATATACGTAAATTAGCTCGAAATTTTGCAGATTTCGAACATAGTCCAGCTCTTGGGACTGGCTCTTGCAGCAGGAACAACAAAATAACTTTATATTGAAATGAAAATTATAATTTTATTATCACTTTGCGTGATTCTTTCACATGAGGCTGGCCAACGTTACCACAGTATCTAACTGGTTATTCGATCAAGAATTTTTTAAAAATCGACATTTCTGCAAATTTTGCTGCCGTAGAAACTTTAGGACAATTTAACAAAGACAATGTGTAGCTAATTAATTTTTCGAAATGTTTATCCAAAAATATAGTAAATTAAGAATGTTGCTGTATATTTACTAGCCTGAAAGTAATGTGTGCTAAGTACTAATAATATAACTAATTATATCGGTGGCCCAACTCGTCCATCTTTCGCGTAAGCAGATATGTCTGCGTGGGTTAAAACGGTTACAGAACGCAACGGGGCAATTCCAATGAAACGCACAGTAGTGGCTTGAGTGAATTTCGTTGTTCCTTTGTTTAGCAGTGAAGACTAGGTTCAACTAGGGTGTGCAGTCCGTAATAATAGACAAGAACAGTATAAACAAACGAAAGGTCTTAGAATGCTTTCCAGTTTAGTTAGAGTATTTTTCCAGGAACAAGCTCACTCCTGTTAGGTTGCTACCGTCGAATAAGAGTTTAAAGTGCTGTAACAAAACAAAGGCACGTAATGTCTCGTTGGCATTTTTTTTCTTATTACTGTTTTTGATACTATTATTATGATTATTATTATGATCATTGTGATTATTATGATTATTATTTTATTATTTTATAATTATTATGATTATTATGATTATTATGATGATGGTGATTATTATGATTATTTTATTATTTTATAATTATTATTATTATTATTATTATTATTATTATTATTATTATTATTATTATTATTATTATTATTATTATTATTATTATTATTATTATTATTATTATTATTATTATTATTATTATTATTTATTATTTATTATTATTATTATTTATTATTATTATTATTTATTATTATTTATTATTATTTATTATTATTGTTATTTATTATTATTGTTATTTATTATTATTGTTATTTATTATTATTGTTATTTATTATTATTGTTATTATTATTACTATTATTATTACTATTATTATGACGATTACGATTATGATTACGATTATTACTATTGCTATTATTGTTGTTGCTGCTATTATTGTTATCATATTAGTCATTAGTATCCTCATTACTTTTATTACTTCTATTATTATTAGTTATTACCTTTGTAGTTGTTTCTATTATCGTCATAATCATTATCATTGTGATTAGTATGATTATTTGTTGCATTTCTGTTAGTTTTAGTATTATCATTATCATTATGTTAATACTTTTATTGTTATTCATTTTATTCATTATACTACTAGTTTCATCGTTGTCATAATCATTCCAGAACCAGAAGAAAATTTGCAAGTAGTTGCAATTATTAGATTTAACACCCCCCCCCCACACCCAAAAAAAAAGTGGGCGACACAAGGCATAACAAATTGTTAGATAACAGGATGGTTATCTATGGCATAAGTGTGGGCATGGTGTTGACATTCAACACAGAAATAAATTTGTACTCCAATTTTATTTATTATTAGCTGTTACTAGAGAAGTGTGAGAAATTCGTGTAAAGAAAAGCTCAATTGAATGAGGGAGACATAGAAAATTACAATGAAAACAAGCATCATTTATCAGCCATGGGAGAACGAATACTTTTTCCTGTCCGTTGAAAGGAAGTTTCGGTGTAGATCTGTTGGACACGTAATAAATTTCCTCGCAAGCATGAGACGGTGGCCGAGCTGTTTAACGTAGCTAGTGAAACGGCTTCCAAAGGTAGTTAGGAGAAACGTGAATCTCCTACTCTAGTTACCTTGTTGGGCTATCTCAACTAGAGGAATATGTTAAACATGTTATGTGTGGTTGTAAAACTTGGTTCAAACGTTTGCTTATCCCGGTTAATAAATACGGGTTCAATGGCACTAGTCTGATTCGAAATTCTCAACTGTCGTCACGTACGAAATGCTCTCTTTTTGTTTATGTTGAGGTAAAAGTGAACATTCAGAAAGAAACTTCAATAAAATTGGTCCGTTTTATGATGTACATACCAAATCGCCTGACTTTTAGAACCGGCGAGTAGAACAATTCTAATAATGAATTTGTCGGTCCACTTAAAATGACGAAGACCCCCTTTTAAGCCGAGGGAGATGGCCTCGCATTCGGGAGCTCCCGGTTTGGTTCTAATTGGGTCGGTCATTCTATTTCTTCGTGGTTTCCCCGAGTCGATAAACTAGTTATAACACAAATTACCTGTCCCCTATCATTTCGCTATCTGTTCCAGGTATCGGCGATTGGCGAGTTATAAATTTCATGTTGTCTATATGAATATAAATATATAATGTAATCAGCTCTAAACACAGGAATAAGTATAAGAATTAATATTACTGGAACAAATGGGAACACCAGTTACTGCTAATCACACCTTATTTGTCTTCTAATCGGTTAGCGTAGCTCTAACGTTACACTACTGTAGAATCGCAGAGCAACAGAACTTAACCGTCGAATGGACTCACAACTGAACTGTTACTATCGGATCAGAATTCATATTGAACTGCACTCGGAACGTCGCCGAGTCGCTGTACACTGAACGCTTCGTAGATGTTTAACTGTAGTGCGCTCTATTCCAGAACTTTCTCGAAAACGAAGCTTCTGGAACCTACCGAAAGAACTCTCTTGTCGCAATACCGGCACACAATGGCCTTGGTGTTGGTCGGTTATGGCCCGCTAAGGGGAACTCCCTGGCCTGGCAAGTAGCATGCCAGATTGTCGCACGCCAGTTCCCACACCCTGGCATCGGCAACGGTAACATTATTCATACTCCATCCAGCATTTTGTTAAATAATCCGATATCTATTTATAAATTAAACATGGATGTTGATAATAGCTTTTATTTATACTCTTTAATCACCATGGTTCCCAGCGTCACATTATACATTGCGGTCAAAGGTCACATAATTTCGCTCAGAATCCTCTGTATCAGGTTAAGGTTCCTTTATGTGCCGTAAATATTTCACGGGAACACAGGCTTTACATCCCTCCCGAAGTGCCATTTTAAGAACTTAAAATCCATCGCTCTTAACGGGATTTGAACTCGCGTCTTCGAAACCAAAAAGTGATGGAGGAGCAGCCATGTTACAGGATGAAAGAAAATATCAGTAACAATTTCTTCCATCCGGATGTTTGCCTTCTATTTCCAGGATCTCTAGTTTGCAGATGGCTAAGGGAACGCTGGTTGGTTACAGGATTGAGTCATGTTGGAATCGTTAGGGGCCCCTACACCTTTCCTCCCTAGGGTCACATAGAAGCACAAACAGCCCACTAAGGCGGTGCTGTACTCGGAAGTTTTTGTATTGAACCCAAAACTGGATACCTAGATGTCTTGTGTTTTGATATTCCCTGAGCCTAAAAGGAGATATTAGAAAAAGGTCAGTGAGTGTGTGTGCGTCTATCTCAACATTCTAACTCGGAAACGAAAAATCGCTAAAGTACTGATCTAGGAATTTAAATTCAGCTTTGTTAAAGCGGTATGACATGAAAATATTCAACAAAATTCATCAGCACTAAACTACTCTTGACATAAAATATTTTTAAGCTTGATTTTCTCAAAAGAGGTTCCAATACATTTTGAATAAAGCAAGTCTTCAAGATATCCTGATGACAAATGAAATGTAGCTGTATCTTAAATAAGGCCCCGGCAGGTACATCACCTTAGAGAGGTGCATAGTAGATGGAGCTAAGAGCTTGCTTGCCAAGCAGCGACCAATGACCTCACAACAGTGGGGTTAAACGTATGACACAGCAACACATGTATATGCGTTCTTGATGAAAACCTTAATGCAGTAGTTAGAATCAAAGCAGCACGAAATATCTGCCAAAATATTCATAGACTGTTCAACAGAAAACTAACCAACAAGGAAATAAAAGATTTAATATGTTACAGTTTAATTTTCTTGTATTTTATAAGTTATATAAGTCACTTATACATAATATTTCTTCAGTTACACCTATAGCTCGTTTAACTCGATTATCTGAAATATAATTTTCTTCCTGTTACGTTCAGAAGTTCATCAGTTGAATGCAGAGAATCCGTATCTGTTTTTGATGTTTTGCTAATTAAGTCGCTGTACATATAGGTAGAAAATAATTAAATTCACCAAGTAGATAAAGATAGCGAAGCTAATCTGCTGCAATTGTGCCACAAAACTATGCATAACTTGTGTGAAAAATTGGAATAAATGCGTCTGTAATTAAATAAACGCACTTTGTAATTCTATAAAAGTGAACACTGGTTCACCGTTAATTGACAACTATTAACAAACTTCCGGCAGTTTGCATGAGGTCTTCCGCTGAAGATGACTAGCCCTACTCAATGGTCTCACTCATAGTAAGCAGTACAGGACTCGCCTCTGGACATGGAGGGTCAGTCTTGCAAGAGACCTAGGCGGTCCCTACCTCTTGTGTTCCACTTCTTAGTCTGCGGTTCCCACGTTTATAGGCATATAAATTCTTCTACCTCTTGTTGGGGAGCCCTGGTAATTTGGATCTTCTTCACCTTCTGGATATTCCATACTTTTTATATGTATATTTTTTAACATTTCTCTGCTCTACTTGTGAAATTTTGACTTAGAATTTCGGAATGGAAAAAGAATTCCGCTAACTTGCTATTTATGTTGCTATGTTACTCTCTGCGGTAACAAGCTTGGAGAAGTGAAAGAACTTCCGATAAACTGGGTAACTTGCTGTACATATCTCGCAGCGAGGAAGTTATTTTGTGTCAATTAAGAACAGAGCATTGCAATTTTTCACATAGTTACCTATTTAAATGGGACTTTACCCCTCTATGTCCGCTGTGTGACAGCCTTTTGTCAGTTTGTCACTTGCTGCTAGAGTGTTGCTCTCTAACGCACCTTCGAGATTCTCTACAGCTGCCTGCCAGACTTGCAGAGGTCTTAGCGGGCGACAAAACAGTGTTTCTTTTAGCGAAGTGTAATATCAATTTGAGGATATAAAATTGTAGATATTTTTATGTTGTTTGACATATTTATCACCTTGTTTTATATCTGACTATTGCCACTGTATTTTTACGTTTAAGTGTATATTTTCTTTGTTGCTAGTAACTTTATTTTTGTTTCAAATTTATATCTGGTTATTGCCCTGAAGTTTTAAGGGAGCTGATGACCTAGAAGTTTAGGACCCTTATATCCAGACTCCTACCACTAAGTACACACATATGCTTATATATAATGATATATCGATAATAAAACTGAGAAGGTTGTAGATTCTCTGGATTCGTTACATGCTCAGAAAGGCCATAAACTCCTGGTTCCCTTAAATAATTTTTAGTGCTCATTAAAGTCTTCACCACTAAATTTCCAGAAATGAGGAGAGCATTACATATTCATATTTTCTTTCATGGATTTTACGCAATGAGCATCTGATGCTAATATTGCCTTCCAGTATAAACAAAGGTCAAACAGACAGCACTTTTGTTGACTTAAGGTCATGGAAGCTAATGAAAAACAAATATTTTAATACGCTGGATCGCCAAAAATGCAAACTCAAAGCCTATCAGACATTCACGTGTGACTGCACGATTGAAATTCATGTTTAAAGGCTGTTTGGTTATGCCCATTGCGAAAGAACATTCATTAAAACTGAAGAGAATTCCTTTTTCTTCATTTTTTTTTTACTTGACCAATCATCTACATAACTTATGTGCAGCTGCTAGTCAAGGTCCGGATTGTAAAAACGCACTGTTACTGCTCCATAGTCAAAATTTGTTCTTTTTCGACTTGAAGTCACTGGCCGAGCGAGACGATAAACCATCTTTGAATCATTATCATTATTTTGAGGCTGAATCAATTTCGTTAATGGCTGTCAGGCACGTACGATTGCGTTTCTAGCTTTATATACTAGGTGGGAAAGTGAATACACCTGCTGAGTGAGTAAAAGAAACAGATCTTACTTTCATTTTTTGGGTACGCACACGTGGAACTGTGGGAATTCAAAGCGGATATTGGTTGAAACAGCCAGAGTTTTGCTTCCTTGCATTTATTAGCTCTTAAAAGAGAATGGATTTGATTCAAATAGGACCTTTAATTAAAAATCTTGCACACGGTTTGTCACATGGCTTATAGATGCGTTCTGTTGATGGGACCTGATAGCTTTTTCTGCAGATTTTGTGACGATATCCATGCAGTGCCAGTCTGTGGATTTTGTTATTTGGTAATGTCCAGATATGGTTAGTCATTGCTTCGGTTGCATAGAATTCGTTCTGTGTTTCATTTCTCTTCTGCTGTCTTTTCTCCTTCAATGCTGCTTGCAAGAACAACTAGAAGTAATGTTGAAAATGTTCTATATAGAAGATATTAGCCTCTAAACAAACGGTCGGTGTCTATGGTCTGGTGGATAAAGGGAACGCCAGCTATTGGAATTCACCAAAAACTGTGATAACTTTCCACCATTGTAATATTATCTAGTTACTTTTACTGACATTGTTCGTTGACATGAATACCAGTAACTACTCCTAACATATACACATGGTTTGTGTCAATTGCACCTGTTGCTTTGGCGGTAGAGGCCCTATTTTAGAGAATGTCAACTGTTAAGTTTAAGCAAATAATTCTTGGCTGGGCAGATACTGTTCCGGATGGGCATTTGTTTGGAACCGCCGTCGTGCGTATATGAGTGTTCTAGCTTTTTAAATGTTGCTTTTAAAACACATTTGACCATTAAATAGATAAAATATATTTAATCCTGGAAAGTGCTTTAATCATCCTATATTGTTTCAAAATAAAATTTGATTTACTGATTGTTAGTATTTCGCATTGTGGGATTCACAGTACTTTAATCTAGTGTAAATTGATCGCTTAGAAGCTTTGGGAACTCCAATAAACTGTTTCCACTTTAGTATGGAGTATCCAAATCTAGAAGTTCCGGATTCAATTCTTGGCTGGTAGTTGGGAATATTTCTTTATTCCCTACTCTCCTAGAGTTTGGAGTATAAAACAGAGTTTGTGTGTGAGTGTGAGACAGAGAGAATTTAAATAAAAGAGTATTAGCAGAAACAGAAAACAAGTGAGCACCATTTTGGTGACCTAGACTTAAAGGTAGTAAATGACTAGCACACGAACGAAAGAAAAATAGATATTTCTTGTTGTAACAAAGTCACACTATCAGTTACCTTTTATCAGTTTTTTTATTCAATTTTATTACAAAGGTAAAAATTCTCCTATAACAAGTAAAAAAAGACAATTTCACTTAACTTTTCGCTCTAAAACTTACTCGAACTTTATGACCAGTGAAACAGCCATAGAATCTCAAAGCTCACAACCCTCACTCCAAGTTTCCAGCATTACGGCGCTTTTCAACACTGCCTCTATCCACGTTGCATAGTTCTTCTAATCCAATGTGGCAATATATTAAAGGAACATTGAAGTGGAAAGCAGGAAGGCGTCGGAATACCTGTCCTTGGGAAGGATAATTATTTGGGAGATATCGATTTGTTCCTGGATTTCGTTTCTTACTGCTGCAGTTAGTTTGAAAACAGTTATGTACATTGTTGGATGCCTATGTTTATCTCTCTATCATAACACCTACAATCAGAGTAGGAACAGATTGGAACATTTGTTGTACATAAATGAATATTTTCAACAGGTGTTTCAGGCTTAGATTATTATCCACTCTCCTTCATTTCTTTGCAGCTAATTGTTACCTGCTGTCTTACATGTTTATTTCAAGCAGTTAAAATAGAATGAGAAGTTTCCTAACGAGGTTTAATGTCACTGCTAACTCATTGTTACGTTACTATCTCCACCATGTAATGTGAGTTGTAACTAGGAGATAATTACATACACGTGGCTCTTAAATTTCTCCTGGTCTAATTGGAGAATGTTCTTGATTCAGATGTAAAGGCATTGCCAAAGTGTATCTGTCGTTCATCACCCTAATGCTTCACTGACATTAACAGGCGAGAAAAACAAATGCTAACGACCTGCCGAAATGGGTGCGCCAGTTGTTTGATTCTGGCTGAACCTTGTGGACATTCCGATTGAGATAACTGGCCTGTAGTCATTTCACACTTTCAGGACGAGGCCTTGTTTTCAGCAGGTTGAATATTTTCAGAGACAAATGTAGTTGAGATGAGAGAGAGAGAGACAGACAGACAGAGACAGAGATAGGGAGAGACATGTCCTGTAAAATATTTTACCTTAAGACGTCGAGTATCTTTTCAAGGAATAAAAAATATATTACAGTAAAATGGTGTATAAACTGTTGGATGGCTTTTGCTGTAAATTGTTCTCAATAAATTTCATATTCCTAAGTAACAACACTGCTCTGCATCAAAAATTATGTTTTCGAGTGAATGCATGTTCCCTAACACGTTTTGCGCCGAGTTGAACGGTGCAATGTTTATTTTCTATAACACCAGGTTTTCGAGTAAGTCAAGAAATATTATTTTATAAAATTAGGTATTGTGAATCAGTTTGTAGACAAGAAAGGTGAGCTTTTTTAAAAGTAAACATGTAGTGTTTGTCATAAAATTACCCTAAATAAGTTGAAAGTAGGTGTCTTTATGGGAGCTCAGATGAGAAAAGTAATGTCTGACACCAATTTTAAGGATACAATGAACCAAATAGAAAAGCAAGCTCTGCTAAGCTATAAAGATGTAAAAGAATCCCTTGAAAACAGGAGTCCAAATTACAAAATCATTGTGATTATTTGAGAAAACTAGGTCGTAATATGAGTTTGAAGCTACATTTCCTACATGCTTATATAGACTATTCTCCAGATTGTTAACTTGGATTTTACAGTGATAAACAGGTGAACGGTTCCACCAAGATTTTGATTGGATTGGATTTGGTTTAAGGGCGCTCAACTTCTAGGTCATCAGCGCCCTTAACAGACTCATGGCAATAGCCAGATATAAATTTCACTCAAAAAATAAAAATACTAGCAACAAGAAAAATATACAAAGGTAAAAAGCAGTGGCAATAGCCAGATATGAAACAAGGTGATAAATATGTCCAAAATCAGAAACAGATAATTAAAAATTTTAAATCCTCAAATTTATATTGCACTGCGCTAAAAAATTAAAAACTCTATCCACCAAGATTTGAAAGATATTGAAAGAAGATATGGTGGTTGGACAGTTAACATGGATGCAAACTACTGCTGTTACTGGAAAGGGAAGGTACTAATGCTTACGGAAGCAGTGCGAGAGGAATACATTTTCTTCCTGTAAAATATCAGTTATAACCATTGTCCACAGTTCTTATGAAATGTAGGTACAGTATATTTAAAATGACATAATTATAATACACCACGTTCTTAACCATAAAAATTATCTTGTAGAGGGATACAAACATATATCGCTAATAAAAAGGAATATGAAAGCTTGGTTTTCGTTGTTAGTTTTCTTTTTTTACTTTCTCTACAACAAAATAGAAGAATTATTGTATTCCACCCAAAAATTCGATGTCGAGATTTCACCGAAAATCTGTTTTGAGGCCCCCTTAATATGTGTGTGTGTCTGTGTCAGTCTGTGTATCTATCAGTCTGTGGACAGCACAACTCAAAAACGAAAAGTCGGTTAAAAATCATAGTTGGTATTTAAGTTTAATGTCTTTCAAGAATGCGATACGAAATTTTTTTTTTCGAAAACTAGCCTTTACATGGAAAATGTTTCGAAAATTCTGATTTTCTTGAAAATGGCTATAACTATTTCGATTAAAATATCATATGTTTAAGATATTTGTATGACAAATTAAATGTATATTTTGAATTATCTGGCTATAGCCTATGTGGTCCTATTTACTCTGGATGATATTAAAATCAAATAATAGAATATGGTAAGTTAAAGTATTTCCTCATTTAAAGACTGCCATGTAGAGGGAGCATAACTATACAATTAACCTATTTTAAAAAGTTTACAATGATACAAATAAATTACAGCTTGAGTATAAAAAATCTGACAATGATAACCACCAAGTTCAACGGAAATAAAAATAATACACGAGAGTCTTGCCACAATTTAATCACAGATTATTAGCCTAGACAGTCTGAAATGTAACATTTAGATGAGTTTCTCTAACCATTCCTGAATATATTGATTTTAAAGGAAAGTATACTTATATATACTTCAAGTTAATCGAATTAAAACATTTGTACAAATTTATTTATTTATTTATTTATTTATTTATTTATTTATTTACTTATTTACTTATTTATTTACTTATTTACTTATTTACTTATTTACTTATTTATTTATTTATTTATTTATTTATTTATTTATTTATTTATTTATTTATTTATTTATTTATTTATTTATTTATTTATTTATTTATTTATTTATTTATTTATTTATTTATTTATTTATTTATTTATTTATTTATTTATTTATTTATTTATTTATTTATTTATTTATTTATTTATTTATTTATTTATTTATTTATTTATTTATTTATTTATTTATTTATTTATTTATTTATTTATTTATTTATTTATTCTTATGAACATAACAGGCTTGGAAGCCCAATTACAATGTTCATCATACATAGATGTTTACATATAATAATATACACACTCAAATAAAATACAAGAAAAACATAAATGAACATAAACTAATATAAGGAATAGAAACAATTATAAAAAAAAGAAGAAAGAAAAAAAAAAAGAAAAAAAAAATAAGTGAAGGTGGTATGGTAAGTAATTTTTTCTACTATTCCTAATTACAGCAACGATACTACTATTACCAATTTAGTTGTAGCATTTTTAAATTGAGTTTCAGACATGTTGAAAATATCTACATCGAAATGATGAAGCTTGTTATATAAATACATAATTCTGTGTAATGGTGAATTTTTATGGATTTCCGTATTTACTCTGGAGGTGAAGAAAAGCCTCCTGAATCTGCTTATTTTATTAGGTACATAAAATGATACATTTGTTGTAATATTAATATCATCAATAATCGAATGCAATAACTTATACAGAAATATTAACCCTGCAATATCTCTTCCAAATTTCAAAGTTTTAAGTTTAAATATTTCCAAAAGGGTTTCATAGTTTGTGTAGGTAGGATAATATCCAGATCTTTTAAATAGTATGTATTTTAGAAATTTTGATTGTACTTTTTCTATTGCGGTGACATGCATTATCAACTTAGGATTACAAATAATAGATGCATATTCGAGTTTTTGTCTCACAAATGAATTATAAAGTTGAATTAAAGTTTTTTCTTTAAATGAATAGGAATTTCGAAGCCAAGGCATTTTAGCGATTTGGATACAATTAAGTCAATGTGTCTATTGAATCTAAGATCTATTGTGAAATGTACCCCTAGATCCTTTTTTTCAACCACTTCAACGAGTGGTGTCATATTGATATTATAAATATATTTATATGGGTTTTTGTTTCTATTGAAGGACATTTTTACACATTTACTAATATTAAATGGGAGTTTGTTTGTTTCGCTCCATGCATATAATGAATCAAGGTCCTGTTGAAGTTCCATACAGTCTTTAACATTATTGATACTTTTATATAGTTTAACATCATCAGCAAACATTAGCATTTTTTAATGTTTTACAACGCTAGGTAAATCATTTATATAACATAAAAATAACAGAGGTCCTAAATTAGAACCTTGAGGAATCCCTGAATTAACATTAAATTTGTATGACATGGAATGCTTATAATAGACTACCTGCGATCTATCTTTTAAATATGACTGAAATATTTTCATTAATGGAAGAGCAAAGCTTAATTTAGCTAACTTAGCAAGTAAACAGTCATGATCAACTTTATCAAAAGCCTTTTGAAAATCAGTATATACTACATCTACTTGTTTGAAATGGTCTAGTTCTAATGATACATATTCAGTGAAGTTAAAAAGATTTGTAACAATTGATGTTTTTGGCATGAAACCATGTTGTAGCGGTGAAATTACTAACTTTATGTGGTTAAATATATGTGTATAAATAATGCTTTCTATAATTTTTTCTGGTGTAGACAAAACAGCAATAGGCCTATAGTTGCTTATCAGCTTAGAATTTTCAGATTTAGGAATCGGAATTACTTTAGTTTGTTTCCATACATTGGGAAAAATTCCTTGTTGTAGGATTTGGTTATAAATTGATGTTACAGGGTATAACAACAATTCTCCACAGCCTTTAAATACATAAGTTGGTATTCCATCAGGCCCTGCAGATCTTTTACTCTTAAGTTGTTTTATTGCAATTTTGACTTCATTTTCACTTATTGCGCTCATATTAAGAGAGTCTAAAATGTTGACACTATTAGCAGCTTTATAAGTGTATTTTGAAGTACTACTTGAGTAAACTGATTTAAAGTAATCGGCATATCTATTGGCAATTTCAGTAGGAGTTTTGAATACTCTACCATTATATTCCATCTCAGCGTGTGTCTAATATTGTTTCCGTTTATTTTTAATGAATTGCCAAAAATCGTTGGTATTATGTATCATTTTAACTTCAACAAGCTTAACATAATTTCTAAAGGCTATCTTAATTTGACTTTTTAACAATTTACGAGTATTTTTATAGCACCACAAATAATATTCCGATACATTTTTATTTTTATGGTACTTTTCTTTTAATTGTATGTTTTTTATTATTTCTTTAGTGAACCAAACAGGATATTTGTGTTTATATTGTTTTCTTTTTGGCATGCATTTATCAAGTATTGAGTAAATTTTGTCGTAGAAAATAGCCACTGAATAATTAACGTCCTGATCTATTGATATATGATCCCATTTACAGTCTCTTATAAGCTCGTACATCTTGTTAAAATTAGCTTTGCAAAAATTATAGGTACATGTTGTCGCATTATTATTTTTTACAGTATTCTCAATTTTAGGCGTTAAATTTAGTGGAGGATGGTACAACTCTATAGGTACCAAAGAATTATCATCTTCTTTTATATTAAGTGTTATGTTAGTTAAAGCTAAGTCTAGCGTTTTACCACTTACATTTTTTACGTTGTTCACGGACTGCATATTAGTAAAAGATGACGCATTGTTAAGCAATTTTGCTTTATTACTACCTTTACTTAGATCGTAAGTGGAATCAATTATTTCAGATATATTAAAGTCACCTGTAATAATTATATGTGAGCTAAATTTATGAAGATTTTGTTCCATCTGATCAAAATATTCTTTAAATGAATTTATATTAGTATTTGGAGGAAAATAAATTGTATTTACAATACATTTAGTACCATAGTAATAAAATTTTATCCAGATTGATTCATTGTTAGTATCAAGAAAAGAGATTTTTTCAGGATTAAATGCTGATTTAATTGCTATTAACACTCCGCCGCCAGGGTTTTGTGAATTTCTGTCTTTCCGAAATACAGTATATCTGTTATCGAATAGTTCAGAGTTATGAATACCATCTAACAACCAAGACTCAGTTATGCTAATCACATCATAATTTGAAGAAATTATACTAGTGTAAAATTCAACAGTTTTTGTTCTCAGTCCTCTGACATTTTGATAGTAAATATCTAAGAACTTTGTTTTACTTATTACGAAGCGTAAAAGTCACAATCTAATTAGGTTCACTACATTTCTTGATGTCTTCTTCCGTAGTTACGTTAACAACTGGCGAAGAGTCTTCTTTCCTCATAAATATTTTTCCATTTCTCGTCCACTGTTGGCAGATCTCCGGATTTGCCTGCATTTAGCAAACAAACGTCTTCGAGTTGGGCAGAGACTCTCGTTGATGTAGACAGGATTGCTGAACGTAAACCCTAAGTCCAAAGTGGACAGATTCCTTTTGACACGTCGTCTTCCTAGTATTTCTTCTTTAGTTGATCTTCTACAGAACTTAACGACGATTGGACTAGGTAGCTGAGACAAAGGATTTAAGTTTAAGCGATGACAAACATCAATATCATGATCTTCTATTTTTACATCAAGAGCTTTGCAAATGATTTTAATCACTTCAGTGGTGTTCTCCAGGGGTTGAGAAGGCACGCCGTGAATTTCCAGCATATTAATTCTTGAGTACTGCTCAAGGTCTTCCAGACGTTCCTTTAATTCTTTGTTTTCCTTATGCAATGCTAAATTTTCATTTCTGACCTCTTCCAAGATTTTTAGTGTTTCTTCTAGCTTTTTGGAGTATATTTCTTGATTTTTTAAACTAGTATCAAGTTTTTCATGGCAGCAATCAATTGATTTTTCCAGATCAACTTCTAGTGTTCTTTGAGACGTTTTTATCGCAGTTATGTCATTTTTGATCTGTTGTAGTATTTCCATAATCCCTGAACTTGATTCTTCTGTAACTATCGGGGAAGCCAACGGCGCTGCATCACCTTTCCTTCTAGTACAGTTTGCACACTTCATTGATGTGGAACCTTGCTTGAAAAAATCTAAATCTTCTTTTCGAATATTCAAACATTTTAAATGGGCTGTTCGGCCACATTCGACACATTGTAGTTTGTCTGTCTTCTCACCTCTTCCAGAGAATTTTATATTACACACGTAACAAGAGTCCATTATTAAAAGCTGGTGATTGAATATTGCGCTCGTGGAACAACTGATTATGCGGAGTTGAGGATGTCTTGTTCAAGGTTACAGTGCAGTACTATGATTTTGTTGGGTTGGCAGTTTTGAAATATGTCGATGGTGTTTTGTTACTCGATGGATTAGCAGGGTAATTGCTGTACACAGACACACACGTACATACACGAGACACACTATTTTCTAAAAATGCTTTTTTTTTGGGGGGGGGGGGAGGCTGGAGGAGCTGAATAATTCCAAAAATGAATAAATATGGACTTCAATGTTATTAAAAACTACGAACCTTCTACTTTCAGTTTATATAGCCTTTATAGCTATACACCCTTCCAAAGAACGGTATCCATGCCTACCTGTAAGTAATCCATATATATATATATATCTGGAGTTGACCTGAGAAATCTTCAAACAGAAAAGGAAAATATAAGGGCGGTTTCTTTTTCTGTTTCATACGCATTCTCATTTTCAACTTGTTCTATAAATGTACTTTGCCTTATATGCATATTAATTAAAATATTCCCATTTTCTTATAAATAACACGATAAAATTGTGAGTTGTTCTTAATTTGCCTAAATATGTTATTAAACAATGGTCATATTGTTGTGTACATTTTCAAGAACGTCTCATACTTTGCATGCACGATTTTTTATGCATTTTTGTACAAACTATATTTGATTCTGTCTACTTCAAGTTAGTCGAGATAGACATATATAAAATGTCTTATTCCATATTTTCTTTTAGATAAATAGGAATAGGGGAATAATGACTATTAGTGCAATAGCCAAACATTTTAAGAGGGGCACTATGCTATGGGTTTTGAATTCTCATTGTGTTTGCATGAACAGGGGAGAAAAAAGAAATAACGGTTTCTCATTTGAGAAAAGTACAGGCATGCGATAACTTAAGCTATAAAAAGCTATAAATATCTGAGTGATGATTAAGTTCATAAAAATGTATTTGGAATAAGTTATGAGATACCATTCTTGTGCAGTCCGATTTTGTCTATTTCATACGGTTAGCAGTTGTACAAAAGTCATTCACAATGCAGATGGATTCAGAGATTATTCTCAGATAATTCAATATATACACTTCGTTGTCATCAGAACGTCTTAAACACATGATATTTTAATCAACTGTTGGGAGCATTTTTCAGAAAATGCGAGAATTTGTTCATGGAAAACGCAGTTTGGATTGGGAAGATTTTCTTGAACACTCCGTGTGGAGTCCTTGAATTTAAATAACTCCGAAGTTTGGTATTCAGCTGACTTTTCGTTTTTAACTTATGCCGTTTACAGATATACTTACGGTGATATGAATAGGTACTAATTATTTTCTAAGAACGCTTTATTTAGATTCGGCGGTCCCAAAGCATGCATTACCGACAAAATTTCGACATCTAATTTTTGTGTAAGAAATACTTTACCTATTAACTGTGCGTAGTAGAGAAAGTAAATAAACAGTAGCACAGCTTTTGATATAAGTTACAAATGTGGATTACATTCGGCGCACAACAAAGGACGGACGGGGTTAAGCTGCTTCACGCCACATCCTGGCCGGCTAGCACACAAAGGCACAAGGTCAAACTTGCTCCAAACCCTCACGCGAGCGACGTCATCCCCACAGTATAAGGTGGCCAGGAAACAGCAGTGAGTGAGTCGGTCAGTGTGTCTGAGTGCGAGATAGCTGTGTGTATGTGTCGTGAAAGATATGTCGGTAGTCGTGAAGAAAATTCTAACAGGCGTTGAGTAATTGCATCGTGATAGTGTATGAAAGACAAAGAAAGTGAAGAGAGACACTAAAAGCCCTAAGGCAAGGTTAGGAAAAGTAAAGTTTTGAGTTGTTATAGCACGAAAGACTGTACACCGTATCAATGACAGGAAGGAAACTGTATTTGTGATAGGAAATTGACTGGACTGATTTTCTCATTTTGTCACTATGTAAAGGAAACCCGGAAACTGTATTAATATTTGAAAAACAATGGACTGAAGTAGATTTTCTTATAGAAATGCCATACAGGAATATCCTTATACTGTAGGGGAGAATATTGTGCATCTAAATCAAAGTACCTTCTGCTGTGAAGAGTAGATGGGTAGACGAATATTTGGTGAGGGTGGAGATGGCCTAAAGGTCGGACGTGCTCACGTTTGGAAAACATGTGTTATTCAAAATTATATGCCCTCAAAACCCATTCGCTTCTATCTGCTGCCCCACACGGTGAATAACACAGACAATAATGGGAGGTGGAGACTGCTACAGAAGCTGTCAAGAAAAAAAATTGAAACAAAAGCTTCCAAATTGGAGCTCTTCACCACTCGTTCAGCTGAATTCGTTACGGCGTGTGATCTTTATTCTCATTGCTTAGGTCTAAAAATAAGACAAAAGCCAAGCCATAAAGTGCAAGGGGAATGTGTTGACCACCACGCGAATGTTCTGTTTTTCCCGGCACTGGTTCGAGCCAAGTTAGTACAGTACTGGAATGAATATATTAAGAAAATACATCCCTTAATATATACCACATTAGAATAATAAGTTTCTGAAAGTTGTCTTTGTAGCAGTTCAGATAGTAGGACCACGTTCGAAAGCCAAATTATAGCAATTAGGTTTCGAGAGTCAAAAACGTGGTACTTCAGTTCTCTGTGGGATTGCACCCACATATAATTATAGTATTGTGACAGAAACAACTAAATCAAGTCCGGATACTTTTATGTCACTTTATTTCCTTCTAAAATTTTGCACAAAAACACAGACCTCTTTTATCAACGTTAACACAGTCTAAAGTATTTCGGAATATTGCAACTCACAACTGTTTACTTCTCGTAACCTTGACTCAGTCCTTTCACCTTCTCTGTCTCTCTCATACACTAACTCCGAAGATAAACCGCTCGACGCTAGTTTAAATTCTCTTCACTTTGACAAAACATGTCTTGCATCCACTGACACACTGACCGACTCATATCTGTAGCTCTCTCTTCTGCTGTTTCCTCGCCTCCTTAAATAGCGGAAATGACGTCACACGGTTATTTCCAGAACTTCTAAAAACACGCCGTCTGCCGCACAGTTCTCGAAGGCTCTGGTAAATCCTTTGTGTAGCTGCTTAATTGCTGTTAGTCACGTGTTCACTCGTGTGAGTGGTGTAGTGAGGCTTGACGATGCGCCTTTGTTTGCTCACTAGCCTGGTATGTGGTGTGGGGCCCGACCGTACTTTGTTGTGAGCCGTACCGTGTTTTACCGTATCTTTGCACTGCTTTTGATGTTTCAAGTTTTTTTAATTTTTTTAATGCTGGTTTATGTTGGTGGCGCTATTAAATAGGAACTAAGTTGGTAAAAGATTAGCGCTTATATAGTTTTATATTTAAGAATATAACTCTTTCTCAGGATATATAGATGCAGAAGAGTCTACAGAAAATTATAACATGTACAAATAATGACATGATGTGTATTAAGGTTCACGCCTTAATATTAATGTAAGATACTCATTGGTAAAATCAGCTGTCATTTATAGATCACATTTTAATATTCCGTATTTTAGCTTCTTTTATACATTCACTGGATCAGTGAGGTAGTTAGCGAGTCAGTCAATGAGTGAGTCAGTCAACCAGTGAATGAGCAAATGAACGAATCAGTGAGCGACTCAGTCAATGAGCGAGTGAGTGTGCGAGTCAGAGAAAGGAAACAGGGAAGAGCTTGAAAGATTTCGTCGACATCACATCGCTTAGGTAGGTACGAAATGTAGCATTAATGTATGTAAGTAAGGGAATTCAGGACTGTGCGTCTGATCCACACACCGTGAGCTTCTTCCTTGCGGTGTCATTTACGCTCGCCACGGAACAGTTCAGGCACACATAACTTGCACTGAAAATCCCGCACTCCTGCAGTCTAGTAATAAACTAAACGCTTTGTAATTTTTGATCATATGTACACATTTTTACCAAACCTGGAATTACCTACCAATATAACAGAAGATGGAATCCAATTATATATCCAAAATAGTGCAAAATTTGACAGTTTTTCTTCGTAACCACTCGTAAGAATATTAAAATAGGGAGACTTTTTGAAAATGGTGGTAATATGTTAATGAAGAAATAAACAACGATGTAAAAAGTGCAAAAAGACGGTTTTGTGCAATTGAAATCTGTTTAAGAAAACAAAAGCGGCTAGAAAGAAATTCTGAATTTCTAATATCCAGTGCATGTGAATGTACAGAGTGCTTAAAATTATAGTAACAAGAAGCAGATAAAATAAAAAATATACTGGTAAATAATGTGTTATCATTGCATTATACAACAATGGCTTCTCATCGCCAACGCCTGTAGAAAAGGTATCTCACGAGAATCGATTGAGTTAGTATAAGGAGCAAAAGTCACAAAAAGGTAAGAGAACCAAACTATTAATTGGAAGCACCGTTAAAAAGGAACATCTTACCACAAAAACCCATAACTTTTCTTTCAAAATAAACCAACACAAACAATATAATAATAAAATTGCTAAATGGCGCCCAACGTGGGGCTCCAAAGGGAAAGAAGATTTAAGGAGAGAGAAGAAATATAGGAGAGGAAAGAATAGGGAGCATAGAAGAAAGAAGGAAGATAGAAGAACAAAGAAAACAATTAAAATAGTCTTAAAAACCACACCGCCTTTACAAACGTTTGTGTTGCTTAGGGCTAAACAAGTGGTGAATAAAAAGGAGAATACAGAAGAAGATAGGGACAGTAGAGAAGGTGAGGAAGGAACACAAACAAAAATTATAATAATCCAGTTGCAAAGTATAGACCTAGAGCGACGTGATGTTTGGTGCCCTAGGAGAAGTTGGAGAGAGCAATTTCAATTTAAAATACATGAAGTGCAGACGAAACAGGCCAAAATACCTGATCCATGTTGTATATGATGGGGAGTTCCAGTAAATATTGCATAGTGGTCATTGACCTTCTGCTCACTTAAACGATATCCAGTCGCGGAAGAAGTGACCAGACGAAGCAAATACTAAAAGATGCGTGTTCGCACATGGAACAAAAGACGGCGCAGAAACGGAAACTCAAATGCCACTCCATTAATCCAAAAACCGGGAGGAGGGGAAAGTGGTCGGTATATATCATTTTGTTTTTTAGCCCTTTGCGGTCGTCCCAGGTTTTGTAAACAAGTGTAGCAGGTGCAACATTCAGAACGTGGCAGGCAGGTTGCGTTTGGTACCTCCCTCAAATTCTTGCCGCCGCTGCCACCTACCTCGCCGGCTCGCTCGATGCTGCTGCTGCAGGTGAATTTAGAGACAGACACAGGATTAAGAAGTAATTTTGGGCACATCGCATCTTGACAGGTGCTGAATGAAACTTGAGTTTGCTGAACTCTTTTAGCAGGTTACAATACAAGATGACCGCTCGTTAAGGTGAACTTTTAGGATATTACGAGCAACTAGTGAGTTAAAGGGCTTTGGCAGTTATTTTCGGGTAACATTTAAAAATACAGTAGATACACAGCGTTAACGATTTCATGCACCGTTAACCAGTAGCCATTGAGTTACTTGTTTACACTGTTATCACGTTCGGAATAACATTACATTAATTATTACCAGTAAGGATTAGCTGTAACTAGGTTTTAATATAAATGTCTATGTAGACTTATTCTGATATTTCATGCACTTGGATCATACGCTGGCAGTTGCACTTGCTTCTATATTCCTGCACATACACACACTTTGTAAAGGAACGCTTAGGGTAGTCTCACTACACCCGCGTCTACGTCACATTATAGTTATATGAAGTATTGACCGTTTTATTGGTTGCCTCAGACCACGGTGCAAGCATGTGCCACTTCTGTTGCTAAATAACTTTAAGCAATAACCAAAAGGATACAAAATGACGTAGAAACGAGATACATGTTTACGCTTTCGATGGTACTGGATAAAAGAGGAAGAGATACATTCAGTTTGTCATACAGACCTCTTATTGCTAGGCATACCTTATCTCCTAATACGTGACACGCTTAAAGGGGTTAAAATCTAAGGGAAAACTTGATTAGTTCATAGGTTAGCGAAATGTATAATGTGTATATGTAAGACGATTTTCAGGAGGTGAAAATTAAAACTTGAATGGTATTCATTAAATACACAGCATGACAGTATCTTATAACAAAAAAATACACAGAACTGTATTCTGACATATCAACCCTTGTTGCTCCATAGAGGCATAAATAAGTAAATAAATAGTTAAAGTAACATTTTCCCCCTCAAACTGTAATTGGTTAGTTTACCTTTACTAACCTATTGCTGGTCATAGGAATAAAAAAATAATATACATAAAAATAGAATACGATTTTATCCCATAATATTATTACCATATTCATGTACATTTACAATCTCTAGTTTCTAAATGTGATCACTCAACTATAACAAAAGAGTAATTTATTTACTCAAAGAACCTTTATCCTCGCAAATGTATCAATTATAAATCAATATACACAAACTATAATAGGCGTTTACTTCACCGTACCTATCTCAAAGCGTAGTGTTTTGAGAACATCTTCATCTTGGAAGAAGCAGAAAATTTTATATCTCCATGAAGAAGGCCAAGTATGTCTTCAAAATGAAGAAATGGGCGCCATTGACTTTGACTATATGCAGAATTTGCCCTTGCCAGAAATGCATGTGCAAGAAATCTTTTACCTGCGGCAACTGTGGATTTAAAGGATGAATTGTGTATCTTTACCATGAGGGTAATGGAAGAAAAGATGTAAATGAAGTGTGCACCTTTTTATGTCATTGCATTAAAAGTTATATTCCAGCCACCATTAAAGATCTCAGCTTGTTCTCAGACGGATGTACTGGACAAAACAAAGCACACAATGGTGAGAATGTTCATGGGATTGACTGCAACTGGTAGATATGACTCAATTATTGCCCACGTTTCCTGAACAGGGTCATTCATACTTACCATGCAACACAGATTTTGGGTTATTCAAAAAGAACATTAAAGTTTGTGATGGAGTTTATACTCCAAGAGAATATGTTGAAATAATAGCAAACAGCAGAAAGAATGTGGAAATTCATGTTGCAGAATTTGATGAAATTATTAATTTTGATAAATGGTGGCCATCATACCAGGTACAAAAAAATCCACAGTTTTTGGTGAAACACAATTTTTTTGCCACGTTGATCTTTCAGTCAAACATATTTTTTATGGTACTCAAAATTTAAATTTGGATTTTATATCATTGTAAAATGTATTTTTGTGTAAAAAAGCGAATTTCTTGTAAACCTCATAGCAAACACAATTTTTAACCAATCACCCTGATTCTTTTACTGAAATATTTCTAATTACATGCAGAATGTTCTGAAGCACATTTGCTAACTTCCATTACCTTATGAAATATTTGTGATTTTTATGGCAAAATTGCCATTATTTTTAATTATACTTTTTTTCCACAACTAAACATAATTTTTTTCTCAGAACATTTAGCTCGATCATTCTGCTTCATAACATTCCTTGTTTTATTCTGATTAATTGGTGTATAAAGTTAGTGGTTCTCTTAATTTTTAGTATGTCATTTTTTATTCTGAATGTCAGAAAATGTGCAAACTTTTAATTTTGAGAAAACGAGGAAGTAAAGTTTATCGTATAACTGGAGTTATGTACTCACAATTTAAACAGCTAGAACTCCCCTGCTCCATAAGTAGGACCCTCTTCTTCTATATTTCTGTCTTCCTTGAGTTTACTTGAGCCTCTAAGATATTTTCTACGCTGCTTTTGTTCTGGGGTGCTGCTCTTAATACTGTGGCGAAGTCATGACTCATTTGATTTCAGTACTCCTGACATTGTGTACTTGCCTGGTACAATTTTCATCCTGTGCAGGAGCTCTGCTTCCACTGTGTTACCACAGTTAAAATGCAATATAGCATCCATTACCCCCAGTTTTAGGGTTTCTAGACCTACATAGGTTTCTTCCCTACATCTTCGCCAGATCATCCCATTAAATGACTCATTGGCATTCTGTGTTAATCCATGTAGGCATTTGAATAGCATATTTGGATCACAAAGTCTTTCATACACAGGCTTGCACGCCTGAAGTATTTTCAGTGGTATTCCTGGTTTATGCTTATATGAATCATGCTGATCATTGGCCTTTGCTCGCTGATAGGAGCACCAGATATTCCCTTCAGGACATCCATGGTGTGATGGTCCCTCTTTGTTTGCTGTCAGATGATAAAATGAAGCCCAAATTGCATTTTTCATATCCTCAATACTGCCTGTGTTGGATCTTAAAGCTATTCCAAAACACTTCTCAATAAGAGCTCCAATCAGCTTTCCCTTTCCACCCAGTTTTTTTTTTCTTTTGCCAGCTTGGCAAGGGCACTGCCCAAACGCTGTTGATAGTGTCCCACACATTCCAGGTTATTAATTTTTTTCCCATGATATGGATCAGATTCCACAACAGATGTATAACTTTTGGAATATTAGCCAAAATACAAGAAGAAACCTAAAAAAGCACTGTATGCCACGCCCTCTTTTAGTTTAATAGCATCACATGGTTCCCTTTAAATCCTTCTAAATACAAAAACAAACATCAGATTCAAATAAATGATATATCATTTGAAAGCAGAACAGAGCTAATAAATGATGCAAAAAAAAAAAAAACAAAAAAAAACGAAAATTTTGCTCCAAAAGTGGCATTTCAAACGCATGTGTACCAAGAAGAGCGTAATATCCAGAGAAAGTGTAGGAATCCCAAGTGATAAGTAGCAAGTGTTTTCCCCCTTAAAGTTCAAGCAATTCAAATGCCGCAGTAACAAGATTGGAGAGGTTGAAGCATTATTTTACATCGACTCGCCTGTCAAACATACATTCTTTCTGGGAAAGTCTCATTCACTACAGCATTATTTGCCCTCTGAAAAGGCATACAAGGACAAAGTTGCCATACACTTTAAAAAGATTCAGGACATTGACAAGCTAGTAAAATATGCTCCTCAAGTTGCTATACAGTTTTACGAGAGTATTCTGAAATGGCCAACAAATGTGGTTCAAAGTGATTCTGTGTAAAGCAGCTCTCAAAGTCACATGTTTCTATGTTCGTTTTGCCCAATTAAATGGTATTTAGGGAAAGTGAGAGTCATTTTATAATTTATTTTACTGTGTTCACTTGTTTTCATTTATAAACATGTATATGACCAGTAAAAGTACCATAGATTTAAATATCAATGCAAATCTGCAGTCCGTTTTTGAAAAACGATAACGAAATACAGATGAAACATTCAAGTTGTTTTTTCTCCTCAGATAAATTAGTAGATATTACTTTATATAAAAATACATTAATAATCTACATTTATTTGCTTTTGTTATACAGTTTCTTCCTGCTTCTGAAAACTTGTAAAAATTGACTTAATGCCTTTCAGCTCCTATCGATTCAATTATTCTTTATATATAATACTCATAGTTTGTAAAATTTATAGAATTTTCTGCTAGCAGAATTCTGCACAAACATCATACTTTGCTCAAATGTAAATTTTTATTTGTGGATTTTTACGACATTGTTTGATTTTCTAGCTTAAAGCCTGCTACAAGGTATACAGAGAATTTCTTTGAAAAGAATGATTGTCGTTAAGGGTGTCTGCTAAGAAACGTTTGTTGAGTTGGGCAGCAATCTCTTGAATGTGAAAAGTGCTTTATATATTGTAATGCAACATAAAATGGCATCAATAAACAGAGGTGTCAGACAAGGGTGTCCTTTATCACCATCTCTTTTTAATTTATATATTGAGTAACTCATGATAGAATGGCAGGTTAATTTGGGTGGACATTTTAAAATAAGAAATGAATACTTCGACCCAACGTTTTTCGCCGACGATCAAGCAGTGATTTAAAACTCAGAAGAGGATCTACCAAGAGTCATTTGTAAAAATCATAATTGATAATACAATTTCAGAACAGGTAAATGGTTTTAAATATTTAGGATATAATCTGTCCTATATAAAAACTGTAGACATTAATGATAAAATTAATAAATTTAATCATATATGTGGTATCATTTCAAGGAATTTTCAAACATAGTCGAAAAGAAACCAGATGAAGTTGTATAAAATAATGGCTGTTAATGTTTTGATGTATGGATTAGAATATTGGATGCTTACGAAAAAATAAGAACAAAGATTGTAAACCATAGAATTCCTAGTAGAGTTTTGTAGGATACACCCTGGTGGATAACAAAACAAATGAAGATATAAGAAAATAATTGAAAATCTTCAAACTTACAGATCGGCTTAAACACTACAGGAACACATGGAATGGACATATTGATAGAATGTCAGAAGAAAGATTTCCGAAATTATTAAAGTATACCCAGACCTGTAGGAAGAAAAAATGTTGGAAGACCACACCGAAGATGCCCTGAACAAATTCAGCTTACATGAAAGTGGAACGAGCTTATAAAAGCTCAACCCTTGATTGGTGATGATTTGTTGTAAGGTTTGGCATTCTTGATACTACAGAAGCTGGATTTGGAGAATAGTCCTTGTTTTTTGTCAACTGTCTTTAATTTAAATTGCAATGACGTAAAGTAAAGTGTAAGGAATGCAGTCCGCTGCTAAAGTGTATCAAGGTCTATGCAAGCTATTGTCGGCAATGTGGGCCTCTCATTCAAGTTAATGAAAAGGAACTCCTACCGATTCCGTAGCAAATGCTTAAATACAGGCACTTCTTGAGTGAAATAGTTTTTGTTAACTCCATTATCGATTCTTTTTTGTTCTGAACTGATATATCCTTGAGATTAAAGAAAGTATTTCTGAGGAAAGAATAATAGTGAGTCTATTACCCCAGATACTTTGTGGTACAGGAATATTCCGATGATGTTTATAAGGTATGAAAGTAGATCAGACACCAAAAGCAGTCTTGATCGTATTTTAGTTAACTTTATTAAGTTTAATTGTAATTAATTTTATTAACAAACCTATTTTAATAAACAGAGGTGTAATTCAGTGGTGCAGTTTAGCACTTACTTTTTTTAGCATATTAATGATTCCACAAGAACATGGAAAAAATATTGTAATGTAGATGAAATGCAATTAGATCGAAACACCAAACTGAGTATATTACTATATGCAGAAATCTTTGTATAATATAAACTGAAAATAATCTACAAAAGGCTATGTATAAATATTCGAAGAGTATGAACTAAAAATTCCACTAAATAAAACCAAAGTGATGGCATTTTCAGGAAAATAGCCAGTAAGGGCAAAATAAAAGTGAAACATCAAATAATCAAGCATGTGCAGAATTGTAATTATTTTAGATGTGACACAAGTTATATATGTGATAATGGTTTACAGCTTTACACAATAAGATTCACAAGTACCAACATATACATGGAACCATTAGAATAGCTTTAGAAAAATATAAGGAAAGAATCACAACTTAAATTTTATAAAGCTATGGCCGTCTCAGTATTATATGGAGTGAAAGTTGGGTTTTAAGATAGAAAGATAAGTCATATCCAAGCAACTGACATACAATTTTTGAGATCAGTTAAGGGAGTAACAAGATGCCATAGATTAACGAATGAATAACTGAGATTTAAAGATATATAGGAGATCTACAATTTAAATTTAAATAAAAGATCCTAAACTTAAACTGTGTACGTAAGCTTAAAGGAATCGGAAATAAAAACCGCCAATATTCCATATGCTTTTGTATGAATATCGTGAAGGTATTGATAGGTACGTTATTAGTAAAGGCCGGAGGGATGTGTGCTCGCATGCAATACAGCTCAGCTGGGCACAGAATATGAATGACGTCAGAAGTACAGCACGGCCATCAAATGTTCAAACAACTGCCACTAGAAGCAAGAGTCGAAAAAACAACGTAGTACTCTGTGAATTAGTGAAGCATTGCTTTGCAAGTGTTTGCAGACGTAAGGTCAATTTTTTTAATATTAACGTCCTCCAACGTAATATCATATCAGATGGTGAATAAATGAAACGGGTGAAATGATGTTCAAATGAGCCCAAGGTCCATGGAGCTTTAAGTTATCCGACATTCGTCTTCTGGGGATAAAGGAAACCCTCAGAAAGAAAACCTTACCCGGATAGCTCATCCTAAGCGAGATTCTAACTCGCGACCCAAGGTCAAGTTGTAGTATAACGCGACTGTTCTGTTTTTTCTCGCAGTGAGCTGCAGACGTGAAATGAACTATCTAAAAATCTTCAGTTCATATCCAATCATTTTGCAGAGTTGCCCAAAACTATTAAACAATTAGAAAAATCGGGTTTGGAAATGTCCAAGAGCATAAGCAGAATAGAAGACTTAGCTAATTCAATTAATAGGTTACCTTTTGTGTCAGGTATCGAAAAGCCGGAAGCTAAATTCCAGAAACTTCAAAACAAAAATATTGGTTAATCAGCTCTGTGTGTAATTTTGAAAATGAGTAAGAAGGAAACACCACAGACCATAGAGTTGAATTCATTACATCATGTGACGTAGAAATAAGTTTTTCACTGTTTAAAATTTGCTTCGAAATTTCACATTTAATAATTTACGTATGTACATTGTAATCCAGTGTAATGCACTCTGTGACGATATTATAGTTAATAGATAGCAGTATGTATAGGAGTTTAAGTGCAATTCCAGAATGCACAGTTTATGATGATTGCAGGTTGTGCAACTGCAATGAGGCAGTTTTCATGGCCAGGCTGTACCTACTTGCAGTTGTTTACACGCGCGAGTGATAATAGTGAAGTCCGTGTACAGTACACCTATGGAAAAACGCACACGCCTCCGGCCTTTAGCTATTAGGAATATCTCATGGTTTTATTAAATTGCATATGTAAAGAAGCACAGGGAAGATCTAGCTCTCAAACGGCAATGAGAAGGCACCTGCGGCTTCTAAGTGTGCATGCCGTTTGCCGTAGTTATCCACTCGGACACTCATTATTTTCGGTTTGGCAGCAACCTTGGGAAGCGTTAGCTGCCATTCAATTGCGGACAAACAAACAAAACGTATATTCCTGGCTGATTTCTTGCGAGGACTCTCGGTGGTCGGAAGCTGTTTTAACTCGCGAATAGATCACACACGCGCCACTCATGGCCATATTGTGTTGTCGACGTGCGGCATAAGCCTTTGCATGTTGCATGTTCTGCTTGACAGTCCGGGATACGCTCGTGAGCGCCAGTCCCTGGGGCTGGGTACTACACTGCGTTGAATTCTGGGCAATGACATGCTGCTGTTTGTCGCCGAGATTGGGTTCGGGAAGCAAGTTTAGCTTGTTTTATTTTCCAGCGATTTTTACATTTTTAGCACGTGAATTCGTATACTCCACTGCTTTAGCATTCACCTTTTACCATTTTAACTGTTCTCACATTCACATTAATACCGATGAAAAGAGGGGTAAGACTAGGCGATTAAATCCATTACCATTCAGCATTGTGACGGATGCAATAATTAAATATATGAGACAAGAATTGGGAAACAGTATGGGGTATAAAAAGATAAATATGGTATGTTATGCAAATAATGTTGTACTTGTCTCAGAAACGGGGTTAACCTGTTAAGACTTTTGCACGAGTTTCATGGAAAATGTAAAACGTTCAATAAAAAATCTCCATAAATAATACAAAAGTGTTAAGGTAGTAAAATACCGTTGATATGTAAATTAGAAATTGAAAACCATATTATAGAACAGGTAATGCATTTCAATTATCTGGGTGTTAATCAAGTTGTGAAAGCAAAAAACATCTGGATGTATTTATGAGCTAGTATAGAGAAATAAATATCTGCGAAAGAAACAAAAGACAAAATTTATAAAGCAGTAGTCCGACCAGTAATAATTTATGCATTAGAAACAAGAGCAGAGACCACAAGAACACGACGAATGGTGGAAACATCGGAAATAAAAAATGTTAAGGAAGATAATTGGAAAGACAATGTACGGACCCAACTGATGACTGAAAGGGTAGAAAGAAGGAAGGAGGAATGGAATGTACATATATCCAGGATGTCAGATGAAGGGTCAATGAAAATATCGAGATACAACATTCCGGAAGGAAGAAGTCAGTGGCGACCAAAACAGAGATGGAAAGATAGGTTCATGTATGAAACAAGCGATTGCGCCTAACATAGAGAGAAAAAAACATTCACATTTTAATGTTTTTACTGTTTTAGCATTCACCTTATGTTAGTACTGTACTAACTCTTTTTGTTGCTGGCAAGTTGAGTGTTTTACGATTTCTGTGTTTGGAGTTTGCGCCCAAATGACCTTTGTCGAGGCCCTTAAACCTCACTCACTGTCACTGTCAGCCAGTCAGCCAGTCAGTCAGCCAGTCAGTCATCCAGCCAGTCAGTCATCCAGTCAGTCAGTCATCCAGTCAGTCAGTCAGTCACTCAGTCACTCAGTCAGTCACTCAGTCAGTCACTCAGTCACTCAGTCACTCAGTCAGTCACTCAGTCACTGTCAGTCACTCAGTCACTCAGTCACTCACTGTCAGTCACTCAGTCACTCACTGTCAGTCACTCAGTCACTCACTGTCAGTCACTCAGTCAGTCACTGTCAGTCACTCAGTCAGTCACTCAGTCAGTCACTCAGTCACTCAGTCACTCACTCAGTCACTCAGTCACTCAGTCACTCAGTCACTCAATCACTCACTCAGTCACTCAATCACTCACTCAGTCACTCAGCCACTAACTCACTCGGCTCAGTTGGTTAGACGCTGGCCTACTGTTCCCAAGACCGCGGGTTCAAATCCGGTCCAGGCCGATGGTTTTTAAGTGTGCTTAAAAACGACAGCTCCATGTCAGTAGATTTACTGGCATGTAAAAGTACTCCTGCGGGACAAAATTCCGGCACACCGGCGACGCTGATGTGATCCTGGCAATTGACAGGATCGTTAAACAACAAAATATTTATTTATTTTACTGACTCACTCGCTCACTCACTCAGTCACTCACTCACTCGCGCAGGCACCCAAACTTCTATTTTAGATAATCAAGCAGTACTTTCATAAAAAATACGCAAGTAGGTAACTGGAACAGTTGTCATCCATGCAACAATGGGTAACTGAGGCAGCGAAGAAGGCACATTATCTGCTAATGGTGATTTAAAATCTATTGATTTTTATGGCTGGTTAATAATCGACTTCTAACACCTTGTGTATATATATCGACATTGCTACATGTGCAAATCGACTTTGCTGTAATTACATAAATGGAGAAGTAAGGTATCAATCTTAGCTCTAGTTAATTACAAAATTTGATTAGCAGACGGCTAATATATGGGTTGAACCATCAGGAGTTGTTGAAATTTTCAATTAAATTGCACTTGAAGAGAAGTAGGCATTAAATTCATTGCACGCTGTGAGTACCACGGAGAAGAAAAACCTGTTGCTCGGGACCTCCTGTAAAGAAGTAGTGATATTATCGTTGCAAATAATAATTGAGATAAATAAATGATTGCTGTAATGTGTAATTTCATAAATTATTTCTGGCACAATGAATTATTGATGAGAAACTGCTGTCAGGATCTGCCAGCTTATATTCCTGCTGAAACTTCTCGAAGATCATGCGTATCTAAAGATTAAACAAGCTTGTGCCTTCGATCATGTTTGGAATTTTAATTAAAGTTTATGCTAATTAACTAAGCATTTTCCTGTGCACTGGTTGCAATTTGAAACTTTCAGGGGCTCAAACCTGATGCCAGATTGATGTGCTTACGAGATGCTTCGCCGTATTTGGTGCAAAGATAATGAGATTGCGTCTACTAGAATTAAACAACACATCGTTAATAAGTAGAATTTCTAAAGAAAAGATAACTTCATAATTAGGACAATTGGAAACCACTTAACTGCATACAAAGTATCTTGAGTATATTTTAAAGAGATAACAAGCAAATTGCGCAATGTGAATACATGCGAGTTAAGTAATTGCACATTCATGATTGAGATATAATGGCTAAAGATCTTGGAAATGAATTCCAGGCGGCCCGAATTAGATCCCGATGGTGATGCATGAGCGGAAAAATTTATTAATTGTCTTTCCTTTATTAAGTGTATCAGTAAGTTGCCTAAATGCACAAAAAATATAATTTACTGCAGTCGCGAATTAGCAAATAAATTCAACAAACTCAAGAATGCATACATAAAAGAATGTATTAGAGTTGAATTGTTGTTATCCATCGAGTTCGACCCCAGGGAGCCACGTATGGTATTCGTGGTTGGCGAAGCGACCTCTGGGCGGGTTTTCTCCGGGTTCTCCAGTTTTCCCCGCCGCTCATTCCACCATCGGCTCCATCGTCACCTGTTCATTCATCCATTTATCCTGCATTTCACATCATGCTCTTCCTTACATTCATATCTGGTACTGGGCTGACTACCCGCTTCTAGGTCTTCACTCTGTCCGGTTTATAGATTCGTCTGCTCCCCAACAGGCATATGATCCTAGGCACTGACTAGTAAGTCCTATGGCACGGATGCACAACTCACGCTACTTAGGGGAAACACTTTAGTCCTCCACCCACTGCTGTGACGTCACGAAGCCTCCCCTACTTGTTCAGTGGTGAACTATGTAAATTGTCTTTGCACCGTATACACTTGTTTGTGTACAAAACTGTGACAAAAATTATTTATTTTGTATAAGGTGCACTTTCTTTGCTTTTCTGTGATGACGATTCCAAGCGTTTTGATCTCACTAACGCCTCAATTTCCGTAACGCACTTAAATGTTTGTCAGTTAATGTAGAGCTCACATTACTTTTTATTACACTCATTTTGGAAAAATTTTGTTTACGCAAAGAGCATATCTTTGGGTAACTTCCTCTTCATAATTGTCTGTGGAAATCAAAGTTTAGGTTTTTCGTATTTTGATCAGCAACTATGTTTCTAAATACTCTAATTCGTCTCGACAGACCAAACGATGATGATAATATTCGAAAATTGAAAGCGTTTTTGAATAGACAGATTTTATTTCTCATGCCTTTTGGGTCAGGAAATTTGATTTCAGATCCAGCAGATAGTTTATGTAGCATTTTTCTGCAGTCAACTAATGGATTTATAAAGGTTAAGGACTGTATGCACGGGAAATATATCTCCAGAGTTGGTTATCCCATTTTAAACTTCTTATAAATGTATATATTCATGTGGTTAATGAAGCAATGTTTACATTATTTAATAACAAAATAATTATTATATTGGGAGAGCTTACGTCACCGAGGCGTGACACAGAGGGCCACACTTGCACACCCTATCCTGTGGGTGCCAGTCCTCCATCATGGGGAGGCTAATCATATAAAGAAGCAGAAGAAAGAAGCATTGGGTTACATTATATACTAGCTATCGTTTTCAATTCTCTATCTCTATATATTTATCTATTTTATTATCTGCCTATTTATGTATTTATTTATTGACGCCCTTAAACTGCTATGGCTATCAGCAATCCCGTTCTATTTTGCGCCTGAAATACCACTTAATTTTGCTCAGAGGTCTCTCTATCATGCTTGAGGTTCTTTTGTATGCCATAAAGCTACAACACGGGACCACCGACTTTACTTTCCTTCCCAAAGATAGCCTGCTGTCCACCACTGTCCACAGGGATTGAATCCACGATCTTGGGAACTGCTACCCCTAGACCACGGAGTACTTTCCATTGTTTCACGTAATAGTACTCATGTGGTGCAGAACCAAAAAATTGATGCCAAAGTTTCACTGAAAATATGTTTTGAGATCCCCTGACACAAAAGAAGTGTGTGCGTGCGTGTGTGCACGCATAACACAAAAACAAAAAGTCCGTTAAAAACCAAAGATGGTATTTAAGTTTCATATCTTTCAACGATACGAGATTCTGAAAAAAATGTCTCCACCCAAAACTAGCCTTTACATGGAACATTTTTCATATTCTAATTTTCTCAAAAATGGCTCTAAAAATTTGATTAAAATGCCATATGTTTTAAGGTATGTTGATAATTTTTGCATAACTAGTAAACCGTACCCAATCTTACTGCACAAAAACTGCAGATGTCGTTAAAAGACAATGTATCTACGTCAAATGATCTTTTCTGTGAAGTGAACCATTTCGGGAGCATTCCCTGTTATTGTCAGAATTTTGCAATACTTATAGACCGTTCTCAAAAGGGAGGCCATTATTCATTGTTTCTCTCTTGTTTATGCAAATAGAATGGAATTTAAAAGTCATCATATAGCGACCATTCCTAAAATATTTGACTATCGCTTAAAGGCTACATACCTATTGTATTTCTCTTGCACCTACAAGAAAAGTAGCGGTAAGGTAATTTCTACAAATGTTCGACTAACATGAAGTATACAGAGGAGTAAGTGTTTGTCTACTCTTGCTTAAACTATTCTTACAAAGTTGTGAGTGCAACATATCAGATTATTTTCTAAGAAACCAGTTTCTACTGCGGGTATTTTACTTTCCGTTTTTTTGGGTAATAGGCTAGCTTTCTGAATCATACATTAAAGTAGGTACATATATCAGTTTAGGTATTTCTAATTTAGTTTTTGTGTCTAATTGCGTTTCCCCATTTTTGTATTTAATTGTAAAGTGAATATTATTGACTTACTGTAGTCTGTTTTGTATTTCCTGATTTATTTTTCCATTTTAGTCTATGCTGCTTATATTTGGTTACATAGTTCGTTTCTCTATTTCTGTTATAAGCGTGGCGTTTTTATTATTTTTCGGAGGACAAATGGAGTGTTGCAGTCTAAGGAACAGTCTGTGAAGGGTAAGTTGTATCTGATATAAACAATTACATAGTGCTAATAAACATTAAAAACGCAGTGCTTTTTAAATATGAGTGGATTATCCGGCGCGCCAACCATCTTGCAACCTTGGCCTTCGTTTGTTCATTGCGAAGCTTGTATCGTGCTCGGAGGGGATTTTAATTTCTGAACTTGTTAATAAACAAATGCAAAAGCTACGTGTGCTAATCGAATAAAAATTATACAAACTGGAGAACGATTAGAACATCCTGCTTAAATATTCTTTGATTTGATTTTAATAGGAAACTCTAATTGTAATGAAGTCAACATATTGACTTGATGTTTAAGCCACACACAATCACTAAACAGAAACACTCATTTTCACAAATGACTATCATGTGATAGAAAGGGTATATTTTTGGATTTCGAGGCTTGTTAATGAGGGTTACTAGATCCAAGTTTGATACTGTTTTCTGATCACTCAGGGACGTGATTCGACCGGTATAGGAGCTGAGAGAAATGCTGCAGTAATAGTAAGGCAAATAATGGTACATCCGATATTATTTTAACAAGTGAACTGTTTGTTGGCATTCCGTCCTCTTTCTTATAGGTCCTCTTTCTTCTTACCTTCTGGGCCCTCGCTGCTGCCGCCTTTTTCCTTTTCAGCGCGAGAAGGTTTCCTAGGTTTTAGTTTAAAAAAATCTGGAATTGTAAAATCAGGTTTACTGGATATCATTTTGATTCCTGGTTTACTTTTAACTTCAGGGAAGTTGCTTGAGAAGGACTGGCTGTTTCCCCTCCGAAGGAGTGTCGCCTTGTCGTGGCGGAGGGGCTCAGTACCTGAACCAGACGGCCTACTAAGTGTCATTTTGACTACTGGTAGGCAAGAGGTGAGGGGAAGCTAAGAACATTCCAAACGGGTAGATGAGGCTCGGTAGTCTTGGTCGACAACTCATCTAGGAGAAGAGGACTCCGAAATCAAACTCCCCCAGGGGCTCCTACTACGGTAGGTACGGGTTTGGCGTACCCGGGGCCCCGAGCTATACTCTCGATTGGGCTCCTCCAAGAGGTGAGAGGGCACATGCCAAACGCCCAATCAACTTTGGTCCACTTTTGTGTTTGACCTCCCACCTGTTACCTCCCTGTACACAGTCTGATGGATAACCTACGCGCGGGTCGTCGGAGGATGGGGTGACGCAAGGGGTGACTGGGTAATCGCGTAAGTCCCAGCCCCTGGTTATCATGTAGGATCTGTGTGCGTATCCGCTGATAAAGGTCAGTCCCGGGGAGGGGCCATTGCATGAGCTGATGCACTCCTGAAGGCGATTGGGTCCCTCTGTCTATACATTGGGAGGTGAGACCCTAGGGTGAGCCAGGTCCAGGCCAGGACTCTCACCTAAGCCGGGGTGGCGCCCAGGATGTGAGCATGCCATCGGAGACATTTGCAATGGTGGAGGATGACATCGCCATGAGTTCTCAAAAAACTCAAAACAAAAAATATAAAGTTTGTGTAAAGGAAGTAGCAGAGTTGAGTGGTCCTCGCTACTTAGTGATAACTAGAACTGAGGAAGGGAAAAAGTTTCTTTCAGTGAGCCCATTTATAATCCAGAAGGGCCTGGATAAGATAGCTGGTCCAGTGAAGTCGTGCACTAGATCGCGCAATGGCACGCTTCTAGTAGAAGCGCATTCAGCAGAACAGGCAGCTAAAATACAAAAAGCAAACCTGTTGGCCAGCTATCCAATACGTGTTGACCTGCATAAGACGTTAAACTCGTCACGCGGTGTCGTTAATACCCGCGCTTTAGACGGACTCAGCGTTGAAGAAATTAAGGAAAACCTAGAAGATCAAGGTGTTACCTGTGTGTATCGGGTTCATCGCAAAGAAAGCGGTGAATTGAAGCCTACTCGTACCCTGTTCCTGACCTTTGATCGGGTAGATCTCCCACAAAGGATTAAGGCAGGGTATGAATCCATCGAAGTTAGGCCGTTCATTCCGAACCCACTCAGGTGTTTCAAGTGCCAGCGATTTGGACATACAAGCGAGCTTTGTAAGGGACTAGCTACATGCCCTCAATGCGGAGATGAACTCCACGATGGTGCATGTACTACAGCTCCTTCATGTGTTAACTGCAGAGGTGAACATCCATCTAGTTCCCGAGACTGCCCCCGCTTTATAGAGGAAAGAGCGATTCAAGAGATACGGGTTAAAGAGAAGGTGCCCTTCTCAGAAGCCCGGAAGACCTTGCGTCTACGCCAACCCTCTGTTCCCAGATCTGGAACCTATAGCTCTGTTGCAGCTAAAGCGGTAGCGAGCAGAGAGATCGCAACGCAGACCAGCGATTTCAATGGAGCAACAATTTCTGAAAAGACACTTGTTGCCCGTAGCTCTATTCCAAAGCCCTCAACATCGGCACGCACATCTGCGTCAACGTCTACAAAGTCCGTAAGTGCAAAAAACATCGTCACATCACCATCAAAAAAATCATCAAGATCAACACAAGAAAGAAGCAAGCCCGTAAGATATGATGCCTCACCGATCAAGTTCAAGAAGACTTATACAAGAAACGACTTCCTCAAGGAAAATGGTACGTCCGATCCCAGTACATCTAAGGGATATAAGAGTCCCCGAACATCTCCTCGAAGATCTCGAAAATCCTCTTCTGGAGAATCTTCAGGGATGGACTCAGACCGGCGTCTTTCATCTTCGCCGGTCCCCATTAGCAACCGGTTCGAGACACTCGAACCCAAGTTTGCTATGGGAAGACGCACGTCCTCGGCAGAGGACATGGATTTGGACCAATCTGCCCACACTGGGAGACCCCCAGTGGAAAAGAGGCGCGAAAAAGCGTCCGAAAAGAACGTCAGCCCAAGAGAGAAAAGGGCTAAATTAGTTCGACAACCGCCTGCTCCAAAGTAATGAAGAGTTACCTTGGAATTACCTATCCCATACACAATGCAATATGACTATCCTACAATGGAACGTACGTGGCATTCGAACTCAAAGGCCAGAACTTGAGCTCTTGCTCAAAGAAAACGAACCTCTGGTCGCATGTTTGCAAGAGACTAAGCTGCGTCCTCGAGACGCTTTCCATCTAAGGCGATACACCCCAGTACGGTGTGATGTCACACCAGAAGAGGGTGTACCGGCACATGGCGGCGCTATGATACTTGTCAGAGATGACGTATATATGCAAACTCTACCTTTGCACTCTGATATACAATCAGTTGCTGTATGGATTAAACTGCCAAACATACATTTCACTATCTGTAATGTTTATTTGCCTCCGTCCCATGACTTCTCGCACATTGATTTAGAAGATCTAGTTTCCCAGTTGCCAACACCGTTTCTGTTGGTCGGAGACTTCAATGCGCACCACCCACTTTGGGGTTCAAGTCGCGCTTGTGCGAGAGGTACACTCATTTCCGATTTTTTGGACAGTCACAACCTAGCTCTCATCAACACTGGAGAGCCTACATTCATTTCGGACTCTCATAACAGCTTCTCACACCTTGACCTTGCAGTTTGTTCACCTCAGTTGGCAGTCTCCTTACAATGGAATGTCATCTCTGATTTACACTCTAGTGACCACTTCCCATGTCTTATTAGTCTCTTGACGCAACATACATATTCCACACGTATGCCCAGATGGCGTTTGGACCATGCCAACTGGAACCTTTACACCCAGTTGGCTGTCTTTACCTACAACGAGCACGACTCAGTGAATAATTTGGCGCAGCATCTCACGGAGACGATTCTCTCTGCTGCTGAACAATCGATTCCGCGGTCGACTACACACCCCCGTCGATTTCCCGTCCCCTGGTGGACGGAAGAATGTCGGAATGCCATTCGTGCTCGAAGGCGTGCACTTAGGGTTTTCCAACGTCACCCTACTTTGGAAAACCTAATCGAATACAAGAAAATGCGCGCGAGGTCCAGACAAGTCATTAAGGATAGCAAAAAGTCATCATGGAGCAAATTTGTAGCTTCATTTAACCGACACACACCTTCCTCGGTTGTGTGGGATAGATTAAGGCGTGTTGCAGCTAAAACGACCCAAATACCAATAGCGGGACTAAAAACAGCCACAGGAGCCGTTGTTGATTCATTTGAAGTGGCCAATACCTTTGGCAGTGCTTTCGCACAAGTGTCTAGCTCGGAAAACTACTCCCCTGAGTTCCTTCCAATTAAAACTCAGGTGGAATCTCAAGGCTTCTCGTTTCGTTCTAGAAACGTAGAAGATTACAATCGCCTTTTCACCATGGCAGAGCTGGAGTATTCCCTGAAATCTTCGCGATGTTCAGCACCAGGACCGGACGGTATTCATGTACAAATGTTACAACGGCTCTCTCCTGAAGGTAAGGCATTCCTGCTCGAGGTCTATAATCGTGTTTGGGTTGACAGTATACTCCCAGAAAATTGGCGGGAGGCCACCGTTATTCCCATCTTGAAGGCTGGAAAGGACCGTCATCTTCCCTCCAGCTATCGTCCTATTTCCCTCACCAGTTGCGTTTGCAAGGTGATGGAACGCATGATCAATGGACGATTGGTATGGTGGTTAGAAAGTCGTAACCTACTGACTAACATCTAGTGTGGTTTTCGACGACGCCGTTCAACTGTTGACCATCTTGTGTCAATATCGACACAGATAATGGACGGGTTTATGAAGAACTGTCAAACCGTTGGCATATTTTTCGATCTTGAGAAGGCTTATGATACGTGCTGGCGAGCAGGGATTCTACGTTCCCTGTATGCCTGGAACATACGTGGACGCCTACCACTTTTCATTCAGGAGTTTATGAAGGACCGCTTTTTCCGAGTAAGGGTCGGCTCGGTTTTTTCTAATTCTTTTGTTCAGGAGGAGGGAGTACCTCAGGGTTCGGTGCTAAGTGTCACGCTTTTTGCTATAGCAATTAACTCCATCTGGAAATGTGTTCCACCTGGAGTTTCGTCATGCCTATTCGTAGACGACTTCGCTGTCTATTGCACTTCTCAGCGCACGGCGTTTTTACAACGGCGCCTGCAGCAATGTTTGGACAACCTTAGAGAATGGAGCGTGAAAAACGGCTTCCGTTTCTCAACTGAGAAGACAATCTGCGTTAATTTCTGGCGCCGTAGGAGACGATTACCACCTACGCTCCGCTTTGGTCCAGATATACTTCCCTTCGCAGAAGAGACGCGCTTCCTGGGTTTGATCTTGGACAGGAAGCTTAGTTGGTCGTCGCATATTGCACAGCTAAGAGCGAGATGTGACCGTTCCCTAAATATTATGCGAGTACTGAATGGCAAATCGTGGGGAGCGGATCGGACAATTTTGTTGCGAATATATCGCGCATTGGTCCGATCCAAGCTAGACTATGGGTGTATTGTTTATTCGTCAGCACGACCATCTGTGCTGAGAAGATTAGACGTGGTCCATAATAGGGGCATCCGCATTGCAACAGGAGCTTTTCCAACAAGCCCAGTGGTGAGCCTTTACGCCGAGTCCGCAGAACCTCCTCTGCAATATCGGCGTGAGATTCTCTTGGCAAATTATGGTTGTGCGCTTGGATGTATGCCTAAGCACCCAACGTTCGCTTCTTTTTTCACCACCACGCTAAGAGAACGATATAGAAATAGCTCCCTTAATCCAAAGCCTGCGGGGTTCCGTTTCCAAGAGCTCCTAGTGAAGCTTGGAGTGGAACTGCCTGTGATGTTCGCCAAGGGCGAGAGACTTTACCCCCCTTGGCTATCTGGTACGCCCCATGTAGATCTTGGGATGACCATACACCAGAAGTCTACGATGCCTATTTCAAGTATCCGCACGTGTTTCTTAGAATTTTTGTCAGGTTACTCTGACCGTAGATATATTTACACCGATGGATCAAAGAACACCAACGGTGTTGGATGTGCTTATGTTTATGGAACCGAACCATATACATTCGGTTTTCCAAATAGCACTTCCATTTTTACTGCAGAGCTTTATGCAATTTATCGAGCCGTTTTGTATGTTCGCCGTCGTAAATTAGGTGGCTGCCTGATTTTGAGCGATTCCCTTAGTGCACTGCAGAGCCTTTGTCAGTTGTACAGCCCCCACCCTATTGTACAACGTATCCAGGATGCCCTCCATGTTTTACACGCTTCTGGTGTTGACGTGGTGTGTGCATGGATTCCTGGTCACGTAGGTTTGCCTGGGAATGAAATGGCAGATTTAGCAGCAAAGACGGCAACTACAGAACCCAGAATTATCATCTCACGTGTTACTTCGGAAGACTTTAGGCTTGAAGTGCGGAGAGCGGTGCTGTCGTCCTGGCACGACGAGTGGTCAGCTCTCCGCGGTAATAAGCTTAGAGAAGTGAAAGAACTTCCGATAAACTGGGTAACTTCCTGTCGCACATCTCGTCGCGAGGAGGTTAGTTTGGCTCGATTAAGAATAGGGCACTGCAATTTTTCGCACGGTTACCTATTTAAAAGGGACCCTGCGCCTCTATGTCCGCTGTGTGACAACATTTTGACGGTTCGCCACGTGCTCCTAGAGTGTTACTCTCTAGCGCACCTTCGGGATTCTCTGCAGCTGCCTGCCAGACTTGCAGAGGTCCTAGCGGACGACAAAACAGCGGTTGATAGAGTTTTTAATTTTTTAGCGGAATGCAATATAAATTTGAGGATTTAAAATTTTTAATTATCTGTTTCTGATTTTGGACATATTTATCACCTTGTTTCATACCTGGCTATTGCCACTGCTTTTTACCTTTGTATATTTTTCTTGTTGCTAGTATTTTTATTTTTTGAGTGAAATTTATATCTGGCTATTGCCATGAGTCTGTTAAGGGCGCTGATGACCTAGAAGTTGAGCGCCCTTAAACCAAATCAAATCAAATCAAGTCCTGGCACGACGAGTGGTCAGCTCTCCGCGGTAATAAGCTTAGAGAAGTGAAAGAACTTCCGATAAACTGGGTAACTTCCTGTCGCACATCTCGTCGCGAGGAGGTTAGTTTGGCTCGATTAAGAATAGGGCACTGCAATTTTTCGCACGGTTACCTATTTAAAAGGGACCCTGCGCCTCTATGTCCGCTGTGTGACAACGTTTTGTCGGTTCGCCACGTGCTCCTAGAGTGTTACTCCCTAGCGCACCTTCGGGATTCTCTGCAGCTGCCTGCCAGACTTGCAGAGGTCCTAGCGGACGACAAAACAGCGGTTGATAGAGTTTTTAATTTTTTAGAGCAGTGCAATATAAATTTGAGGATTTAAAATTTTTAATTATCTGTTTCTGATTTTGGACATATTTATCACCTTGTTTCATATCTGGCTATTGCCACTGCTTTTTACCTTTGTATATTTTTCTTGTTGCTAGTATTTTTATTTTTTGAGTGATATTTATATCTGGCTATTGCCATGAGTCTGTTAAGGGCGCTGATGACCTAGAAGTTGAGCGCCCTTAAACCAAATCCAATCCAACCAATCAACTGGCTGTTCAAAGCTTGTCGAGGGCGTAGAAGCTTGAATCTGACCTTGTGTTGTTGTGTTCTCATTATTTGAGTTTGCGTTTTAGACATTCTCCAAGTGAGATTGATTCTGAGATATATGAATCCTATTTTCCACACCAGGGTCTCTATTTTTTATGTGAAAATAAACACGGAACTGAATTTAACTTCAAACATGACACAAACCATTAATTTGTATATAATTCACATCTATAAGTGTTTAAATGTTGTATTGAAATCATTGCAAAGTGAAAAGTGCTGTGTCCTTTTACAACATCCTAGGCGTGTCCTTCTGCCCCAGAATGTAGTAAAAAAATAACATAGAAGACAGACTAGTGGCTTCACTTTAGCTTTATGACGATGTACGTACACTGCCGAGAGAGTAAAAGCATTCCAAATCGGCTGCTCGGTGTTTTGCCTGCCCGTATCCTCGGTCCTAGTTGCAGTCTACCGCTATCATAGAAAGACGCGAATAAAACCATGTAACACTTTTAAAGGCTTTACTTACCATTTTCTGAAAGGAGATGCTGAAGCTGGCCACCGTCGTTGTTCATACTTGATTCTTTTTTTTTTTATACCTATTTCCTTATAGATACAATTGGGATAAGAGAATACAGAATACAGTAGACTTAAGTGATAAAAACTTTTATGTGTTGGTCACAATGTGAGGGTTTTGATATTCCTTTAGCTTTGTATGATCAGAGCTTAAATGCACGAAATAACGGTTTTCTGATTAAGAAAGGTAGAATTATTTGAAAATTCAAACCAATAAAGAATATCACAAGACGTATACCAGTGATAGGAGATAACAGTGCGATCACCGGTACCGCTGTGGACACCTGGTCCTACAAGTGCCAATTGAGGGACCTTCTTATTGAGAAGTAGCAGTCCCTGATTGCGAAGACCATATATACCGGCCCGGAGGTACTGGGTGACACCACGTCCCACCCTCCAGAAGTGCACCTCATTCATAACGCCTGGAAACAACTGATTAGCCGCGAGGTTATTACTTTCTCTACTACGCTTAGTAAAGGAAGTATTGTATTCCACCCAAAAATTCGATGTTGAAATTTCACCGTAAACATATGCTTTGTGGCCCCCTGAATGGCGGCGCCATGGCCGGGCGGTTAGCGCGCTTGCCTACCACCTAGGCGGCCCGGGTTCGATCCCAGGGACCCGCATGTGGTATTCGTGGTGGACGAAGCGGCGTCAGGGCGGGTTTTCTCTGGGTGCTCCGGTTTCCCCCGCCATCTCATTCCACCGGTGCTCCATCTTCATTGTCATCAGTGTCACCGCCTGCGGTGCCATAGTGGTAAAAGCGGCCGTTAAACACAACAACAACAACAGCCCCCTGAATCCAAATGTCTTATCCTGCTGCAGATAAGTGGTAATTATGTAAATGAAGTCATTTCCATGCCAAGTTTGCCGACGTCAAAGGTGACAAAATAGTAATTGGACTGCATTTTGTGATTTTCTCACAATATATTCCTGATGCTTCTAATGGTTTAGCAAGTAACCTGAAGCGATGCACCTGTAGTGGGATATACACTTCTAAACCATTAGACAAATTGGATAGAATATATACATACCTTAATTCCAGTAATTTAACTTTCATTAAGAGTTCGGTTTAATGCACTAAATACTCTTCTTGTCCATACGTCAATTTTTTTTACTATCCAAAAAAGCATTTTTAGAAAAAGGTCCCTGTGTGTATGTGTGTCAGTGGGCAACATAATTGCCGACATGAAATGACCAGATAGCGATTACTTGAAAAATGCTCAAAAAACAAAAGTTGGTTAAAAACCAAAGTTGGTACCTAAGTTTAACGCCTTTCAAGGATGCGACACAAAGATTTTGAAGCAAATGCCCCCACCCTAAATTACCCCTTACATGGAAAACTGTGATATTGCTGAAAATGGCTCTTAACGATTTTGATTAATATGCCATATGTTTGAGATATTTTGTGGCAAATTATAATATTTGATAAACCGCGAAGAAAAAATAATGTACCTACCTTGATGTTGATTCTCTTTTTTTTATGCAAAATTTACGTTTGTATAGTGAAATTTGGTCTATTTCTTACTTTTTACCAATTATGCCAAAGTTTCGGAGATATTCCTTGTTATTTGTGTGAATTTTCTGGGTATAGCAGTCATCCTACTTACTTTGGATGAGTTTTTGATTTATACTTCTGTCAAATAGAACATCGTTATTCATTTTTTATCCCCTAATCGTGCAAAGAGAACGGAATTTAAAAGCTTCAAAAGATTTGACTATCGCTCAATGTCTGCTGTATTCCCTATTCCTCTTGCACCTACAAGGAAATAAGTAGTAAGATAATTTCTACAAATGTTTATCTCAAATAACACGAAGAAGGTATACGAATAACAGTTTTTAAGAATTGTTAGTACAGGAGTAGAGAAAGTGATGTGAGAGCAACACCGTAGATGTTTTTGTTTGGAAAGCGACGTTTTGCCTACTTACTATACGAAGTAGAGAAAGAAAAACATGTTTATTTATTATTTATTTGCAAAATAAAGTGACTTTTAAGATATTTTATTTATGCCATTTTGTATGATTATGTCGTTATAAAGGGAAGAAGTGCAATCGCTGCACAAATTACCGTTAGGTCCCCATCTAATGAGGGACTTCCCTGATTGGTTCAGGTTTGATAAGAGTTTTAGGGAGACCTCCAACATTGATTTTCTTGTTAATGACGCCGAGGACACCGAATGCGTGTCAGGAGACATCGGAATGTCCATAATTGTTCAAAATCACATTATGTAAACCCTGATGGACAGCGAAAAAATGTGGAAATGCATACCGTTGGCATAAATAATTTCATTGTGGAATGCGAAAGAAAACATCTTCTGTTGGTATTCCTGAACCGCACAATGTTGAAGGAATGTAACGCAAGCTTTCAGGAAGCAGCTTACGTGTAGAATGAGGACAAACAAATGAAAATCGATGATCATACCATGCTCCTCGAAGAGTGAGGAGGCTATGCATGTATAAATACAATAATTATCCTAATGTACTAAAATCTGATGTGATGCACTCACATGACTTTATCTACTCTTATACTAACTGCTCCTAGTTCTCAATCTCTCAATCTTCATATTAGTTGCGATAAACATTTGCAGAAATAATCGCATTGCTAATTTTCCTGTAGGTGTCGGAGGAATATGGGAATATACTCGTAGTAGCTTTTGACTGAGTCTTTTTTTTTTAAAGCTGATCCCTTTGAAATTCCGTTCTCTTTGCAGGGCCAGAAGGCAAAAATGTGAATAAGGAACTTCCAAGAGTTGACAGGACCACATGGGCGATAGCCAAAACATTCAAAATACACATTTCATTCGCCATAAAAGACGTATGGCATTTTAATCAAAATCGTTGAAAATTGAAGTTCCTATTTAAAGGGTAGTTTAGGGTAGAGGTATTTCTTCAAAAGCTTCGTGTCGCATCCATGAAAGATGTTAAACGTAAATATAAATTTTTGTTTCTAAGCGACTTTTCGTTTTTGTGTTGTGCTGTTCACAGGGATACAAACACACCTTTTTCTAAAAATGCGTGTTTGGATTCAGGGGGCCTCAAAATGTATATATTTCCGCCAAAATCTCGACATCAAAATCTTGGGTCGAATACAACACTTCCTCTACTTACTATACGTAGTAGAGAAAGTAAAGCCGTACTTCTGGAGTGGCTACACCCTATTCATCCTCTCTGTCCAGAGAGAGTGCAGCAATGGCATATCATCAGAAGCCACTTTCTGCCACTTTGGTGGTGAGGTTTCCTAGATTAAAGCTATGGCTAGGTCTTCGCCGTTTTAAAAGCTTGCGGAGCGCATAAAGAAAGGTAGTTTTTGAGTAGGTCAGTGTGTCAGCGAGTGTGCGGGACAGCAGTGTGTGTGTGTGTGTGTGTGTGTGTGTGTGTGTGTGTGTGTGTCTGTGTCTGTGTCTGTGTCTGTGTCTGTGTCTGTGTCTCTGTCTGTGTCTGTGTCTGTGTCGGGGTGGGTGTGGATGTTTCCCTTTCGAGAACGTTCTGGGATCTAACCACTGCTATATAGGCAAGCGCTTTCGCGTGTTAGTGGTTTGGAAGGTACCTTTCTGATGCGACAATGGCGTATAGTGAGTGAGGCTTCCGTGAGAGATTTGAGACGTCTTTGTTCGACTTCAGCGAGTGAAGGTGGTCCAAAGAAGAGGCTACATCAAATGTATTTGTTTACCCCTTATATCGCGAGGAAATTTACGTGGCTAAGTAAAGTCACAGAGAAAGTTGAACGAGCTATATTAGTAAACTAATTCAACTCAAGACAAGTGAAATCTGGACAAAGATACATTAGATTTTCATAGACTTTTTATGAATTATTTACACAGTTTCTCTATTTTAGTCACGAAGAATATTAATGGCACAAACACAAACTATCCCGTTCAACTTATAATTATAATCTTGCAAAAAATGGTGGTAAATATAGCTTTCAAATTTGGAAACGTACTTATTAAACATATTTCCGTTCCAATCGGCCTGATTGCAGCACAAAATATGCCATAAATTTGTATAAACTGTTTGATTAGTCAATAACAAAACAATGTTGACACATTCAGAGTTGAACTTTTGCTTCTAAAAGAAAAACAGTTGAAAGGTATATGTAAAAGTATAGAAGTATATGTAAAACATGGAGTTTATATACTGGGGAATCGTTAAGTTAATATAGTGGCACTGATTTGCAACGTACTTTCGGAAAAATAGTTGCTTTCTTCAATGGGGCTTTAATGTAACAAGAAGGGCACATTTTAACGTGCAAGGGATTATAATTTTGGACCACCTGGCTCCTGCATTATTTAAAAAACTTACTGCAGTTCTTTCCTTAGGGATCGCAGCAAATTATAATATTTGATAAACCGCGAAGAAAAAATAATGTACCTACCTTGATGTTGATTTTCTTTTCTTTATGCAAAATTTACGTTTGTTAAAGGGCAATTTATGTGTACTCGTGGTGAATACAGTTTACCACATGTTTATGCTTAATATTTCATAGTAACGTGTACATACGTCTATTAATTTTTCAAGTAATCGCTATCTGGTCATTTCATGTCGGCAAACTTGGCATGGAAATGACTTCATTTACACAATTACCACTTATCTGCAGCAGGATAAGATATTTGACCGTTAGTAAAATAAATCGACGTATGGACAAGAAGAGTATTTAGTGCATTAAACCAAACTCTTAATGAAAGTTAAATTACTGGAATTAAGGTATCTATATACTCTATCCAATTTTTCTAATGGTTTAGCAAGAAACATAAAGCGATGCTCTTGTAGTGGGATATACTTTGAAGCACCAGGAATATATTATGAGAAAATGACAAAATCCGGTTCAATTACTATTTTGTAACTTTATATTCTTGTAACTGAATGCACAGCAACATACTTCTTTTTAATGACGTTAACACGGTTTTATTCCTTCGTGATATCGCAAATCACAGTTGTTTTCTCCTCGTATCCTTGACTCACTCCTTTCTGTGTTTCTTCAGCTTCTTTGTCTCTCAAACAGCCGAATATGATGATATAATCACTCAACACTCATTAACTGCTTGGCTATTTTCCTTCACGATGCACTGGTTCTCTCACGACGACCGTACACAGGCAGCTGATAAACACACACACACATACACACACACTAAAATTAAAAACTGACGGACTAAACACTGCCTGTCCTCACGCATTTTGCAAGCATTTACAGCGGCGATGACGGAGCCAGATCTGTCTTGAATTTCGCCTTTTCTGAAACTTGCCGGCAGTCAGAAGATTCACGAACAATCCAGAAAACCCCCCTTGGTTCTGCCGCTCTGATTGTTGTCACATGGTTTTTTTTTTTACAATAATTTATTGCAGCATGTTTCATTACAGAAAATCTACTACTACATGCATATGGTTTTACATAATTAAACGTATTAAAGACTACAGTAAAATCATTGGCTTCTTACAATTATGTGATGGTAGTTATTTTCATAAGTTCGAAGTCTATATTATTTACATACTTCTGAAATAATGTCATATGTTTTCCCACTATTTCTTGGTTTGTAATTAGCCACTTCGCACCTTTGAGTGTCACGGCTTTCTAGAAATATTTTCTTTCACGGTTTAGCAGTTCACACTCCCATAGGACATAGTCCGCCGTTTGTTTCCTTTCTACACACGCATGTTGGATCATTTGTTAATTTAAAACGATAGAAGTATTCACCAAACTTCCCATGACCAGTAGTTACAGCTGTAAAGTTGTGGGTAAGCGTTAAATTCATCTTTAGCCTTTTTACAATGCTTGGAAAATAGGTCTTTGTAAGTGCACCGTTCTGTGTGGTTTTCCACTCATTTTCCCACCGTTTCAGGTTCTCTTGTTCCAGTTCACTTTTCATGGTGCTAATGGGCTTTAGATAGTACACTATTGCTGTGGCTGTATTGTTTGCTGCTTCTTTAGCTAGTGTGTCAGCAAGCTCATTTCCTACAATTCGGATATGCCCTTTAACCCTTACAAAATGTATCTTCCATTCTTTGGATTTTAGCATTGTTAGATTGCTTATTTCCTCTATCAGAGGATAATGTTTTCTGTTATTCCGAAAAAGATGTAATGTTATCTGGCTAACAGTGTGTACTGCTGCAGATTTATTTTTAATTTCTTTGGTATTACGAATTTTAAGGGCGTTTAATATAGCAATTGGTTCCGCTTGGTTTTTGAGCACCTGTTGTGTAATTTAAACTGATATTTTTGTACTGATTGGTCCTGATAGATGATAGCAACCATAGATCCTACGCCCGTATGAGTTTTGCTGCCATCGGTACTTACTTGAACTCCATATGTGAGTTTAGTTCTTTTCTTCAATGGTTACGCTATCGGCAGGATGGGGCCATCTTTTGTAGTTTATTGGGATATCAAGTTGTTTGTTCACGTGAATTTTGTGGGGCAGCTTGACCTTGAGCACCTTTGACACGGGCAGCTCCTGGTGTGTAGTGTGAGGCAGCTTGACCCCGACCGGCCCTAGTTGTACGCCATTGCCGGCGTCATATTATACATCAGTAGGTACTGCCCACTAGAGTTTCACCCGGCCATTTTTTTCAACTGGGCATTTAAGCTATCAACATTATATTAGAATAGTTACTCCTAAAGTTCTTTTTACAGTTCATTTCAACTTATTTCTCTTTGTAAATATTTTCCCATGTTCTTGCAGTTTTGTCTGTAATTTTATTTATATCCGATTTCCCACTCTTTCTTGACCAGACAATTTCTTTTCTCCATCTCTCTTGTTTCCTTACATTCAAATACTCTGTGTTGCACATCCTCTAATGGGCATTCGCCTTGTGGGTGTTCATCTCGTTGTCCTTTTAAGCTACATATTCCTCCTCTTCAATCATGCTGTTCCCCACCTTTCTCCCTGACCAGTATAATCAATACACCTTTCTCTTCCGAAGCTTTTTTTCATGTCTACATAAAACACGAAATGACCTCCTCTCTTGTAACTACTAAACAAGTTTTTGGATCTGTATAACTATAATTTTCTTACTTCCCTCCAAAAACTTTTATAGTACTATCTTATGCATCAACAATGAAATGTTTTAACTTCTCCACTTCAAGTCCCGATTAAACAAAGCTGAGGCAGTATTCTGTGTAAGCCCTCGGAAATAATTCATATGTATCTATAGAGGTACAGAGATAATTGTGTTAAAATATAGGCAGAGTAGGCTGAGTTCTTCTGTTCGTGTGTGACACAACTATGGTTTTTATATGCGGTTTTTGAATAACCTTTTGATGATGAGCGTGTTACCAAACCATTTATTGATTTTAAGAAAGTAAAACAAAAGATAGCAACATAGAAAATAAAACTAAGATAAACAAAGAACATCGACTGCACTCGAAAGTTCTGGGATTCTCCACTACGAACCGCCACACAACGGAGGGACTGATTCATATAGATATTATAACGACCAGAAATACTAATTATACATTGTAAAGGAAATAATTAATAATAATTAATAAATAATTAATAATAATCATTAACATGAATTCAAAAAAAATTTTTTTTGTATGAAAAAATCAGTAATTTTTAAGATTAAATTTTCTTTGTTATTAAAAAAATATGTACAGCATAATCAGCAAACGTATTTGAAAAATCTCTTCATACAATTGTTACCCATGTTTTAGAGTATCAGTTCTGACAATATAAATGAATTTTGAAAAGTCAATAGACGCGAGCTCTATTTTGAAAATGTGCCTATTAAATTCATAAAATAATTTATATATCCTAAACGAATTATCCAATTTTAATTAAATTTGGTGTACATCCTATTCTCATATAGATACAAACACAGTAAAAGTTTCAGAAAAATCTATCAAAAAATGTGAAACTTTCAAATTTCACTCCCAGTGTCCCTTAAAGTTTTTAGCGGAGTGCAATATTAATTTGATGATTTAAAATTTTAGTTATCTCTTTATGTTTTTTGACATATTTATCACCTTGTTTCATATCTGGCTATTGCCACTGTTGTTTACTTTTTGTGTATATTTTTCTTGTTGGTAGTATTTTTATTTTTGAGTGAAATTTATATCTGACTATTGCCATGAATCTTTTAAGGGCGCTGATGACCTTAAAGTTGAGCGCCCTTAAACCCACATCAGTGCTGACCACTCGAGGCATAGGCATGCTCGTTTTACGGATACCGTTAAGATATATGCTAAGAATCCTAAAACAGGGTGCATGGCTGGTGAATATGTTGGTATTCAGGAAAGTGAATGTCTTCCAGAAACCGGTGCACTAAAATGTGGCAGGTGTCTGTTGGGAAATTATCCAGGCTGTCACATCGCCAGCTTCTTGTACAGCATCAGTAAATAATGGTCTGGAGTGTGAAGAAGACATGTAAGAGTGCTCTCGCTTTAAAATTAATGATATATGTTTTTATTGCGTCCTGTACTACCTCGAGGGAAGCATCTATTAGAGCCAGGTTAACGCATCTCATTGCGGAAGTATACGATTATTCACTATACTCTTCGGTATTAGATGAATCATCCTTAGCTGTTATTTGTCCGATCGTACTTAGCAACAAATGAGGACGCTCCTAATTCAGTTACCTCATAGCAGAACTGTAAAAATTCTGGTGTGTCGTAATCACACTAGCTTATTAAGCGCAGTGCTTCACGGTATTGGGAAGTCCTGTGTTCAATTCACAGCGATCACCTACTCTGAACATGCACTTTTTTTCTTATTTCTGCGGGTTGGTATGCGAATGTAGGGCGATTCCTCTTTTGCAACACTTTCTTGTCCCTCACTTACTGTTCTTATCATTTATTTCATGTCTTAAGGACCAGGCGAAGGTGTTCGGCGTGTTGCGGCTGGGCGGTGTATTTCCATTGCTCAGTTAGGTCTCCCTTCCGTCTCCCCTTCATGGAACGCCCAAGGAGTCAGGGGTTTATGGGTGGGCTTGAGTAGCGTCAGATGAGTTCGAACTGGAAGTAGTATGGTTCTTTGGTCCAAGCTTACATACCCGAATTTGATCGCCCGTCTGGTCCTTTCCCACATCCCTTTCCCCAAGGGTCCCGTTGGAGGTACACATGGCCACATGGTCTAGGTGCTGTACCCCAATTGCGCACCTCCTTGTAACATATACCTTTACCCTTTTCCAAATGACTTTCTCTATCCACTATTCTACTGTGCTGATCACCCGGCGAGGTACGTTTAGTAGACCATAGCCAACGAAATGCCGGGCAGTGACAACGTAAACAAAGGAGCCTCTTACGCGTTTTCAATCAAATGACGTACAGTAGCGTACAAAGCTAAATCGTGTACTTCTACTACCTCCTGTGCAGTTCCAAGAAGCTCACTTTGATTCCTACAGGGGTTTTTTAGTTGGTAAGAATCCAACTCGCCAGAAGCGTCTTTTGTAGGATTTTCCCCTGGAAAAGAAAAAGAAAAACAAACCCTCTACATGAGCAGTTAATTAAAATTACACCAGGGTTACAGGCTATTAAATTCCACATTGAGGTACGCAAAAGGGGCAGTACAATAAAAAATGAATTATATGTGACATTGTACTAGTTGTCTACACCACTCAGAAATTTATAAACATTATCGTCTTCGGAACCTATTGTAGTTAGGGTAGCCATTGAATTGTACATTGAGGTACGCAAAAGGGAGACAATACAATTAAAATTTGAATTATATGTGAAGGATTGAATTATTATTCACCTGTACCATTCATAAACTTATATATAAACATGATCTTAACCTGTTGCAATATGCGGAAATGAACATTTTGAGTGTCTACTATTCATAGCAAGTAGGTAAATGTTGGAACGCATACCTATTGCGTTTAACATAAAGTGTATCGACGACCCTATTCTGCCGTACTCTCGCAAAGACACCAGTCATTTCTCTGGTTTAAAAGTTTGTCGGACTAAGTTTGAATAAAGCTGTGATGAACTGTAAACGATGAGATGTTTGTGTTTTGTTTGCGTTGTGTGAGTGTTTCTTGAATTAAGATTCTGTGTCTTACTAAGATAAATGCAATACTAATTTGCATTGTTGATTTTACCGCAAATACTTAAACTGGGTGGGAGGCTGTAATCTATGACATTAACTCGTCTAGCGCTTTAACGACGTACCGCAGTAAAAAACGTTCCTTAACAAAAAGTGCTCAAAATAATGTTATCTATCAGGTCCCTAAGTTTGTCGGTTTAATTCTCGGACACCTGAACCAGAACCAGAACCGTAATCAGGTCGTACAGGTTCTCCTGTACGGTGTGTCTTTTCGCACAGCACCTAGCCGCTAATGCGACTTTATCTGTGCGATATGGGAGGTTGTCCGTGTACTGTCGTGCGTTTTTGTTCTGGGCAAAGGTTTCTTTCTGTATACCTAATTCAGGATACAGAAAGGGGGCAGGAATAGGTGATGGGTAATGATGTGTTGGAGGATGGGAGTGGCATTACCCTTATCCAAGGACGTCCTTGGGTAAGCGGTAACTTTTCTTCCTTCTAGGTGCTCTGTGGTCATATTGACCTAATACCCGTACCAGCTGATTGGTGTGGGAGTTAATTTTCGAGTACATGGTTCGGGATCGCTCCTTTACCAAGTCCTCGATGTAGGGAAGTCCTGATTGGGTATGTAGGATATGAGACGGGAATCTACGTCCGGTATTGAAGATCCTTAGTCGGACACCTGTATAAATAGCTAGTATAATAAACTGGAAAATATATAATGTAAAAACAGGCGTGTCTAACTGGGTAACTTCCTGTCGCATATCTCGCCGCGAGGAGGTTAGTTTGACTCGACTAAGAATAGGGCACTGCAATTTTTCACATGGTTACCTATTTAAAAGGGACCCTGCGCCTCTATGTCCGCTGTGTGGCAAACTTTTGTCAGATCGCCACGTGCTGCTAGAGTGTTGCCCTCTAGCGCACCTTCGAGATTCTCTGCTGCTGCCTGCCAGACTTGCAGAGGTCTTAGCGGATGACAAAACAGCGGTTGATAGAGTTTTTAATTTTTTAGCGGAGTGCAATATCAATTTGAGGATTTAAATTTTTTTAATTATCTGTTTCTGCTTTTGGACGCATTTATCACTTTGTTTCATATCTGGCTATTGCCACTGCCTTTTGCCTTTGTATATTTTTCTTGTTGCTAGTATTTTTATTTTTTGAATGAAATTTATATCTGGCTATTGCCATGAATCTTTTAAGGGCGCTGATGACCTCGAAGTTGAGCGCCCTTAAACCAAACCAAACCAAACCAATCTAACTTTAAAGGGGTGAAAGGACTATGAAGAGGAAGGAAAGGAAATAATTTGAACTGCCTGTTACTTTAGTTGTTCATACTTACATAAATAAAATACAAGTAATATAATTAAAACAATTGTGAATTAGCAATAAAATTTTTTCATTTTCTTTGCATTTACGTTTTGTTTTAATTATGAATGATCATTCAGAAGCTCATGAGGATTAAACAAATTGAGAAACGGAAGACATTGCATACTAAAAGACGGTAATAATTTTATGTAGGCGGTTAGGGGTATTTTACCAATTGTGTGTTCACTTCGGTGTATTAGTTGTTTTTTGTTTTAGTGTAAGTTTTCCCATAAATCAATCACAAAGTTTACTACTTGATGTTTTTGTGTGGTGGTAGCTACGCTGCAAACTGAACGCATGCCGTACATACGTATGCGTGACCTACTCGTCTATGTAATATGAGCTTCCTGTCAGACTTGCAGAGGTCTTGGCGGACGACAACAAGTGGTCGAAAGAGTTTTTAAGTTTTTAGCAGAGTAACACGGAGTTGGAGGATCTGAAACTTTAGATATCTAGTTTTTATACTCTTGGCATCCTTATCACTTTGTTATAATTCTGACTTTTGCCACTGTTTTTTTATATTTATGTGTATATTTTCCTTTTACTAGTAATTTTATTGTTTATTGTTTCTTAAGGGCGCTGATGACCACCCTTAAACCTACATCTCCCTCCTTCTCTATGTAATAAGGGCTTCTCGGCCTTGCAGAAATAATTGGAAGTTGTATACGGTACACCAGACCCATCACTAGATCAACCCACTAAGCGTCATGTTTTCTGTGACATGTTTACTTAGAGGTACTAGATAATCTGAACACATACTAATGTTAATAAATAAAACCATAAGTTTGCATATGAAGCAAATATTGTTGTGTACTTCATTACATTGTCCTAAATTACTTAACAAAATATTTGCATTTATACCCTAACACCTGTATAAGCAAAGGATACAGAAGTCACTATATGTTTTGGGTTACGTTCTGATTATTTAAATTCAGTATTTGAAAGCTTAGAAACTTGCAGTATAGCAAACATCAAGCTAAAATGTTCAGTCATAAAAACAAAGTAAATAATGACAATTTACGCACTTCAAATGTTTTCACAAGAATTATGACAGAATGTATTCAACTTCAAAATTGAAACAAAATTGAAACGTTTAAATGCTACATTTCCAGTTATAAAGATGAGTTAATTAAAAAATATAACCATGTGACATGTACAATATCAATTTATGTATTCAGAAGTGTCGGTGTTGAATTATTAACTAACACTACAGCATTTTGAATAATCTAACATCTGCCGTCAACGTTACGTAAGCCTCAAGGATATTTATTTTATGCATAATTTGCATAAACATTTTATAGGTGGCATCAGATTTCCCATTTTGCTTAGAGCAAAATTCCTAGCAATTTTTATTTTGGAGTACGTCTTGAACCATTGAATGGAAAGTTACAAAGTAGCTATTTAGATGGGCGTGGATTTCTTTCACATGATTGGTTTCGTTTTCAAGACTAACCTTAAATTCAGAGGTCTTATGGGTTACTTTCACACCACTTTCCCTATTATTCCACGTACTATTCTAACAAAAGCATTATTTTATATAGTTTTCATATAATACGAGAAAAAGTTGTGCAGAAGTGCTTCAATGCAGCGTAGATTGAAGGTATCGGGTGGCTTGGATGGAATACTGAGCAGTAGGTTGTGTGGTCTACTCCCTAGTTTCTGCAGGTGCTTCTAGGGGATGTACTGGAAACTCGAGTTTTAAATAAGATACTTAATGCTCATGCCAAACAACAGTACAGCTAATATGAGAATATTCGGAAACGAGCTTTTATTCTTGCCATTTACTATCAGGTTCTTTCTGTCGTACACAAAGTAATCCATTTGCCGTATGCAAAATTTCACAGTAGCTCCGATCGCTTCTGAGGTGTGTTACTGTTTCTTCCTCACACACAAGCGCGCGTGATAGGACCTCTCTTCATTTTTTTATCCTTGGTGCCTTTCCACTAACATTTGGATATCCAAATATTGGATGGAATACTTCCTGCCTTAAGTAAGCGACAAACGAAATAAATATAGCTGACAATACATCCTATAATATGTAATAGTTAAACAGCAGCAACTAATGCTATTTGATGTTAGTAATATTTAAAGATATATTTAAATAAAAAATCTTAAGGCGAAGGCTGCAATGCATTATTATAGTTCGGTGCATAGTACATTTGTATACAGAAAAAAAAGTAGTGTAAGTCAATTCGGACAATATAAATTGTGGGTAAGAAATATCATAAAATTAAAATCCTTAAGTTGTTATTAATATTGTGAGATTGGGTCGTTCAACAAAATACGGGCAAGAGAAGGCTTACTTCCCTACATTTTGGTGTAAGGTGCACAAAAATGTTTGATATTTTAGGAAACAGTTTAATTCTGTTGAATGTAAGAGGTAGAAAAAAATAGTAAAAGTAATAATAATTACATAATTTATCCTATCACGATAACCCTTTTAATCAGGCATTTTACTAAATGTAAGTTTGTGTAGTTTAAAGAAATGTTTATTTTGCTGGAAGGTGAGCAGCCGTGTGTGCGTGACGAAGGAGGTCCGGGGCTACAGGACAACTAACGGCTGTGTGCGATCGAACAGCGTGATAAAACCTTAGTGTCCGGCAAGCTCTAGAAGCTTCCATGCTGAGTCACGCGCACGTGCGCAAGGAAAGCACTTGAAGGAGGTTGCGTTACACCAGCTCCAGTATAAATAGGTCAGGCAGTGAGCGGTTTTAGAGTTTTTGAGTTGAAGCTATTATTTAGTTGTGAAGTGTGTAGATATGTGTCGTTGATTGTACCGTAATAGTAAATGTGTAAGAGACAGTGAAACTGGAGAAAGACATTCAAAGACTGAGAAAGCTTATTGGAAGAGCAACTGTGAACTGTAATAGTAGAGAGGTTTATAAAGTGTGCTAGCAACGATAAGAAAAATGAACATTTGTAGTAAGATAAAGAGGAAATAAAGTGTTAGAAAAATAAACGGACTTCATAAATTGCCGTCTTTGTTACAATATAATAATCTGCATTTGAACAAGCACTGATAGTTCTTCCATCCCCCCCCCCCCCGACTTCTTTACGTTTTAAGCAAACTCATTCAGTTGTCTCAATGTACGCACATATGCGTATAATTCAGTAAATGATTACCCAATGACTTCTTTTATACTAGTTACCTGTTGTACATCATAAGCTCTAGGAGATGGTGAAGCATTTCTCCTCTGTTGCCTATACAACGGCCTGAAAACAACAATTCCGGAGACGGAACTCCTAAATAACGTATACTTCCACGGCCTTTGTCCATTACTTCTTTCTTGGTTCCTGTATGGGCCACGATCTGTTGGCTGTTTTATTCATACCGACGTTTCGCCGTAAACTGTGTTCTTCTCTACTCGGCGACTGCAAATTTCATCCAACTAGTCACTATGTACTCTGACTGGCCTCGTATATCCCCTCACACTTGCAATTCCTTCTCTTCCATTCAGTTAAGAGAATACATCTTGTATCTTGATTAAATTAATAATTCTTGTAGTTTAATACAAAATGAATTGAATGCCTTCCTTGCAAAGAAGGCTTTATTACACTTCTACAAAGAAACCTTAAGTGATAAAAATAAAGCTATAAAACTGATTATGATGTACTTGCTTAAAGTTGTTCCTGCTGGAGTTGAAGTTTTTTGAACTGTGATCCATTTTTGAAACTTTCTACTCTTGCAGCAGCGAAAATATTATCATCTATATACGTTATTAGCTGCAGATGAACATTATGCCTTTCTAAAATGTATTATCGCTGTTTATTACTGTCATTTCTTAAGGTATTTGGACTGATAAAGGCTATATTGGTCATTTTTGACAGTTTTCTTCACTATTTAATGTTAGTCAAGTATTTTTCTTATCACAAAGAGGACCTCCTCTCTTAATTGCTTTTATCCATAATCACAGTATGTCCTACTACAGCCTTCCAAGAATACTACTTTATAGCATTGTTATACGTCAATGGATGAATGCTTTCCTCACTATTTTTTCTTTTAGTCATTGTATTTATACATATCATTTAAAGGAAATAAAATAACCATTTTTTTGTTAAAATAAAATTATTTGTAACCTCAAATAAAGTAAAGCGTGTTAAAGTAGCATGGTTTCAAAAGATAAGAATGCTTGAACGTCTTTATGAAACAAAAAACTATGTACCTACTCATTGTTAACAAATGCGTTACTGTGCTGTAAACAAAAACATAAAACAGCAGTAAACATAGCTGTATGCAGTGTTCTAAAACGATTAAACACAAAACCACGCACACACGAGCAATTCAATGGCGTCCACAGACTACATAGGCATCTTAACAGAATTTTGTTTTAAAACCTATCGGTTGCCTTTCCTGCAACTGGCTTCTGTGGCAACATAACGGTAGCAATAACACCAACTTTGGCCGAAGCTTTATCATGATCATAGTTTACAAACATTTGGTGGTTCAAATGCAACGTAACAGATGGAATATCACCAAATATAACCAGACCGTGTCACAATGGGGAAAAATGTCACAGTTGGTTTTTGGGGTATTCCAATAAGATGTTTCCTGTATAATCCAAGGGACATCTGGAGACGCTGAGCCTGGTAACTTAAGGACCCGCCACACTGCACCTGTCGCCATCAGATCTGCCGCCCTTCATAATTATTACCTCACTTCATCTCTTTCTTTATGAAGATTTAGAATCAGTAATAGGCCCAGAATCGGCCATGGCGCCAAAATGCTAAACTTAACTAATATTTATGTACGTAGAAAAAGTCATTAACACTGAATTTTGTGAAGTTGCTTTAATGACGGAGTCTGGAAACTCATTCACATTTTTAAATTCAACATGGGTGTCCTTTAAGACAGTCTCTAAAGTACATTCCAGGACAAACAAGATTCGCACTTTTTCTTTAGTTTTTGCGCTGTTGGCAATTTGATCACCCACCACGAAGCTACCGCGTCAGTAATCAAACAACATCAATAAAGAAGTCGCAACTGCATGTGCCATAATAAAATAGCTTTGATAATATGTCGCCATAAAAAGAAGTCGGGTTTACACCTTTATTATCCTGGACTGTACAACATTCCACGTGCCAAGCCTGGAGCAGGGTGACTCCTGGAGAGGGGGAAGACCACTTTACATCGCGTCCAACTCTTAATATGCATATCTGGCTAGTATATATAAAATGTTTTATCTACAAATTAAGCCTTACTTTATTATCCTTCTCGATGTTGCGCGCTTTATGCCAAAGGAGAAATTGATGGTTGGTCTCTGATGGTGCTTGAATGTTGCCTCTATCTCTCTCAAACTCAGCAGTCGTCACATACATGAATTCTGTATCAACCTAAGGGAAGAAGTGTGTTTGGACGCTGTTAATCTATTTTTTTTCTTCTCCCTGCTGGAATCGATTACTTGGACCATTACTGTCCATCGTTTGATGAATGTTGAAGGCAAAAGGAGTCAGGTATGTTGTCCATCTTTGGGCAATAGTCCAGCAACCTGTGGAAAGAAGAACGATTTGTCAGTTCTGGGGATAGTGAGTAATCTTCATTTCAGCTGCTATTTGGATGTGCAGCCACAGATACACATGCATAACAATAAATAACGTGTGTGATAATTATACACCAGATAATCTAGTTCACTGAAATGGGCCTATGAGTTTGCTTTCCTTTAGTATTTTCTGCAAGGTGAGCTACGAGGTAACATGTCCTCTGTAAAGTAAGGGAAGCATATGACTACTTCAATTCTCATCCATCTAGCAAGTACACCTGAGAATTAGGTGACTATTCGCGCAGGTCTCACTGAAGTTGGCTATTTACTTTTGTAAAAGCTAGTGCAACAAAAATATTAATGCTAATTATTGATACATGACTATAAAATAACAGTGCAATGTCAACATCTAAAAGTTTGTTTTCACTTACGATAATACTGCAGAACACTAAAGTTTGGAAAATGTCTGCTTAATGTTATAATAGTGTGAGTTTTATATGAACGAGTATAAATTTATTGAATACTATAACGCATACATCTTGGACTGCCCATCAACTTGCAGAGCTGCAAGTAGTAAGTTTGGCTCTGGGCACTGCAGTTTTTCGCATGGTTACCTATTTGAAAGGGATCCTGCCCCTCTACGTCCGCTGTGTGAGAACCGTTTATCTGTCTGCTAGATTGTTCCTCACTAGCGCACCTTCGAAATTCTCTGCAGCTGCCTGACAGGCTTGCAGAGGTCTTAGCGGACGACGAAACGGCGGTTGATAGTTTTTAAGTTTTTAGCGGATTGTAATATGAATTTGAGGATTTAAAATTTTAGATATTTGTTTATGCTTTTTGACATATATATCCCCTTGTTTTATATCTGGCTATTGCCACTGTTTTTTTTTACGTTTATTTGTATATTTTCCTTGTTTCTAGTATCTTTATTTTTGATTGAAATTTATATCTAGCTATTACCATGAATTTTATAAGGGCGCTGATGACCTAGAAGTTGAGTGCCCTTAAACCCGCAAAATCAATCAATCAATGCCCATCAACTTGGGCCCTAGCCCCTCTGTCATTGTACAGCCCTGTGCTGTCTATAACCTTCTGCAAATTTGTCTCTTTTTATTTTCGTCTTTTGATTCAACTATTTTCAGTAACTTCGCTTATCCTTTGCATTTCCTTTAATTCTTTATTATTTTAAATTATCCATTTCATCCCAAAAGGTATCCCACACTTTCTACTGAATGTTATATAACATTTTTTTAATGGTTTTTCATGGTCAGAGTTCTTCATAATGTTTTGTTTAGGTAAGCACTTTCTTCAAGGTGAGCTCCATGAATTTGTAAAACTCGAATTCTCGCTAGTTAACACAATGTGCTCCACTGTTGCCAAATTCATGTGCAATATTCATGTCAGAAAAATGATTATCCACAGTGGACAAGGTTTGAGACTGTGATACCCATCTAAGGCTGCAAACCGTTTGAAGGTTAACTTACCGTTCCGTCAGAGTCCCTAATTGTATTATTTAGTGTTCTTGACAATTTTTTCCAATTCCTGATTTTTGACGTCATTTTCTCCGTCACACATCTCAGGTGTACTTTTTGGCACCTAAAAACAGATGTCGCCCTAATTGGTGCTGCAGCATGAATGGAATTATTACAATTTTCTTCCACAGTTGTACAGAAAATGTCGGCACCAATTCAACAATTAATAACAGCCAAGAACACACAACCTAACCTCTGTATGGCTCTGAAATCATTGAAAAGACACCGGATGGCGTTAGGGAATTCAGGGTGGACAATACAGTGAATGTAATGCTGAAGAGCAAACAGTCCACAGTGCTAAAGGTTATTAAAACCTTTATTTCAGAATAGAAAATGACAACAATTCACTTTCGATTCCCTTCGTGCTCTTAGCCACAACTTTATTACATAAACTGTATACTGTGACGCCGGCCATGCGCCCGTCACGTGCTTAAGGTCAAGCTACAACACAGCAGTACGTGGCCCGATACAAAGGTAGATCATTCCAGGCTGTTTGAGAAACTGTTCGCGGGTCGGACTAGTTTATGGAAAAGGTGTATTCCTAGTGAACTCCGAGTTACATTATTCTATTCTATATAAGGGAATCAAGACGGCAAGAAAACTATTTGATGACACTAGTCGATAAGTGTTAAAGGAGACGTCGGTCTGGATGGCTCAGTTGGTTAGACACTAGCCTACTGATTTCAAGGTCGTGGGTTCAAATTCGGCCCAGACCGATGGTTTTTAAGTGTGCTTAAAAATGACAGCTCCATGTTAGTAGATCTACTGGCATTTAAAGAACTCCTGCGGGACGAAATTCCGGCACACCAGCGATGCGGATGCTATCCTGGCAATTGACAGCGTCGTTAAACGGCAAATAAGTTAGACGAGACAGGTGTAAACACTTAGTTTTCGGTGTCTGTCCTGTCTCTGTCCTGTGTTTGTTTGTTTGTTTGTTTGTACAGTCAGCATTGAGAGAAACTTGAATGCATATGATCAGAGACACTTAATGATCGCGTCGGGGTTGTTTGTTGTAATTTCTCTTCGTAAGAAATATAAAAATATTGGATGCAAGGAGAATATTAGTATACAGTAGGCTTTGAGCGATAGTCATATCTTTTAAAACTTTGAGATCCCGTTCTCTTTGCACGCTTAACATATACAAAAATGAACAATTATGTTCCATTTCACACACATAACAAGGAATATCTCCGAAATTGTTCACCCTACAAGAAAATTTATTGAGACATAAATGGTGTATTTAGCAAGATCTACATTTTTGTATAGTATGAGTTGATCTATCTCTAACGGTTTACTAGCTATGCAAAAGTCGTCCAGAGTAAATGCGACTACAGGGGCTAGAGCCAGAAAATTCAAGATATACATTTCGTTTTTCATAAAAATATCTCAAACATATGACGTTTTAATAAAAATCGTTAGAGCCATTTTTAAGAAAAATTTTCCATATAAAGGGTAGTTTAGGGTGGGACTATTTTCTTCAAAATCTTCATGTCGCATGCTTGAAAGACAAACTTAAACCAACTTTGGTTTTTAACAGACTTTTCGTTTTTGAGTTTTGCTGTCCACAGACACACACGGACCTTTTTCTAAAAATGTGTGTTTATTTTTTTTAAATTTTTTTTGATTCAGGGGGTCTCAAAACATGTATTTCCGGTGAAATCTGGACATTGAATTTTTGGGTGGAATACAATACTTCCCCTACTTACCAGTACAGAAAGTAAAAATAGATACGGAGAAACGCACAGGAAGCATTATTTAGCTGACCTGCTTACAATAGTGTACGGTGGAGTGGAAGTCTAACCCTCAGTGCTCTGTTTTAACAAACGTGGATGTCAAATCATCAGGAAGCTGGAAAACATCTCGCGCAAAAGTACAGAGACTGGTGTTATTTTAAATGAAATTTGTCACGTTCAGAAGATTATTTGTGCAATATTTTCGTCAGAGATTTGTCCAAGGACAATTCTTTACAGTTAGGGGTCGTATTTCTCATACCTCATTTCGTTCACGGTGCTTTAAAGTTGCAGAAGTGATTTGTAACATTTACATGTTCAGTTTGGGTGCGGTTTGAGCGAGGCACACCTAAATATGAATTTGCATGAAGATAACTCCATTGCGTCCAGCAGCTACGATTAGACCTGGTAGGTCCAACACATGAAGTGGGTTGGAACTTACATCTGATATGCCTCAGGAAAATAAACTAAAACTATATCTAGTGCTAATACCCCTTCAGCACTGATATTCCAATGCCTAGCATGCTTCCTAAGGGCGAGAAGCTCTACTCCCCTTGGTTACCTGACAAGCCCCATGTAGATCTTGGGATGACCGTACGCCGGAAGTCCACGATGCCTGTTTCTATATAGCGTTCCACTCTTAGAAGACAGTATGGAGTTAAATGGGACATCTCTGTCTCTAGCGCATACAAGTTGCCATTAGCCGTTTCCTTTTCTACCCTCGCGCTGTTGCCAGATTACTAATAGCATGGTATAAATATTCATTTGTTATAAATTTCAGGTTTGAACACATTATCCCATGCAGAATTTTTTTCTCTATCAGGTTATATCCTTTTCAGAATCATTGTACATTTCTATAGGCCCAAATTTCTTCAGAAAACGTTTTTTTCAATAGAAGTCCGAAATTTGCTGTTTCTACACTCATCACGCACTAACTAACAAACTAACTGCTAGAATGCATCTATATTTTTTACTTAGGTAGAGCAGACCATAGTGTTACTACCTGCCTACTTTGATTTTCTCTATGTTTACCCAGTTAAGTGTTATAATTTTTTAAATTAAATGTTTTCGGAAAATGTTATATCTGTGCACTGCAAAAGTTACGCAGTGTGAAACTTTTTTGTTATTGAGTTTACATCAGGGAACCAGCTTGGATTTGGATTTGGTTTAAGGGCGCTCAACTTCTAGGTCATCAGCGCCCTTAGCAGACTCATGGCAATAGCCAGATATAAATTTCACTCAAAAAATAAAAATACTAGCAACAAGAAAAATATACAAAGGTAAAAAGCAGTGGCAATAGCCAGATATGAAACAAGGTGATAAATATGTCCAAAAGCAGAAACAGATAATTAATAAATTTTAAATCCTCAAATTGATATCGCACTCCGCCAAAAAATTAAAAACTCTATCAACCGCCGTCCCGTCGTCCGCTAGGACCTCTGCAAGTCTGGCAGGCAGCTGCAGAGAATCCCGAAGGTGCGCTAGAGAGCAACACTAGCAACACGTGGCGAACTGACAAAAGGTTGTCACACAGCGCACAAAGGGGCGCAGGGTCCCTTTTAAATAGGTAACCATGCGAAAAATTGCAGTGCCCTATTCTTAATCGAGCCAAACTAACCTCCTCGCGACGAGATGTGCGACAGGAAGTTAACCAGTTTATCGGAACTTCTTTCACTTCTCTAAGCCTATTACCGCGGAGAGCTGACCACTCGTCGTGCACTGCAAAAGTTACGCAGTGTGAAACTTTTTTGTTATTGAGTTTACATCAGGGAACCAGCGAGAACAAATGTTGAGGAAGGTTGGAGAAAGTTTTTGAAATAAACCAAAAGGCAGTAACCTCTTTCTTTTATCCAGTAAGGCAAACAAAGGGTATTCATCTATTCAGCGCCAGGCCTGACACAGAAAATAGTATAGGGAGCAGCACTAACATTAGTTCGAAAGAAGCCGTGTGTGTAACTGTGAGCTGTTATTGCGTTATTTGTTTAATATTTTTGTAAATATTTGTAGATATGGAGGGGGGAAGCTAGGAAGAGACGATATGTTGGTAAATTAAGAAGTAAGGAACGCCAAATAATTATGAATGTGTTAGATTATTTTTGAAGTAATATGCGTGTAAGGCAGTAAAAGAAACAGCTAAGGCTATTGAGTGTTCAGAAGCAGTAGTGTATAGGATTAAAAAGGAAGTAATGAAAGGTCTCTAAGAACGCCATCGAAAAAGAAAGCAAAAAGGGCGGGACTACACAAAACGCTAGGTTAACGCAATATGATTGAATAGTGCAAGATGGATTGCGGCGAATTGTTCATTCTTTACTGTTTGCAAATATTACACCCATGCTGAATATAACTTAGTCGGTTCTTACATGATTTGGGGTCCGAATATGAAAGAAGGGGTAACAAGTGCATATTAATAGAAAGAGACGATACCATCAGATGGCGACATAAATATCTAAAATACGTAAAAAGGTTTAGGGACCAGGGGAAATCAATTGTTTATACAGACGAGTCATTTGTAAATTTAGGTCATATAGTAACAAAGGCATGGAGGGATACCAAAGTTAAAAGTGCCCATCTCGTCAAGCAACAATTGAAGGACTAAGTACAGGATTCTGGTCACCTCGGGATCGCGCGCGGAGAAAGATTCGCAACTACTACATGTTGCAACACTGCGCTCCATTTAACCTGTACTGTCTTCTAAGGGTGAAACGCGCTTTAGTATCCGAAATTGTTTTGTAGAATTTTTGCCAGGCTACACTGACCGACGTTTTATTTACACCGATGAAACCAAGAGCATCAGCGTTGTTGGATGTCTCTAATAAACTATACAATATTTTACCCGAAAGGATAAGGAATCTCCCTATCTCAAATTTTAAAAGGACTTTACGCCATACATTGATGGCCAATCCACTGTATTCTGTGCATGATTTTTATAACCTAGAATGCTAATTTTAAATTATGACGTTGCTATAATGTAATAGTTTTTGGCAATAAACAGCATCTATCTATCTATGTTTGTGGAACCGAACCACAAATATTCGGTTTTCATAATAACACTTCCATTTATACTGTAGAGCTGTATGCGATATACCGAGTCGTTTTATATGTGCGCCGTGGTAAATTAGGTGACTGCCTGATTTTGAGTGATTGTCTTAGCCAGAGCCTTCGTGAGCTGTACAATTCCCATCCTATTGTACAACGTATCCAAGATGCCCTCCATGTTTTACACGCTTCTGGTGTTAACATGGTGTGTGCATGGATTCCTGGTCATATGCTGTTTGTCCAGTATTAGGTGAAAACAGGAAGGAAAATATTTCATAGATCTTAGTTTGGACAGGTAAAAGTAATAGAAGGAAAATGTTAGAGTAAACTAATAAGAAATCCATTTTTAAGGTTTTGAAAAACTGCTTGAGTTATTGTTTTTCAAAAGAGCTTCTAACCTCTTTTATTAAACTATCGTGTTGTTGAGATAAATGGCGACTAAAACGTATTAAATTAAACCTTTTGTGTAAAAAAGTCAACTTCAGTGAACTGCCATAAGTCTAATGCAGTTCTAGGGATCCTCATGCAGATCTGTGCTGCATGTTGCATGTTCAGCAACGCAAGGCGGCGGGTACGCCTCTGCTCACTGGCGAGCAGCTTGGCTGGAACACCTCAGTATAGATTCTTCAAACAGTGATTAGGCATTTGGAATAAAACGAATTTTGGCAAGTAATTCGCCTTTTAGTTTTATTTCAATTCTGTTTAGAAGCAGTTATAACATCTTTAGCAGTTAACACATTGCTCTATAATCTGGAAGTATTTTAGCTCCATATACGATATAGAGGCATGCCTTCTAAGTTGATATTTTACTATACATTAACTGGTCCGTAAAGTAACTTAAATTTCTTTCGAATTTATATAGGTTCATTTTTATTAAAATTAATCAGCAATTCATCTGGCATTAAGAATAAGAATAAACAAGTTTTAGCATTTTTATATCAAACAGAATTTCTACATAGGATGGAGGATTTTTTCTTGGATTAACCAATATAATTAAAGCAAACACTTCGAAAACCCCTATACCACAATCTAAGCATGGTTGTGAATTGATCACACTAAGCGCTTCAGTGAAAGAAATGTTTGAATGGTATCTAAAGATAGTGCTGAGTCACAAACATAGAAACAAAAACTATATATTCAAGTTTTGTTATTTAACGGTTCGAAATAATATACCCATTGAAAAATTAACTTATTCAGCTTCGTAAAATGTGAAATTTGTTAATTTGTTACTTGTATCATTCAGCTCTGACTTTCTATGCGATTATTACAATCCAAGAACTTCTGAAGTCACCTTCTGAGTCTAGAAAAATTGGTAGTTTATGTTCGAAGTTATGCGATATTCTCAAATACTTCAAATTGCTTGTGCTTAATAGCTCCATTAAGACTTACGTTCGAGATAAACAAAAACATCACCTTTTTTTTTCATAAGTTTCACGACAGTGTTTCTTAAAAGCCTACGTCATAGTAACCCAAGACAGAGCACCAATAGGCCTGCGGCTGATTGGTGTGGAATTATCCTCTTTGAAACAGAATTAATCATTTTGAATAACCCTATTGAAGCAATTCAATAAAACCACGGCGCTATCGGGAGCTTTTTCATAATCCCGTACTCAAGAAAATTAATTACACACTTTACTAAATATCGGCAATTATTCAAAACAACCGGTGAAAGTAAGGAGGTAGCTTATCACAGCTTTTTGGTAAATGCATGTAATTACCGGCTATTACTCATAATTACGGATCATTTAATTCTACCATAGCACCTATACTCTACTTAAGGAGCCAGCTTAGCCTGCGGCTTAGGAGCCTACAACAATTGATTTCTGTAATCAGCAGAGACTAATGATTAAATATGTTGCAAAAAATGTACCCTGTTCACGACACTTAACAAGCAAGTAGCTAAATAGTGCTAGAGAAAATAAGGTAGGAAGATTACTTTTAACTTGGGACATTTTTCGCGGTAGTCCGATGAAAAAAGAACTAAAGTTCACTGGAATCTAGTACCTAATGGAACAAGGTACAAGTAAGGGCCAAAACTCATCTGCAAGAATTTGCTTGACTTAAGCTGAGGTCATGACAGACGATTAAGATACTCGTGAAAATGCTTCAAGAATCTATCCAATTAAATGTGCGGAAGAAGAAGAAAAGAGGTATATATACTGGCCAAGAGCATAGGCACAACTACCCTTGGAATCCTCCATCACAACGAATGTGGAAAGAGGGGAATGCTGGGTGCTACTCGCAGACAGGGAAAAAGAGGTACTAAGTGGATTTCTGAGTATGCATAAGTGACCTATAATCGCTCCACTCTTAGATCCACCGTGTGACAACCTTTTGTGAGTTCGCCACGTGCTGCTAGTGTTGCTCTCTAGCGCACCTTCGGGATTCTCTGCAGCTGCCTGCCAGACTTGCAGAGGTCTTAGCGGACGACAAAACAGCGGTTGATAGAGTTTTTAAGTTTTTAGCGGAGTTCAATATCAATTTGAGGATTTAAAATTTTAGTTATCTGTTTATGCTTTTGGACATATTTATCTCCTTGTTTCATATCTGGCTATTACCACTGATTTTTTACTTTTTCTGTATATTTTTCTTGTTGCTAGTATTTTTATTTTTGAGTAAAATTTATACCTGGCTATTGCCATGAATCTTTTAAGGGCACTGATGACCTCGAAGTTGAGCGCCCTTAAACCAAACCAAACTAAAAATCTTAGATCCACCCTTGATATAAACACATACTGTCAACAACTAACCGCGATACGCGTGAAGCCAAAGCACACTACAAAATATAGTACCTTAAATGTTGGCGATTATATGTGATGTATGACAATCAAATTTAGTTTGAAATTTCGACTATTATAAAATAATAAATAATATTAATAAGAATAGTAAGAGTAAAGGACATTCTAGCTTCCGTTTAATTCTGTCCAGTTGATGCCTTCTCATGCATCCACATGGCAATGGTGAGTAATCAGTATGGTAATAAAAATGGATGCTTCTACAGGTGCTACTAGCTTGGTTAGTGAAATTAAACAGATAGTTCTGAATGTTTTTTAACAAACTAATGCAAGAGTACCCTTCTGTCACTGTTAATAACATTGTGAAGTTAACTGCAGATTATACCGGTATTTCCGAGTGGAGTGTTAAATGTGCCCGTAAGGAACTCAAGCAAACATGAACATTGCGGACACCAAGGAGGAACAGGGGTGTAATATAGGCATACTCAGAAATCCACCCAGCGAGTACCACTCAGCATATTCCTTGTGATGTAGGATTCTGAAGGATAGTTGTGCCAATGCTCTTGGCCAGTATGTGTACCTCTTTTCCTCTTCTTCCTCACACTACAGTGTACTATACCAGCAAACAGACAGGGATTCTATTTAAAATGTTCGACCTCCTGAAAGCTTGCTGTTGCCTGTTGCCAGTTTTTTCAAGGGGTTCTTGGATTACTCATACAGATGTACTGCTCTAATTTACTGCGACTCTAAGATGTTATAAAATATACAACCCATATATGCGACTATTCATTAGCTTCAGTTTATATTTTACCCCAGGTGTGAAACTGACACTATGATCACAAACGTACCTGAGCTATAATCGGCAGCTAATGACAGGTTTCTGCAATGGCTTACCAGTTGCAGAAATTATTTATTGGTTCCATCGAAAAAAAGAACTTGCTTTCAAAGTACGTTAGCGCTTCTTTATTACAAACCTAACAAAAACCACAAAAGTGTATTTTATTCTGACATTTGTAGCAGTTTTTTGTATAGCGCTTATGGTATACAAAATATACCAAAGTTACAAAATCCATTAATAGCAAAGGGTTAAGAATATGTACCACAGGTGAAGGGATGCCAGCCGGGAAAGGCACTACCGAGGGTCATTAGCGAACGTTCCAAACATTAAGGTAAACGAGATACAATTAGTTTGGCAAGGTCTTCAACATAAAGAAAAGGAGCCTGCTATTGTACTTTACAAAGTATCGGAATACCGAGGGGTTTCGCCAGAGGGCAAAGTCTTCACTTAATGAAGTGAGGGCCATTATGGATGTTTGGGAAGCTAAAAGGATATAATGACTGAGGGACAGTTGGAGAGAGACATCGTTGCGAGGGAGATATACATGTAAGCAACACGGTGAAAGTTCGTTCCAACGGTTACGTTAAACTGCATATTTTATTCTATTTAAAATTGTTCAGCAAAGCTTAAACGTGTAAAAATAAAACAAATAAAGTGTTCTAACAAAGCTACAATATCGCTCTCTGTAACCACCACGGATACCCGAGATTAAGACTCATATGTGAGCAGCCGTAGGCACCCATAATACGAAGCAGTCAATCGAGTGACATAAAATGCTTCACATTCCTGTAGTACCTATAGGTACTACTCAGAACTCGAGAACCATTTTTCCCTCTTCCACTGCAATTCTCTCATATTTGAGTGTTTCAAGTTGTTAGGTCGGAGCAGAGTACATTAATTCATGCATTATTAAAGAAACATATGAATCTCCAATGTAGATATGTCCATTGATTTATTAGTCATAAATTATTCTTGTGCATCAGAGACCTATATCGTTATCTGTTGAAATCTCTATTACCCGGCGGGAACTTGGCATTCCCATGACAAATGCGCTGCTCTGCCAGCCACAACACTTATCATTGGGTTTGAATATTTTTTAAGGTTTCCACTCAGTTTCTTAAAGAATGTGGGTTACCACTAAGTAGAGAGTCCATCGCACACTCACCCACCCAGTATCTTGACTTTTATGGCGAAACATAGGTTTTGAACAACAATTCAATAGCAACATTTCACCGGAAATTTAAAATTTTGAGATTACCTGAATACGAAAATATTCTTTTCTTTTTAAAGTCCGTGTGTTGTCTGATGTGTATTTGTTATCACAATATCTAAAATATATGGAATGTAATTTAATAAAAATGTTATAGCCGTCTTTGAAAAATCAATCTTTCAGAAACATTTTCCATGTAAAGCGCAGTTTGGGATAGAGGATTCAAATACCAAGATGTATATTTAACCGACTATTCCGACAAACACAAACACACACACACACACACACACACACACACACACACACACACACACACACACACACACACACACACACAAACGTCTGCCTGTGTGTGTATCTGGGGACAGCATAACTCAAAAACGAAAAGTCGGTTAAAAATCAAAGTTGGTATTTAAGTTTAATGTCTTTCAAGGATGCAACACGAAGATTTTGAAGAAAATAGTCCCAACCTAAACTACCCTTTACATGGAACATTTTTCGAAAATTTTGATTTTCTTAAAAATGGCTCTTAACGATTTGGATTAAAATGTTATATGTTTGAGATAATTTGATGACAAATAAAATGCATATCTTGAATTTTCTGGCTATAGCCGTTGTAGTTGTATTTACCCTGGACGACTTTTGCATAACTGGTAAACCGTTAGAGATAGAAAAAAAATGTCTGAATAAATTTCCTTGTAGAGTGAACCATTTCGGAGATATTCCTTGTTATTTGTGCGAGTTTCGGAAAACTTAAAATTTTCGTGAAATGGAACATCGTTATTCATTTTGTTATATGTTAAGCGTGCAAAGAGAGCGGGATCTTAAAGCTTTCAAATATTTGACTATCACGCAAAGCCTACTGTATTCTAATATTCCTCTTACACCTACAAGGAAATAAGCAATAAAATAATTTGTACAAATGTTTATCTCCATTAACACAAAGAAGATATAGGAATAAGACTTTGTAAGAATGGTTAGTACAAGAGTAGAGAAAGTCATGTGAGTGCAACGCCAGATCTTTTTTAAAAGTGCTGGTTTGGGGACTCGGGGATCTCAAAACTGTTTCCGGTGAAATCTCGACATTGAAATTTTTGTTGACTGCAATACTTCCCCTAGTTATATGTAGTAGGGAAATTAAAAAAAAAAAAACGCCCTTGTAGCCTAAAGCTATGCATTCCTACATTTACGACCTTAAGTTAATTCGTAGGCCGCCACCTTTTATACCCAGATGTAGGTACATATTTTGGTCCCCGCATTCCGTGTCTCGTCATTCTTGTTTTATCTTGGTGCTTCATCTAGTATAGATCTGACGAAAAATAAATTAATTTCAATTGTTAGTTTTACACGTGCTGCCATTTGGTAATACTCGAGAGATAAAATATTTACCAGTTTTGTTGATGAATATCCTTTATTTTCAACACGGGTGCACCATTAGAAGCGTTTCATCCGACACTGAAAGAGGAACCTGTTAAATAGTCCCGTGTCCTGTATATATTAAAGTTGCCTACGAGAACACAAGAATCCTGCTGCCCTAATCAAGGACCATTACAATTTAAAAAAATGCTCAACAGCAGCTCATACATTGTTTTCTGTTTTAATTGCATGGGTCGCATTTACACAGCTGTAAAATGTTTTAAAGGTGTTATCATTTGGAATTAGGTTTTTTGCTTAACTTCATTGACATACAAGTGCACGAAAAAACACAGGAGAGTAGAAAGTATTTGCACCATTAAATTCTAAAGCTCTATGCTCAGAGAAAACGCTATCTGAAGGCAGTACTGCAGAATTAATAACAACTCAATTAAATTGCTTCAAGTTTCTGATAAGTTATCACTGGCAGCATTTTTATGGAAGCTTAATGTGTTTTACGACTCATTACCATAACCCGAAACTTCAGAAGAGGATGTGTATGCCGCCACGGTTCCTGATAGCAGCTCAGTAAAAGCCTTTGATGAAGCAAGGACTAAAACGAACTTAAGGAGTTAAAGGTGGTAGCGATAGAATAGCAGATGAATTTAAGGTTAGATCAATTGGAAGATTTCCTAGTGGCTATGAATTACTCTGTTTTAAGATAACGAATTGTGGACGTTTGATAAAAAGGAGTACCAACATATTATTATTATTATTATTATTATTATTATTATTATTATTATTATTATTATTATTATTATTATTATTATTATTATTATTATTATTATTATTATTATTATTATTATTATTATTATTATTATTATTATTATTATTATTATTATTATTATTGGTAGCGTACCTGCGTTCTGGCACTGGGTGCACTCAGCCTCGTTAGCTCCATGAAGGACCAATTAAGTAACTACCCTGAAGGAAAGGTAAAGGGCAAACTGTCACCTTACAGTCGGGAGAGTCGGTGCACTGACCCCCGACCACCCCTATCCTGCACTCCTCCGTAGCCTTGGGCGATGGGGGTAAGCTCTGCATACAGGAGACACTCTCAGTATTATTATCAATTATTATTATTATATCTAGTTTCGTAGTTTCATATTTCAATTTCTTTTGCTTATTTCGGTATTCTTTCGATGTTCTAAACCTTTAGAAAGGTCTTTTTCCACTCACGGTACACTATTTTTTAAGTTAGTCTTTCTTGCTCCACCCAATATTCGTTCTTCTTTCCCCTGTCTCCCTTTATACCCTCTTTTCCTCCCTAAGGACGAGAAGCGAAGAGCTGCTCTTTACATAAAAATGTTCGTTATCTTTTAGATTGTCAAAAATTGCCCTCACGAATTTGATTAAGATGCATGTATGAGATATGTGCATGAGAAATAAAATGTGTATCTTGAATTTTCTGGGAATAACCTGGAAAAGTCCCGTTCCATCTTCAAGGAGTTGTATAACAATACTTTGCAATAATTGTCCTTATAATTTATTTTTAGAAGAATTTTGTGCATATGTAAAAACCTCCCCAATGGACCAACCGTATCTTATGAGAGATAAGGTTTTTGGGATATCAGTGCGCAGATATCGCGTGATACTCGATTAAAATGTGACGAATAAAAAGATCCAAATAACAAATTCATCTGTCGTGAAAGTTAAATGGAATAATTAAACAAACTTCAACACATCTGTAGTACTGGCAACAGTACTGGCAACAGAGTAGGACTGAACTGGCGAATGTTATGTTTACTAATCGGCTTCTGATACCCCATGCAGGCGTTCACACCTGTGACGAGTGGAAGACCAATTTTCAAGAAGTTTTCTAGGTAAAGGGTAGTTTAGGATGAAAGAATTTTCTTCAAAATCTTGTTGTTGCATCCTTGAAAGATACTAAACTTAAATGCCAACTTTTGTTCGTAACCGACTTTTGGTTTTTGAGTTACGCTTTTCACACACAAACACATCCACACGCAGGTTTTTTTAAAAAAAATATTTCTTTGTATCTCAGGGTTCTCAAAATATATATTTCGGGTGAAATCTCAACATTGAATTTTTGGGTAGGGCACCATACTTCCCCTATGTAGTTAGAGGAAGTAAAACCACAGAAAAGAGAAGATATCTGGGATCGAACTTGGGACCTTACAAATGTGAGTTATGCAACACTGGATTTTTATAGTTTAAAATGTTGCCAATGGTATGATGCCCTTATCTGATATACTACAGGTTTCCTAATGTAATAGACAATTTCTTTTTCATCCCTTGGCCCTTGCGCCGTGTTCGTCACTTCTCTAGGGGTGTGGGAAGACTTTGGCGGCACCAGAGTTTCAAATGACGGCGACAGTCATTTGAGGACCTGGGAAACGCCGTTAGATGCTAACCGTCTTGGTGACAGCTTTAAGAGCTTCCTCTTGTCCTGCCTTCTTGCGTTTCCTTTCTTACTTTATCTCTCTTCTCGGCACTTTCAGCATTTTAAAAAGGCATAAAAACAGAATGAAAAGATGTACTGCCTTGAAATGATTATCTCTGAAGATAAACCATAATATCCTCTGTCATCCCGAAATACTGCTCCTCTTATCTTGAAGAGGAAATGTCCAAGAGTTTAGGGAACGAATTAGACCTGCATATGTTCTACCTCTACCTTTAGAAACGAGATGGAAATGTATCTACGCATGTGTAAATTCTTAGGTGTGTTTGGGTTTATGATAATGATGCTATAAAGTTTGTTGTTTATTGATTTATTATTTATTTATTCATTATTTATGTATTTATTTATTCCAACGACCCTGCCAAATGCCAGGATCATGTCATCAATGCCGGTGTGGAGGAATTTTGTCCCGTAGATTTTTTTAACACGTTAGTGTTAACACGACAGTATGTCTACTGTCGCTTTTAAGCTCACTTAAAAACTATAGCTCTGTGGCGAGTTTGACCCTACGACCTCGGGATCAATAAGTCAGTGTCTAATAGAGCCACCCAGATCTACTTAGATAAGTTTCTCTACTCCTCTCTACGGTAGACAGCAGAACTATTGTATTTCTCCCGAAATAATACTTCTATTGTTGAGTTGTTTTAGTTATATTGAGGTTTGGAAATACATTTATGTTTCATATAATTGTATAGTTGAATTATTATGTTATCTATGTTAACATTTTAGGAATACAGTTATGTTTAACATTGTTGATAGTGTATTCTGAATTATTTTGATATTTTGTGGTTTGGAAATACAATTACTACGAGCTGCTGTGATATGATGTGGTTTGGCAATAAAACTTATTGAACTGTTGTGGTGTTGGGGTTTTGAAATACAATTATTGTTCAATTGCTGTGGTGTGGTATGAATTTTAAATACAATTGTTATTGAATTATTGTGGTATGTTGTGGTTTTAAAATATAATTGTTACTAAGTTGACATGTGGTATGGAAATACAATTATTTTTAGTTGTTGTAATTTGAGAGTACAATTATTATTGAATTGTTGCGTTATGTTGTAGATGTGAAATAGAATTTTACTGGATTGTTGTATATCATGACTTGGGAATGCAATTCAATGTTTGTCTTTGTTGAGGTATTGTTGAGTTATTGTTATATATTGCGATTTAGGAATACAGTTGATGTGTTTCACATTGTTAGTCCAGTATTGTGGAGTTATTGTATTATGTTGAGGTTGAATAATACAATTCATATGTTTCGCATAGTTGATGTAATATTGTTGAATTATTATAGGAATTCAGGTTTAATAATACGGCTTATATGTTTGTATTGTTAATGTAGTATTGCTGAATTTTTGTTTTGAGGGCATCTGGACCATAAAAATGTTTTACAAAAAGATACTTTTGTGACCTTATGCGTGTCTGTGAAGAGCATAGCTGAAAAACTAATACTCTGATAAATACGAAATTAATACATAAATTTTGCCTTCGCAGAGACTGCAACACTAAACTATATGCGTAAGAATATCCCTACCACAAAAATACTTCGTTCTTTATTTTTTCAAAAATGGCTCTAAATATTTTGATTTAATTAAGATATATTTAAAATGTTTGAATAACTGATGAAATGTATATTGTTTCCCATAAATGGCCTATGATTTCGTTTCGACTATCAAACCATAAGAGACAGGAAAAGAAAGATATTACTCAAAAAATGTGTAGCTCGTTAAAATAAACAGTTTACTTATAGTTCCAGTGAAAGTCCAGTTCCTTACAAAGCGACAGCTTTATTTGTGTCAAGCTACCGCAAAGCTAGAATCAAAGAAGCCAAGATGGAAATGCAAACAACGACCCAACTATAATTAAATACACCTTGTAGATTTAATTATTTATAGAGTACGTATTCATTCTAGCGCACCTTCGGGATTCTCTGCAGCTGCCTGTCAGACTTGCCGAGGTCTTAGCGGACGACAAAACAGTGGCTGATCGAGTTTTTAAGTTTTTAGTGGAGTGTAATATCAATTTGAGGATTTAAAATTTTAGTTATCTCTTTATGCTTTTGGACATATTTATCACCTTGTTTCATATCTGGCTATTGTCACTGTTTTTTACCTTTTGTCTATATTTTTCTTGTTGCTAGTATTTTTATTTTTGAGTAAAATTTATATCTGGCTATTGCCATGAATCTTTTAAGGGCGCTGATGACTTCGAAGTTGAGCGCCCTTAAACCAAACCAAACCAAACCCACAAACCAACTTCCAGTCTTTCGTATTCATAGCTGGGATTCTATTCCAACTTTGTTACATTATAATATATTCCGTTCGTTGCGTGTAAGTATCCTTGTTCGCAGGCAAAATGCAATTAGGACAATAACAATAAAGAACAAACTACTCGTACATGTAGATATGCAATTTGTCCTTTAGATCAAACATAAGAGGGGGTTATTAACGCTGCAACAGTTGCAGTACAATTACATGATTGACGTAAAAACACTTGGGTTTTTGTCTTCCGACTGTTCAAGAAAATATTTACTTTTGCAGCTGTATATGTACACGTTTATGTGATCATAAATGGAAACTGCCCAATAATGACTGTCATTAAGCCAATTATAAGTAAACATCAAGAAAATGACAGTTATAAACGTCCTATCAGGTGTCTGTGTTCTTTAATTCATGTGGAGTAATTCATTAGGTATACTTTGGGTTATATAGAGATAACATGCCGTGACCTCATTCTCCTCTTCCTCTTTGCGCTCACCACCCGCTTCCAGGTCTTCACTCTCTCCGGTCTGTAGGTTCCTCTGCTCCCCGAAGGGCGTCTGACCCTAGGCACTGGCTTGTAAGCACTAGGGATGTAACTTCTACATAAGGGAAGGGTAATCAGGTAAAGAAGAAGCAGAAGAAGAAGATTTTTTTTAAATTAACGTCCTCCAACATTGTGTCATCGGACGAATGAATGAAATGGGTGAAATGATGCTCAAATGAGCCCGAGGTCCATGGAGCTTTAAGTTACCTGACATTGTTTTCAGTCTTTTCAGGGCAGGGAAAACCTCGGAAAAAAACCTTACCCGGATAACTTACCCTAAGCGATATTCGAACTCGCGACCTCTTGAACGTGAGGCAGACACGCTAACCATCACGCTATCGAGGCGGGCAAGAAGAAGAAGAAGATAAAATGACCATGGAAACACGCCTGTCATTAGTGTTATTAGAAAACTTTATTTTATTGCAGACCTTTTAATATGCTTTATACAGGTGCAATAATATTTGTAAAGAAATCTTTGGATAACTGATATAGGAGAAAAAAAATGTGTTGCACTCACATGACTTTCTCTTATCTTGTGCTACTAACCATTCTTACAAGCTCTTATTCGTGTTACCTGAGCTAAACATTTGCAGAAATTATCTTGTTTATCTTCTAGTCGGTGCCTTTAACCTCCCGGGTCATACCAGCGGCTTTTTAAGTTTGGAGCAATTGTTTATTGGCAATAACGTTTAAGGGCATATAGTGGTATTAATCTTTGGGGTAAATTAAAATTGCGTTTTTACTTATTGACAAACTTTGACCGCTGTGTTTTTCAGCAACTCATTTTACATTGGGGGTGAAAGACCACTTTATTTTGCTCAGAGGCCTCTTTATGAGGCTTAATGTTCATTTCCTTACCATAAGCCATCGGCTTCACTTCCCTTCCAAAGGAAGCAACGCTAAGAATTTAATAATAATCCTTAGGGCGCTTCTCCTATGCAGAGGTTAACCTTGTCGCCAAACAGATGCGTCCTCCAGCCACCGCCAAGCCTACGGAGGAGTGCAGGATATGGGTGGCAGAGATCATCACGTTAACTCCTCGACCGCAAGGCGACGAGGCCAGAGGTAGGCGTGACACCACTGGACTACGGGATTGGTGACTTAAGAATTCTTATGTCCACAATAATCCGGCTAATTTGAACCCACGACCTTGGAAACCAGGCTAACAAACCTTTGGACTGCAGAGGGAGACAATCTTCGGGAAGGCTGTTCACTTTTGCTTCATTACACGAATTACTTATATTTTGCTACATATGCTACTTTTCTTGTAATACCTGAACCGGTTTAGGTATTCCTGCCTTAAAGGAAGTAAATCGAAAGGGAATGATTTTAAAGGCCAAAGGAAATTTACTAGTTACTGATTCATAGGAGAACCAGGTGAGTTTAATCCCAGCGACTGCAATCAAATGTGGCTGTAGTTATGGATGAGCAATGAGATGCATGCGTTGATGATGATGAACATTATGGTGATGGTGATGACAATGACAATTCTAACAATTGACTAACATCTTTATTGCCGAATGGCAATACTATACATTAGAGCGCTAATGTCACTCCCTCTCTCACACACACACAGACACACACACAATAATAATAATAACAATAACAATAATAATAATAATAATAATAATAGTAATAGTAATAGTAATAATAGTAATAGTAATAATAGTAATAGTAATAATAGTAATAGTAATAATAGTAATAGTAATAGTAATAATAGTAATAGTAATAGTAATAGTAATAGTAATAGTAATAGTAATAGTAATAGTAATAGTAATAATAGTAATAGTAATAGTAATAGTAATAATAGTAATAGTAATAATAGTAATAGTAATAGTAATAATAGTAATAGTAATAATAGTAATAGTAATAATAGTAATAGTAATAATAGTAATAGTAATAATAGTAATAGTAATGGTAATAGTAATGGTAATAATAATTCGATCCAAATCCTCAAATCAGCATATATTATCCTCAAAGTTATACACAATCTCGATCTAGTTACCTAATACTCATGTCGACAATATGCCTGCTGTACATGGAGTTCTGGGTTCGATTCCCGGCTGAGAGGCTGAAAACTTATCTACCACTAGGATTATTTCACATTCTCTCTAGAGCCTGGAAGTATGATGGATGCGTGAATGTGTGTGAATTTAGTGTAATAAACTAACAAATATATATATATATATATATATATATATATATATATATATATATATATATATATATATATATATATATATATATATATATCAATGTAATAGAAACCCAAATTTCAAAACCACCGTTGAGCGAATGAACACCATTGCCCTGAGCAATTGCTCCAAGGGATTAAAAGCCGCCGATCTGACCTTCCTTCGATGTTAAAAGCGGCATATAAGTGGAACATTAAAAAACATATTTCAGTAGACAAAATATGGAAACAAATGCTATCCGAGGTTAAATTTTACTACCTCCCCCCCCCCCCCCCCCCCCCTGACATTATGTGAGTCACCTGTTACGATATAGCTTGTTGTGGTTTAGGGTACACAGACCGGTTTTTGTTTATTATATTATCATTAGCTCGGTTTTTGTGTTGAGCCTTATTGTATTAGCAAAACATATTTCAGTAATCCTACCTAATCAAAACAAGCACTCGGTTTCTAATAGAAGTTTCGCCGCTGTTTAATATGACTCATCAGTGGAATGGGACTTAAGTATGGCAACGCATGTACTGCGTGGTCTTTAATTGGGAATAGACAATCCCCTGGTCACGAAATACCTTGTTAAACTGATCAACATGTGCCGAACATCGAAATGTCTTCAAAACCATGAGATGTAGAGTCCCTAATAAGTTCAGTCGGCGTCAAAATAATAACCCCGTCACACTTTGTGAACACGTCCAAAAAAGTCAAATTGTTAACTAATTAATGAGATGAGTCAGTAGCAGAAATACCAAAGTTGGTGAAGGTTACTGGGAAAGACCTAAGATTCTCGTTTTTTATATCAGGTTTATCTTGTAAATATTAAAGTTGATTTATTTATTCTTTTGAGTAACGTTTCACTGTTTGTCTTACTTGTGTATTACTTTCTTTATTATGCAAAGAACGGTTAACATGCGGCGCGTCAAAGCCAGGTGAGAAAATGTCCTGCAACGCTTTTGTTCTCATTTAACCTAGATACTAAAATGTTTCTCGTTTAAGTTAAGCTAATGCAAATCCTGGGCTCTTAAGGCTTTTATACCTGTGCCCCACAAGGGGCACCCGGAGCGAAGGGTGAGGTGAGAGGAGACACAGGGCGGCTGAGGACAAGACAGGGTTCATATCAGTTTCAGACTGAAATTCTCCAGTGGCATTTTGGCAAGCTGTACAATCCGCTGCAGATGGGCACTTCCTACTGACTGAAAAACCGGAGACTGTACATCCGGGGATCATCCTGTTTCCCTGCCTTATAGCGTCCGAGGCAACTGTCGACGCGACTCTTCCCTCAAATAACCAAGTGGATGAAGTGAAATGACATAAAGTGAAATGGAGGATAAAAAATCAAAATAAAATCCACATATCTATAGCCCCGGCATCTAGAATCTACATCAAGACATAGTATTCAGAAATTTTACTTTTATTAAATTTATTATCAATTTATATATACATGTAGTCCGCATTTGCAGATCAGATAACTACTAACAAACATAACCTAGAAAAGAAAATAATATTTATCTTCTCTATGCTCTGCTTTCCTTCTCCAGTCTTCCAGAATTGACTTCTATTAATTCTATGGTACATCTCTTGTTCATTTAAGTTCTGGCAGACCTCCTTAATGTTTCTACAGGTGAAACTCTTCTCTTCTTCTGGGGGTCTCGTGGCTATATCCATTTCTCGTGTACTCCTCCATTGCTTTTGTGGTCTTGCTCGTCATTTCTTACAATATTGGGAAATCCTTATCTGATCTTGTGATGTTCCAGATCCTTTTTCCAGCTAAATATTGTCTTCTTTCCTCCAAAGGAGTATGATTTTTATCACATCGAAGAGTGAATGCTCAGGTGTGTCCGGAACATTGCACAAATCATACTTGACGGTTTCTCGACATTATATTTTAGGTGTTAAAAGATCCATGTCGTGTGAGAGACTGAATTCCACGTCTAGTAGGTTTAAGGTGTAACTTCAAACGTTCCTTCGTCCTTGTTCGATATTTGGCCATTCAGTTAGAAGTGTGTCCTGAACATCGCGTTTTGTAGCGCAATTTCTACCTATGATATCTCTTATCCCATCATATTTTCTCTTCTTGAGCCAATACAATGCTCATCTTAGTCGAATTGAGGGAGAAGAAGTTTGGGGAATGTAATGAACCTCCCCAGCATTCACCTTGCGAGGCGGGGGAACTCCCCAGAAAATGGCAAGGAAGATCGAACACAGGAATAGAACTCACGACTTGCTGACGTTACAGCCTGTGTCATCCAGCTTGGCTAAAGTACAATATGTGCCTAGCCATCACACATTATCACCTTTCAGTATCAAGAGAAGCTATTGAAATAAGAACCAGGTTGATAAACTGAAGAAAAGCCTAAATTTGTTCTCTTAGGAAATGTTGTGCTGCCATCTCTGATTGCTCCGTTTCGGATACAGGCGTGCATATCAGGATGCATAACTTTGAGCATTGAGGAATTTTTAAATTTATTTATTCATTCATGCCTATCTGCTTACATGTCAGTTCTTACAGCTTTCTGGATTTTCTCGAGGACACTTCTGGGTTCTTCTACATCCCCATACATTCATGCCATGAACTCTTCTGGCAATGAGGGCTATCATTGTAACAGGTTTCCACTATTGAAGAAAAATAAGGTTTACTTACCCAATACTTCAGCATACATAGCGGGGTGTGTACCTATCAAGAAGACAAAGAAGGACGACATAAATCAATTACTGAAATATGTGCCACATGCGTTCAAAAACCTTTACGATGAATTAATGTTACTGTTAGTTTGTGAATAAAAACAGATTTTAGATCCATGAAGTTGTCATTATCAGCTAAGGAAGTGTAGTTATACATTACAAAAATGTGTGAAATGGATCTACTGAGTAGTGTTTTGAATAATAAAGAACAGGGTTAATAATTAAACTAAAATTATTATAACTTCAATTTCAGATTTTATTGCAGAAAAGGACTTCAGTCAGCAATTTTCAAAAAGATTTTACTAGAAATAAAATAATTCTGAATTGTGTTTTAGTAGTGCATAATATATACTGCACATAGAAAAACAATTCTGTGAAAGGAAAATAATATAAACCAAATGAAACAACTTTTAAACAGTATTTTTTGTGTTTATCTCAAAACTACATAAAAGTAATCGTATCACGTCTGATATGTGTTTGAATAAAATATGACAGTAATTGCAGAATTTAGAAATTTCACCTATGCGTACCTTAGAGTGCATACCCAAGTCCACACCTCACGCTACGTCACTATTGTATCTATAACGAAATATGCAATAAAACCATTTCGATATTCTACATTGGCGATAGCAAAGATTCTTATCGGGTCCAAGAATTTAAAAATAATTCAATACAAGTAGGAAACAGCTACAAGAGAGAAATAGATACAATGAAACTATAGAGTTCTTGAATAATGAAGATTAAACTTCTTCAGTAAGAACTGACCATACTGTTCCTTATTATTTTGGGCTGGACTAATGGGTTTACTAATTTTAATTACGGCAAATAGAAGCATGTACCACTGCATTGCACCCAAAAATTTGATACCTAGCTGCCACCTGAAGTATGTTCTTTGGGGCCCTTTGAGTTTAAAAATAGGACATTTTAGAAAAAAAGATGCGCTGATGCGTGTAGGTGTAGACTGTGAACGGCAAAATTGGGAAACGAAAATTACTGAAATACTAACTTGGTGTTTCATTTGAGCATCTTCCCAGGATGCGACACGATTTTAAAGCATTCACTATTCTAGATTGCTATTTAAATGGAAGAAGTGGAAGATTTTTCAAAAATCTTGGTCTACTATATATAATAGAACAGTGATTATCTGAGTTAAAGAGGACGGACGGTACCTCGGATAATAGTAAACTTGGAAAAGACGGACTCTATCAAACATCAATAGGGAAACGTATGGTCTACTGGTGAAATGAATGTAAACATGGTCAAAGATGTGAAAAGAAAGCCATCTACTCTATTATCAAATGAAAAATGACCCATACACAATTACTAATGCAAAACAAGGAAAAAATGAACTACAGTACATAGATACTTACAGGTTCCAGTAAAAAAGGTTTATTTCTTCAAGAAGTCCATAAGTATTTTCTGCTTGACGGAGCTCGCTCGCTTCTTTGCCACCGTTTTACGCAATTGTAGCAGTAGAAGGTCTGTTGAAGTTGTTTCTGACTGTTGCTCTAGGCACTTGATGGTAAATTCATTGACACTTTCATTTTCCTCAGCCTCTACTATCATCTCATCGGTCATGTCCAATTCGTCTGGGTTGATCCTCTCGGCTACACCGTTTTCAGTAATTGTTTCGTGTGCAAATATGTGAACTAACTGTGCAAGGTTGAGGTCCTCGTGATCTATGGGCAAAGTTTCTTGATTTTTCGTGTCGTTTAATAACTTGCTCCTTGACTTCTGAAGAGTAGAACTTTTCGTCTCGTTCCATACCTTAGCTGACATGTAAACAACATCTTTGATTGTGATTTTTCAAGAATCTGTACATGTTTTCATCAATGGCTCTGATGAAGCTTTTCAAAAGTTAGCGTTCAGGTTTTCCTGCATACATTGGTCCATGAACTGAAGAAGAGGCGTGATGTTGGGGGGTGAAAAATGGTGGTTAATACGCCAGAAATAATTTCTCCTATCATTCCTTTGTACGCCGTTTCTGTTTTTACACTACATACTTTGCGGGGTACACCTAAGCACCCAACGTTCGCTTCTTTTTTCACCACCACGCTAAGAGAACGATATAGAAATAGCTCCCTTAATCCAAAGCCTGCGGGGTTCCGTTTCCAAGAGCTCCTAGTGAAGCTTGGAGTGGAACTGCCTGTGATGTTCGCCAAGGGCGAGAGACTTTCCCCCCCTTGGCTATCTGGTACGCCCCATGTAGATCTTGGGATGACCATACACCAGAAATCCACGATGCCTATTTCAGGTATCCGCACGTGTTTCTTAGAATTTTTGTCAGGCTACACTGGCCGTCGATGTATATACACCGATGGGTCAAAGGGCTCCAACGGTGTTGGATGTGCTTATGTTTATGGAACCGAACCATATACATTCGGTTTTCCAAATAGCACCTCCATTTTTACTGCAGAGCTTTATGCAATTTATCGAGCCGTTTTGTATGTTCGCCGTCGTAAATTAGGTGACTGCCTGATTTTGAGCGATTCCCTTAGTGCACTGCAGAGCCTTTGTCAGTTGTACAACCCCCACCCTATTGTACAACGTATCCAGGATGCCCTCCATGTTTTACACGCTTCTGGTGTTGACGTGGTGTGTGCATGGATTCCTGGTCACGTAGGTTTGCCTGGGAATGAAATGGCAGATTTAGCAGCAAAGACGGCAACTACAGAACCCAGAATTATCATCTCACGTGTTACTTCTGAAGACTTTAGGCTTGAAGTGCGGAGAGCGGTGCTGTCGTCCTGGCACGACGAGTGGTCAGCTCTCCGCGGTAATAAGCTTAGAGAAGTGAAAGAGCTTCCGATAAACTGGGTAACTTCCTGTCGCACATCTCGTCGCGAGGAGGTTAGTTTGGCTCGATTAAGAATAGGGCACTGCAATTTTTCGCACGGTTACCTATTTAAAAGGGACCCTGCGCCTCTATGTCCGCTGTGTGACAACGTTTTGTCGGTTCGCCACGTGCTCCTAGAGTGTTACTCTCTAGCGGACCTTCGGGATTCTCTGCAGCTGCCTGCCAGACTTGCAGAGGTCCTAGCGGACGACAAAAGAGCGGTCGATAGAGTTTTTAATTTTTTAGCGCAATGCAATATAAATTTGAGGATTTAAATTTTTAATTATGTTTCTGATTTTGGACATATTTATCACCTTGTTTCATATCTGGCATTGCCACTGCTTTTTACCTTTGTATATTTATCTTGTTGCTAGTATTTTTATTTTTTGAGTGAAATTTATATCTGGCTATTGCCATGAGTCTGTTAAGGGCGCTGATGACCTAGAAGTTGAGCGCCCTTAAACCAAATCCAATCCAACCAATCAATGCGGGGTACACTTCTTAAAACGAGACCTCGTTTACCCTGGAACTAGGTCAGTAGGGATTCGGATAACCGCAGCTCTACTGCATATATATATATATATTGAATTATCTCTGAAATCATTCCCACACTGAGTGATTTTGGCACACCGAGTTATTCCTTATTTGTTTGAATTTTTAGATACATAGGTATACCTTCGTCAAATTGGAAATCATTATTCGTTTCTTTATGTCCTGAGCATGCCAAGAGAATGGATTTTCAAAGCCATCACATAGCGATCAGCTTTTAAGGGATTTGACTATCACTTAAGTCCAATCTATTCATCTATTTCCATTGTAGCTATAAGGATATATCTAGATATCATTTCTGCAACCGTCTGTCTTAATATGAAGTGGATAGAACAGTGTTTTCGAAGAATATTTTTAACAAGAATGAGCAGAGTAAATAATTTGAGTACACATATACAACTTAGTTGTATTTTCATTAACACCTTCCTCCGGAGTTTTCCTGATGCTATTTTGCTCATTGTCTCAAGCTTATCTGCCGTGAAACGCGAGAAGATTGTTGCAGGAACTTTGGAAGATGGAAGGGTCTTTTAGTTGACAGATACATGGTACAGACACATGTACAAAAATATCGATTGCTTTATCGAAGGATCCCATCTCCCATGACGTCTGAAGGCGTTAAATCAACTTGCGAGATCTACGGAACAATGGCTCCTAAAACAATAGCTTCAGGGTTAAAGTGTCATTCAAAACACGATGGGAATGGAATTTCTGAGTATCTTCAGCACGGATCAGGGATCTTTATAACGGTGCTATGCCAAAGTTTACATGTGCCACACAAATGTCCTAAAACTGAAGCAGTCAAGAGTGCCTAATAGTAGCTTTTCATGTCAAACAACTAAGGAGGCTTGTATTTCACCAAAAAAACGGAGTTTAAACAATCTTAAAATGCCACCCATATGATTCTAGGAGAATGTCCAATAGGAATAATGAATAAATACATTTTTTCCTTGTTAACGACACTATCAATTACCGGGATCATGCGAGTGCTGACGGTGTACCGGGGTTTCGTCTCACAGGAGCTGCTTTTACATGTGAGTAAAGCTACTGACTGTCAGATTTTAAGCATATCTACAAACAGTCAGTATGGGTTGGGTTTGAACCCGCGATCTAGGGATCTAACCAGTGTCTAACCAATTGATGCATGCAGTCTGACGGAGATGGTTGAGTTTGTATAAATGCGATACAGTGCATAAAGGCTTGCATCCTTTTATTTTTAATAATAAGGACCTGTAAATTACTGCTTAAAGTATTTTGAAGATCCAATAAAATGCAAAATTGACTCAAAATGCTATATAAAACAATATATGTAGACATTTATGGGATAATGTTTAAATTATGTGTATAAACCTAAATTATATGTTTGTGGAAGTTTGCATATGTGCAGCAAACTTCGAGCAGTCACATGAAAGAAAGTGGGAAAACTGTTTTGCTTCTCTCAGGATGTAAGAAAACTTTTTAACCCTGACACTGTTGGCCAAGTATTGTCAGCAGATTTAAAGATTTAAGTGAGAGTAAAAGAAAGATCCCATTCTTTGATTGTTAATATTTTAAAGTAGTAAACTTTTAATGTGTTTTTACATTTGAGATTCTAGAGAGATGTGAAAATTATTAGACTTCAGGTCATTTTACAGAATAATTATTAATTATTGTAAATTCTTTGAAACTATCTTACAGATGTCTAAAATCTAATCAGTGGCCTTTGTAGTACCAAACACATATATTAAGCTATAAATTCCTATTTTCCTCTTAATTTTCTTGTGAATAAGCAGTTTTCATGGCCTGAAAAATCTAAGTAAAATACAAAGTTAAGCATCTTAGAACAGAGTATCTACTATTTAGTTTCTAGATATGATCTAGAATTTTAATAACTGAAAAGACCCATGTGGTACAGAATAAAAGGTTAAATCTATCATTTTATAAGTAATCTATGTAACGTAAACCATAAGTAAATTAAGGTTATGCTACATAAACTGCAGCAGTGTGTTTTGACACAGTTTGTCTGTTTCTCTTGGTGTTTTCTGGTTTAGAATTTTCTTTATTGCGAGTACTTCAAGTGAAGATTCCCAAAATCGTTTCATAACTGCCATTTATGTGCACACTAATCATACGATTGTTACTGTATCGATAGTTTGGTCAAAGAACTTATGTGGGGAGATGGTTTAATTGCAAATTTTAACATTGAAACTGACAACTGAATGCACAATTTAATACTCTTTTATTTCATTACAACCTCAAATACCCGGCGTTGCCAGTGATTAGACGATTTATCCCTACAACTTTTAAACTTAGATTGTACTAGCCCAATAGGCTAGAGATATTTAAGAAGTATTAGACCTACTTCATGCAATTAAAATAGGTAATTAAACCGTTAAGATACTACAGGGAACAAGAAATAAAATGAATGAATGAATAAATAAATAAATAAAAGCAGTGTAACAATTGAACGTTCAGCAAAGGGCTGACAAATATCTAATGAATACTTTAATCCATTATCATCCATGTCAGTTAATAGGAAAATATCGAACTGTTTCCGATTTGCGGTATTTACATTCCAAAACGCTACTAATTTATAAACCAATCCAATATCACACGTTTCATGCTTGTCACTTGCACTACTTCTGTATCACTTCCTATTGCTAACGTTTCCTGTACCAGATTTCGTTATTTAAGTGTCTGGTCCGAAGAACTAATCCATGGTCAGCGTTGTTTGACACTAGCTATGACGTAGGATTATTGGGGGTTGGTGCCGGACAGTCAGGACGGTAAACAGATAAGCAGCGCCCTTCCCAGCATAAACCCTTAAGCGCTGTTGCCAGATAACTAGAATTTTCTGTAAATTTATCTATCTCGAACGCTCTGAAACTACGTGGAAATTGCCCACGACTATATAAGCGAGTGCTCTCGTGAGGCAAGTGGCCTCTCTGAGTATTTAGTGAATAATATAGTCAGCAAGTGAGTCAGCGAGTATGTATTTGTTCTCCGCGCGAGTTGGTGACGGCTGTGGTGACACAGTTAATGCTGTTACTGCAAGGATTAGATACGTCTTATGTTCGACTCCCTAACGAGTGAACCGTCCAGCAGAAGAAGCTACGTCGGGTGTATTGTGTTCGAGGCTAGCGCGAAATACAGGCTACGGCCGGATTGCGTCATCTTTGGAACAGCTGATTGAAGAGAACCGACCGAAGGCGAACGTGAATGACTTCCCCGTTTGGAGGAACAGCGTAAGGAAGTGATATCCATTGAATTGTCACTCATTATTGAAAATAAAAACACGTAACACGTACCTGCACAATATTAAAATACGTTACATAAATAATAAATCTCATATCAATATAATAAAGATTAACTATCTACCTCAATAGCTGCTGTTATTATCATCAAATTGTAAACACGAGGCACATGATTATTGCCAAACTTAATTCCACTGAAACTGAATATATACATGTAAATGGAAATATTCCATCCACAATATTTTGATTTTTAATGGCCCATTGTGACTAACCAATGTATTATTATAACTAGTCAATCATATTAAAATAATGGTAATTTGATATGTTGCCTACCCCGGAGAAGCTGGAAGACTTATTTTTCAATATCACTTGTATAAAGTACTTACCAATGTATCCACTTACCTCACATAATATTTATTAATGATGGAATCTATAAATGTTAACTTATTATCAGCGGGGCATATATAGTTTTCTCAGTTTCAGTTTTGTTAATTGAGAGAAAGTTAGGCCTGGTGCCGGTACAAAGGACCCGGCTTACAGGCTACAATTAACATTAACTTACAATTATAAATATTTAAAAAGCTTACAGTTTTTGGGTTTAACAAAACCCATACGGTGACCATACCAAGAAGTTTTTGGGTGTGGATTTGTCCTTCAGATAGGCATCCCAGAAAATGAAGCAAAATACCAATTAAACTTAGTTTATCAACATTTACCACGCTGGTTTGGTAAATTTGCACATAAAATAGCAATTATCCACGATTGGCTAAGCTGTGATACCTATGTTAATATGGAGAAAGAGTTGAGATATGATGTTATAAAGTTAGGTTAGGGTTGCATATTATTATTGATGGCAGGTGTAGATGCTACCTCTGATAACACAGGCTAAATTTTGATAACACAGGACTCTGTCATCCTGTTCATATAGATACACATTAACCTAGGTGTCGTTGCCTACATAATTCCATCATGTGTGAGTAAAGACAGGGGACAAAATTTGACAAGTATAATAGTTTTCTCTTGTTGAAGAAGGTGGGGAAAAATGTAAATGACCTAGCTACTGCCTGTTTTCTAAATTTATTGATTAACTTGGTAAATGTTTTGTTAACATTAATTGCATTTAACTGTTGCCAGAATGGTTTAACAAAAACCAACCCATACCATCTTTAGCTCAACAGTTTTTGGGTGTAGATTTGTCCTTTCAATGTGTTTTATATATATAAACTGTCCTAACTAGTTTTACATCGATACACACTACAACGTCGACCCATATTGTTCAATTATACACCTAAAACATAAGTAGAATCACATACCTTTCAGTACCGGTATCACCATGTTACAATATAGGTTATGGATTCTTGAATTACTTCACTGAAGAATTAACCATTTCTTAAATCACTTAAAATTACACACTATAAATGAAAATAGTCATTTTAGTTTAATAGTTCAACTATAATAAGTAGAACTTACGAAAACCAGGCGAAAAACTGTTCAGTTGCTCAAAAGAAACCTTTAAAAATTGCAGCGAAAAACATTTGTTATAATTCTCGTACTACAACAAGAAAACTACTAAAAATTTAATTTTGATTAATTTACAATATTTACAAATAAACACAATCACTGAAACAACATATACCGCCACTAATTCACTTTCAATTAAACAAAACTAACACGTGTTTCCCCATAACATCCCACACTGGTAGCCATGTTTGTTAGCACGCCAGGTTCTCGGCTATCAGCTGATCGGCCCAGGCCATAGCCTGAGATTCACGCGAGCCTCGTATTGTGTTACACCGCAACGTCGCGGAAGAAAGTGAAAAAAACTCCAGTGCAACGCCCATGAAGGGCCAAGGCTTATCGCCCGGCTGCTGCGTCCCCAACCTCTACCCAGTACAGGCGTCATGAGTGGGGCGCAGTACTGGAGAGTGCTACGTGACAACGCCCCGAGCTCTTCCGGGAAATTACGATGAAGGGTCACTACTTTTCATTAAGTAGCTCCTCAATTGGCCCCTCCGGGACCTAACGAGTCTGAGTGCACCCAATACCAAACCTCCCAGCGGGGGATACATCCCGACACCGGTACCGGGGATCGAACCCGGGTCCTCCGCGCCAGAAGCAGGTGCGCTACCACTGCGCTACGGAGGTGGAACTAGTTCACATACGTGAAAAGACAGTGTGAGCTAAAGTCTCATGAAAGTTGCAGATTATGAAGTGGCCGTAGAAAACTGCAGTCGCAACATGTTCGAGTTTCCTTATAACTTCCACTAACTCCTAGAAGAGTAAACAAATAACTCTCACAGGGTAAACCCTAAAATGGGGGATAGTGTTTATAATATTGGCACTAACTCTCAGTGAAATTAAATCCATTCTAAACCAACATTTGTAGAGATACAGAAGCTTAGAAATCCAAGTAAACTAGTCACTCAGTGATACTCAGTATATTACATTCAAATTTGACCTCGAACAAAGAAAGAGAAAAAGGAAGTTCGCACAGAAAGAGAGAAGGAAGAAAAACAAAAACATGACGAGGGCAGTGGACCCACAAGGTTCCATTCGCGTGTGCGGAAGTCGTCATTTTTCTGGTTCAGTGCTGAGGGCGCCATTGTTGCTCCAGAGGAAGGAACCAGCTGTTAAGTTTATTTTACCTAATTGCCACGAGCCGCGCTGTGTGTCATACCGGACGCGGATATGACGTCGTTCGCAAAACACCTGTAATATCACTTCGCACTTGTAATAATAGTAGCCCCAACCTGAATATGAAGCGCTTTGTTTAACCATTTTAAGAGTTTCATCAGATATATTTTTAAAAAAAGTGTGTTTTCTTGCACGAGAGTTAAATGAACTTCTGAACTGTCTAAAGATCGGGCTCAATAAGATTTAATTCTAACGCCATTGTTGTTTCTTATTGAAACTAAAATCATCATAATTATCATTATCATCATAATCACTGTCGGGCTGCATGCTGGCCTGCTGATTCCAAGGTCGCTGGCTCAAATCCGACTCAGACCGATGGTTTTTAAGTGTGCTTAAAAACGACAGCTCCATGTCAGTAGATTTACTGGCATGTAAAAGAACTCCTGCGGGACGAAATTCCGGTACACCGGCGACGCTGATGTGATCCTGGCAATTGACAGCGTCGTTAAATAAAATAATTTAATTTACTAAATTAATTGCTTTAGCGTGTCATTTAAGTACATATTAGAAAGTGTGAGTGATAAACTTCACACTTTCCCAAGATCTATATTACTTAAAATAAGCAAGTGAGTAATTACTGAGAAATGTAGAAGAAAATTGAAAAGTTAGAGAAATGGAGGACGCTGGAATTGCAGAGCTTGACTTGTCTGTGGATGGAAAGGTTTTTGACTGACAAAATTGATTAATAATCAATATCTGGGATTCTAGTACATAGGATATGATGGGCTAGTATGGGCTAGGATAGGTTGGAATAGGATAGGACGTTGGGGTTGGAATTCGGCATGTTGACCTTGAAGAACATCAAGAGCGGAGCATCCTCGGAAGGAAGGACGAGGCGAGAGGAGACAGTGGACGGCCGACCCAAAGAGTCATAACAGAGCAGAAGCAGGGTTACTTCCAATCCCGGATTCAGAAATCTCCGGTGGTGTATAGTACAACCGGAGTCCCACCCGTGGTCTTAGACATCCCGCTGTCTACTATCTACTATCCTGAAAGAGACCAAGGGTGAAAGGAAATGAAAAATGAAGTGAAAGGGAACGACAGAAAATTTCGGGAATGTAGTGAACCTACCCAGTATTTGCCTGACGACAAGGAGAAATGCGCCCCCGTCCCCTCCCCCCCCCAAAAAAAAAAAAACATGAGTCAGTCACTGGAATCGAACCCGCAATCTCCGCTGCGGTCCACAGACGAATCCTCCTGAGCCATCTCGTTCGTAGGGTTAGCTTAAATTATGACATTTTATAAGTATTTGCGATTTCTAAACCGTATGGTTCTATGCGCACTTCAGCGAGACATTACTTGTAACATATGTAAAACTTAAAACTATTCTTGCAATTTGAGAATATTTGGAAACTATACCTGAATACTATGTTCCGAGCACTTCATACTCAACTTTGCTTTGATAAACTCTTCAAAGAGGTATTGATCCTCACTTGGGATTGAAGGCACGTTCGCCTGCTACCACTGCTCGCTTATAAATATGTATGGTGCATGAATTATTTATCGCGCTTCCAACTTTTAAAAACTGAGCAAGTATGTAATGACGTTAATTTTTAAATGGGCATTAAACACGGATACCGTTTGCAGACGGCATCAGAAATTACACTGTGCGCATTTAATTACTGTGGGAGCCAAAACGTTCCACGTGCCATCGATTTAATGGGTTACAGCTATAAAGAAACGAGATTTCACGAGCACGTGCGCGCGCACACACGTAAGCACTGATGCTGGGCGAAATTGACCGACATAGAGAGCCAAAGTGGTAAGAAACACTACTGACCACTCAAAACTTCCATAATTAAAAATAATTATTATAATCTGTGCCTTTCTCTATTTTTGTATAAGTTCCGTAACATTGAGTTCATTTTTCTATCTACTCTGTTATTTGAAATAAACCTGTACAAAAATCTCTTCACTTCATTATACCATAACGCGGATATCAAAAACCAAATTGATAGTCTGATGAACAAACACGAGATTGTGTTAGAATTATAGTAATTTAATAATGTGACGCCGAGCTCGGCGCACAACAAAGGTTGGATGGGACCAAGCTACTTCACACCACATGTCAGGCTGACGTGCAAACAGAGGTGTCAGATTAAGCTTCCCCATGCCATTCATGCGAGCGAACACGTGTGACTAACAACAATGAAGCGCCCACATAAAGAGGGTTTTCTCCGAAGCCTTCGAGAAGGATCTAGCTACGTCATCGGCGGAGTGTTTGTGGAGATTGAGAAAGGTGACCGTGACTTCCCCTCCTCTGTATAAGTAGGCGAATCAGTGCTTCAGTAAGCCACTCACTGTTGTCACTGGCAGGAAGTTTTCATAGTTCTCCAAAAATGCACAGGTGCTTAATGCGATACTGTGAGTTATGGACCTCAGACTTCCGGTGGGGGTTTTCAGTACGGCACTAATTCGAATCCAACAGCGTGGAGAGTCTCCACTCTCAGGCTTGCCTGGGATTAGAGTCTAAGTAGCCTTTTCCCCCACCACAAAAGAGAGCAGAAACAGAGTTACAGACACGAGTCGGTAAGTGTGTCACAGAATACGAGAGAGCTGTGCGTGCGCGAAAGGTACGTCGGTCATCGGGAAGAAGAGTTCACGAGCTAGAGTGATTGCATCATCATACTTAATGTATGAGAGTCAGAGAAACTGGAAAAAGTCACTGAAAGAACTGAGGCAAGGTTTCGAGAAGTAGTAAGTGAAGACATTTTTGGAGATACGCTTCTGTTTGAGAGCAGAAAGTTCAACATTTCCAGAATCTCTAATAAGGTAATGATTTTAGTGTGCTTCTGAGCACAATTTTTCCCGGCGACTCTCACTTCCTTCGCGCACTTCCGATAAACTGGGTAACCTCCTCTCGCATATCTCATCGCGAGAAGATGATGTCTCTTACGCATTGTCCACTGCAATTTTATGCATGGTTACCTTTTCAAACGGCATCCTGCTCCTCTTTGTCCGCTGTGCGACAACCTTTTGTCGGCCCGTCACACGCTGCTAGAGTTTATTTTCCTAGCGCACCTTAGAGACTCTCTGCAAGTGCCTGTCAGACTAGGCGGGCAAACAGTTATTAATTTATTTATTTACCGACAACGATAAACCTGAAGCTGAAGTTTTAAAGCTTTAGATATCAAAATTTCGTACTTTCTTGGTTCTTTTAATTCTTGTTTTCTTGCCTTGTCTCGTTTGGTTCGAGCATACTTATGCATATTTGCTTTATTAGAAATTTCATTTTACATCGAAATTTATTTCTGGCTTTTGCCAGGACCCATTTTATAATGGCGCTGATGGCCATGTAGTTGAGTGCCCTTAAAACTTACGGTCTGGGTGATTAGACGCTGGCCTGCTGATCCCAAGGTCGCGGGTTCAAATCCGGCCCAGGTCGATGGTTTTTAAGTGTGCTTAAAAACGACGTCTCCATGTTAGCATGTAAAATAACTTTTGCGGGACGAAATTCCGACATACCGGTGACGCTGATGTGATCCTGGAAATTGACAGCGTCGTTAAATAAGAATTTTTTTTAGTACGTTACCACAAAGCGGGAAAATTAGGTTCCATTCCCTACACCGGCGTGGAAATTTTCTCCCGCTGGGAGTTCTTATCCGGGGTGCATTCAGTCTCATTAAGGCCCTGATGGTCCAGATGAGCTACTTAAGAAGTAGCGATGCCTATCCGAAAGCTGCATTTATGGACCGGGAGGGATCGGAGCGCTGAGCGCATTCCAACATCCTGTACTGCACTCCGCTCATGACGCCCACAGTGGGCAAAGTGGAGCACGCAGGGGCCGAGCGGTAGACCTTGACTATGAAAGGGGTGTTGCCGCGGGATTAACTGGTCGTTGCTAAAGCATTAATTGTATGGTATAAAGAATACTTGGGAACTTGTGGTCGGTGAAGATCTATGAATGTATCACTTTTTCTTTAATGAAAGTGCTTGGCATATTAAAACAAATAAAAGAAGGGAGTAACTTTATATAATATCTATAGAGAAGCACGCAGCAGTTCTCCGTCCATTAACATCACTGTTGATGTGTTGCCTGTTGGTTGGCAAAAACTTGCTGTCCTTGTCACCTGTTGGAGTTTTAGCACAGGCCAGGTTAGCATACCACAGATCACTTTTTCTTTCTTTTGTAGGTTTTTACGGCTCGTGCCCGTAATTGCATTATCCTTCTATCAAGTGACATTTTCTCTTCCAATGAAGCCAGTCGGCGCCGAAAAGCTTCACAAAAAACACTCTTGGACACCAATCAGAGCTAATCAGGATCGGAAACCACTTATTTGTTAGTATGGCTAGTCCACCATATATGGCCCACCTTCGTTTATAATTTATCGAGCTAAAATATTCTTGTTGCGAAGGAGGCAACTTTATTTCATTTTTAAAGCCAAACCTCGCCTGTAATTGAGAAGACATCGACCTCGGCTCATTATTCGAGACGTGCGGCAAAACAAAACATTCCAGGTTTGGCAATGGAGTTATGAGTATCGGAGTTTGCCAGCTGCTCCGAAATGAAGAGCTACCAAACTTTTTCTTCCCTTGATGCTTTTTCTAACGTTCCGCAATACTTTATTCCGTCTACATAGGAGCTTTGCTTTCATTATATGTTGCGCTTCTTTCGAATGTTTAAGTATTCTACTTCCATCCCATCTTTGGAGCTGTATTGTCTGATTTTGTCCAAAGTCTATACCGAAGACAGACTCTCCATCTGCAGTTTATTATATTTATTTTTTCGAATGTTTCAGGTAACTACCACAAAATTATAAACAAATAAAATGCGTTTACAAGGGATACTTCAACTTCTGTAGCACTTCAGATAGACGAAGATTTACACATCTGTGGGTATTATCTCTTTCTTCACTCCATGGATTGGGCATTTCCATCTGTTCCATCTTCGCTTTCTTTTTTACTTTATTCCCATTCTTTTCTACAGCGACCGATGTCTCTTTTTCCTACTAGTTTGTCTCTGTTGACTAAAGTGGCATCCTTTCCTCACTCATGCAATTCATGTGCTCTTTCCATTTGTATTTTTTTTTTTTCTTCGATTATGTCATGCAAACTTAAATATTCAACTTCTTTCTTGGTAATTGACAAAGGCCGTGAAAGCCTGCGTACTTATTACACATATTTAGTTATTCTCTGGTTTGGCTTCTTATTAAATCCAACCTAGTGCATCCTTCGGTTCTGCGTAAAAGTCTCGTTTCCGCTGTCTGGATTTTCCGATTGTCATTTGTTTTCATTAGCCACGATTCGTTGTCATACTTGAGTACAGGGACTGCCATGGTCTTAAAAAGCTTTATTTTTGTCTTTTCTTGTTTTGCTCTGTGGAGTTCCTGTTATGGTCCCATATATTTGTTGAAGTTCAAGAAATAAATGCACGGACGAGCTAACAATAACAAACAGAAAAAGCGAAAATATTTGCATTTTTAACTGAGAAAACTGAATAAGAAAGGTACCATAGTGAAAGTCAAAACCTAGAACTCAATCTTCTTACATTATGTCTATCAAACTTCTCTCGCTCATTTTTACCTGTTTTTATTTCCTTAAATGTTTCAAATCTTTTGATCATATGGATCAGCTTCAGAAACTTCTTGATCTGCTTCAAGTATCACAATCAGTTATGTTGTATGTTTCCAGTTTTCTCTAGCAATGAACGAAAAGGGTTCTCCAATTTTCCCGGCCCTTCTACTGCTTCCAACTCTATGAACGTATTCTTCTATATTATCCCGGAAGTCATAGTTAATGTGTAACATCAGAAATATCTGTTGCTCTATGTGAACTTCGCCAGTTTTCAAGCCCTATGGCCTATTAACGGCCTTCACAGGAAGCTGTGCTGTGATGCCACTAATCACGATACCAGAGACTGCTGCACCTGCAAGTCATGCAATAAATCACATTCATAGGATCAGTTATTGAAATGCGAAAGCAGAGTTCACTGATCATTAAATGATTTAACTAAAGACTTGTAAAATCAATGAGCGTTCTAATATTGTACACATTGTGTTTAGTATATTTCCTATGTATGTGTGTTGAGATGTATTTATCTTATTTTCTATATCCCTACCAACATGAAAGCTACGTTACAGTCCAAATAATTATAGTTTGCGTCTTGATCCAGAATTTTCCTTTTTCCTGTAGGTATTATAATTACACATTTCTGCTCAGTCGTCCCAACTAATAGTCCAGATAAATAATTTTGAAGCGTATTTTTGTCGATATTCAGATAATTATGTTTTTCAAAATGTAAGTACGTCAAATTTTGATGTCGTATGCTTCAGTTTGCATCAGACTTCATACCATGAAGATGATATTAATCATGCTGCTTCTGGCTGCTGCAGTCTTTACTTGAACGATGTTGGATCTCAAGGTATGCGTAGGTGTTATTTGTAAAGAGAAAACCAGTTCAAGTTGTTGCATTAATTTTAATATTGGTTAAACTTTTTAACCCTTTATTTGACAGCTTTGTTCTATGAATATAGCGTATTCTTCTATATTATCTGGGAAGTCATAGTTAATCATATGTGTGTCATCGGAAATATCACATCTATTGCTCAAAGTATCTGAACCTCGCCAGGTTTCAAGTCCTCTATGGCCTGTTCACGGCTTCCACAGGAAGATGTACTTTGATGGTACTTATCGCGATAGGTACCAGAAACGATTGCTCCTGCAAGTTATGCAACAAACCACTTATTTAGGATCGCTTAATAAAATGTGAAAGCAGAGTTCACTAATTAAATTATTTAAATAAGACTCGTAAAAACAATGAACATTTTAATATTGTGCACATTGTGCTAAACGAATTTCTTAATTATATGTATTGGAATGTGTTTATCTTATTTAACTTAATATAATTTTGTTTGTTTTCTTGTTTTGTGGAGCTCCTGTTATGGTCCCACATATGTGTTGAAATTCAAGAAATAAATACACGGACGCGGTAACAATAAAAAATAAAAACTGCAAATATATTTGCATTTTTAATTGAGGAAACTAAATACCCAAGGTGCCATGGTGAATAACTGCCAAAGCCTAGAATTCACCCTTGTTAGCTTATGTCTATCAAACTTCTCTCGCAAATTTTCGGCTGCTTTTATTTCCTTAAATGTTTCAAATCTCTTGACCATATGCACCAGCTCCAGGAACTTGATCTGCTTCTTCAAGTATTCCAATCATTTGTTTTGAATGTACCCGGTTTTCTCCAGTAATAAACGAAATGACTTCTCCGGTTTTCCCGGCCCTTCCAGTTCTTCCAACTCTGTGTACATATTCCCATTTTTCAACTATGGGAAGTCATAGTTAATAATATGCGTGACATCGAAAATATCTATCCCTCTGGATGCGATGTTGCTGTAAGTATCTGAACAGCGCCACTTTTGAAGTCCTCTATGGCCTGTTCACGGCTTCCATAGGAAGATGTGCTTTGATGGCTTATATATTGATGCTATCGCTATGCGCGTCAATTTGTAATGTCGCATGCTTCATTTTGCATCAGACCTCATGCCAATGAAGATGTTATTACTGATGATGCCTCTGGCTGCTGCAGTCTTAACTTAAAGGATCTTGGATCTCAAGGTATGCGTGGGTGTTATTTGCGTGACATCGCAAAGGGATACGAAAACCTCCCTTCTAGTTCTTCCAACTCAATGGAGATATTCTTCTATATTACCTGGGAAGGCACAGTTAATAATTTGTGTAACATAGGAAATATCTATGGCCTGCTTCATTTCTGTTATCACGATAACTCTTTGTACCAATTTTTGACATCCTATGCTCCATTTTGCATCAGAGTTCATGCCGATGAAGATATTAATGATGTTTGCTGCTGCTGCAATTTTAACATAAACGATCTTAGATCTCAAGGTGTGCATAGGTGTTATTTGTAAAGACAAAACCAGTTCGAGTTGTTGCATTAATTTTAATACTGAAATCTTGCCACTCACAATATCGCTGCTCGGCTACCTATCTCCGGTCCTTATTTTTGTTGTGACGTAACCCAGAGTGTAGGTGGAGAGGAATTAATGGAAGAGCCTTAAATGAAAATACAATATGTCTGATCTTGTTATATAATGATTGTGTTTTACAGCTTCTTCCTTATTTAATCACTGTATGACCAATAATAATATATCATGCTTTTAAGCACCTCTTGTACAGTTTTACGAAACAAACAGTTATAATAACCCAGTGTTAGGGTAATAAAACTCTCTTTGTCTATTTAAAGTCCTATCTAGTTCTCTTTCTTCAATAATTAAATAATTCAAGTATTCGTCTACTTGGAAAAATATTCCTTATTTTGTAACCATGGGAACAAGAGAAGCACAATTTCTTGTTGCCTCTATTACATTGCGTTCTAACAGATGCAGAGCGAGTAGAAGAGATGTTTTAGAGGGTTTATACATGAAACGGTTTCAACCCTTAGCATTAATTTTTGCTACCTAGTTGCGTTTAGTAAAGATTTCTCTGAACATGAGTTGCTAATGACTAGATGGTGGATTGCTGTGCAAAAAGTCACATGTTTAGTACACACACTATTGCTCTCTTGCAGCTACACAGCTGAAGGTGCTGATGCGAGTATATGTACGACGGCTGCGCGGTATATTTGAAGCAATTATTTTACTTGCTTCACGTTGATGTGAACTTTGAAGCAGAATTGCATAGTCGAATGTTGTTAACTCTTTGAAGTAACAATACTATACGCCGCCAAATATGTCTCGATGTTCCTCTGAATGAGCCCTGTGCCGCCGATAGAAGCTATGAGATTTCTGTCTCTCTCTCTCTCTCTCTCTCTCTCTCTCTCTCTCTCTCTCTCTCTCTCTCTCTGGGTATGCGTGAGTGTTTTTAAAAGGACACAGATTTTGATTATAACTTCTTTTAATAAAGCATCAATCTTTCACTCTACAGTTGAGACGTTGCCGACCAATATACGTGTATTGCCATATAATTCACCAACTAAGTAAGACTATTCACATAATTATACAAACAAATATCATTTTGTGTCCATTGGTTTTCACGTATTTCGACATTCTAACAAATTGTATGTCTGTTCCCTTCGACAGACTACTTACAGGTGTCTGTTTTCTCTATTCAGTATTGTTTATTTAAAATTACTACTCTAATTACTGTTTATTATCATTAACATCAAATGCTTAATTTTTTAAATGGTTAATTTTTTTAAGTATCTATTATTTTGGAATAACAGCCTTCATTCTCCGTGACCAACTAACCTGTATCGCGCGTGACTGCTCACTGCTCCAATAACCAGTTTTTTGTACAATCTACAAACCCTGGCTTGTTTCATCTTACATAGATTTCAGTTATATACATTATTAATTGCGATTCCCGTCAATAATTACGGTATTGCTATTAATAACAAAAGGGATTAACGTTAGCAATAAATATGTAGAACCGAAAGAAATATAGCTATGTGACAGGTAAGTGACAGTGACAATTTAGAAACCTACTCTGCATAGCAAGGTAATGGGACTATTAGTCCAAAAAACCTGTTGTACACCTTTGAAATGTTCAGTGAAGTTGCGAATTTTAACAACGTAACAAGTGAAAATACTGTTTGCTGAGAAACACTATCACTTAGACACAGAGTCTTGAAGTATGAATCTGGGAGTCAAGGTGAGTGTGCTTAGTGTTCATATGATAAAAGCCAACGTTTAAAAACCCTATAGTTCGGCAAGTAACAACACTATCACTTGTTTCCCAAGTTAAGGCCCTCGATTTCACCAAGAATTTAAAGGAGATTGTAAAAACGAAAAAATAAAAATAAACGAATGAATAAATAAGTAAATAGGTAAATATACAAGTGAATAATTAAGTAAATAAATGAGTAAATAACTAAATAAACACGTAAATAAATACTTAAATAAACACGTAAATAAATAAGTAAATAAGTCAGTAAGTAAATAGTTCAGTAAATAAATAAGTAAATAGTTCAGTAAGTAAGTACACAAGTAAATAGTTCAGTAAGTAAATAAGTAAATAGTTCAGTAAGTAAGTAAATAAGTAACTAGTTCAGTAAGCAAGTAAATAAGTAACTAGTTCAGTAAGTAAATAAATAAGTAAATAGTTCAGTAAGTAAATAGTTCAATAAGCAAGTAAATAAGTAACTAGTTCAGTAAGCAAGTAAATAAATAACTAGTTCAGTAAGCAAGTATATAAGTAACTAGTTCAGTAAGCAAGTATATAAGTAACTAGTTCAGTAAGCAAGTATATAAGTAACTAGTTCAGTAAGCAAGTACATAAGTAACTAGTTCAGTAAGCAAGTACATAAGTAACTAGTTCAGTAAGCAAGTATATAAGTAACTAGTTCAGTAAGCAAGTATATAAGTAACTAGTTCAGTAAGCAAGTATATAAGTAACTAGTTCAGTAAGCAAGTAAATAAGTAACTAGTTCAGTAAGCAAGTAAATAAGTAACTAGTTCAGTAAGCAAGTAAATAAGTAACTAATTCAGTAAGCAAGTAAATAAGTAACTAGTTCAGTAAGCAAGTAAATAAGTAACTAGTTCAGTAAGCAAGTAAATAAGTAACTAGTTCAGTAAGCAAGTATATAAGTAAATAGTTCAGTAAGCAAGTATATAAGTAAATAGTTCAGTAAGCAAGTAAATAAATAACTAGTTCAATAAGCAAGTAAATAAGTAACTAGTTCAATAAGCAAGTAAATAAGTAACTAGTTCAGTAAGCAAGTAAATAAATAACTAGTTCAGTAAGCAAGTAAATAAGTAACTAGTTCAGTAAGCAAGTAAATAAGTAACTAGTTCAGTAAGCAAGTAAATAACTAGTTCAGTAAGCAAGTAAGTAAGTAAATAGTTCAATAAGCAAGTAAATAAGTAAATAGTTCAGTAAGCAAGTAAATAAGTAAATAGTTCAGTGAGTAAACAAATAAGTAAATGAAAAAGAAAGAAACAAATACCTGATATTGAGTGGTAGGTACATATAGTTGTATTAAGGAATCACTGTTTGTTTTTATCTCTGCTAGCTAGATTGAAGCCAAATGTATTATCTAACTTAATTATTGTACGTCTGTTTAAGATCCAAATTTAGTTTCTCGGCATTCGAACACACGTTGCGAGACACTTAAAAGGGTATTCTTTAAGATACCGTAGAATTGTTTTTCTGTACCGATTTTGTAATGAAACTTCATGAAAGTGCGATAAATAAAAGAACCTGTAGAGAACGTGGTAATGGAAGAGGTAATTATTATTGGACACGCCCATCACATTTAGACGAAAAAAAAGATGAGAGAAGAGATGTATAATTAGCGGCTGTAAACAAAGATCATACGGTATCTCAGGCTAAAATAAGAGTACTTCGTCTGCCGTCAAGTAACTATGGTGTTACTTCACATGTTTTCTTAAAGAACAATTATTATCCAATGTACCGCAAAAAATAGGCATACTTCTTTGTTCAACTATAGGAAGAAATTTTAAGAAACTTCTTAAAGTATTTAAAACGCAAAGCTATAATTAACCGGCTTCACCGAAAGGGTTTCAACGAAAAGTATGCATTGAAAGTGTTTGAAAAACACGGAGAAAAGATCAATGCACCGTTTCCTAAATGTTGAGCTGAAAAAAGTTTGAAGTTTTGTATGTTTTATAGACTAATTGTTAAAGGTAAACGATACACTTAATTCATCTGACCTGTCGGGTAAGAAGTTGTAAAGGTTTAAAAAAATATGATGTGTTGTGCTCATATGAATTTTTGCACGTAGTCTTGTAGATTGGATTGGATTGGATTTGGTTTAAGGGCGCTCAACTTCTAGGTCATCAGCGCCCTTAACAGACTCATGGCAATAGCCAGATATAAATTTCACTCAAAAAATAAAAATACTAGAAACAACAAAATATACAAGGTAGAAATCAGTGGCAATAGCCAGATATGAAACAAGGTGATAAATATGTCCAAAAGCAGAACAAGATAATTAAAAAATTTAAATCCTCAAATTTATATTACACTGCGCTAAAAAATTAAGAACTCTATCAACCGCTGTTTTGTCGTCCGCTAGGACCTCTGCAAGTCTGGCAGGCAGCTGCAGAGAATCCCGAAGGTGCGCTAGAGAGCAACACTCTAGCAGCACGTGGCGAACCGACAAAACGTTGTCACACAGCGGACATAGAGGCGCAGGGTCCCTTTTAAATAGGTAACCGTGCGAAAAATTGCAGTGCCCTATTCTTAATCGAGCCAAACTAACCTCCTCGCGACGAGATGTGCGACAGGAAGTTACCCAGCTTATCGGAAGTTCTTTCACTTCTCTAAGCTTATTACCGCGGAGAGCTGACCACTCGTCGTGCCAGGACGACAGCACCGTTCTCCGCACTTCAAGCCTAAAGTCTTCCGAAGTAACACGTGAGATGATAATTCTGGGTTCTGTAGTTGCCGTCTTTGCTGCTAAATCTGCCTTTTCATTCCCAGGCAAACCTACGTGACCAGGAATCCATGCACACACCACGTCAACGCCAGATGCGTGTAAAACATGGAGGGCATCCTGGATACGTTGTACAATAGGGTGGGGGTTGTACAACTGACAAAGGCTCTGCAGTGCACTAAGGGAATCGCTCAAAATCAGGCAGTCACCTAATTTACGACGGCGAACATACAAAACGGCTCGATAGATTGCATAAAGCTCTGCAGTAAAAATGGAAGTGCTATTTGGAAAACCGAATGTATATGGTTCGGTTCCATAAACATAAGCACATCCAACACCGTTGGTGTTCTTTGATCCATCGGTGTAAATATATTTACGGTCAGAGTAGCCTGACAAAAATTCTAAGAAACACGTGCGGATACTTGAAATAGGCATCGTGGACTTCTGGTGTATGGTCATCCCAAGATCTACATGGGGCGTACCAGATAGCCAAGGGGGGTAAAGTCTCTCGCCCTTGGCGAACATCGCAGGCAGTTCCACTCCAAGCTTCACTAGGAGCTCTTGGAAACGGAACCCCGCAGGCTTTGGATTAAGGGTGCTATTTCTATATCGTTCTCTTAGCGTGGTGGTGAAAAAAGAAGCGAACGTTGGGTGCTTAGGCATACATCTAAGCGCACAACCATAATTTGCCAAGAGAATCTCACGCCGATATTGCAGAGGAGGTTCTGCGGACTCGGCGTAAAGGCTCACCACTGGGCTTGTTGGAAAAGCTCCTGTTGCAATGCGGATGCCCCTATTATGGACCACGTCTAATCTTCTCAGCACAGATGGCCGTGCTGACGAATAAATAATACACCCATAGTCTAGCTTGGAGCGGACCAATGCGCGATATATTCGCAACAAAATTGTTCGATCCGCTCCCCACGATTTGCCATTCAGTACTCGCATAATATTTAGGGAACGGTCACATCTCGCTCTTAGCTGTGCAATATGCGACGACCAACTAAGCTTCCTGTCCAAGATCAAACCCAGGAAGCGCGTCTCTTCTGCGAAGGGAAGTTCATCTGGACCAAATCGGAGCGAAGGTGGTAATCGTCTCCTACGGCGCCAGAAATTAACGCAGATTGTCTTCTCAGTTGAGAAACGGAAGCCGTTTTTCACGCTCCATTCTCTAAGGTTGTCCAAACATTGCTGCAGGCGCCGTTGTAAGAACGCCGTGCGCTGAGAAGTGCAATAGACAGCGAAGTCGTCTACGAATAGGCATGACGAAACTCCAGGTGGAACACATTTCCAGATGGAGTTAATTGCTATAGCAAAGAGCGTGACACTTAGCACCGAACCCTGAGGTACTCCCTCCTCCTGAACAAAAGAATTAGAAAAAACCGAGCCGACCCTTACTCGGAAAAAGCGGTCCTTCATAAACTCCTGAATGAAAAGTGGCAGGCGTCCACGTATGTTCCAGGCATACAGGGAACGTAGAATCCCTGCTCGCCAGCACGTATCATAAGCCTTCTCAAGATCGAAAAATATGCCAACGGTTTGACAGTTCTTCATAAAGCCGTCCATTATCTGTGTCGATATTGACACAAGATGGTCAACAGTTGAACGGCGTCGTCGAAAACCACACTGGATGTTAGTCAGTAGGTTACGACTTTCTAACCACCATACCAATCGTCCATTGATCATGCGTTCCATCACCTTGCAAACGCAACTGGTGAGGGAAATAGGACGATAGCTGGAGGGAAGATGACGGTCCTTCCCAGCCTTCAGGATGGGAATAACGGTGGCCTCCCGCCAATTTTCTGGGAGTATACTGTCAACCCAAACACGATTATAGACCTCGAGCAGGAATGCCTTACCTTCAGGAGAGAGCCGTTGTAACATTTGTACATGAATACCGTCCGGTCCTGGTGCTGAACATCGCGAAGATTTCAGGGAATACTCCAGCTCTGCCATGGTGAAAAGGCGATTGTAATCTTCTACGTTTCTAGAACGAAACGAGAAGCCTTGAGATTCCACCTGAGTTTTAATTGGAAGGAACTCAGGGGAGTAGTTTTCCGAGCTAGACACTTGTGCGAAAGCACTGCCAAAGGTATTGGCCACTTCAAATGAATCAACAACAGCTCCTGTGGCTGTTTTTAGTCCCGCTATTGGTATTTGGGTCGTTTTAGCTGCAACACGCCTTAATCTATCCCACACAACCGAGGAAGGTGTGTGTCGGTTAAATGAAGCTACAAATTTGCTCCATGATGACTTTTTGCTATCCTTAATGACTTGTCTGGACCTGGCGCGCATTTTCTTGTACTCGATTAGGTTCTCCAAAGTAGGGTGACGTTGGAAAACCCTAAGTGCACGCCTTCGAGCACGAATGGCATTCCGACATTCTTCCGTCCACCAGGGAACGGGAAATCGACGGGGGTGTGTAGTCGACCGCGGAATCGATTGTTCAGCAGCAGAGAGAATCGTCTCCGTGAGATGCTGCGCCAAATTATTTACTGAGTCATGCTCGTTGTAGGTAAAGACAGCCAACTGGGTGTAAAGGTTCCAGTTGGCATGGTCCAAACGCCATCTGGGCATACGAGTGGAAAATGTATGTTGCGTCAAGAGACTAATAAGACATGGGAAGTGGTCACTAGAGTGTAAATCAGAGATGACATTCCATTGTAAGGAGACTGCCAACTGAGGTGAACAAACTGCAAGGTCAAGATGCGAGAAACTATTGTGAGAGTCCGAAATGAAAGTAGGCTCTCCAGTGTTGAGGAGAGCTAGGTTGTGACTGTCTAAGAAATCGGAAATAAGTGTACCTCTCGCACAAGCGCGACTTGAACCCCAAAGTGGGTGGTGCGCATTGAAGTCTCCCACCAACAGAAACGGTGTTGGCAACTGGGAAACTAGATCTTCTAAATCAATGTGCGAGAAGTCATGGGACGGAGGCAAATATATATTACAGATGGTGAAATGGATGTCTGGCAGTAGAATCCTTATTGCAACTGATTGTATATCAGAGTGCAATGGTAGAGTTTGCAAATACACGTCATCTCTAACAAGTATCATAGCGCCGCCATGTGCCGGTACACCCTCTTCTGGTGTAACATCACACCGTATTGGGGTGTATCGCCTTAGATGGAAAGCGTCATGAGGACGCAGCTTAATCTCTTGCAAACATGCAACCAGAGGTTCGTATTCTTTGAGCAAAAGCTCAAGTTCTGGCCGTTGAGTTCGAATTCCACGTATGTTCCATTGTAGGATAGCCATATTGCATTGTGTGTGGGACAGATAGTTCCAAGGTAACTCTTCATTACTTTAGAGCAGGCGGTTGTCGAACTAATTTAGCCCTTTTCTCTCTTGGGCTGACGTTCTTTTCGGACGCTTTTTCGCGCCTCTTTTCCACTGGGGGTCTTCCAGTGTGGGCAGATTCTAGTTCCATGTCCTCTGCCGAGGACGTGCGTCTTCCCATAGCAAACTTAGGTTCGAGTGTCTCGAACCGGTTGCTAATGGGGACCGGCGAAGATGACATTTGCCGGTCTGTAGCCATACCAGAGGATCCCTCTGAAGAGGATCTCCTAGGAGATGGCTTTTTCTTTCCCTTTGATGGCTTGGGAGAAACCTTGCTTGCCTTGAGGAAATCGGATCTTTTATACTCGGTCTTAAACTTGATCGGTGAAGCATCGTATACAATCGGTCTACTTGTCGAGGTCGGCTTCTTTGTTGGGGACCTTCCTGGTCTGCTGGATTGAACTGCGGTGCTTGTAGATGCTCTGGCGGACTTAGGTGATGTCTGAGGCTTTGGATGTGACCTAGCTACAAGAATTTTTTCTGATATCGTTGCCCCATTCAAATCGCTAGTTTGAGTTGCGATTTCCCGACATGGTACTGCTTTAGCTGCAACCGAGCTATAGGTACCGGAGCTCGGGATAGTGGGCTGGCGCAAACGTAAGAGCTTTCGGGCTTCTGAGAAGGACACCTTCTCTCTAACCCGGATCTCCTGGATAGCTCTTTCCTCCATATAGCGCGGACATTCTCGGGAGTTTGCTGGATGTTCTCCCCTGCAGTTAATACAACTGGGAGGTGAGGTACAGTCATCGTCATGGGCGATGCCTCCACAGTTTACGCAGGTAGCTCTACCACTGCACGTGTCACTTGTATGACCAAAGCGCTGGCATTTATAACATCTAAGCGGGCTCGGAATGTAAGGTCTTACTTCAATGGCCTCGTACCCAGCCTTTATCCTCTGCGGGAGATCTACCCGATTAAAGGTAAGGAAAAGGGTACGGGTAGGCAGATATTCGCCTCCATCTTTTCTCTGAACCCGGTATACTGCTGTTACACCTTGATCTTCGAGGTTCTCCTGAATCTCCTCATTGGACATGCCGTCCAATGCCCGGGTGTTCACAACGCCGCGAGAGGAGTTCAACGTTTTGTGCATCTCTACACGCACCGGATAGCTGGCTAACATGTTTGCTTTTACAATAGTAGCTGCCTGTGCTGCTGAAATAGATTCAACAAGCAGCGTGCCGTTTCGCGATCTTGTGCAGTTCTTCACTGGGCCAGCTATCTTATCGAGACCCTTCTGTATCACGAAAGGATTCACCGATCGGAATGTTTTACCTTCCTCTGTTCTTGATATCACTAAGTAGCGAGGACCACTCAACTCTGCTACTTCCTTTTCACTGGCTTTCGCATGTTTAGTTTTTTGAGTTTTAAAAGAACTCATGGCGATGATATCCTCCACCATTGCAAATGTCTCCGATGGCATGCTCACATCCTGGGCGCCACCCCGGCTTAGGTGAGAGTCCTGGCCTGGACCTTGCTCACCCTAGGGTCTCACCTCCCAATGTATAGACAGAGGGACCCAATCGCCTTCAGGAGTGCATCAGCTCATGCAATGGCCCCTCCCCGGGACTGACCTTTATCAGCGGATACGCACACAGATCCTACATGATAACCAGGGGCTGGGACTTACGCGATTACCCAGTCACCCCTTGCGTCACCCCATCCTCCGACGACCCGCGCGTAGGTTATCCGTCAGACTGTGTACAGGGAGGTAACAGGTGGGAGGTCAAACACAAAAGTGGACCAAAGTTTATTGGGCGTTTGGCATGTGCCCTCTCACCTCTTGGAGGAACCCAATCGAGAAAATGGCTCGGGGCCCCGGGTACGCCAAACCCGTACCTACCGTAGTAGGAGCCCCTGGGGGAGTTTGATTTCGGAGTCCTCTTCTCCTAGATGAGTTGTCGACCAAGACTACCGAGCCTCATCTACCCGTTTGGAATGTTCTTAGCTTCCCCTCACCTCTTGCCTACCAGTAGTCAAAATGACAGTAGGCCGTCTGGCTCAGGTACTGAGCCCCTCCGCCACGACAAGGCGACACTCCTTCGGAGGGGGTAGTCTTGTAGAAACTGGTCTTACAAAAGCTTTCTCCTCTGTGCAACTACTTTATATTAATAGAAATAAACATTTATAGAAAGGATTTCATTGTATTATGACGCCGGGACCTGCGCAAAGCAAAAGGTGAGCAGGGTTAAACTACTTCTCACCACATACCAGGTCGGCGAGCAAACAAAGGCGACCAAGGTCAGCCTGTCTCGCGCGACTGTTTGAGTGTACGTGACTGACAATCAAATTGGCAGAACCAGAAGGAGTTTCTCCAGAGCCTTCAAGAAAGTTCTGGTTATTTCATCGCCGGCGTATTTGAAGGCGTTCGCGAAAGGTCCGTCTGACGTCATCCCTGCTATATAAGGAGGTGAGGAAACAGCTGAGTGACAGTTACGTTTGAACTGTCACTGAGTCAGTGGTAGGTCATCGTGAAGAAGATTCAACAAACGTCGCGTGGTTGTATCGTCGGAGCAAGTGTATGAGAGACAGAAAAGGTGAAAAAAGACACTGAAAGGACTGAGTCAAGGTTACCTGAAGTAAGTAGTTGCAAGTTGTGGTATTATGAAAGACTGTAGACCGTGCTAACAACCAGAAGAAGTTTGTACATTTGTGTAAAAGTTTGGAATACAAAGTGTTAGGAAAGTAACCGGACTGGATGTTGTCATTTTGTCACAGTGTATTTCCTTGGAGGTACAATATAAATGGAGGAATGCAGTAGCATTAAGTGATAATCAAAGACTTTAAGTGTTGGACGCCAAGTGAAGACTTTAAATTTTCCTTCTATTTACATAACCAGGGGAGAAAACGAATAATGACTTCCCATTACAGAAAAGTACAAGTACTTGAAAATTCCAATCAATAACGAGGAATATACCAATAAACGGCCTACTCTAATGAGATCTCACGGTTTACAAGTTATGCAGGAATCCTTCGGTACCTCAGAGGCTGTTCCAAGAAAATTGAATATATGCATTTGATTGTCATGAATATGTTCTAAGCATATTTGGCAATTTAATCAAAACTGTTAGAATAATTTTTAATAAAATTGATAGTTTGAAATGGAGGATTTTTTCAAAATCTTCGTGTCACGTTCTTGGACATTTCATTTTTAACTTATACTCTTCACACAAACACGCATGAACCTTTTGTTATTTTTGGAAAAATATTTTTTTATTTAGGCAGAACGTGTCCTTCCGTTGAAATCTCATTATCGAATTTTTGTATAAAATACGGTACTTCCTCTAGTTACTGTAAGAACTAATAGAGAAAGTAAAAATGATTGTGTTAATATGAAGAATATTACAAAACTGTAAGCTCATTTACAAACAAGATTGTATTTTCAGTCAAACATCCACATTTAATGTGTGTTTTCAAGATTTGAGTCTTGCCTTTTGTTACTCAGGTACAATTTTAGGTACCTTTTATTGTCATTGGTCACTCTATAGAACAAATTGACCCGTCAATATTGAATTACAAATTATTAAATAATTTATTAAAATTATTAATACATTGCTCAAGCAAATGACGCTATTGTTCCATTTTACGAGTTAAATTGTGGAATTGGTGACTCTTTAAAACTATATTCAAATAGTACAGAACACTCCCTATATAAACGACAACCTTCTATCGTTGTCCATTTAAGTATATTCACAAATGTTTAACAAGTATTTTTAACATTCTTTATTTAAACATTTCACTTGTTCTCTCATCAATTACAACGTAATCTTATACAATTTCATTACATACATCGATGAGCCAGTTATGGATTTTGAAAGCGTTCCTACATGGCTGCCATTCTTGCCATTATATTGTGTGAAAGGTTGTTTGATAAATCTCTGTTTATTTTAGGTGATGGTTATAATTATCAGAAATGGGAAGGATTTCGCACTTAAGTAATTAGGTACAGCTTAAAGGTATTACACTTCAATTTTACATAATTAATTTACATATCTAATTTATCGTCACCTCTTCCATCCTGGAACAGGTTTATCACTAAATATTAATTTAAAGATACTCTGTTGTTTGTATTTTAAACCATCTGTGTTGGAGGAATGACCAGAATTAGGCTGCTTGTATCTGTAAAAACAATGCAATAAATTTATTTTTAGTTATAAAATCATAATTTTTATGTAGTAGTATCAAACAGAAGAGCATTATGCTGGTCAGTTCTCTATTTTATGTATACAGAAATAAGCACTAAACGTTTTATTTCAATCCATTCAGTAGTTTTTGAATTGTCAAAGTAATGGTTCAGAAAAATGCACGTTGTGAAAAATTGGATTTAAAACTTGGACATAAAATTTTAGGTGCCTGTTAACTGTGTACAATATGCCTTGCCTTTTAAATCATTACTCTGAAACTAATGCAAATATTTAAATAATTCCTTTTGCAAAATACGCTTAGATGTCTATCACTATACGCTTCGTCCACCGTCCATTCCAGACTCCAAAACATATTTTTGTTTTCTTTATTTATTTATTTTGCTGTAATTTCATCCTTATTTTATTTTATTTTATCCTATAATTGTTATGTATTTATAAAAAGAGGTCATGCTTAGTTTTATAAATTTATTTAGCAATGTTATTGTATTATGATTGTGTAGAATGAATTGTTATTGTTTACTAGTATTTGTGTTTATTTTTTATTTTTGAGTGTGATTATGTGTGAAGTGTTTAATTTGTTTTTTTTTTTTAATTTATTTATTATTTGAAGTCGCTTCAACATAAAAGTCATATCGCGACTAAACATTGAGGAAAAAAAGGAGGAAACATATCATGAAGTTTACAATGAATTTAAATATTAACTTTGCATGCTTTGATGAATTTGTTTTTGTTTTTCGTTTTGAGGAGATAATTTTGGTAAAATTTTTCCCGTATTTTATTTATTTTACTTTTGCTTTATTTGTGCATTAATTTTTTAAAATATATGTTTTATTTTATCCTCTTACTTTGTACTGTTCTTTACTTTTTTGTGTATATTTTCCTTGTTGCTAGTATTTTTATTTTTTGAGTAAAATTTATATCTGGCTATTGCCATGAATCTTTTAAGGGCGCTGATGACCTAGTAGCTGAGCGCCCTTCACCCAAACCAAAACAAATCCTCTTACTTTGTAATTTGTAATTACATTAAATTGTATTTGTATTTTTATAGTTTTATCTGCAAAGTATGTTGCAGGTATAAATGTGTAGAATAAATAAATGATTAAAATCTGGCATATTAGCCCTTGTTTAAGTAGTTAGCTGCCAGGGTTATTATACAGATTTTTACTTTATTTCTTTTTTTGCCCCAAAATATAACGAAATGAACTGATAAGAAATGGGGCTCAAGAGAATTCGCGGAATTATACAGAGTATAAGTGAATGGAACTGTTTAAGGTATTTATTATGAAGATTTAAGTACAGAGGACAGAGAAGGGCATGTGAATATAAGCCATACGATTTTTTTTTTCGTCTGTACGAATGGACGAACAGATATGGGCGCTGATTGTTGGTGTGCACCTCAAAGAAGAAAGAATGAGTGACAGATAAAGAGAGAGAGAGATACATTGGAATTCCAAAATATATTTTCCTACGTTCTTTAAATGAGAAAAAGCAATATATTTAACGGCTGGATGCTTAAAGAGTACTTTTGCTTCGTAAAAGCTGCTGCACTTGTTCCAAGGAAGGTATTTAATGCGCGGGTTTGCCTCAAGCATCACATTAAGCGATAATAACTTGGGAGACAATTTCGGCTATTCTGGATATTGAAACTGGTGGGCAGCCTATGGGTCTTAAAAATGACTTTACGTATTGATTTATGCTGATGGCGTTCATAAACAAGAAATATTTTAACAAGAAGTTTGTAACCTCTGGAAAAATATTTCGTGATCTTGGCTGTTCTGTTTTAGAACTGTTAAGTCGCTTTCCTCACTGAAATGGTTTTCCAGCCATTATTGTGCAGAAAATAAAAAGAATCCTGAGCTCTGTTCACGATTTTAATTAAAGGTGGGGATTATTCTCCCAATTTCTTTACTTCTTTGTTTATGTTCCCCTTTCCCGCAACCTCTTACACCACATCCTTCCTTGCACAGTCTATACATCAGTATGTCTAAAAAATGTGATGTATTCCACTCATATGACCTTCTCCTTATAAACTCGTATTGCTTTACAACTTGCATTTTCTCACCTTGAAGCTGCATTTTCCCAAGACTATTGTGTGTGCATTTATCATATATGGCAGTTTGATAGCGAAGATCCTACTGCAGAATCTTGTGGTACAGAATTTCAATAAACATTTTAGTTAAACGGTAGTGAAACTTCACTCGAACGGATTTTCAAGAAGTATTCAAAGTAACAATATCTTATCTTTTAATCTCCAAAACACTTATACATATCAAAATTCTGTTCCACAGAAGTTGTATATTCATGACTCATGATACACATTTTCAGTCAAATATTTCAAGCACTTTAAAGAAAATGCACCTTATTATTTCTTTGATAACAAAAAGCATAATACAAATCAAAAACATTAAAAAATGCTTAAAAAGTGGTAAACAAGCATTACTGATTACCACACCAAATTTGAGGTTTATAAGCCAGAAAATGTAGGAGTTATAAATAATTTTTAGACTACCGATAGTAAAAGTCGGACTTTTTGCAGTTCACGAGTGCTAAAAGTATAAAATTCTACCTCTCAGTACTCAAAAGCTTTTAACACTTATTTGAATGTGAATATGAACTGTGCTGAACGTATTGCAGTTTCACAAGCAGGGGAGAGTCTGAAATTAGAATTGTTACCCCAAAAAATCAAGAAACCAATACGACATTACATACAGCACACTCTGGACTGGTGCAATATAAAAACATTTTTTCCACTGCCTTCTTTGTGTAGAATTTTGTGGTTTTGTAAAAGTCACCATGTTGTTAACACTGATGATAAGAAAGGCAACAACTGAACAGCGCAGTCCAATGACTATGATGACCATGAAAAAGGCAAAACAATAATTTATATTTACATAATATATACCTATAAATTTTCAGTATTGTCTAAGAAATAGCGTATGATACACGGGCTAAAAGGATTTTATTTTGTTCGCTCGGAATCACATCTACTCACAAAATAAGATGTTCCTTTTAACTCTTGTATCATAAATAACTATTTCAAGGTGATATTTTTACATTTTGTACTATGTAAGGCAGGTAGGGGAAGTGTTGTATTCCACCCAAAAATTCGATAATCAAGATTTCATAGGAAATACTGTTTTGAGGCTCCCTGAATTAAAATTGAACCATTTTTAGAACAAAAAGTCCGTGTGTGTGTGTGCGTGCGTGTGCGTGTGCGTGTGTTTGAAGAGTATAATTCAAAAACGAAAAGTCCTTTAAAAACCAAAGTTGGTATTTTATATCTTTCAAGGTTGCAACACGAAGCATTTTTTTAAGAAAATGCCCCCACATTGAGCATTTTTTGAAAATTTTTAATTTCTCAACAAATGGCTAACGATTTTGATTAAAAGTTCATATATTCAAACTGTCTTTATGGCAAATGAAATGTCAATTACGAATTTTCTGGCTATAGCCCACGTAGATCTGTTTACATATCGTAAGAGATAGACCAAATCTTACTCTACAACAATTATTTTCAAATGCATTTTTTTTTTGGTGTGTGTTGTGAACCATTTTGGAGAATTTCCTTATTTGTGTGAGTTTTGCAGTACCTTTACTTTTCTCAAATGGAAGGTCGTTATTCACTTTTTTATCTCTTGACTGTGTAAAGAGAACGGAATTTCAAAGCTTTCATATAGCGACCAGCTTTAAACGATTTGACTATTGCTCAAAGCATATATTGTCATATTGCCCTTGCACCTACAAGAAAATTAATAATTTCTGCAAATGTTTATCTCAATTAACAAGAGTAGAGAATGTCATGCGAGTACAACACATCAGATTTTTAATGCATATTTTCGATATTTCAGTGCATATGTACTTGCATGCATATAAATCCGGTTCTCAGTAATTAAAAGCAGTGAAATTAGAACGTGTTAGTGATATAGAAAGTGAAATGGTTTAGAGAAGCCAACTATAACATTGGACGTGCTGGTACCTCGCGAAGTAGTCCCCAACTTCTGTCTTTACACCCAGAACTGGTTTCCAGGCGGCTAACATCAGATGGACGAGCACCTGCTTGGACGCGCGACCGCCTCGGGCTACTCCCAAAAAAGTAATTACCCTAAAGAATGAGACAATGACATTAACGATATACCAATTTACACACGTGATCCTTATGGAAGTCAGTCCGGGTAATTACAAGAGCACGCTCCAGGGAAATTGGAGCGTTATATCCTTCACTTGTCGTGGATTACTCGCCACTATAAGACGCTTTAATTTTGTGATAAAGGTGGCGTGGGAGGAAACTCGGTTAATAAGGCATTAATATTTAACAGGCCTTTCAGCATAAGAGATTATCAGTGAATTGTACTGGGCCATTAGCAAATTAGAATCATAATTATGCCACGCCCTGGCATCGGTATGCAGAAACAATAGATGAACTATATCGATTATGTCTTCGATATAACAAAATAAATGAGCCCACTAGTACTCGATTGACTAATGAAAATCGAATTACAGACCTCGAAAGAATATCCCTCCATGAAAATTATGACCAACGAATTTGTGTGTCGGTTATATAACCAAAGCAAGTCCTAACCTTCCAGGATAATACTCGCAAGCCCTTACAATAATCTATTATTCAGATAAACGTTATGAGAAATAATTTTATTAGCCTTTTATTGGGGCACAAGAGACTAGAAGCAAATTCAAATGTTTAAAGGAACACTACTTGCGTGACCAAAAAATAAAGAAATAGAAAAATTGAGACTTTACACTTAAAAAGAGATAAAGGTATTTGAAATGTAAACCAACCAAGACGAATATCTGGAAAATTTTTTACCCTACAGAAACGTATTTAACAAACTGTGTGTTTTATTAAGATCTAAAGCTTTGTGCAACGAGTTTCTACGCACTTCTTATTGCTTACTAGGTCTAAAAAATCATACAAAATCCATTATGTACTAAGGAAACCGCAGCTTGTTTCCAGAATTATACAGACACTTTGTATTTTTAATCAAATATTTCAAAGTGTTTTTGTGTGAATAAAAACTAAACAAAATTTTTCCATGAAGAAGTTAGTGTGTGGTGCGAATACTTTCTTTAGACTTCAACTGGCAAATACACAGACACATAGTGATGTTTCAGGCATTAACAACGTGTCTGGTAAGAGCAGAACATTAACTTTGTCACAAATTGTAAAATAAGTTCACAAGAACTTGACATTAAAATGTTCCTGTACAGAATAAAAATGATCTTTAACTAACCAAGTATATACCTTAGACTTGAAATTCTTCATATTTAAACACTTAACATTATCAGGCAAGTTAGTGAACAACTTAATACCTGATGAGACAAACCGTGCGGGATGGCTCAGGTGGTTTTGTCTGTCGCCCACAAGGTCGATCCCAGCAGCCGGCCTACCCGACCCATGTTCCTTTTTTTCGGGGGTTTCCCCAGGTCACAAGTGAAATTCTTGGGCAGTTCATTTCACTTCTCATTTCGCGTCACTCTTCATTTAGCTGCTTCGTTACAGGGTAGTAAGCGTCGCCAGTGTCTCCGCATTGCATTGCAGGGACAAAAGGATACTCTGGTCACCTTCGTCCTTCGACGGGGTGATCTCCTTATGGGGTGGCTAAACCAGCGGGTGGGTGGAACGCCTGTTGTACTAGACACCACCGGGGAGTTTTAATACGTAAATGGTAGAGACCCTATCCTCTGCTCTGTCGTGACTCCTTGGGTCGGCCATCCTATCTCCTCTCCCGGGAGGCCCCTTCAAGGTCGACGTACCGAAACCCCTCCGCGACATCCTATCCCATCCCATCCTGCCCTGTCCCTAAAGATGGGGCAAACGGAGAGGCCATACTACTAATTATTGCAGAACCACAAATTGTTTTTAGTAGAAGTACTGAACATTGATTTAAGTAAATTGAAAATTAATTCCTCTGAAATTAGACACAATGACACGAAAAGTATAACATTGGAACATATTACAATGTCCGTTAGCCCCAAAATAATTTTCGCTGTCATCACTCGTACAATTACACATAAAATACGGACCACTTTAGGTATCCACACACATAACATAGTACCAGTTTACAAAATTGAGCCTTTGCATCCAACACGGGTAGGTTTCCTAAAGGTTTATAAAGTCTAGGCTTATTATAAAATTTGACTTTCTGGACTTCCTTTTGATTTCTGTTTACTTTTAATAATCAGGAAAGTTGTTGTAGGAGAAACATTGTTGTGTTTCCATTGTTTGGGACTGCCACATGAAGATTGTCCAAGAGAGTTTGATTCTGAAATTCAAGAATCTAATTTTCTATGCCAGGTTCTCTATTTTCATGTGAAAATAAACTGGGCATTGAATTAAACTTCAATAAATATTATACACATCATTACTTGTATGTGATTCACATCTATACAAGTTTTAAAAGTTGTATTGAATTAATTGTAAGATGTAAAGTGCGCTGTCGGTTTGCTCCACCCGAGCCGTGCTCATCTGCCCTACAGTGTGGTTGTCTCTAGGACCATAGAACTGGAAGGTCATTTCCACCACGGCAGTGAGGGGCAGGGGATAGAAAGCATGTTTAACGTGCAGAAGCGTCAGAAGCCTATTTATGCTTGCCTCTTCAGTCCAGCACTGATTGGATAGGAGCAACCAATTTTTCTCCCATCTTTGCCATAACAGTAGACACAGAGGGGTGAGTATCTGCATCTCTTTTCAACATCTCTTTCTCTTTCTTTAAGCCAGAGACAAGATAAACCCCACAGGGTATAGCTTTCTTTAGTGAACAGTGACCCATATCTTCCAAATTAAAAAAAAAAAAAAAAAAAAAAAAAAAAAAAAAAAAAAAAAAAAAACTACGTTCCACACTTTGCTGAAAGACATTGGGTTTGAGTTTGCAAAACATAAACAAAATTAATAAAATTGATGAGAAACATTGTGGTGTAAAGAAGACCTTACCAAGCTCTGTGGGTGCCTCGTCTCTGACGACTCGGATTAGCATGTTTTTACTTACAATTTTATATTTCAGAAGTTTTCTTAACCACTTTCTTTAATTAGTTAATTTAGTTTAATTAGGAAATATGAGTCGAGTGCATTTGTAACCCCGCACTGCTACTACTTGGCAAAGCGACGAGGCATATTGGCCTTGGTTGTTGAGCGCTTAGATCATCTTATCTTGTTTACGAGTACTACAACAGTGAAATACTAGTAACTTGGTGTACAGTCAGTAATGCATTGCAAACGCCTGCCGATATATGAGATGTTGCTATTCTGAAGGCACCATTGCATCTCAACAGTGTACATACACTGTCTCGCGTGTAAATGCGATAAGCTCACGTAAACACCTCGGCAGTTTCACATTCTTTCCGATATTTCTCATGGCTTTGCTAGGTAGTGCAGTGAAAGGTATGGCGGTTGGGATAAGTGAGATGTAAACAGCTGTGTGCACGTGGTTATTCGCGGAGTGAGACAACCTCAATGTTTATGTGCGTCCCCACTTTAAGCCCGGAATGACTATAAAAGAGGGTATGATTGTACTTCATTGATCCTAACCTTGGAGACGATTAAAACTGTGAAGATCCGAAATAGATCACCATACTATTCTCAACTTTTAGAGGAAGTACAAATTATTAAATTTTTAGCCTCATTTATGGACAATAATTTGGGTTTCATAAGGAAACTTATTTTGGAAAACCGCGAAATTTACAGGATGTTTATTCTATGTCAGTTGACGAGCTCATTTATGAGTTAGACTAATAAATAAGCAAGTAAATCAAACATAAAGGTCTAAACGTGCACACATAGTTTTCTCATAGAGATTATAGTTTGAAAATAACTAAAAATTGTCGAATTTTAAATTTCTTAATAATCTTATAACAATCCATTTTCAGTATATTATACGCACAATATGTTTACAACAAACTTTATCCTTAAGGTAAATATCTCAAACGTATGCTATTTTAATTCAATTATTACACACATTTTAGAGAAAATATGAAACATTTTGTGTGAAAAAATAGTTCTGGGAAAGAATCTTGAATTACATCCAGGAGTTGGTAACCAACCTCACTTTTTACTTTTGAGTTAGGGTTTATGGGCTCACACAATTCTTTTGTGTGGGTCGGAATTCAAATCATCACGAAATGTATATTTTTGGTAGAATCTCTACATCAAGATTGTGTACCCTTTTTGCTGTGTATTGCAGTTACAAATGGCGGAGAAATGAAAACGAGATTTTTTTTTTTTTAAATTATGTATCAATAACATCCTTTTAAAACCTGAATAAGTCATGTAGCTCATACAGCATACAGTTGAGGAGGAGGCAATGAATTGCCTACAGATTTATTCCGTTATTAAAGGTTGCTCCGTTACTAACTTCGATTAAAGTATTCCATTAAAAGACGGTTAGGAACATATCTTGCTCATAAATCAAGTTTATGTATCGTATACGGGAAAATATATTCCCCTCTCCAAAGCCTCCTCTTATGCAGCACAAACGTAACGATTGCTTTCCAAATCGACGGCATATTTCATAGCCTGACACCAATTACAATGTATACCATCTCTTCTTTCTAATTATCACCATATTAGAGGGATATTATTTTTTTCTCCCTTACCGGAATCTGTATCAGAAACTAGATGCTGAACCTGCATTTAACAACCATTACCTGAGCGTTTGGGTTCGAAATTTAAAGGATTTTAAATTAATGGTGACAACCCACGTCTGCAAGCATGTGTTTAAAGCAGGATCTTGGCAAGCGTTGATTACTTCCCAAACGAAGACCAAAAGGCGAGCGACTTCTCCCGTATTTTCATACTGAAGGTGGTAAATTAAACATTGATTAACAAGCCTCATTGGTGCGTCTTAACAGAATATTAAAGGACAGAAGCGAGTTCATAAATCAGAGCAGGGCTCTCTAAAATAAGGCATCAATATTAAAAACAGTAGTAAATGGAAACAAATGCATTGGAACTCTTAAATTTGGTATGTAACTCAAATAAAATTCAAACTAAATCCTGGCATACTCTCCATATAAAGCTTACCAAAGATTTAATGTACTTATTTACAAATAGTTATGCACATATAATGAAGTTTCCAAGTGGGATACTTTTTCATACCGTGTACTATATCTCGAGATGAATTTGTTACCGATTATTACATCTTTTCTTTTCAGGATAGATGTAACGCAATGAAATCTTGCCAATGAGAGCTGTTCTAAGCTTCCATAATACTCGCATAAAGTCCGGTTGATTCGCTCGATTGAAGGCTACAAGCCATTTCCACTCCCCGCATTGTACCTGCTGGTCCCACTATTCCTCCTCTGCTGATTCACTGTGATATACACATCTCGAGGTGTCGTTAGATACTGGACCCCGTAATAGGAATACTGTCGCCCTGCAAATGTTTACTAAAATAGTTTACAGCACAATCTGCAGATCTGAGCGTGGCTGTGAGAATAATTAACATTGGATTGAAGGCTGCTGAGTTCTTGGAAGCTAGTTGCCGACTAGGGTGGAAGTGAAATGGTCCGCCACAACATGATTCTCATGTTGTGAATAACAAGAAAGTTCAATACCAAAATGTTGAAAAGTTGAATCGTTTTTTAGAAAAAAATACTTTTATCAAAAAAATTTATCATCACCTGACTGAATTATTACTGATTGAAGGTTCTTGATTTATGGCTATATTCATAGAAAATTGAATAAAGGACAACTTTTTCCTTTGGCGTATTTCAATAGATTCAACGGCTTTTGTTTAAATTAAATTTCAAAGAACCCACAATTTGTTGCCTTTTTGTTGCAATAAATTCACATTTGTTGCCTTTTTGTTGCAATAAATTCACTGTTAAAGTCTGGCGGATCATTTCACTTTCATTCTGTATTAGAGGATATAGAATAAAATTGCTTTTTAATCTTAGCAGGAGATACTGTAACTATTGACGTATTATATCTGCTAACTTTTAATGAATTAAACTCCAATAACGCCATATATAACAACAAAAGCAACAATATCTTCTAACTTATGCGTATCAACAACTTTACGATTTAAAATAAGTGTTTCCGTACTAACTCTGAAAAATGTGATTTGCCGTGAGTGGCTGAAATGTTGAGCGGAAGGTTCCCTTGTCGGGATCGCTAAGTATGCATAACTCAATCGCAGACTTTATTTGCCACGGACTGCCCATAATTGATAATAGTAAAAACTACTTCTCTAAGGCACGAAAGAAAGACAGATTCTAAAAACACAAGGCATAAGTCCCCCACACTTCATCACACCCCACAAAAGTTCCTACTTATATGTTATGCTGATAATTCTCATCTGAAACAATTTTTATTTTGTGTGTTGCTCAAGTTTAAAAATTTCATTTTCCTTTATACCTTCCAGAACTGGTCTATTTCTGCAGCTCTGATAACGGACTTCCTTGAGCTAATGGACCTCTTGCTGACTTGATTTCAGTTACACTTTATATGGAAACTTCTAAGACTTCAATTCTCGGACAAAATTTTCACTCATGCTCTTGCATTATTTACTGATTTTAACGTGTAGAAATTGTTTATTGGAATTGTTTACCTATCCTACTATCATTTCTTTATAAAATTATCGATCTTACCAGCCAGTAATTATGTTCAATTTGTATTAAAAAGACATTGGAAGATAGGTATAAACTGAAGTATTGAAACAGTATGTAGGTATGTTTCTTTTGTATGAGTATGTTCGTTGGAGTGCAATTTCGAAACTACGTATGTCTGTAATGATTTTTCACTGCTCATTGTGCCCGCTTCTCACTCGTGTTTCCTGGAAATTCTTGTCTGCAGTCGTTGGTGCCGGACAAACTACGGTTACCTGTACTGACAACATTTAATCCTCTTATATCTTCCACATTTTTATCTTCTTTATTCTGTTTTATAATTATTTAATTTATTCGCACAACAGGAAAGAAAATACTAAGTTAGCTATCAGCCGACTTAAATTTTGAGTCTTTCATAATTCTTAACACGGAAGTTAACTTAACTAATGACTCCTTATTTTATTGACATATTTCAGACTGTGCTGTGTATATTCTGTATATTTAAAATCAATGCACAAATTATTTATTGTAATTATGCATTTATTTTCGCAACATTTATTTATAAAATTACTAGCTGAAATACCCAGCGTTGCCCATGGTTTGATGTTATCCCTACAAGTCTTAGACTTACTTTGGATACTATAGAGAACCCAAAACAATCAAAATAAATAAAATTACTAGGAAAACTCTATACAAAAACATTGTTGAACAACGTGGAATATCTCAGGAGGAAAAGCAGGTAGAGAAAGTTGTGTGAATGTAAGACATACTTCTATGTCTATAGGAAATTTTGTAAATTGTGTGTATAAGAGGAAGTAGGGAAAGAACTGCGATTTTGTTTCTTAAAAGAAAAGTTTGTAGAGAAAATCGTGTGAACACGAGTTGCACTTCTATTTCAATCATAGGAAATTGTATGAATTGAATGTTCAAAGAGTGCATAGAGAAAGAAATGTGATCGTGTTTCTAATGAAAAAGTGTATAGAAAAAGCTGTGTGAAGGTAATATGTGGTATTTCTATTTCTATTTCAGTCATAGAAAATTTTACGAATTGTACGCTGAGGGGTGAGTAGAGAGGGTTATGTGAATTTATGACGTAAAAGAAAAGCGAGTAGAAAAAAACCATGTGAATGTTTCGCTGTATAGTAAAATGGTTAGCATACGAACCTTGTCCATGAAGAAATACTCGTATATATGCCAAATTCAAAATGATCATATACTATTTCTCGAACCTCCTATAAACCCCCTAGTAGCAAAATTTTGGAGATCCCTGTATGAGAAATTATGGACACAGTGATGTCTGTAATGACTTATTGTTGTCGGAGCTGATTGGAAGTGCAGGTTTGTTGGTTTGAATTTTAGTATACCCTTTGAAGAGTATGCAGCATAAAGATGAGGGGTTCTGGTGGTAGTCGACGGTCCTGCTCGTAAATCAACTCTTCCAAGCATTATTAAACTGCAATGACGGCTTTTATGAAAGACCATGCGCTGGATGGTTATCTCCGAAGTCTTCGCACATTCTGGCGTTAACCAGGCGAGTCAGTCGCTTCGGCTTGTCACCGACAAAATTAGATCTGATTTCTATCACAACTGAGGAAATTGCTGTGCACGAGGCGCCTGATAGTCGCCATTATCGTGTTTATTTTGAGACATCCAATTTCGGCAGTCAGTTCAACTGTGCGCAGGTTAATATCTTGATGCATACGACGTGCCTAGTATGTTTCAGCAGGTGCAAAGTCACTTGTATGTCCGAAAACTGGCTAAAACTCAACACACACTTTTTAAGGTTATACATCTCTGCAAGGGGGTTGGAGCACTTGCACGAAGTGACACTTCTACGGAGCCTTTTCCTCTACCTGGGTTACGAATTGGCCACTGGAGTTTTTCGCATGGTTAAACGGGAGCCTGTTGCTCTTTGTCCGCTGTGCGACAACCTTTTGTCAGTCCGTCACGTGCTGCTAGTGTGTTCCACTCTAGCGCACCTTCGAGACTCTCTGCAGCTGCCTGCCAAACTTGCAGAGGTTTTAGCGGACAACAAACAAGCGGCCGAGAAATTTTTTAAGTTTTTAGCGGAGTGTAACATGAGTTTGAGGATTTGAAACTTTAGATACCACTTTTGACATCTTTATCACCTTGTTTTAATTTTGCCTTTTGCCACTCTGTTTTGTATATTGAGGTATATTTATTTTCCTTTTTACTAGTAATTTTATTTTTTATTAAAGTTTATATGTAGCTTTTGCCCTGAATTGCTTTTTAAGGGCTCTGATGACCATCTAGTTGAGTGCTCTTAAATCTACATCTCCTCCTCTACCTGATTATTTAGAAGTGGAATGTTGACGCTTGTATGGAATGAGCACTAACGACTATTAATAATAAAAATTCTCAGGTATATAATGCATATGCATAACACCTAGCTTATATTAAACAACAAAATGTTTATGGTTGTGGAATGCAGAAGGCTCGCATAGGAATATACTTTCATAAATGTAATTTCTAGAGAATTACGCATTAGGGTAAGCTGTTCCAAATCCGCGAGTTTGAGCATGAGTACACACGAGTACGCAGCAGAATTGCGCGGAGCACGGCTGTAGGTGGAGGATGGCGAAGGAAGATAGCCAATACATCACTAGGCAAAGGCTATAACAACCTCAATAAATCCCCGTCGCAGGTCTCCGCCAGCGGCAGCTTACCCAAGGCAGAGCGGTGCGGCGTGTTGCATGTTTACTCACGCAAGGCGGCGAGTACGCCGTTACACACTGGTGAGCAACTCGGGTGGAACACGTTGCATTAGAGCATCACAATGTAGTATTAAATTGTCTTAGATTACGCCAAGACGCCCGTTATAAAAAAACAGTTTTCCTTTGGCGGTTTCGCTGAACTCCAACGTATCTCTAAAATTATAGCAGACACACTACTTGATATCAACTGTAGTAATGAACTCTTCTTAGTGAGTGCCACCCCAAATCTTTACTCGTATTCCAACTCTTATAGCTCTGGAGTGAAGAAATGCACTAGGCCGGGACTGTGCTGGCCAATCTAAATGTTTCATGCTTGGCCATTTCCAAGAATACTTTGGGCTCCGCATAGATGCCAACATATTTCATCTCCACAGAAAAATACAGCGAGGGCATACTAGGCCCTGCACCACTAACAGAGGGTTAAAAAACTTATTTTACAGGTAGGTATTCCTTAATGCTAACTAATTTAAAAGAAAAAAAATGTGGTATAATTATTTATTTCTTTATTTTTTTAATTTTCATTCTAAGTGATGAAAAATAATTTCAACCATATTATTTAAAATGGCAGAAAAGTAACGGGACTGATTTTGCCATTTTGTCACAATACTTTGGTGAAACATTCAACACATACATTTTATTTGTCATGCAAATATATTAAATTTTAATTAAATCGTCAGTAATTTTTGAGAAAAAGAACAACTGGAAACATTGTCCAGTTTTCGTTTTTACAAGTTCTGGGTACCAGGATTTCTTTTAAAAGAAATCTCTTTGTAGCATTATTGAGACACCGAACCTAAATACCAACTGTGGTGCTTAAATGAATAAGCTGTGCCATTAGCACACCTAATCACGTACCTTTTACTAAAAATTACATTTTTTGGATGCAGAGGGCTTCAACAACACATAGGTATTTCCAGTGTTGGACTTAAAACTTTCTCTATTTACTAGAGGTAAGTAGTAGAGAAACTTTGGTCTCAGCGCGACGGTAGCGCTGCTGCTTACCAAGCTAGAGAGCCAGGTTCGACACCCTATACCAGCGTGAGGATTTTCTCCCTCTGGGATACCTGTCTCGTTAGGTCTCTAGGGCTGTTGCACCGCAGGGCTAGTTTAAGTAGCAGAAAATATAAACATAAAAGTTTACAATCTGAGATATAAAATGGTCATTAAACACGAGATGTTTTCACTATTTTTTTCCAGAAACAATTGCTTATGCGTGTTCAGAAATGAAGAATTAACAGAATAAGAAAACTAGCTCGTGCAAAGCACAGGTTTTGATTTTGTTTGTTTTGCCCACGGGCTATGCCCGCGGGCATTTAATCCTGCAGCTATAAAACTCGCAGAGCAGGGGAGGGAGCAGGAAAGATAATATATGTGACCTCGAACCAGGAATTACCCGACCTAATGCTAAACAACCATTTCTATGTAGGCATATCAGAAATTAACAGCACGCTGTAAAATATTATTTTTCCCGGACCAGAGATCCCTCACGCAAGGTCAGTGTTATATCAAATTGGATAATTATTGCTGAGTACACAGTGATTAGGAAGATGAATACCAACTCCGATACTGGACTTGGCGTTTAAAGAGAGTGCTATTTAGAGGTTCTTTCCCTTCAAAATAATTAACCTCAACTCTTTTGTCTGATGTCAAAATTGCCACATTAGAACCCTATCTCAAAAGAGAAATTCAGCTCTTTGAATTTTCAAAAATCAAAGCATATTTTATTTATAGCAACACACTTTTGATGTTTTTAAACATGCAAGCCGTGTTTGGGCAGTGTTTGAGAGGTAGAATTAGAACTGAAGAACTCAATACCACAGCCGGGATTTGAACTAAAGACATTCCGCTTACCAGACGGGTGCTCTAATCATTAAGCTACTGTGACAACCTGCCAGAATGACGCTGAATTCTTCACTGAGAGAAATACGAATGGGTTGGCGAATTCAGTGTCATTCTGGCAGGTTGTCACAGAGCTTAATGTTTAGAGCACCCGCCTGGTAAGCGGAAGGTCTGTGGTTCAAATTCCGACTGTGGCATTGAATTTTTCAATTCGGATTCTAACTCTAACCAAAGCATTTTCCTCCTCGAATTTGAAAGACTTAAAAAGTGTTTTATGTACTTCTATAATAGTCAATGATGCTATAGTTTGTAATTACTAAGCAAAACTATATTTTATATTCAAACAAAGCACAAAACACACTATTAAATCATAAAATACAGATTCAACAAGACTTGATATATTCTGCACTTTAATGGTGATCATATTTTTATTGACAGTAATATCCATTAAAACAAAAATTGATAGTTTTTGTTATATTACAGGCATTACAATTTGTAGTACTTATTGCAGGAATACTTTCTCTATTATCAGAAGTATTGTTTTCATTTATGTCTCCCTCATTACCCCAACACCAGTCGTTGAATTTCGTGTAGCTACATAAACTTTTCTTGACTTTTCTGGGGTGATTAAAAATCCGGAAACATTTTTAAGAAAGTCGACATTTAAAATTGGAATGTGTGTTTACAGTGGGGTGCTGTGTTTGGGAAGATTTCAATGCCAATAGACTGACACATTTTGTTGATATTAGTAGATCAAAAGTGGAAATTGAAAGTATTAATACCTTAAAAATAACAAATTAAAATAATCAATTACATTTTTGCATTTTTTGGGGCTTTTATGTAGTTTTATAGACTCGTTTGCCTTAACTGCAACAACTGCGCAACATAAATACGATTAACTTATTACTATTATTGTTATTGTTATTATTATTGTTATTATTATGATTATTATTACTATTACTACTATTATTACTATTGTTGTTGTTGCTGTTGTTTTTGTTGTTTTTGTTGTTATAATCCATCCCTCCATCCGTCCGTCCGTAACTAATCGCTATGAAATCAATTTATAGTTTGGGAGTATTTTGGCAATTAAAGAAGTAATTTTGGAGTTTAGTTTAGTTTTGTAGTTTTAAGAGCACTCAACTACATGGTCATCAGCGCCTTAAAAAGCATTTCTTGGCAAAATTCAGATATAAACTTCAATCAAAAATAAAATTGTCAGTAAAAAGGAAAATAAATACACATAAATGTAAAAAAGCAGGGTGGCAAAAGCCAAAATTCGAACAAAGTAATAAGTATGTCAGAGTATAAAAATTAGGTATCTAAGGCTTCAAATCTTCAAATTCATGTTATTCACCGCCAAAAACTTAAAAACTCTTTCCAACGCTTGTTTGTCGTCCGCCAAGACCTCTGCAAGTCTAGCAGGCAGCTGCAGAGAGTCTCGAAGGTGTGCTGGAGAAGAACACTAGCAACATGTGACGGACTGATATGAGGTTGTTGCACAGCGGACATGTAATTTTTGAGTTTAATACTTTGGGGACATTGTAGAGCCTCAGAAATTTCGCGTCGTGTGTTATTTGTAGTGAAGAGCTTCAAGATAAATGTGTAAATTTACTTAAATGTTCTGATTGTGTAGGGGAAACGTATAAAAAATGCTTTTAAATATAGTGCCATGTCCCAAAGCAACAGACACCCTAATTGCAGTTGGTGTGTAAAAGAAACCAGTTCAGTCCTGAGGGATTTATCACACCAAATGTAAGGTTACCACCATTGCATTCTGGACAAAAACGTGTTAAATAATATGAAGCCTAACATATGTTTGACATCCGTTCAGACACCAGTATGCACAGATGGAAGACACGCTAGCCTAAAGCAATGACGAAGGACACGCGGCTCAAATTGAGATTTTAGGGGCTTAATCTCCTCGGAGTTTTGATTCAGTGACATGAAGCGAAAACACGAAAAGCGGCCCCATATAAGGCAGCCACGGCCCGGAAGACCTCGCAAACACTGCAATTACGACCTTTCGTAATATTATTACAGCAATAAAATCATACATATAAGCTTTCCCCTGTCCCATTATTTTTATCCTTATTAATATGTCAACCTTCCGATCTTGGTTTCGCGTTACGTATTCAGTATTAATTTATTAGCCCTGCATATTCCCCGCTTGAACTCCTCTGTGACTTTTACAACTCTTACGATGAAATAATGGCAACTTTAAGTATCTGTGCAGGATGTTTGTCAGCCAGAGACATTTAGGCTTCTGGATTGCAGGTTGGATATCCACAGCTGACCACCGTACTTTTGTTACATGATCAAGTATAGGATGCTCAAAATGTTTAAAAGCAAAGCCTGATCTACAAAATGTATGTTAGTTCTGAAACGGTTTCTTTATAAGCCCTCATAAAAATGTGAAATGCAGAGGCTTTGGGAACTGGTGGTCTTATGTTTTGCTAAAATAAATAGCGACCCTTCCTAAAAAGTGAAAAAGAAATATGATGTATATTCAATTTAGGAGAGATGCAAATTACTGTAATTTATCCAGAGTATCTGCATTTAAGGACGTTAGAAATCGAAATAAAGAAGATAAAAAAGTTAATCGTGTACAAGGATTAAGTATTGTCATTGTATACAAGCTTTTCCGCCACCAGTCCCTACAAACAAGAGTTTCATGCAAATATCAACCTAGTTAGAGCCAGGGACAACAAGCAGCAAAAAAGTAAACAATAGAGATCCTACCTTAGAAATAAAGGCAAAAACAAGAAACAACTTCCAACATATATAAATATGTTAAAAGAATATATAAACATTTCGATATCTAAAACTTCAAATTCTCAATTTCACGTTGCACTGTGCTAAAAACGTAAGAACCCTATCAACCGCTGTTTTCTCGTCCGCTAAGACCTCTGCAAGTCTGTCAGGCAACTGCAGAGAATCTGGAAGGTACACTAGAGGAACACTAGCAGCACGTGATGGAAAAAAGGTTGTCACACAGCGGACATAGAGGGGCAGGGTCCCTTTTAAATAGGTAACAATGCCAAAAATTGTAGTGTCCTATTTTACTACGTCCCCCTTTAAGCTATTTGTTTACAGGCTATCACGTACTACGAGTAACATCGCATTAATTGGCAAGTATGTTTCAGGACAAAACAGATCTATTTTGTTATTTGATTCAATGTAACCAGAAATTTCTCTAGCTGTGTCAATACTTTTACTACCACGGTGGCCTGTAATAGAAAGATGCCTTCGCATTTGCTTGTATATTCCTCACAGTTTGTACATGTAAACAGAGCTATATAGGGTCCTAAATATAAAGATTGTGTGACTCAGAAAATAGATAGTTATTGCCAACATAAACATGACTGAATTTTTTGAATTGATAGAGTAACAAACCAGTTATGCCATGAAGCCCATAATTCTGCAAAAATAGCTCAGTTTATAATATTCAACTACAACAAAAGTTATTTTAAACAATGGCTCCTCTCGCACTAAACCATTTTACCTACTGTAATGAGCCTTAATAGTGTAGTTGAATGTGCCGGTTCTCATTGATTAAGCAATCAACGAGATTGGCTTTATGTATATCCCTTTTTACCTTCTCTTCTGATACGTAGAGGAAGTATTGTATCCCACCCAAAAATTAGATGCCAAGATTTCACCACAAATATGTGTTTCGAAACCCCCTGAATCCACAAAAACCATTTCTAGAAAAAGGTCCGTGTGTGTGTCTGTGTGTCAGTCTGTGGACAGTATAACTAAAAACGAAAAATAGGTTAAAAACCAAAGTTGGTATTTAAGTTTAATGTCTTTCAAGGATGTGACACGAAGATGTTGAAGAAGTCTAAACTACCGTTTACATGGAACACTTTTAAAAAATTTTGGTTTTCTTGAAAATGGCTCTAACGATTTTGATTAAAATGCCATGTGTTCAAGATATTTGTATGACAAATGAAATGTATATCTTGAATTTTTTGACTCTAGCCTAATTAGTCCTGTTTACTATGGTAGACTTTTGAATAACTCATAAACCGTAAGAGATAGACCAAATCTTACTGTACAAAGAATGTAAAAAAAATCAAAATTTTTTCCATATAAAGCGTAGTTTAGGGTGGAGCAATTTTCTTTAAAATCTTCGTGTCGCGGCCCTGAAAGACAAACTTAAATAGCAACTTTGGTTTCTAACCGACTTTTGGTTTTTGAGTTATGCTGTCCACAGATTGACAGGCGCGCGCGCGCGCACACACACACGCGCGCGCACACACACACACACACACACACACACGCACACACGGACCTTTTTCTAAAAATGCTTTTTTGGACTTTGTAGCCTCAAAACATGTATTTTGGGTAAAATCTCGACATCGAATTTTTGGGTGGAATACAATACTTCCTGTACTTTACGTAGCAGAGAAAGTAACAAGGTGAATTTTCTACAAATCAACAATTTAATAACAAATCGTACCTCCTCTTCTTTCTTTTGATGTAATAATTAGTTGGCCACTCAAGGCAATCTTCACCAGATTATGACAATAATGAATCTGAGAAATTTACTTAACAATTAACCGTTTTTAAAATAGATACGAACTCCTCTTACGTCCCAATACAGAGTAAACTCTGCCTCAAGGAGTAACTAACCACAAAAATAGAGCACAACGTAGATGTAATTATGCTATTGTTGTTCATAGCTGCTGGCAAAACAGCACACACAAGCAGGCATTCTATAACGAGAGGTTATTGATGGGCTTTCTGAACCTCGTGCTTACAAGGTTATCCTTTAATACACTGGGAAACTCATCAACACGGTCACACATTTGTTTCCGATCACAAGAGCTTCGTGAACTTTTCAAAAAGCAATTAATCGGGATATCCCATAATCAACCGCCTAAGAAAATTATTACACTTATAATTAAACCTTTTATATGCTTTCTGCCGCAGCACTATATGCAAGTGGATTCTGATTCTGTCATTTAAATTTGCATCTAAATCAGACGATTACGTGGAAACCATTCTCATATCCTCAAAGAATTGTGCAATATTTCTCTGTCAGACTTGAATGCAACCTCATCAGACAGATTATTATGTTTTCTGATTACTATCAAAATCCAAATGAAGACAATTTTGCTTTGATGAGATCCTGTCAAATTTATCTGAGATTAATTGTAGATCATATTAATCTTTACAATTCTTCAAGTTCAGCGATCGTTTCAGAAGTTTACTAGATAATAAACACGGTTTTGCTACTTATTTCTCAAAAGGGGGCAATATAAGCAGTATCAGCAGACCTTTCTTACAAGTGTTACCATTTGTCAACCATGATGCTTAGCCAAAGTTTTAGAATACTGTAACAGTGCTTTTTGTTATTTTCATATTATGTTGACATTTAACACTAAAGTTGACAGTATTTTTGTGTCCCCTGTGGTGAACAACTTAAAACATGAACTTGACTTTGTATAAGTACTCGTACTTGACTATGTTTGTCCAAAATCTTTTGTTGTCTAGGAGATTGCTCATTTGCTGGTATAATACTTGCTGCAAATTGTTGTATTTTAGCTGTACTTGCATAATTAATGTTTATTTTGTATATATATAAAATAAAAAATGTTAGAAAGATAAATTAGAATGGTTCTCTTAGCAACTTTAAGATTGACAGTATGTAAAATATGACGTCATGAAATGAAAGTATCAGCATGTTTGCTAGCAAAGAGTCATAAAACACATTTATTTAAAACAGGGTCATGTTTACAATGGTAATGTTTAACATTGTTTAACTGTTTCTTTTTTACTTTTTTACACGAATCACATTATACCAAAGATGGTGTACTTCATGACCACCTTGACATTCCATTGTTTCTCAAAAACACCAACAATTAAAACTTTGAAACAATTACGCAATTCAGTAGTAGAAACAGTGAAAATTATTAACTGTATGCCTTTAATCAAAATATTAAAAGACAATATTTATAAAATTACAGATAGACGTAAGGAACCCCGTCACCCGTTGGTATTGCTAGAATTAAGGACCTGTCGATATCTAGGTTGGTTTGGTCTAAGTCAAATTTTAAAGTCTAAAACAGTCACTAGCTTATGCATTTAAAAGGTAAAATGTAAAACACAGTTAAAATGATAAGAATTTAAAGCTTTAAACATGAATATTAAACATTAAAGAGTTAAGCTAAAGACAAACGCTAAAACAATACAGGTGAGAGTTCATATTCAAAAACCGTATAATTAAACGCTTAAGAATAAAACACAAGCGTCGCGAACCTAATTTCGGCGACGAACCTCAGCACCTTATCTACGAGTATCGAGTCGTCGCTTAGAGTTCACCGTAGGGTAAAACTCAGGTCAAGAGATTGGTGCTAAATATTTACAATACTTGTTTCTTTGGTGACACATACCACGGTTTCTTTCGGAAAGGAGTAAAGCCGGTTCGTAGATTTACGACACATAAAAGGACCTCAAGCCTGATAAAGAAGCCTCTGTCTTTCATCCCCCAAAAATGGAATGCCAAGGACAACAGTTAAAGAGTGTCCATCAATAAAACTCAATTTAATTCTTTGCTGCATTATGTGAAAATCAAACTGCATATTGTGACATACTTAAGAAAAAATTTAATTAACTATGGAAGATTCTAAAGTTTATATGTTAAAATCGGATTCTGAATTTACTTTTCATATAGGAGTGCCTGCGTTTGTTATATGTACAGTATAATATACGAATATCCGACTCCGGGTCTGCTTGAGCATTCTTTCACCCATACATTCACTCATCGTCCGATGAGAGCTATCAAGTTAAAGGACTTTAAACTCATAAAAAATTGTTGCCAAAGCATTGTTGTAATATGACTACTGAAAATTTTCAACGCTTCTCAAATCAACGCAATGATATTCGAATGAATTTTATAATGATATTTTTATTATTATTGTTATTGTTGTGTTATAGTGTAAAATAAATTGAACTACTTTAGATCAATGTTTACGATGTCACCGGACGAAATGTTTTGAATAATAAGAACAAAACAAGTGGTATGTTGCAGTAATATGACTTTTTTCTACTCTTGTACTATTATTACAAACTCGTATTCCTCTATCTTCTTCATAGTAGTCGAGATAAATAATTGCAGAATTATGTTATTGCATATTTACTTGTAGGTGTAAATTCCGTTCTCTTTGTACGGTCAAAAAGTGAAAAAAATTGAATGACGACCTTCCGTTCGAGAAAAGTTTTAAGTATTGCAAAACTCACACAAGTAACAAGGAATATCTCTGAAATGGTTCACTCCACGGATATAAGTTGTGCTTTAACGCGATCTGCATTTTTGTACAGCAAGATTTGGTCTACCTCTTTACAAAAGTCATCAAGAGTAAACAGAACTACGTAGGCCTTAGCCAGAAAGTTAAAAATGTGCACTTCATCTGTCATTAAATATCTTAAAATTTCTTAAACATTTTAATCAACATCTTTAGAACTAATTTTAAGAAAGTGCTAACTTTCCAAAAACTTTATATGTAAAGGATGCTTTAGTATAGAAGAATTTTCTTCAAAATCTTAGTGTCGCATCTTTGAAAGATATTAGAATTAAATACCAACTTTGATTTTTAACCGACTTTTCCTTTTTGAGTTATGCTGTTCACAGACGGACACACACATACGGACTTTTTTTCTAAATATGTTTTTTTTTTTTTTTGACTCAGGGTACCTCAAAACATACATTACCGGTAGAATCTGGACATCAAATTTTTGGGTTATATTGTACAGTACTTCTCCTACTTGCCATAAGCAGTAGAGAAACTAAACATTGGTGCTAGTCAGACGAAGTTTCCCCTCTCTGTCTTTAATTTTGCAGCTTAGATTCTTTAATCTAATACATATAATACATATTTTATGTCCAAACATTCTTTTGTAACTCCTTTTCTGAGTGTGTGGAAAGTAGAACGTGATCTTAATTTAACAAAAATTCCCTTCCAACCAGGAATCAAAGCAAGTACACCAGGCACGTTTTATAAACCTGCTCTGTGTGAGTTAAAATTTTTATTTGTTAGTGTTTTATTTTATTCCACACGCTTATAAGCACTCGAAAAGGAGGGAAAGTGGGAGAGATAGGCGGAGAAGATACAATGCTTCTTTGGTATGACTTACCTTTCTCTCAGGGCTTTATTGTTCAGAAAAGCATTAATTTTAGCGAAGAGAAAGAAATACAGACTTATTTTTCGAGTGCTTTTTGCCAGTAAGTAGTGTGCTCCTCGTGTTTACTCTTGTTAGTGTTTCTTTTACCCATAGATTCCCTACTTGTTCACGAAACTGGTGCAGGCAATTACACTGTAATACATGATTTAGAAGCAAAAAGCGAAGACAAACACGAGTTACCTGGCAGTGTCTACCCCCTGGCGAAGCAGCACTTTTCTTGTCCATTCAAACTTTGAGTAATCTTTCTAGAAGGACAGCAGCACTAATGATGCACTTCATGTTATTTCTGCCCTTACATATGTATGAGCCAACGTGAGCACAAACACAAAAAGTGATGTGTAAAGCTTTGGTTGTGAATAAAAACCTGCAAAGTTTGGAATATCTCAAAAGAAGTTTAAACAATTGTAAATCTATGAAGACTATTTTGCTTAAGAAATTTCGACAGCGAAGAGATGCAGGTGACTTCAGGTTAGTTGTGTTTTAGAGTACCATGGTGTTATTTACAACTCAAGATTA